>CM041297.1:17891444-19091444 GCA_023052935.1 Piezodorus guildinii | reverse complement strand
GGCAACTATGGTGTAGTGACTAGGTTCAAACATGGCAGATGGTCCTTGTTTTTTTGTTTTTTTATTGTGTAAAAAAAATACTAGGTTATGCCGTCCTTCGGAGAAGATGTAAAATGGAGCTTCCTCGTCATTGCAATGGCTGGTACTCGTTAATGATCCGTATCCGCAAAAATGACCAAAATACCTATATCTATACCTATACAAAACCCACCAAACAATAATGCTGTCTATATCAATACGTATAACACAATCAGGTTTATTAAACTAGGTCTGTTATTGATTAGTTTTGAAAACAAATCGACAAATAGAACATAAAACTTGATCATGCGTTCTACTAAACCAGCTAGATTTCACTGCCTTATATAGCAACTTTGGCGAAAGGATAAATATATTGGAAGACTAACGAAGTGACGACGTAGGAAACAACTGCTCCCCGTATCGTGCACAAACCGGATGAATGGACTTCCTCCTCAGGAAAAGCCATTGATTTCCTGTCCCGAGTTTTAATTAGAACCCACGGCTGCTCTCTCGCCAAATATGGGAACCCTTCCGATCGTTCCTGGGAGAAGACGGAGTGTCTCGAGGATTTAAGCGTGTCTTGGGTTAGAAATAATTGTAGCGCTTGTACGAATCAACATCTGGTTTACTGAAGTATTATTTTCTCTCAATATCGCAGACAGTATATAACTTTATACTCATTATTATTATTACTTATGTTATAAACATAACACGCAGACAGTACTTCCTTGGGTCATTTCTCTAACAAACGATAAAATCCCAGCATCCTTCCTATATCCACAATCTCATTCAATTTAAATCCTTCTTCCACTTGCTTGGGACAAGATCGAGCCACTCAGACCTTTATATCTCATCCTTCAGAACTAAAGCCTTACTTGCCCGTTCCACTGCATTCTGGAATTCCATTCCTTCCAATATACGTCGTCCTTCTTCCTTATTCATATTTAAATATCTCATTTTCCAGCACCTATTATCCCTAACAAACGCTTGTTGACCTTAAATCCGGCATTTGATCATAGACCTTAATCATTATAATGACTAAATGCTTATTTTATTTTCCTTTTGTACAAAATTAGTTGTTTTTATTTTCTCATTCTATTGCACTTATTATTATTATTACATTGTGATTTGTATATGTATGTATATATATATATATATATATATATATATATATATATATATATATATATATATATATTTTTTTTTTTTTTTTTTAATTTACTTTACTTATGTAAATAATTAAGTTTGCTTATAATTGAATCTATATAATGTATTCTGGTCAGAAGTGCTATTTTTATTTGAACCAATGCTTGAATTGAACAGTTGAAGGACGACCCGCGCGATCTACGTCTTTTAAGTAAAAATTTCCGGTTCTGAATCCAGCAAACCACGTGCTTTCTTCTATCGCATCATCACCATACACACTGAAAATTTTGTTAACCGTCTATGTATGCAGCGGATTTTCCTTTTTGGTAATAAAAAAAATCATTGTATGACAAAAATGAATTTTCTTGTCTTCGATTTTGAGCAAGCAACATACCACTTAAAGGTAAGGAATCTTGGTAGAAACTGATGCATAAAAGCACCTTAACTTATCCTTTTTAAAAATATGTAAACATTATTGACCAAGTAAACGTGATTTTATAAACATGATGATTTTATACAAAATTAAATATTGAAAAACAGTAATAACTTATTTTACAATCCATTATTTTTTCATAACACAATTTTCTAAAATGTCAAACTCAGAATAAAATATGTGAAAGGCTGCTTGATAGTTTTGAGTAATGATTCCCAAATACTTTCCTCCTCGCACATGCAGAATTTACTTAATTTTTTTAAGCCTAAGCCTACTAGGCTTAAAGCATCTCCATCAATAATCCATATTCCGTGAATATCCAGTGATCCATTAGGCTCGTCGTAAAGTAGACATTAACTGTGTATAGCAGGAAAATGGTTAAAATGGCTATCTAAGGGATTACTAAAATTAATAATTGCGGTGGAAGTAAAATTACTACACGGCATTTTGAATATATTAATCCTTTGTTCCAGATGAAATAAACAATGATATTTACTAAAAGACACGTAAATTCCTTAGTTCAAATTGTGTTCTATAGTTCTTGATACAAAACTAACAGACTTTGTTTGCGAAGAACCCGCGGTTCCAACCGTTCAACTCTCTAATCAGTAAATAATGAAAGTAAGGCGACAAAAGTTATGAATTATCGGAAAGAACTAAAATTCATATAGTTGGAAGTTAAGGAATAGTTGGACTAATTCCTTCCAGTAATTCTCAACGGTCAACTAATTACATCCACAATGACTCAAATCCTTATACATTTAAATAAGAATTCTCTATTATAAACAATGATATTTTTTATAAACAACTAACAAACTATTACAAACAACAATTAAAAAATGAAACCCAGGAAGAAATAAATCCCGGTTAAAGGTGGAAAATGCGAGTTATTATTCAGTTGCTAAGTTACTTAGTTCGCGGCTTCTATCTAAAAACTTAAAGGTTAGAATTTATAAAACTATTATTCTTCAAACGGTTCTTTACGGATGTGAAACGTGGCCGCTTACATTGAATGATGAACAACGGCTTAAGGTCTTCGAAAATAAGGTATTGCGTAAAATATTTGGTCCGAAGAGAGATGAGGCCACTGGGGAGTTTAGAAGGTTGCACAACGCGGAATTGCGGAACTTGTATCCTGTGAATATAATTGAGCTGATTGCATCGCGGAGACTCAAATGGGCGAGTAAAGTTCTTGGGCTCGATGACGAGCGTATTCCGAGAAAGTTGGTATTTGCTGATCCGACTGGTAGGCGTCCGAAAGGTAGGCCGAAGCGTAGATGGGAGGATTGCGTTAAGGCTGATCTCGGGAGCATGGGCTTGATTGGTGAACATTTGATGAGTCTGTGTAGGCAGAATTTGGTGGTATCGGCATCGAACCTTCGGGTTCGCTAAGCCTATTATTATTATTATTATTACTATTATAAACCTCATTTATTCATTATAAACTGTTTTACATCTCTTACTTCATTGACATTTCGGGGTCTTGTTCCCAATAAATTTTTTTAATTTTAATTTCTTTTTTTGAAAAATTCTTTTTCAAACCTTGGTCTTGATGGTTATAAGGGTAACGAAAAAAATACGTTTAAAAATTAAGAGTTTATAATGGTAATAATAATAATAGTTTGACAAGTGTCAACTTTAAAGATATCAATTGGGCTTATTTTAACGAAAAGCTAGAATAAAGGTAAACTAGAAAAGGGTAGAAAAAATATATTGGAGATAAGATTCAAACATTTATATTGGAAAAAATATTTTAATGAGTTAATTAACATTGCTTTTAGTCCTATTATTTTTCCTTTTATGAATAATTGAGAAGAATATTAGTAAGGACAAATATTCATAAAGAAAATTAAAAAAACAAAAAACATTAAAGCTAATTATTTTTAATATTGAAATAAATATTGATAAATTTATAATTGAAAACAAAGAATTATGAGGGTGGAGTGTCAGTAGCATGAAGGGAGCACCCTTAACAGTCTCCATCCAACCCCAACCAGCCATGCGTGCAACAAACGCTACTACACGCCACAATTAATTAAAAAAAAAAAAAGAAAATGAAAAAAAGTAATAGTTTCATGGTCTGCTTGCCTTCCAGCGTCGCTAGGTCAGAGACAAAAATAACAAAACCAAAAAAAAAAAAAATTATGTTGCGGTAGGTAGAATGATTTTCAAAAATATGGATAAGTAGTAAATATTGATCCTGAAACATATTGGATTGTGTCACATGAAATGTCCGTTTTCAAAGTAAAGGATTTTTATTAAAAATACGATATGAAAACAAGATAATTTTTATCTTAAAAATTAGGTAATTGTAGATACATTTATTTTTCTACACATTTTTCCCAACGTTACACCAACTTTTTTATCCCCAAACTGAAAAACTCTGAGCTTTGAAGTGAAACAAAATCTGAAAACGCACTTTTCACTTGATCATCATTTTCAAAAAGTTTTCCTTTGACGAAGTTGTCTAAATTCCTGAACAGGTGGTAATCTGTTGCAGACAAGTCGGGAGAATACGGTGGGTGCGGAAGAACTTGCTGCCGCTCAGTGAGATCATGAGGTACCCATGTATTGAGCTTTTTTACTTTCCCAAAACACTTTAAATGTCTGGAAACGGTAGATGCATCTGCATTTAGTTGTGCTGAGAGTCCTTTACCTGTTTGGTAGGGGTTTCCTTCTACTGTATGTTTAAGGACATTGTCTATTACGGACGGAGGTCTTCCTCGGGGCAAGTTTTCCAAGTCGGTATCCCCAGCTGAAAACTTAGCAAACCTACGGAAAACTTAGCAAATATATACTAAAAAGGGGTTAATTGATTGGGAAGCTAATGTTTATAATACAAAGGTAGAGGATTAGTAACTGTTTACTTCAAATATTTCAGAAACCATAAAAACGGACATTTCATGTGAAACAAGCCAATAGTAAGATTATAATATTAGTGTAATATTTATTGTTATTATTATGACATAAGTGTGAGTGTATTCATTTATTTTTTAAATCTTTATTAATATATGTTGTTATTATATACGAGTGCATTATTATTATTATTATTATTTTTGGACTTTGACTTTACCATGTTTATTCTATAAATATCGAGTGAATGTCATCCCAAAGCATTATTATTATTATTGTTCATTTGGGGATAAATTGTAATATATATGAATAAAGAATAGTTTGAATTGAGAAAAAGAAAAAGAAAAAAAAAATCAAAATGCACCTACTGCAGCTCCACCCTTACCATAAAGCACATCTTTGAGGATTGTATTCATTATAAAGACACTATCATCAGAATGGGTATGACTCCTAACTTGAGCAGTATTTTGAAAGACAACGAAGCTTAAATAGCAATGGTTATCTATTTTTTAAAAGCACACCATCTCCTATCTTAACTATAAAATTTATGTGTGATTTTATTCCCTATTTCCTTCGTAAAATTAAACTTTGTATCTTTATAACATTATTCGATTTTCATTCATATTAGTCATTATTATTAGTACTTTTCATCTTGTTATTTTATTTAAGTTAAAATAGAACTCCTCTATCCCTTTAAGTAAATTTTTAGGCGTTTATGACCTCGAAGTTTTACGCCTTTAAGCATAAACAAACAAACAAAACAAAAAAACAAATAAAATATGATTTTTAAAGGCTAGATTACCAACGATCTTGATATTAATTTGGGATGATAATAACCGAAGAATATTAGTTAATCTCTTAAAGGAGTATATATACAAGAAACAAATGACCTTAAAAACGACCGTAAACTTTGCCGAGGACTGATGAGAAGTATAAAGAGGGACCATAACACTCAGATCGGAGTCGCAAGAATGGCCGATCAATTTTCCCGCTCTTTCTCACGCCTCGGAATAGGATTTGTAATAACAGGAGGAAATTGGAACGTGCCAGCCTTCATAATTAGTATTCTCAACCAAGTTGGAGGATTTAAAAAAAAAAAAAATAAATAAATAAAATGAGAGAATGAAGAACTATCCAAGAAGTAGTAAAAAAGGAGACTAGGCGCAAGAGATTAAAGTTTTACGATTCCCTCATACCTCGCTCATCCAGTCAAAGGAAATACTTCTTTGAAAGTATAAATAATAAATTAGCTGCATAAATGATGGCTATAAAACCATAAATACGGTCGATTTCCTGCCTCTTAGCACGTAATTTACGACTCGAATTTATTACTTATATATATTTTTTTCTCTCTCATGAAAAAAACATACAACCTAAAGCATAATTAAAAAAAAAAAAATATATATATTATCTACTGAGTTGAAAACAGATGCATTCGGAGTTTAATTGCCCATAAGAGACAGTAAATAAGCCAAGAGAAAGAAGTTGAGAAAACAGCATGTGAACAGAAATAATCGAGAGAGGAAAAAACTAATGAACTCTAGTTAGGCGATGGTATTTTTTTCTGTGGTTCTCTCGTTCCTTGTGGAGAAGACATTTAATGTGGGCGGAGCGGCAGCTGTTATACAGTGCACGTTTCCACGTTGTTCGGGATGAAAAAGTTCCTTCGGGGTACGCCCTTGCTATCTCGACTGCGATATCCACCTTCCAGACCGTCCTCAGCACCTGTTCCTCCAAGATGGATGTCCGACCCGCCATCAGTTAAGCCATCACATCCTCGCTGTTTGGATTCTCGGGGCACGGTGAGAAGGACGAGTTTAATATTAAATACATGTCTTCTAGAATATATATTTATTTTAGAAAAATATAGAAAAGTAGAATAATATTTTACTAGCAGTCGGATGGTTTGTTTTTAGTTTTTTTATTTTATTTTTTTTTTTTTCACTTTATTTATTGATTTGCACCTGTCATCAATATGTGACAATCAGCAAATAGGATGAAATAATAAACAAAATAATGACATGTCAGGCATGAGGAAGGACCGTACCCAGCAGCACGTCTTCTCGTCAGGTTTTTTTTTATGTATGGTTTCCATCATTTTTTAAATTTTATGGTCTTTATATTACGTTGGAGTGTTGGCTATCATATTTAACGTCACTTTATGCTACTATGGCTAATCGGACGATGCTACAGTGGAAGTCCTAAATTTTGCCTATCCAGGTTTTATTAGGATAGGGATCTTTAACGAGTACATGACATCGCACAGGCTCGGGACCACCTTTTAACGTCCTTTCCGAAGGACGGCACAACTAAGTATTTTTAACTTACATTTAAAAATCCTAGTACCACCTGCGGGTTTGAACCCGTGACTTTTGGCATAGGAGGCTGTTATGCTAGAAACCTAGCTACAAGTGATCCCGATGTTTTCTCTGTCTTCGAAAATAACAGGGCTACAAGCGTATATACAGGCAAAATTTTAATTCTTTTATTTATTGTTTTTTTATTCGTTACAGTGTCCTCATCCTAAAACACAATGATATTTTTTCTATATCTTAAAAATAACTGAATTATAAGCGCATTTATTGGTAAAGTTTCATTTTATAATTATTCGCTGTTTATTGGTTAAAATACTCTTCTAACTTTTTTCTCTAACTGAGTTATTGAATTAAATCATATTTAAACAAGCTTCCAATTCAAAACTAATCGGCAGATATTAACGTCTAGGTATTAGGATCATCGTCGGATGAGACTCTAGTTTTGTGCCGTTTCAAAAAAAATGGTCCAGTAGTTTCGTAGAAAAGCCGGGGACTGCGTACGGCGGACAAACGGATTTTTTTTTTTAATTCGTTATTCGGATTATACGTACTATGAAGGTGGGAATATTGTTATTATTATTTTAGGTCCATCACAAAGGCTCATTAAAGAGGTTTTGTAGCACACTAGAAGAGCAACTTTTTCCATGCATTTTTCTTCTTTTAACGATTGTCTCAAAAACCGTTCAAAAGATTTTGATAAAACTCACAATAAATTAAGTAATTTAATTTTTTTAGATTAGAAAAACGACCATATCATCTTGTGATTAATGACTAAAACGGGGTAAAAATATAAGTTAAACGAATTTTATAACGAACTAAAGGAAAGAAAAGCATAAATATGTTTTAGGTGATTTTTTTTTTTCTTTCTGAATTAAGCAAAGTAATACAGATGTGCAAAATGCCGTAGAAAAGCTAAACATTTGTGAAAAAATGTTATCTTATGTAAAAAGGTATGGAAGCGATGATGTGACGATTACGGCATAAACTTAAGTGCTTATATTACGTAAAAAAATTATATTGTTAAATTATTTTATATGAAAAAATATGTTTCCAACGAAACTGAATATGATTTTGTAACCTTAACCGACTCAACTCTAACATTAACAGAAATCGTTGGAGGGTTTTTTGAAAAATCGTAAAAAGGTGCAAAATAAATGGTATAAAGTTGCTTTATAAATTAAATTTTAATTTTAAGTTTTATACAACTCACGTCGTATTTAATACTATATATAAAACTTATAAACAAACAAACTTTTTTTGGGACTTTCTCGTTTCTAATTAAGGGTCACTAAAACGTGTATTTCTGTTTAAAACTCCAATTAAATAAATTTGACCATAGCAATACTTTTACGTACTATATATTTCTTATGTAGGCAAGTGAAAGCTATTCAAATTAACTAAATGTATAATCTTAATCATGGGAGCTGAAGCTGTACGACGCTCGCACCGGAGTTTTAACAACTATCAACAGCATATCGTCCTAATACAAAATTAATCATCCTGATGCATCAGAACAAGACGTAATGACCTGACTCCAGCTCCAGCTGCACCGACAGACTGGAACAATGATTCCACAAGACGCCCGACGCCTCTCTACCTGGAACGGTCGACATCCATAATAGACGAGAAACAAAAGGAAGATATCAGACTTTGTAGAAATATCCTCGCCTTATCTTGATCTAGCCGCCGCTCATTCCCACATCCAACATCTCACTTTTTGTCATGGATATCCACACACCGCAGGATCCTCTGGAGCAATTTATGCCGAGAAATGTGTCACCAGCATGTGTATATATATATATATATATGTCTAACAGTGTACAAAAAGTTATATAGAGGAAGGAACTGATGAAACGTGAGGGAAAAAACACCTCAAAGTGATATATTTATGTAAATTATGTATGTATATATTTTTTTATTATTTCCTTTTTAAATTAACCCTTCAAGAATACTATATTTTATAACCAAATATTACAATACTAAGGTTCATATTCTACATTTAAATTCTGATGAAATGAAGTGATTTTATTAATTATTGATATTATAAATATCCAACGAATTTCTCCAGTAAATCAATCAGAATCTTTATTTTATAATCTTTTATTTATATACAATTTAACCAGTTTATATGAGTATTCATTAAAATCTATTTTTTTCATTAGTAATAATTTTAGTTTTGTTACCTAAGTGTTTTAGCATGTTTTGGAATACAATTATCTGTACTTAATATTTTTTGAGAAAGGAACGAAATTTTCAAACGCGTTTTTAAGGTTCTGTGTTACCTTCAGATGTATTTTTGTCTACCATTTTAAATATTAGTTTTTCAAAACAACATGAAAACAAAAAATCTAGGGCGGGATCACTCAACATTCAGGTACACAAATATTATAAATAAACATTAAAACATTTAGTTTAAATTGAGTTGTCATGGAGTATTTTTTTTTTATTTATCATAATAAAATTTCTTAAAAATTAAATAAATAAACAAAAATTTGTTCTTTTACTTCAATTCCACCAATTTATAATTATAATTTAAAAAAATTATATTATAATTTTTAAAAATAACGCTACCACAAAACACACAACTTGTGCTTTTTAACAAATAAAATAATAATAAAAAATTCAAGTACAGCATACAATTTTCCATAGAATGGAATGAGTAAGATTTGGCACATATCGTTATTTTGTACAAAAATACAAGTAAATTACAAAGATATAAATTGACTTTTAACTGAAATTTGAAGAATTCGTATTTGTTTACAGCCTATCATATCCGAAGAGAGATGAGGTCACTGGGAGTTAAGAAGGTTGCCCAACGCGGAATTGCGGAGCTTGTATCCTGTGAATATAATTGAGTTGATAGCATCTCGGAGACTCAAATGGGCGAGTTAAGTTGTTGGGCTCGATGAGGAACGGATTCCGAGAAAGTTGGTATTCGCTGATCCGACTGGTAGGCGTCCAAAAAGTAGGCCGAAGCGTCGATGGGAGGATTGCGTTAAGACTGATCTCTGGGGCCTGGGTTTGAACGGTGAACATTGGACGAGTCTGTGTAGGCGGAATTTGGTGGTATCGGCATCGAACCTTCGGGTTCACTAAGCCTATTATTATTATTATTATTACTATCATATTTAAAATTAAATTAAAACAGGAAATGCAAAATAATTTTTTTTTTTAGAGAATATTAATGTTTTATGTCCTAATATGAATAACTTTTTCTTTTTAAATTAAATATTTTCAAATAATATTTAACCAAAGAAGGATTCTAACGCTTAACAGAAATACGAAATTCCACACGATCGAGTTAAAACAGGTCCTTGCAAATGCACGGTCGAAAGAGTAAAACCAAAAATATATATTTCGAGATTAATCGGATCAAAGGTAAATAAATTCTTTCCGAGTCGTATATAAATATCAAAAAATTAATAGTAACACGACCAGTGGTAACATTAAGCGACATCTCATAACGACAGCTGAATAATTAAACAAGGGTCTGATTAAAAACCGCGGCCATTATAAACGCTTGAATTTATCAACACAATATTAATCATTGCGGCATTGCCAGGAGTTGCCAACAGGTGCCTCCCCTGGGATAAAAATGGCACAAGTCACAATCCTACCGAAGGCGGCATCTGTCTTCGGTTTTCTTCTCTCCTCGATCCTTCGGCTCCGCGAAATATGTAACGAAGGGAAAGGATTATAATACGGAGCATTTGTCAAAAGGGGAACCGAAAATGAAACGGAAAAATAAACGGAAAAAGATCTCGGATTACAAGATAAGGAGACCGTATTACGGGGAGTCGTAAATTTTCGAAAGAGGCTGACGAAGGAGGACAGAGAATTTACTTTATTTATTGTTATACGTCCTTGATGGAAAACAGGACCGAGTAACAACAGATACAGAACATTAATAATGTTTCATAATAATCTCCCGTTTATAAATTCACAATGCATAGGGTTCCAAATAAGCCTTTCTTACCGTAACAAGATATTCAAGGAGCTTAAATCATCATCATGGCCGAATTTAATAAAAAAAAAAAAAAAAGAAATATTTCAAATGTACCACCTCAATTTCTTTTTATGCGATATTTAAATGGATAACTAGGGTATGGAAAAAGAGAAGAAAAACCCTGTATACTTCCACAATCTCTGAAGGTTTTTGGGCATAGTACATTTAGAGAAAGATCCGTACTATTTTTACACCTAGGGCCGTGCAATGATTTTTCCCCTTTTTTTGGTACCCACTTTGAAGCATTGTGTGCCCCTTAATCTCCAGAAGTGTAGACTTTAAAATTACGTAATTTATTTTATAAACATTAAGGCCCTAACCAGCTTATTTTTGACCTGAATCAGAAGTACAGAGAAGGACTTGGCGGAAACCAAATATCGCGGTATCATTTTATATCTATAGAGAGAAGATTTTATTGAGGATGTATAGTCGACTGTAGAAACTATTATAGGTGGAATAATCATGAATCAGTCATTTTTTGAATTATTTTTAATTTTGCCAACGTTTCGGCTCAAGCTTGTGAGCCATCATCAGGGCTACAAACATCAGAACAAAAGAGATACATATTAATATGATAATGAAAATTTTTTTGAATGTAGTGACAATGATAACATTTGAAATAAAACAGAAAATTTACCAACATACTTAAATAACGTTGGCAAAATTAAAAAAAAAAATAAAAAAATGACTGATTCCTGATTATCCCACCTATTATAGAGATAAGATGTAGAAAAAAAATCGTTATTTTTAGCCGATTCCGCTTTGATCTAAAGTATGCCATGTATCTTATCGTGTCATACAAATCCCTGGCTTGTGAAGTTCTATTGGAGTTGGAGACTAGTCGTGTCCCACGTTCCACAAGTTGCTCATTGCAGTAACTTGTTGCATCCAAAGAGGAAGCATCTGCCTCTTTTCCTATGCACTTTCAACTCCACATTTAATAATTATAAATACCTATAAAGATTGCCTTGAATTCCCATTAAGGATAAGCTCATTTGTTTATTTATCGTTTTCTCTAATTGTTGAAAAATATTGTAATTAATGGTAAAATAATTAGGTAACGGTATCTTGTTTGTTGTTTTTTTTCCCCCTCAATATAGTTCCTTTTCTGTCTGTGCTACAAAATAACTTTTTTTATTGACCTAACTATACAAGGATAATTAAAATTCGTTTTATTAATTATCCTTTTTTTTTATTACACTTGAGTTTGTTTGATTTAATAATACACTAATTAAATCGTCTAGTCATATATCTTTGTATTGTTTTTTTTTTAAAATAAAAAAGTAAACATTCTGTTGCTATAGAATAAACATATTACGTCATTTATAATTATTTATGTATTTTATTAAAACAATTAAATTTTAATTACCTTCATATATGAATCTTAATTAGTAGGATTTATGCTTTATTTTCTAGACAAGTTAATTTCACGTTGATTTATATTTAAGTCGCAATAATTTATATAAAACAATTAGAAAATACATCAAATGAGGTTTGATACCGTGAGTTATAAAAACATATTAATAAATAAAAAATCCGGTGCAGGCAACACACGACTTTCACTTACCATCGTTTTTAAAATCTATTAAAGAATTTCCAAATACAGCTAGAGAGAAAAATGAGTGAAACCATTAAAGAATTAATTCAATTGAATTTATATAGAAACATATTTTATCACTCTTTATTCAATTTTACAAGCTTGTGTATAAGATAATATATTTTCCAAAGTCTTTCTCTTTCAAACGGTATATTATTCGTCTATATTACTGTTCTTATATTCAAAAACAAAATTGGCGCACTGTGCTTCATTGACACGCCGCCAGGTTGCAACACCGTCACCATGAATTTTCTTAACTTCTTCGGTAATTTAAAAAAAACAGTTATTTTTATCGGCTTATCATCACTCTTATAAGCTCGTGTATGAGATGATATTTTTTTAAAAATCTTTAGCTTGACAACGGTATATTAGGGGTACTCACTACGTTTGCTATAGCATGCTATTTGTGCTATTCTGCTAAACACATTGATTTTATACAGAAAATAACTGTAGAAACTCGACGGGTTTAGCAAAATAACACAAATAGCATGCTATAGCAAACGTAGTGAGTACCTCTAATATACATCTATATTACTGTTCTTATTTCAAAAACAAAACATTGCATTAAAAAGATATTTTTTCATGTTTCTCCTTTAGTTGTTTTTTAAATTCGCTCAACTTGCATATTTAGTTGTTATTTATCAATGCTAACAAGACAATATAGTTGTTTTTATATAATCAACAAATAAGGTACTTTACAAAATTAAAATATCTGCATTGAGGCTCTATCAGGCTATTTCAATAAGAATGAAACCTACATGATATTAAAGCCCATCAAATTTCACATCAATATAGCAACTTTAATCAAAATCGTTAGAGCCTTTTTTGAGAAAATCCTAAAAAGGTGCTAAATGCATAGGATAAAGTAGGACTTCCGGTCAGCCGATTTTAGTGAAAAGTTGCTGTAACATCTCGGGCATATAGTAGTCTTAAATATTAAATTTGAGTTCTGTAAGACATTTCGTTTTTGCGCTAGAGTTACCACACACAGACACAGACATTTTTTCGGGACTTGGCCATTTGGAACCAGGGGACCCTAAAACGTGTATTTTTGTTGAAAACTGGAATTCGAAAATTTTCACGATCGCAATACTTTCCCTTACTATATATTTCATATATAGGTATGTGAAAGTAAAAATGTAATATTTCTACCATATAATGGTTGGAAAGCTGAATATTTCAGAAAATTATTATATAGTGATTGTTATTATGTTCCCAATGAAACTGAACATAATGCTTTAAACGTCTTTCAAATCCAAATTAAAAGAAAAGTGATGAAAAAGGTATAAAACTAACTGACAGTCGTAAATAATAATATGAGAGATTATTTAATTAATATCGAAACACAATGTAATAATTCTTTAGCAATGTATTTTCATCTCTGATTGTATTTAAATATTCTAAAAATGATTTTAACAACCGAGGTAAGTGAAAGTGGTGAGTTGAGCGCACCAAATTGTTCATTCAAATTAACTTAAAACGTTTTTTAACTTTTAGTTTTTTTTAATAGCCCTTAAATTGGTTTTTGCATCCGAAGTAAGTGAAAGTCGTGTGTTGCCGACAGCAAATTATTTTTAAACTAATAAATTTTCTTATTATACACAAGGTAAAAATACTACGAATAAAAAATATAATTTTCTAATAATTTTGAAGGAGTCCTAAACAAACGAGTAAAATTTAGCTTGGGACGGAAACGAGTGGTAATTTGTTATTATACTGACAAATCCCTTGACAAGCTATGAATATGCATTCAACGCCTACACCCATCATGGTAATAAACCTCCTCCCGTTTCATGTTTGAAGAGTTTTCCAGTCTACGGATTAACCTTAATTTATTTTGAATTCATAACTTATAATCTTATAAATACACGTCTTTAGGACACACAAAATAAAAATTAAAGGAAGAAAAATAAAACGAAATTTGATTTATTTGGTGTCGGTTCGTTAAACCTGTCGTGGGTTGGATTTTTTTTTTCCTTCGTGATGCCAGGCCACTTCAGTTTCGGGTATTTTGGGATGTTTTATCTCTTATCGTTATCTCGACAAAATAAACGGAAAATCCATTGTGAGTAATTAAGCTAATATTACTCACTATGCCGAAAATATTCCGTAGCGGTACTAATGGTAGGCCGATGTATATCGATTTCGCTCCATGTATTCAATTTATATAACTATAGATTTCCTTTCATAGTGTTGAGAGAAAAAAAAAATAATAATAAAAATATATATATATATATATATATATATATATATATATATATATATTATATATATATATATATATATAAATATATATATATATATATATATATATATATATATATATATATATATATATATATATATATATATATATATATAAAATATATGTGTGTGTGTGTGTGTGTGTGTGTGTGTTTTAAATGCTTACTTATAGGTTCATTACGACAGTAAACCTGTAGGAGAAGAGTATATTGTATAATATAAATTAATTCTTAAATAAAATTCATTAAAATATTAATTAGATGAAGACAGAAATTAAGTAAGATGTACTGTTCATTATATTTCGACATTTTGGAGTAATTAACAGGCCGTTAACATTGCAAACAACTCTGCAATTTATTACATAATGGTTTATTATGTCCAACTAACTATGTTAGGGTTTAACAATTCATATAACTGTTAACAATCAATTAACCATTAGGAAAAGCAATAAACTAATCAAAGGAAAGTGGCCTATCACACTTGCTAATTCCAACTATATATATCGTATTTATCCACCGATTTCAATAATTCTTTTTTTGTTTTGAAGATAATTGATTACGCTATCTCTCTTTTTTTAATATCTTTTGGTTTCTAATTATATTGAAACTTGAAACCTTAAATTATGAGGAAGGAAAGGATATTTTTTTCTGGTCGATTACAAAGATTAATTATAGAAAATAATAAACTGAAATATGAGTGAAATATTAAAATAAAAAATTAAGAAAAATAATATTAATTTAAAATACTAAAAAATACGACATAAGGAATAATATAGATACATAAATTCTGACAGATGTATGAGAAGAAATATACGGAAAATATTGGGTTGATGCAAAATTAATGCAGGTTTTTAGTAGGTATTGTAAATACGCCATATCTTTACTTTAACCATATATATTTAATCAAAATAATTTCCATCTGAATCAATGCACTTTTGCCAACGTTCAACAAGCTTTCTTATTCCACCAGAAAAAAAATCCGAATCCCTGGACTCAATGAAATAACGAAAAGAATTTTCAATGTCGTCCTGGTTTTGAAAATTTTTCTCCCTCAAAAAGTTGTCCAGATGCCTGAAAAAGTGGAAGTCTGTAGGAGAGAGGTCAGGTGAATAAGGCGGATGTTGGAGAACTTCGTAGCCCAACTCGTGCAGTCGTCGAAGCGTTGGTTGTGCAACGTGTGGTCTGGCGTTACTACTGGCACCCACTTGGCCAACTTTTTTACCTTACCAATTGCTTCCAAGTGGCGTACAACTGTGGATTGGTTCACACCGAGTTCCGCCGCCATTTCTCGTGTGGTTTTGGTTGGGTCTTCTTCCACTTTTGACCTCAGCTGGTCGTTGTCCAGAGCAAGATGACGGCCCCGACCTTCCTTGTCTTCGAGGTCGAAATCTCCTCTGCGAAACGTCTGGAACCAACGCTGGACCGTGCACTCATTAATAGCCCCTGACCCCACACTTCATTAATATTACGAGCCGTTTGCGCAGCGTTGCGCCCTAATTTAAATTCGTAAAAATAAATTTGACGAAAATCGCACTTTGACATTTTCGATTCAAGACTTTTGAACACACTGAACAAAACTATTTCACGAAACAAATTCATGGTGAAAGAGAGGGTATTAGATAAGGTTTGTTTTGGTATAATAATGATCAACGTTAGGATTAGCTTTGTTTACACAATTGGAATTAAGATATTGCAATAGAGGAAACCTGCATTAATTTCGCATCAGCCCAATATAAGTCGAATAAAATGAGAAATATAATAATTGAGACATACAAAGATAAATACGCAATAGAAATAAAGATATAAATGTATATTTACTGAAAAAAAATAAGACGATATTATGGAAATACTTGAAAAAATTATATGTTGCTTTGCTGAAGCCAGCCAGATTTTTGAAAAATTGATTTATACGAGATAATTTACACAAAAAGAGTCCGTACATAATTTTTCTCTTGATAGAAATATTTTCGTAGCTTTCGACGTCAGAAGCGCCATAAAAAAGTGTAAATATTTTACTAATGAAAAAAAGAGGAAAAACATATTTTAGGTAGGAATAATCGAGAATCAAACTTGAGAGCCACCATCATGGTGAACCATAAATTCCTTGAATTTATGCTTGACATGGTACAGTGATGCCCTGATGATGGCTCACAAGTTTGAGCTGAAACGTAGGCAAAATTAAAATATAAATAAAACAACTGACTCCCGATTACTTCAAACCTACGATGATGTCAACAGTCAACTATGCATCCTCAGTGTGGAAAAACACACAATATATTTTTTTTTTTTTAAAGGTCTTATACATACATTATTTATAACAATTTAGGACTCCCACTGTAGCATCGTCCGATTAGCCATAGTAGCATAAAGTGACGTTAAATCAATAAACAAAATAATATAACAATGGATTAATATTTGCTTTGGATTCAGGCGAAGCCCTCAATATTATACTCTGTCATATTGTAGAATGGGGACTACAGTTGCTAATTACGTGTTAAATGATGATTCATTCGTTTGTTTTACTATGATGACATATTTCACCGCGCAACATTTCAAAACTTGTAAGCACCTGATTAGTAACATATTTTTCTTTGAAAATCATAAGATATAACTAGTGTAATTCAATATTTTTTGACTCATTGCCTGAATGATTCAACTCATATTATTTACTCTTACACGACTTATTTTTTGAAGAAAAAAAAAAACCCACGGACGGAGAGGTGAATATAAGATGAACTGAAGAAGGATTGTGCAACCTAGGTTGACCTCTTTTACCAGAAAACAAAAAAAAAAAAAGTACAAGAGACAAAACACAAGAAGAGCCTTATCTAGGGACTTAGGACTTAAGTAGTTGGTCCTTGTAGGGCTAGGCTATTTGTTTTTTATATTAAGGATTTTTTTTTCTTCCTTGAAGACGGTAAAGCACAGGATACTTTCTCCCATCAGCCTTAGATGGGGCACAACATACTTCACGGGTTTCAATTAAAATTTAAACTTTAAGATTTTAACCAAACAAAAGTTTTGTAAAAACGTATGTCAAGCTTATTAATACATTAAAACTTCAATTTTATTCCTATTAAACGAACTTTGAGGCAAGACACAGAACTGATTTAAATCCATGGCTATAAATATTTAAAAATCAGTTTTAAAGAACAATTATCTTAATTTTTACATACCTGTACTATTTTCTCGAAAACATAAAATTTTGATCGAATTCGTCATATCTATGTTAACAGATATTTAACAATAACTATTCTTATTCTAATTGAAGGAACAGAGCCCTAAAGACCGAATTTTCAATTTTTCCCCTTTAAAGAATCTTAAATTGTTTTGATTTAAAATAATTGAGACGTTGATTTCTAAATGTTTATTATTATTATGGTCGTTATTTATAAGTTAACTCAACATAATCTTTTACTTTCACTTTCCTGTACGTACTAAGAAAAAAAAAGTACCAAGAACGTAAAAAATATACAAATTCCAATTTTTCCCGATACGTTTTAGAGTTCCTGGAGTCTAGATGAACAAGTTCCGCAAAAGGTAAGTATGTGTTTGAATGTTAGTCTAAGTCGAAAACGAAAAGTTTTATTAAATTTAAATCGAACACATAGACAACCAAAGTCGACGAACTAAAAGAGCCACTTTATACTATGCAATTTGCTCCATTTTACGATTGAACTTCTTAAAAACAGCTCTAACAATTTTGATTGAAATCTTTATATTTAAATACATATTCAAAAACAGAAAAATAGGAGTTGATCCCTGTTCTGCAGCAATATTATATAAATAGAAAAGCTTTTTTTGAAAAATTCTACTAATATTCTCAGAACAACAGTTTATGAATCCAGTAAACCTTAATATAAATCAGTTCATTGGGGTCACCTGTGGTGTAGTGGCTAGCATAACAGCCTTCTATATCCAAGGTTGAGTGTTAGAACACGGTAGATGGCCCAAGGATTATTTAAATATCCGTATCACAATTTTTTATTTATTTATTTTTTTTGTGAATATTTATTAATTGATATATAATAAAATAGAAAATAAATGAATTCATACATATACACGTACAATAAAATAATAATGAATTAAAATAACAAATCAAAACAACAATCTATAATTCAGATAAGTACAAAGTTGGCGAATAAATAAACATCATACGAACAATGATAACTGTATCCCAATTAAACTTGAATACATATAATTTAGGTCTCTCACTGAAGCAGCATAAAGTGATCTCACAAATCAGTCCATTAGAAATTTTAAGTATGATCCCGACTACCTACTGTTCAGGTGTCCAGAAGAAGTGACGCAAGGTTTCCAACTTTAACATTACAGTTGTTGAATACATCTTTCTTTTTTTTTCTTTTGCTTTAACAAACTATCTGCCTTGTAGAATCCTAATGCCCAGCCATCCTTGCACTGCATCGCAATATATTGCAGACCCCGATAAGATCTTAGTCCCTCGGGCTGTGTCCGCCCAGGTCAGCGGAAGCGGAGACCCTCCCAATTAAAAGCACCTGCCGCACGGACCGACTGCTATTACCACTCAGCCAGAGGTCGGTCGTTACGATCCCTCTCTTTATCATTAATGACTTACTCTTCTTCTGGATTGAGTGGTCATCTTCTCTTCTTGCCTCTAAACTAGCAAGGGGAAAGAAGAAGGATTGGAAAGAGAAAAAAAAAGAAAAGAAGAGAAACTGGACGAGAGCCATAAGGACCCTGACAGGAAGCTTATTTTTACATTTTTATGCCGACTACTAAAGGGCTGTTGACAGTTGTGGTTAGTGCCGTAGCAGTTGTAAACTCTGGAATGGGAGGGTTTTATTCACTCCGTCTCCTTCCCTCTTGTATATAATCAATGTCCCTTCATTTCCAGTCTCTTACCAGTTTGAGTGGCTGTAAACTCCCTGTTTTTACTGATAAAGAAACGAGTAAATATTTACATCCATTCCAACATGAATTAGTTTAAATTTGTCATTTGTCCATCGTTCATTGTTTAACCACCTGTAGCTTTTCTGTAAAAAGTCGATATTAAAGTTCACTATTTGTTGGAAACAGATGAGAAGGAACTTGTGCACGCAGCCTCAACCCGGCGGCTTTCCGTCCCATATTTATCCTCGGATTTCTTAAATTTCATATGAAAAAAATCAGGTGCAGGCAACACACGACTTTCACTTACCTCCATTTTTAAAATCAATGAAAGAATTTTCAAATACAGTTAGAGATAAAAATACGTGAAACTATAAAAGAATTAATTAAATTGAATTTATATAGAAACGTGTGTTTTATTAAAAAATCTATTGTATTATTATCTAAAATAATCAGTTAGTTTTATCTTCTTTTCATCACTCTCTATTAACTTTTAAAAGCTTAAGCATAAGATAATATTTTTTCTAAAATCTTTAGCTTTCCAACGGTATATTATACATGTATATTGCTGCTCTTATGTTCAAAAACAAAAAATTGCATTAAAAAAATATTTTGTCTGTTTTCTCCTTTAGTTGGGTATCGAATTTATTCAATTTATATATTTACCTGTTTTTCATCAGCGTTAACAAGATAATATAGTTATTTTTATAGAATCAACAAAATTAAAGGCACTTTAGAGAAAGAAAATTTAAAATATCGGCATTTAAACCCTGTCAGACCATTTTTATCCGAATGAAACCTAAATGATATTAAAGCCCATTAAATTTTACATCGATATAGCGAGTTTAATCAAAATCGTCGGAACCGTTTTCGAGAAAATCGAAAAAAGGTGCAAAATCCATGGTATAAAGTGGCTCTTCTGGTAAGCTCATTTTGATGAAAAAAGTTTTGTCGCGTCTCGGGTGCGTTGTCTTAAATATGAAATGTCAGTTTCATAGGACTTACCGTTTCTGCCCGAGAGTTACCACCACACACACACACACACAGACCTTTTCGCGGGACTTGATTATTTGGACTCGGGGGACCCTAAAATGTGTATTTCCGTTGAAAACTGGAATTCGAAAATTTTCACAATCACAATACTTCCCCTTACTATATATATAGTAAGTGAAAGAAAAAGCACTGGAGTGGTAAGGGTTAACGTCACTTTTATCCTGCTGTGCCTAATAACACGATGCTACAGTGAGACCCCATCCTTCTATTCTGGTTTAATTAGGAAAGAGAGCTTTAACGAGTACCTGACATCGCTTATGCTCGGGATTTTGCGTCCCTTCCTAGGGACGGCTTAATCATGTATTTTTTACTCCATTTAAAACATCCTAGGACCACTTGCCGGGCTTGAACTAGCGACCTTGAGCATAGAAGGCTGTTATGCCAGGCCACTACACCACACGTGAACCCACCAGCTTATGGGATTCTCTACATTACAATGATCAAGTATCCCAAAAAAGGTCTGAGTATGTAGTAAGCCTTTGCTAAAAAACAAATTGTATAAAACTGAGATTTTACATTTAAAACTAGCATATGAATGGGATGTCACAGCAACGTTTTTTTTCCCAAATAGACAAACTACAAGAACTACTTTATATATATTTGTCTCGGTTGACGATTTTCTCGAAAATGTAATAAATGTAAAATCATTCATGTAAAATTTAATGGGCTGTAATATCAGGTAGTTTTTTTTTTTTTTTTTTTTTTTTTTTTTTTTTTCTGATTGGAATATACTAACAGAGCTTATATGCCGAATTATATATTTTTGTTAAATTTTCTCTATATAGTCATATATGTATTATATGGTATCTTGATTTTACTCATTTTTAAAAAAATATTTTCAACAGTAACTTTAATATAAATATTCCCATTGTATCATAGTCATATATATTTAATTAATAATTGAAGTATAGATTTATTTTATTTTTTTATAATTTAACTAATTGCTTCGTTATATCATTAAATCAGGCACCGAGTCGTGAAATAATAATCTTTTTGAGTACTGACACAGATGGGCATAAAGGTGAGACTGGCAGCCAACTCAGGAGAACCATTAAAGGAATTTTATTACCGAGAGCAAACGCACGCCAGATGTCATTCATTAGAAGTTGCAATGAATTTATGGGCAACTGAAGTTATGGGCCATCTGGTTTACGGGCCCTACTGTAGCACCAGTTGGACACAACTATATCTATAACACTCAAATCAACCTATAATAATGAAGATTTTTACTACGGGGCTTTTATTAGTTTCGCGATTGAATATTAACACACATTTCACGCCTTTATTTGAGGCACTATTTCATCCTGAATTTGTTTTTGTTTTTTGTGTATCAATGTCCTAAATATCTAATTTTATTAAATACTAGGTTGTAAAATAAAGTTCGCAGTGTTTTTTACTGGAGATTTCAATAAAAACTTCAGTATTGTAAAGATTTTAAATCAATTATATTCAGCGATATTTCCGTTGTAGAGGGAGGGTTGTCTGTCAAACCTTGGGTTTGGCCATCATCAACAGTCGGTAATAAATACTTTTTAATGACAAAATATGCGACCCCTTTAAGTTTATAGCAAGTATAATTTATACCTATTGTATATGAGATGTTGATTTCCAAAAAGGACTACAAAAAGAACATTTATTACCGTTGAAAACTAGCGTTAAAAAAAAATCTGGTGCGGGCAACACACGACTTTCACTTGTTATCTTGTTTTCATTTCGTATTTTTAATAAAAAACCTTTACCTTGAAAGCGAACATTTCATGTGACACAACCCAATATATTTACGTGCCGACGTTTCGGCTTAAATTATAGGTCTTAATCAGGGTTGCCTAAGTGTGGGGATCCCAAAAAGTGAAAAATAATAATGATTGATATCGCTTAGCTGAATATGCATCAGAATTTTTTTTTCCTATAACTATTTTTTATTGTTAATAATTGGGAAGCCAATAGGAAAGAAGAAATAACTAAATAATCCAGAGGAACATAAATATTTAACTAGCTACATCTGTCACGTTTTCTATTAGTAACTCCCATGAGGCGGAGCGGTTACTAATACCTCGATTTGGCACTATCGATTCTGAAAGGTATAGCCAAATCCGAGCGAGGTGTAATAAATAATTCATAGAGCTCGCTACGGTCTCTCTTAAATCTCCATAATTCCTCCAATCGCTATCTTGACTTTCCACCGGTTAATTCATTGGCTCTTGATAAATCACTGCCGGATTAGCCATGGCTTCTATATCTCCTTAATATTTTCTTGATCCCTTCCTTTCAGATATCCGATTCAATTTGTATAATTGTTCTGTTTACTTCCTCAAGTACCTCAAACCGTAACAAACAAAAATATATTAACATTATTAAGGTAGATTTCGGGCTGAATAAATTCTTCCATAAATACTCAATTTTTTATTTCAACATAAACGTTTCGGGATATTCTCCCATCTTCAGGAGTCTGCAAAGTAAATTAACCGATTACCATTACATTAAAAATACTAAACTGAAGTGAATGTTTTTTTTATTTATTAATTTATTGAAATTTACAACTGTATTAGTAAATACATCAAGTAAATTGGCTCATAATATACATGAAGAGAATATGCCAATTGGCAACACTCCACTAGGTAATCTAAACTAGAAGGTCTCGAGGCCATCTTCTTTTCAGACGCCTCGGAGGGTTGTCAGGAATGGTAGAGGAAGCTAGGATTGAAACTACTGGGTTAATGTGGGAGTGGAGTTTGTCATGGAAGGAATGAGACCTCGTACGGGCCAAATCAGCAACATATGGGACATTAAGGTCTTTATGGATGAGTTTGTTGGTGACAGAATAAGGAGCATTGAGAATTTTTCGAAGGATTTTGGATTGTAGGGATTGAATACGGGAAGAATTTGATGGTTTAGTAGAGCCCCAAAGCTCAACTCCGTACGTCCAAATAGGCCTTATGATGGTAATGTAGATGAGCCTTTTGTAGTTAAGTGGAAGGTTAGAGCGTCTGTCCAGTAAGTGTTAAAGTAAGTGAAAGCGTTGGGCAGTTTCTTATCGTTTCAGTCTTTTGTGCGGATTCCAAGTTAGTCGTTTGTCAAATAGGAGTCCTAGATAGCGAATCTGTTCAACCGGGACTAGCGGAATATTATTGTTACGGGCTACGGGGTGTGAGAAATGAACTACTCCAGTTTACAAATTACAAATATTTATTAAATACAGAAAACACAAATACAAAGGGATTACTAACCACTATATTAACAATAATAATGGAATCACTAGCTTAACTACTAAACAGTATACATATAAAATGAGGTATTCCTAACAAATAAACTACTTACGTAAATTCATACAATCTGTTAGACTTATTCTAGAATTTACAACTATAAAACACATATATAAACTACAGTCTTCTAATTTCCCACCGACCGGTTATCACAATACTGACACACAGTTTCACTACACTGTCACACTGTCACGAACGGTTCACTGTCACTGTTCACTGATACATCACAGATGCTTGTTGAGCCGGATTAGGACTGACCCCCCTAGGCTCAGGGGACGGCTATTTGTACCACCGCCGAATCTTCTAGACCCGGGCGCAGGTAGGGTGGTGGGCCTTTCCAGGCACTTCGAGGACTGTCCAGGTCCAGAAGTCTCTAGCCTCATCTAGGCCCCTCCAGGCGTGGTCCACCCGTCATTGTCTTGACCGTAGCACTACCCCCTCCTTAGACGTGCTCTGCCCCAGAGCACAGATTGCAGAAGCTGAGCGATGCTGATCTTCCTCCGATGTAGGTGTTTTGTCTTTCCAGGGGTTGAACGTGCATACCATTATGATGACTCCAGAGTTGGCGAACGTCTCTTCTACAATGTTCCTGACAATCCTCCACTCCAGGCCATCGTATCCACAACCCAACTTCGGGATGGCGAGCTTGGTGACACGCAGTTCCAGAAGCTTTCTCCGCAGGTCGTCAAGACTCCGGCGCAGTGTGTCGTATGTCGGCTTCTGCTCTGATGAACTCTTGGTAACCAAGTAAAACAGGTGCCGGCCTTCATGCTCTTGATGGAGAGTCTTCCCAACTCTTGGTCCCTGGCGTTCCAGCTCTTCAATTCCAGCGAACTTCTTCCTGAAGACCGTCGCAATCCCCCGGGAATTCCTCAGATGTTCGGCGACACAATGTGCTAGAGCATAGTCTACCGGTAACGAGAATATGTCTCTGTAAACTGTCTGCGTTACCCTACGGGAGTCTGGCGCCTTAGGATGGGGAATTAGGTCCTTGTCGGTGAGGTTCCTGACTTGCTGTTCCTCTGTAGGGCCATGGTTTCCCTTGTATGGGGCCAATCGGTTGAAATGGACTACCTTGGGTTTTCCTTTGGGCTGCTTCCTGATCCTATAGATGACATCATTGATCCTCTTGATGACCTCATACGGTCCGTCCCAGGAGTTTTGAAGTTTCGGTGAGTAGCCTTGCCTTCTTCGAGGATCGTGTAGCCAGACCAAGTCTCCAGGTTGGAAGCCACCTTTCTCTGCCTTGATGTCGTAACGCTCCTTCATTCTGTCACTTGCTCCCTGGATGTTTGTGCGAACCTTCTCGTGAATAGTGTTCATTCGCTTCCGTAGGTTCGTGACGTAGTCTTCTCCGGCGACCTCCTCATCAGGCTTGAAACCGAATTTCAGATCGCAAGGCAAGCGTAGTTCTCTGCCGAACACGACATTGGCGGGGGTCTGCCCTGTCGTTTCATTGACTGAACTACGATAGGCTAGCAGGAACAGATGAAGATATTGGTCCCAGTCTCGCTGATGGTCAGAAACTACCTTGGCCAAATATCGACCCATTGTCCTGTTCATGCGCTCTACCATGCCATCGGACTGAGGGTGAAGAGGCGTCGTCCTGGTCTTTCGTATTCCTAGAGCCTCGCACATCCTGGTGAAGACTGCCGACTCAAAGTTTCTTCCTTGGTCAGCGTGAAGTTCCATGGGCACCCCAAACCGACTGACGAGCTGCTTCACGAGAACATCTGCAACCGTGGTGGCCTCCTGATTCGGAAGGGCGTAAGCTTCCACCCACTTTGAAAAATAATCCATGGCCACGAGAATATATCGGTTGCCATTATCTGTCACAGGAAAAGGGCCAGCGATGTCCACCGCTATTCTCTCGAATGGTGCTCCTACGTTGTATTTCTTCATAGGTGCCTTCTTTTTCCTTATCGGTCCATTAGAGGCGGCACAAGTTGCACACCGCCGGCACCAATCTAACACATCGTCCTTGAGGTTTGCCCAGTAAAAGCGTTCACGAACCTTTTCTAATGTCCGGTGAACTCCAAGGTGGCCACCAGATGCTCCATCATGTAATTCCCTCAGTACTTCGGGCACTTTAATCTTTGGTACGATGAGCTGTAGTCTCCGCTGATCTCCCTCTGTGTTCTCCAATGCTCGTTTCAGCAGACCTTTGTCCAGTAGAATGGAGTTCCATTGAGCCCAATAGGTTTTTATATTTTTCGACATTGGAGCAACATCCTGCCAGCTTGGTCTCCTTTGGCCTGATAGCTTCCATTCCCTTATTTGTTTCAAGTCCGGGTCCTCGTCCTGTTCCTTTGCCAGTTGTGTGTCCTGCCAACCGTCGGTAACGACCGTAGTCCGCAACACTGTTGCTTGCTTTTCTTCTTGTCGAGAACAATGCTTGCATTCTCCGTCACAGGGTCTCCTTGAGAGCGCATCCGCATTCCGGTGACTCGTTCCAGAACGATGAGCAGATTCGAAGTCATATTCCTGAAGGCGCTCGATCCACCGTGCAACTTGTCCCTCCGGTGACTTGAATCGCAGCAGCCACATTAGAGCTGCGTGGTCCGTTCTCAGTAGAAATCTTCTTCCATACAGGTATTTATGAAAGTGCTCTATGGACTTAACCACTGCCAGAAGCTCTTTCCTTGTGACACAGTAGTTGCGTTCTGGAGCTGACAGTGCTTTGCTGAAGTACCCAATAACCTTTTCTTCCCCGTCTTGGAGTTGAGAAAGGACGCTTCCAATAGCAGTGTTGCTGGCATCTGTGTCAAGAATGAACTTGCCCTCGGGACGTGGATAGCTTAGAATAGGCGCACTACTCAATTTCTTCTTTAACTCCTCAAATGAAGCCTGACACTCGCGATCCCAAAGGAAAGTCCGTTTTTCCTCAGTGAGCCTGGTAAGAGGTTTTGCGATGTTGGCGAATCCTTTCACGTACCTCCTGTAGTAGGTGCAGAGCCCGAGGAAACTTCTCACTTGGTGCTTATCTCGAGGTGCTGGCCAATTGGTGATCGCTGTAATCTTCTCTGGGTCAACAGCAACTCCGTTGTCTGATACAACATGCCCCAGGTAGTTGACTTGCCTTCGGAAGAGATTGCACTTCTTCGGGTTCAGTTTTAGATTAGCTGCACGCAGCCGTTCGAAGACCCGCTCCAGATTCTCCAGATGGTGAGTGAAGGATTTTCCCAGTACAATGATGTCGTCCAAGTAAACCAGGCATATCTCCCAAGAAAGGCCTCTTAAGACGCTTTCCATCAGCCTCTCGAACGTTGCAGGTGCATTGCAAAGCCCGAATGGCATTACCGTAAATTGCCAGAGGCCAGTGCCGATTGAAAATGCCGTCTTCTCCTTATCTTCCGGTGCCAATCCAACCTGCCAATATCCACTGCGGAGATCCAAGGTAGAAAATAGTTTGCAACCCTCTAGTGTGTCCAGCGTGTCGTCAATCCTTGGGAGTGGGTAGCTGTCCTTCTTCGTGGCGTTGTTCAAAAGACGGTAATCTACGCAGAATCTTGTCGTCCCATCCTTCTTTTTTACCAGTACGACAGGAGACATCCATGGGCTACTCGAGGGCTCGATGACACCATCATTCGCCATATCCTTAATAATCTCCTCGGCATCCTTTCGTTTAGCTAGCGGCAGCCTCCTCGGGATCTGTCGGATGGGCTTTGTATCCCCGGTGTCAATTTTGTGCTGGACGATGTTCGTTCTACCCCGTGGTCCTGAGCTGATCTCGAAAATGTCCTGCCATCGGGTAATCAATCTCTTCACGAGTTCGCTCTGTTCAGGCGAAAGTTCTCTGCATGAGTCCTCCACGAATCCTTTTAATTCTTCGGGTAGTCCTCGTTGCTCGGTGGGGTTGCGTTGTAGCTGTCGGACTACTGAGGTAGCGGCCGTACATTCTCCGACTGGTGTTCCTCTCTTTAGTGTCACCGGGAAGCTGTTCAGATTCATCAGTCGGATTGGGGTGGTATGTCCGACCTTGATGAGAGACCTTGCAACCAGAACACCGCGTCCGACTTCCTGCTCCTCGTGCTTCCCAGGTTCAAGTAGAAGACATTGACCCTCCGGTAGTCGTCCATTGATCGTCCCATGCGTCAGAATTTGACTCCGTGCAGGTAAAGTGGTGTCTTCCAGTAGGAGTACTCGTGCATAGAGGTCCTTTCCCTGCCGAAGGATGACCTCTTCGTCTCCCAGCGTCATCACACCTCTCGACATGTCCAGCTTGATCCCGTATTTGATCATCAAGTCCATGCCGAAGATGACTTCCTCGTCTATTTTCGCCACGAGAACGCGGTGCTCCAGACGTTGGCCCCCGATGAAGAAAGTGGCAACTGTCTCCCCGTAGACCTCGGCTGGCTGTCCTGTGGCTGTCCGTAACGCCCAAGTGGTAGGTGATATCTTCTCAGCGTTAACTGCCTTCGGGTTCAGTATTGTCATGGTTGCGCCGGTATCCAGCAGAAAACTCCGCAGCTGCCCGTTCACCATTCCATCCACATAGAAACCATTTGTCTTGCTCCCTATTGTCGCGATTCTCACGGCGACCCTGGGGCCTTTGATGCTACGGGTTGACAGTTGCCCCTTCCCATCAACCCTCCTTAGTTTTCCTGTGGCTTTTTCCGGCTTCCTGGTAGGACACTTGCTTCTGGGGTGTCCAAGTTGACCGCAGCTCCAACAGCGTATCTCCTTTTTGCGGGTCCTGAGGGCTTCTAAAACCTTTGCTACTATGTCCTCGATGGTGGGGGCCGCGTTAGGCTCCGCTTCTGCCGCTCGAACTCGTGCATGTCCACGGACTGACTGCCTGACAGCCTCGAATTCCATGGCCTGCGACAATGCATCGCCCAAAGTTTTAGGGCGTGCGAGTTTCACTGCCTGTTGGGTTTCCGGGTCTCGAAGTCCATCCAGGAATTTGTCGATAGCCAAGCTCTCGTAGACGTCGTCGGTGACCGTTGGGTAGGCATTCCTCACTAGCCGGGCGACATCTGCTTCAAATTCCTGCAGCGTCTCGTTGGTCTTCTGGACCCTGTTCTTTAACTGGGAACGGTATAGTTGGTCCATGTGGCGATGGCCGAAACGCATCTCCAGTCTTTTCATCAGCTCACTGTAGTTGCACCGCTCCGACATGGGCATCCCCTGTAGCACTCCTAAGGCGTCTCCACGCAAGGCTAGGCACAACGCTGATGCTTGCGTCTCCTTTGACCACCCGTGGATCGAAGCCGCTGTCTCGAAGAGAGTCATGTAGTCCTCCCATGGCGTCTTCCCGTCGAACAATGGGATGGTGTTGTGTGTTGGTGGCATCCCAGCATTGGCGGAGGGAATGGTGTTGTGAGGGCTTCTCTCAGAGGGTTGGTCGGTGTCGATTGTCGTTGGGTTGTTCATACGTTCTTCTAGAGCTTCTATTCTTACCCTAAGTTCATTTTCTACAGAATCGACTTTTTCTCCTAATCTAGATTCTACATCAGCTAACTTATTATCTACACTTTCCATTAACTTAGTTTCTAAATTGCCTAACTTAGCCTCCAATGTATTTTTAACAGTACTTAATTCATTACCTAACTCATTTTTAACAGTACCTAACTCATTTTTAACAGTGCCTAATTCAGTTTTAAAAGTTGCAGACAACTTACTGAAATCATTTTCAAACGTAATCTCGTCTGGATTTTCCCCTGAATCAACAAAAAATTGGCGCAAGCGTTGTTGCAGTACTAATTTCGTTCCGGAAGTATCCAGATCTCGTTCTTCTAACTCCCGTCTTAAGTCTGCAACTTTTAAATCATTCAGTCTAACACTCTGAGAAGTCATTTTCCACACAGTAGCCCAATAATTACAAAAACAAGAAAACCAAAATTATAACCATTTACAATGATCCCACTTCTGACACCAAATTGTTACGGGCTACGGGGTGTGAGAAATGAACTACTCCAGTTTACAAATTACAAATATTTATTAAATACAGAAAACACAAATACAAAGGGATTACTAACCACTATATTAACAATAATAATGGAATCACTAGCTTAACTACTAAACAGTATACATATAAAATGAGGTATTCCTAACAAATAAACTACTTACGTAAATTCATACAATCTGTTAGACTTATTCTAGAATTTACAACTATAAAACACATATATAAACTACAGTCTTCTAATTTCCCACCGACCGGTTATCACAATACTGACACACAGTTTCACTACACTGTCACACTGTCACGAACGGTTCACTGTCACTGTTCACTGATACATCACAGATGCTTGTTGAGCCGGATTAGGACTGACCCCCCTAGGCTCAGGGGACGGCTATTTGTACCACCGCCGAATCTTCTAGACCCGGGCGCAGGTAGGGTGGTGGGCCTTTCCAGGCACTTCGAGGACTGTCCAGGTCCAGAAGTCTCTAGCCTCATCTAGGCCCCTCCAGGCGTGGTCCACCCGTCATTGTCTTGACCGTAGCATTATTAAAGGACACTGTAGGACAGGATGTCGTAGGTTTACGACGAAGGGTAAAGGTAATTTATTGGGATTTGTTTATGTGAATGGTTTAAATTTTTTTTATAAATAGTCAAAAATAAGCAAAATAGAAAAACCATAGAGGCTATATATATCAATAAAAATATAGATAACACCGTGAATTTTAAAACTGACTCTTAAGTTATCACTATTCTGATTTAATTAAAAACTTAAAAATATAATGTAAATAATTAATAATAAATGTTTTAAAGAACTTCACAATATGAAATAACAATAACCATATACAAGTTAAAAATTGGTCTAATCCTTAATCCAGTTGAGGAGAAAGATCTGAGCAATACTCTTGCTCAGATCTGATGTTTTTAAATATTGACTTCATTTTTACTAATTTACCTAGCTGAATGTGTGTATTAGTGAAAATTCTGGGAGTTCTGAATGTATAACAAGGTAATTTTATAATATTTCTTTATTTATTTAACTAAGTACTATGTAACATTGTTAATTTTTGCTTTTAATACCTCCTTCTGTTTTTAAATTTGTTGTTTAATAGTTTTAAATTTTGTTATCAATAGGCACCTAATTTATATAACAATTTTAAACCATTTACTTCAGTTTAGTATTTTTAATGTAATGGTAATCGCTTAATTTACTTTGTAGACTTCTGAAGATGGGAGAATATCCCGAAACGTCAATGCTGATGAAATAAAAAATTGAGTATTTATGGAAGAATTCATTCAGCCCGAAATCTACCTTAATAATTGTATGAGATCTTCCGTGGTTTAGAATTTATTGATATAAAAAATATGTTAACATAAATATTTTGAGACATCATTTCGTATACTTAAGATGTCCCAAAATGTATTAGTTCAATTCTAAATAATCTCTGGTAAATATTTTTCAAAATAACATTATATACAAGATAAATACAAATTCAGAATCAGATCTTGTATATTTTAGGAGTCATAACTCCACTACTATGGATGCTGGAAAGCAATAATTTATATCATTCGACATTGAAAATGTTCCATAAGAGGTTGCAAAAATAATGTCTCGATCAGGCCTTAAATAGAGAAAACAGGGAATAAAATTGACTAATTTTATGAGTGGTCTAATAACGTCATGCTTGAGACTTAATAAAAAAAATTGCTTAAAATATGAATACAAATTAATTTTAATCCTACTCACATCTTTAATGTTTATATCCTCTCTCCAATTAAAAACATTTATACATATTGTATATGTAAAATATAGTATATCACCAATTAGACGAGAAAAAAAAATTATACATACGTTATCAAGAAGAAATTAATAAAAAACTAATGAGGTTGAAACTTTTAATACGAGGTTAGACACCCTAAAGTAAATAATACTGGCTATATTTTTTTTTTTTTTAATGTACATTAAAAAATTTGATTTTTAATGTACGCAACGCAAACTAAAAGTAAAATAGTTACTCATAGTTATAAACAATAGGGAATCAGTCGTGTTAAAAATATTATAACTTTGCCGATGTATCGCATCCAACAAGTGAGTTATAAACTGAATTTATGCTTGATGATAGATCATATGTTTGAACCGAAACGTCGGCGAAATTAAAATATTTGTAGCACGACTGACTCCCAATTATTCCTACCTATAATTTGAATAGTCGACCACATATCCTCAATAAAATAGTTCATATTAAAAGACAAGATGTAGAAACATAAATGCTGAAAAAAAACAAAAAAAAACAGGATATTTTTTTAATAACAGAACTATAAATTATATGAGTGTGGTTTTCATTCGGTGACTGAAACACTCCAAACTAAAGCCAAGAACACAATAATTACTTTTTTGTAAAAAAAAAAAAAATATATATATATATATATATATACACACACACACACACACACACACACATATTTATATGCATATTGTATATTGGTTTCGCATTTTGTTTTCTTAAGAAGGTATAATAAAACCGACCTATTTTATTTTCGAAAGAAGTAAAAATAGGTATTTCCAATCACCTAGTTTTTATTCCCCTTCGCATCTAATTGAGTGCAAAGTGGCGCCTAGGTTGCAATAAACGACAAACTATGAAGTGTAAAACTGCTTTAAGAGCTTAACATCCCACTTTTATATCCTTGTTTTCAGTTCCCAGCTTTAAGTGCATATGAGCTTACTGGAAGGTATATAGGCCTACAGATAGTAAAAAAAAAATTAAAAATATTTTCCCGAGCGCAATCAACTCAATGGTTTATTATAAATCACATTTTTTCATCATTAGTTTTATTTATTTTTTTTACATACAGTATGTTGTATATCTAAAAGTGGTTTTTATTGCATTAGATAAAATAATTAAAAATAAAATAAATAGTGCTTTTAGTATGTGATGCTCATGCCCAATGATGGCCCATCTATTTGGAAATTGCACAATTACCTAATAAATTTCATAAATAATATCAAAATATTAAAACTTTTGTAATTTATACCAAGAACGGTGTCTCTAACCTAACGTTGTGGTACGCGACAACAAAATGCAAAATAAATAAATAATGAAACCTAAGTAAAGAGAAGCATTCTTAATTATTAACATAATAAAGGTTTAAAAAGTGAAAAATTAAAACTTATTTCACATTTAATTCAGAAAGACGAAGCCTGAGAGAGTAATTCAACAGGCGTCATAATCCGCTTTGACTTCCTCGGCGAAATGAGAAATTTCAATAATATTAAATATCCCAGGAACGAGTGAGGAGAGGGAAAATAATTTAAGTATATCATAGATTTTTAATAAAAATATAAATAAATGTAACCATAAATAACATAAAACTGATCTCATTATCACACAGGAAGATGTATTTTTAGTCTTAATTTTCTCTAAAATAATATACTTCAAACTTAATTGCACATGGATCTGATTTTTTAAAATTTTTGTTGAATAATAAAAACCCAAAGTATTGGCTAGCATAGTAGCCTTCTACGGCTAAGGTCAAGATCATTCTTGGTTATTCCATCAACATGGAGAAGACGTAAAATGGTGGTCAGGTACTCATTGAACATCCCTATCCTAATTAAACCTGGATAGGCAAAATTTAGAACTTCCACTTAACATAGTCCAATTAGCCACAGCAGTATAACAGTGACGTTAAATATCAAAAACTGCTGAAATAAGTAGTTAATTAAGAGTTAAGAAAAAAAAATAAAAATAAAATAAAACTTCATGTATTTTCGTGAGATCATTCTGTCCCTTTCCTTTTAAATACAAATTCGTGTTCCTGTATAGATCCAGTAATAATAAGAAATAAATTAAGTGCTTTGTTGAATGTACAATTTCAAGTTTTTAATACACATTTTATTAATCATATTATTTTGTCTTTAAAATTATTTTATTTTGTTTTTTATTTTTTGTTAAGAAACTGGAAATATTTGTTGAGAAACGTTTTTTAATGATACTAATCTAATTATAGCATTATAAATGTATTCAAATTTCTCTGATTTTCAATTGGGATGGGTAAACCTCATGTTTTGTTTTTTTAAATGCTAGTATTTGGGATTGTTACACATGACTATGGCTCTATGCCGCCAAAAGTATCAAAAATATAATTATAAATAAAATAACATCTGCAACTCGACAACCAGAGAAAGATCTTGGGTTTAATACTTACAGAGATTCGTACTATTCCACAGTCAAATATCGTACAAGATTGGCTAAGGTCACGTTCAACCGCCAGGAATTTTCTCTAATTTATGGGTACCCACTTTATAGTACACACCCCAGAAGGGTCTCTATTCTTCTGGTTGTAGGTCTGAAATTAGAGAATAAATAATTCTTCCACTGCCTTGTTTGCACGCGTTACCTGAAGAACAGTTGAACAGTGCCCTACCAGACCCCTAAATATGCTATTAATGCTATAAATTTCCTGACTTTTTCATATGTTTTTAAAATCCCTGACTTTTCCCGTTTTTCCCTGTTGCTAGACACCCTGGTTAAACAGAGAACTGGTATAGAGGGTTGACGATTTTAACCAACCCGACGATTATTAAATGGAGATATTTGCATTATATTCTAACGACAAATAACTTCTATAACCATGAACCACTGTTGGTATTTTCATATTCCAACTAGATAATCCACTAGCCTCTAAACTCGTAGATAGTCGCTTCCAGTATAAAATAGACCTAAGAAGACGAAGCCAGAAGATAGGACGAAGAAGAAGCAGGTACCCTGTCAGGTCAGAGAGTCCAGTTTGGCCGTGAAGGGACTGTACCCGGATAGAGGACGGACATGCGGACGGCCGTAGCTGCCAACCTCGGCGTTGACACCCGCGAGCCCCGATATCCCAGCCTCATCGGGTTACCTCCGTGTCTTTTGTGTCGGCTCCGGGCCTTTCTTGCTCCGGTCGGGGGCTCACTATTGATACTCCGGGCTAGGTGTCAAAGTCACCACCGCCGAGAATGAGGTGTCGGGACAAAGGGCCTTTGTGTGGCATATTTAGTGTCCCGGGATTGTTTTTTATTCTTATCTTGCTTCAATTAAACCTACGATTATACATAATCGGTGTTTCAAGTGAATTACAAGGATTTTTTTTTTTTATTTTTAAAGCGAACTAAGGACAAAATACCGTGTAAGCAACAAAAAAACAAACGCAAACTATAAAAAATAACCACTTTCATTGAAATGGAGCCGGTCTCAGGCCATACAGTCAGATTTGATTCAAGGACATGATTTAAAATTTCAACCGTACCCAAAGATAACACAACAGATGACGAAGGAGACCACGGTACAGATTGATAGCCTAGTTCGTGTACATACACAGAAGATTGTTGGTCCGAAGGAGAGATCTATGGGGTACGGTAATAAACATTCTTTAATTATCAATATAAAACCAATAAAAAAACAGTACATTTATCAATCCAAGAATGGTCTCCGGTTCAGAACATATATAGAGAGAGTCGTATTGTTTCCATGCCAACAGCAGTGCAAGGAGGCGATTAGGTCTCACACTCAGCCTCCAGATTTTTTCTATTTTAGGTACCCACTTTACACAGAATAGGTACCTACACAGAAGGGTCTCTATGTACATATAGGCAATTCAAGAGAAAATATTTCTATTTTCCGTGATTCTCGGTATACTTATATAAGACTTTAAAACACTAGTTTCTTAAGAAAAATCAAATAAGAACATTTTTAGGATCTTAATACTTGAAACTACCTGTGGTGTAGGAGCTTGCATAACCCTCACCGCTCTTAACCATTGGTTTCAATGCTGTTTCCACCGTCGTCTAAAAAGAAGAGAGAGAAAGACCATAGACCATTTTGGAGTGCTGCCAATTATTAATATATGATTAATAAAGTATCTCTACGTTTGCAGAATGTCATTTTTTAATATTTTCCTCAAATTTCACTAGGTTCTTCTATTAATGAAAAAAAAAAAAAAACCTAAACCTCTATAACACATCGGGCCTAGTGGGTATAGAGATTCGTACAGTTTCTAGGCCAACGACTTTGGAATGAGGTGTTCCGGCTTCGATCATACTCAACCGCCAGTCCACCTCCCATTTGTGGGAACCTACTTTATAGAGACAAGGTGTGCACTAAGAGGGTCTGATAAAACAGAATAAATAGTGCTGTCGAACCCACGCTATTCTCCAATTTAATCTGTTAATAGAACTGTAAATTTCAATATAGATATTTGTAATTAAAAGTAAAAGCAATTGGTTTTTTTGCGAATCCATATTTTCAATAGCAAACGTTTGTAATCTAAGGGAAAACAAATATTACCGCGCTCCTCGAAATTTGATGTTTCCCTTCCCTTTTTTTTTGTTATAGTTACTTAAGGCTCGTTATAAATACATGTGGTCTTTCGTCGGATCCCGCCTAAAGGAACAGTTGCAAGTTATCATGGCATGTTTACAAACATCTAAGTCAGTCCCCAGTATAGGGGTCCCTACGTCTTCCTCTAAATACTATAGACAACCATTTTCTTCTCAATATATCTTCCAATTATTTACGCCCGGATGAATATAGGCAATATTATTAATCCATTAAGATAAGACGAAACGAGTTGAAAGAGAATGCGATGGGATCTCGAACGGACTGCAGTTGTTATGCACCTCCATAAACTGACCCTGACTTAGGATCTGATAAGTTCGCGCCAAGGCGTGCAATAATTTTTTGAATCTTGATTCATTGCCTCTTTTGAGCCTCTTGATTCCTCGGCTTCTTTTTGAAAAATTCGCTAGAAATTTTGAGTTATCTCCTCCCCTCTTTCTTCCCTCGAGTAATGTATGGTCTTCAAGATTTTATATTCCGCGAGATAGAATCACTATGTGAATTTCACTGGCTTTAATGGGCTAATAAATCTTTTCCACATTCCTCTGTGCAGTTAGATCAAGTACATTTTGCTGCAGATATTTGTATATTTCCATTAAAGATTAAAGAGCATAGTTATGCAGAAACAAAATCATTTTTTTTTTACGATCTTATCAATTACAAAACATTCTGTGGATTTCTGAGAGTAATAACACTAAATAATTCTTTGTAGTCACATATTTATAATCAAGCAGGATTTTGGAGAATTAATGTCTAAACAAAAAAATAAAATCAGACTTCTGTCACATCTTGTATCATTGTATTTTAATCAATCAAGAAAACATGATATTCTAAAAATAAAAAAAAAAAACACTCTCCAAACGTGGAGTTGTGTACATTTTGAAAAATCAAGAAAAATATTGGAATAAGCTAATATTTTAACTGATGATTGCCTTATGTTACAGTATGGCTACTATAAAATTAACAAAAAAAAAAAGGATTTTATAAAGAATTACTATAAAAAACAAAATATAAAAAAATATCTTTTATTATATATGTTTCCACTAATTTAAACTGATGTTTAATTCAATATAATTAATTTAAATAGTTAGCGATATACGGTCCGGTCTCTATGATCAATAAATCATTTTCGGCTAAACCATCACAGATAAACTTGTAATTATTTACAGTTGTATTATAGAATACAGATTTGGATATCTAAGAACACAAAACTACTGTGGACTACAATGTGCTTTTCTTTAAATATATTTTTTCTTGTTTAGTTTGAATAGCGCTAAAAAGATTGAATCGTTTAAGAAATTATATTGTTTTTTCTGATGGTTTAGTAAAACATTAAAATAGAATATATTTCAGTTGAACACTTTTTCTATTTCCTTCTCGTTTCTAATTTATAATGTTAATATAATATACATACATTAAAACAATTAATAATATAATAATAATAATAACTTTATTGGCATCAGTATTGAGAAAAGTCTCTCCCTAGGGAGAAATTTATAGTAGTTGGCTATAGTAAGGAATAATTAAAATATAAAAAAAAAAAGAAAATAATCCAAAAGAGAGAAAACTCAAATAATTATAAAAAACCTCAACATCAAAACAGAGTTTAATATTAGTATTATTTTTTAATAATAATAAATATTAAAAAATAGTTTAGATTGGAAATGGATTAGTTTTTGAACTAATATGTTGTAGTTACTGGTTATATTGTATTTTACTCTTACTGCTAGATTTGTGCTTTTATATCTATTCCGTGATTTATTAAATATTTATTTTAAATCCATAAGTCCAGTTATGACTAATAATCATGTCTAGAGAGTTATAGAATAATACGTAAAATGTGAAAACTTCTTGATCCCTACGTATCATTTTGGATTCTTTAACGAACGTAATATCTGTAACCGATTCCTTTATCATCCTTCGCGCTCCAATTAATCTGGTATTTGTCACTGATACCCCTATCGCCTGTCAATTTGATTTCCTGCCCGATGTTACACAAATCAAACTTTTTCTACGAAATATTGACTAATAGTTGATTTAAATATCTTGTTTATTGTATTTTCTCATTGGGAGGGTCATAGGTTGCAGATAATGATATATTCCAAATTAATTGTTGATTTTTTCTTTAAAACTGGTTGGTTTAAATGTTTTATTATTATAAACATTCTTCAAAACACAGATAAAAGAAATATACATTATTAATAGATGTCATCATTAATTGAATAATAAATATTTCTATTACAAGCATTGCTTATAAATATACATTTATATATTTATCGGAAATATCAGAAAATATATTTATATAATTGTTTTCAATTTATTGCTCTAGAATGATTAATTATATCTTCCTAAGAATAGTTATATATATATATATATATATATATATATATATATATATATTAAGAATAGTTTATATATATATATATATATATATATATATATATATATATATATATATATATATATTGTTTTATTTATTTTATTTTTTTTCCTCTCCAACATATCCTTCAAAATAAACCACAATAGTTCCTACTAATCTCCTTTACTCAGTCTGCTGGTGTTCCCCAAGGCAGTATCCTGGGAACTATTCTTTACACACTCTATACAGTTGATATCTCAACTCATTCAAACACTTTACTTTCCACCTATGCTGATGAAACCTGCGTGTTATCAGTTCATAATGATCCATTCATTGACTCTCATACTCTTCAAGCGCACATTCAAAGACCAAGAAGTATGGTGTCAGAACTGGAGAATAAAATAAATTCCCACAAATCCCATGAAATCGTCGTAAACCAATGACTTCCTGCCCTACAGTATCCTTTAATAACACTCAACTAGTTCCTGTTGAACAGATCAGATACCTAGGACTTCATCTTTACAAACGCCTAACTTGGAATCCTTATACAAGACTAAAACGACAAGAAACCGCTCACCGTTTTTGACTACTCCAACACTTTCTAGACAAACGGTCAAACCTTCCTCTTAACTAAAAAATGCTCATGTACATGACCATCTATATAACATGGCTTCTTCTTCCCTGATAACCCTCCGAGGCGTCTGAAAAGAAGATGGCAGCGAAACCTTCTTGTTCAGATTGACTACAGGAGTGTTGACAATGGACAGTTTCTTCATGTTTTTTTTCGTGTATTTTATCATTAATCAGTATATTTACTTGTTTTATTATAATATACAGATGTTCATTTCAATAAAACTACTTTAAAACAAATTAAAATCGGAGGATAATGATTTTCTATGTTCTTCTGGTTTAATAATAACTTAAAATACTTTTTTTTTAACTGTGACAAATACGTGAAATCTATGACATTTATTTTCCCTTGTAAGCTCGATTTATAAATAGAATAAAACAAAATAAACCGAATTCCCGTTTTATTTCCCTGAGACTTGATTGTTACGAGAAGGTTCTTATTAGTCGCTTATCAGATTCCGATTTGATAATAAAAGACCAGCTCCTTGTGGCGGATACTCAAGAGTGAGATAGGAGTCAGAAATAAATTAAAGCATTCCAATAAACTCATATCTTGATCCACGATTCAATACTTTACCCTTTAACTGATATATTCTATTTGCCCGTGAACTATTGCTGGAAGTCAATACGATTTTTGTGGTAAATAATAAAGTTATCAGTATTGTAGATTGGTATATGTTCTTACTTTGGTCTTTTAAATAAATGGTATAATTAAACAACTGTTCAAAAATTATAGCGTTAGTGTTATACTTATATATATATATATATTAGTCTAGCAAAAAAACGAAATGTGGTACGAAATTGAAATATCATATTTAAGATTACTATAGGCCGGAGATGTTACAGCAAAATTTTCATTAAAATCGTCATACCAGAAGAGCAATTTTATACAATGAATTTTGCACCTTTTTTTAAAATTTAATGAACTTCAATATCGTTTAGGTTTTGTTCTAAATGAAATAGTCTGACAGAGGTTAAATGGCGAGTTTTTAAATTTTCTTCTTCAAAAATACATTTAATTTTGTAGATTTCAAAAAAATTAACCCTACCCTGTTATTATCGTTCAGAAAAAAATGGCTAAATATACAAGTTTTGTAGTCTTATTTTGGAAATATGTAATACTCCAGCGCATGTTTCGGTTAATCCTTTTACACTCTGTCTGATTTGGAATTCTATTTAGTTTTTATTAAAAATTAAGTTTCAAATGAATGTCATTAAAGTATAAATTAAGCGACAGCAAAGATTACGAAAGTTTGACCATTTATAACTCATTACATTCTACGGGTTTATATTTTATTTAAATTATGCTCATACAAATTTCAAATTTCTGTTTAGTTTTCCAACAGTTAATTATTATCAGTAAAATAAAAAATAATAATAACAGAGAAAAATTGTATCTCTTTTAAATCTTTCTCGTGAAATAGAGAAATTTGGGAAATCTTATCAGAAGGTAAATTTAAAAATACGACTCATGAATTAAGCCCATAAACGATTGTTATAATGATAATAAGACATTGTACAAGAAGTTCTACGGATATCCTCTTGGGATGAGCGGCTTACATGATAAGAACCATAGTCATGTTAGAAATGAGTGATATCCCGTTTTCCGTAAAATTCAATTATTTTGTAATACTATATCATTGACTATTAGACATATAAAAGTCTTTTACCATTTCGAAGAAATGCAAGAACGGCGGACAAACGGATTTTCTTTTATTCGTTATTCGAGTTCTACATATCTTGAAACGCAATTTTGAGGTGGGAAGGGAGGTAATTATTTTTATTGGTTTAGTTGATTACAAACGTTCATTATTGAAAATAATAAAATTTAAAAATAAAAAAATAATAATTCTTTTTAAGTGAGTAAAGTACAATACATTCTCAGTTAGGTGTAGATTATTTAAGGTGAAGGTCAAAGTCTAAAAATAAAGTTGGAGGCTGATATTTAACTTCACTACTATTTTATTAAGTTATGATGCACAACGTTTTGGCCATAATGTCATCTACTGGTGGAAAGAACAATTTTAATCTAAGGTGAGTGGGTACTTACATCCAGAAGCTTCATGTCTGAATTGTTCCAAAAGATGTAGCCGAAATTTCGTGCATCATAACTAAATAAAATAGTGATGAAGTTAAATATCAGCTCCAACTTTACATTTCCAGCTTTTTTATAACGCATACAATAATTTCACAGTTGCTCGCGTTTATAACCCTACAAGCCTACAATTAAGACCAGGTATTGGGAACATTTATCACGGGATATCTCAAAACCCGATCTCAAAAAAAAAAAAAAGGAAAAAAAAATACCCAAAAGGACGGGAAAAAAGAAGAGATACGTAATGAAGGCTATTTGTTGGTAAAAATATTTACTGCTCCCTCGAATCAAATGAAGATATAAAAGGCAGCCCGTTGTCTTATTGCCCTGGTTCGAGCCGCGCCAAGTAAGGCAATAAAAGAGCAATAAGATAGCCAACGCATGATATAATGAGGGAGGTGCGGGCCCAACTTATTTACAAGCTGATACCATCTCGGAGTTGTTCTAGAGGCTTAGGAATCACGGGCTTCTTGTCCACAATCAGATAAATGTCGTAAACTCCTAGGGGCTGTCATAGTCAGATTTCTTCATTTAGTGCCTTCATAAAACTCCTCTGGGTGGCTCTTCGGGAGTCATAAACTCGCCACGGACATCAAGAAAAAAAAAAGTAACTGAAAAAAAAGCGTTCTGCACTGATGGAGATAAGTTATTCAGGGTGCACCTTAATTTGTCAAAGACGGCTCCTGAAGTCTTCAATCGCTTTTTATTTTGGATAGCTTCTTCATTTCTTTTTTTTTTTCTTACTCAAAGTTGAAATACTCGAGAAGTTTAAATTTAAAATTAAAACGAAGAATGGAATGATTCGCTTGGCGATCATAAAATATTATAAAATAATAATAAAAAAAAAATATATATTAATCAACGTTTCGACCGACAGTGGGCAATATGACAGTAGTCAAAAATCAAATTTATTTGCTAAAATCTAAAAATTTCCTATATTTCACATTTGAAATTCCATAATACGGGAAAAATAATAGAAAAATCTAATTATGGCTCGGAGTTGCTAAAACCTGCTAATATATTTATTTTATATCATTTAAGAAATTCTTGAAATTATTGATTGTAAAACTTTTGATTCGGAGTGTTGTGTCTGAGAATGATTATGTATCACCCAAAACGCATAAAATCGCAAAACTTCTTTGTAATATCTAAATACTAGAAGGATTTATGAAAAAAATCCTTAGGGTAACTTGGGGGTTAAATAGTTTTTCGTTATTGAATAGAGGCATACATTTACAAATAAACTAACTGTGCAGGTGGTAAATTAACTGTGCAGGTGAGATTGCAATGTATATTCAATAACGAGTTTGGAAATATGTCTTACCAGTCTCAGCAATGTCCATTGTTAAATAAAAGCAAAAAGACTTTGTTCTATCACAATAAATGACCATCGAATAAAGATAAACCCACTGGCGGTTATTAGGCACTTGTGTGAACCGGAGTGATTCATTCATTTACTATTTATTTGTAAACACGGTATGGCGGGAAATATTAGCATTAAGGGTCTAGCCAACTAATAATAAAAAGGTGAAGCACTGAAAAATTCTAAACTTTCGTCCACCTAAATTGGTGATTTTGCCCACTGTGAGACGTTTGGGTTCTTCGTCAGTGATAAAAAACAACATACAGTAAAGGCGTTTGATAATAAAATAAATGTTTAACAGAAACCAACATAATGATTTGCTCATTTAACGTAACTTTTATGCTACTATGATTATTCGGACGATGCTACAGTAGGAGTATGCTAATCCAAGTTTAGTTAGGATAGAAGGGATCTTTAAACTTACACCGCACAGGCTCGGAAACGCCATTTTACGTTCCTTCCTAAGGTCGGCATAATGAAGATTTTTTATTTCAATTAAAAAATCTTAGGGTCACCAGGGATTTGAACCCGCGACCTTAGACATAAAAAGCTGTTATGCTAGCCACTATACTACAGGTGTACCCAGATACATACCACTGACAGATTAAAATATATTGTATATATTATATACTATTATATAAAGTTAGAGTTAAATAAAGGTTAAATTATTATATTCGTTTTCGTTGGAAACGTATGATATAGATAAAACAATATAACACTGAAAAATTGTTATGTACAAGAATTACATGATGTTATGCTCATTTTAAGAAATTTTATCCTTAACGAGAATATTTTAATGAGGATAAAACCTATCTGACATGTAAGAGGATATAATTAAAAAAATGATACGATGAATTTAATTCAAATCATTAAAGCAGTTATTGAGGAAATTAATAAAAGATTGTAAAATAAAAGCTGCTTTTACTGAAAAACTATAACTGGTTAAAAAACTAATCATGATTGTAGACTCTCTTACGATGAATCAATCGAATCGGCCTAAAATTCATTACAGTCCGATTAAAACGATATTAACATAAGCCAAAATTCAATACAACCCAAATAGCTAAAATATGTAGTGTTTAAAGTTTAAATAATTGACAGAAATATAATCACGAATAACAAACAAACACATAAAACAAAGGTGGTAAAAAAGTAATGATAAAATCACTACAAAGAAAAAAAATTGAAAACAGCATCAACAGAAAATACCGTCAAGCCCAAGAAATTTCCCCCCAATTAGGTGCGTCAACAGCGATTAGCTGAGAGGAAATGTTATCGCCCCAAAGACGCCTCGGCCTATCTCTTATCGCACGCCTTTTTTTTTTCTTTTTAAAATGTCCTTTTACCGATGAGAATCTTTATCTCCGTCTACCGATCCATTTACACCTGAAGTCGTTGGAGGTTTTACATAATCTTACATCAAACATGTACACCTTATTTTATTATTATTTAATAATAACATTAAAAAAGTATCCATTGATTTATTCTATAATTTATTGAAATTAAATCATACAGTGCAACGTTGAAAAAAAAAAAAAAAAAAAAAAAAAAAAAAAAAAAAAAAAAAAAAAAAAAAGAGTACTTATGAAAAACTTTAGGAGAATGGTATATTTACTTTCTTCTAAATTTACTTAATATACATATATATTGTTTTTTTAGTTCTCTTCTGTTGATAATTTAAATTTTCTACTGTTCTTAGGTTTCAGTCAATAAATATCTATTTAACTACTGTATTCATTGTTCAATGTATTATTTTCTGTCTCTCTAACAATAACATCATCTATAAATTATTGTCTAAAAATATTAATGTTATCTTTTTGTTTTCCGACTGTTAGGACATAAATATCGAGAACTATTAATTATGGAAACGTTGCATATAAAAAAAAATTGTTTATTTATTGACTGAAACCTAAGAACAGTAGAAACTTTATATGCATATATATATATATATATATATATATATATATATATATATATATATATATATATATATATATATATATATATATATATATATATATATATATATACCAATGTAAATATAAAATACTACAATATAAAATTGTTGAGTACAATAATCACTAAACTTTATGTTCTATCCCACATTTTACATTACATTCCAAAACTTTGTATATAAGATAACATTTGATCTAAAATCTTTAACTTTCCAACAGTATATGGCACATCCATTTCCGTAAAAAAAAAATTACTTAAACAATAATGATTGCTCTTTTTTTCCTTTAATTGGATATCAAATTCGTTTAATTTGTATATTTAGCATAAGCAGATACAAGCAGTGGATAAATTCTAACAAGCCGAATTAATTATTTTTTTCGAAATTACAATTTGGTTAAAATATTTAATTTTGATTAGTATAAAGAATTTGTTTGGTTGTTACGGTTAAAATTTGCAAAGAGAATTAATTTTAATTTAAAAAAACGCATTCCCTAACCGTAACTATGCCCCAGATACTCAGTGGAGACGGGCGGGTTCCACCATAAATTTATTTCGAGCGCCACGCTATTTGTTAAAAAAAAATAAATAGGGTAAATAGCGAAACCCTTTTAAATTAATAATATTTTTTTAATGGAAATAAATAAAAAAAATTAAAATTAAATTTACAAAAAAAAAGTTATTAAAACAGATGGTTACGAACTCGTTACCTCACAGTCTGAATACAGCTATGTATCCCATGAGCTATGGACTCATATGACGTCACCATACCTTTACACAGTATTAGACTCGACGAGGGTTGTACAGTCTTAACTTTTTAAGGTTAATATTAAGTAATATGTAAATATTCAAGATCCAATTTTTGAATTAAAAAAAAAGAATACATGGTTAAATTATACAAAAACTACAAAATATAATTTTATTTCTAATAAAAAAAAAAGGAAAAGAAATAAATAAATTATTCAATAACAAAACATATTTACAACTTATATTAACTTTTTTTTTTTTCTATTGTCTGAAACTACTACTTTTGTTTATCAGTCACCAAACACAAACCAAAAGTTATTTACAAAATAATATTCACCTAGGTTCGGGATGAGGGTTAGGATTGGGGTTAGGAGGAAAGCAGTTTTTAAGTTTCCAATTTCTCCTCGAGAACTAAACCTTGGCTTCCTTCCTTGTTCATCCGTCTGTACTTGTCCTTGTTCACACTAATTAAATCAGTCTAATGTAAACCACTCGGTAATAGCTATTATCCACCACGTCTCTTTGTTTTCACACCTTCTCTCTGGGAGCTCACCGCCTTCTTCATCTCGCCCCTTGACTCCCCTTATCCCTCACCGGAGTATATAATAATTATTTGTTTCAGTAATACTTAATCTAAGCTTAAAAATAACACAAAAATTTTAATTACCTATTTACATTTAACATACATTTATTTATTGGTTTAATATTTTTTTCTTCCAAATAACCCTCATCGAGGTATCAAAAGTAACCTTTCATTGCTATTTAACTCAACTGATAATTTTTTTTTTTTTTTTTTTTTTCCACGTAACATGGTAATAATAAATGATAATTTGCTAATGGATTAAAGCTACTCCTTAAGATGGGGAACGCCTCCGAAACGTTGACTCTAAAAATATTTTTTTCAAGTGACAGACTCCTGATTTTTTCTACCAAATTAATAATTGCAATATAATCCTACAGAACTTGAATGAACTTTCAAAGGTCATTCTTAACTCCAGACTCATTCAAGAGATAATGAGCAGTCAATTTTTGTTTGTTTGTTTTGTTTCGAAGTACAGGAGCCAGTTTCGACGAGTAATGGTCAATTATCCTCAGGAAGGAGGTATCCGAGAACAATGAAAAACGCTTGGAGGACGATTTAGTGCGAACCTTTCATAAGAAAATCCTTAGGGGACCCTGGATATTGTTGCAGGACTGTTATTACTAGAAGCAGTTACTACAAAGGTAAGTGGATAGAGAGGCAGTGAGTAAGTGCCCGGTTGAGTCAGTCTTACACACACTCACTCTCTCTCTCTCTCTCTCTCACACACACACACACACACACACTCTTTCTCTCTCATACACACTTTCTCTCTCTCTCTCACTCTCTCTCTCTCTCTCTCTCTCACTCCCAGGCTGGAGACTGGGCCTTGAAGATATAATAACTTCATTTAGAAACAGGTTTCTAACCCACTGGTAGATGGTTCGCCCCTCCTCAAATTGATAGGAATTATTAGTCGTTAGGATCCGAGTCCTTGTTAGGGCCATTTTTTATCGACGGTTAACATTTACGGTTCGCTTACATAAAACGGGTTTCGGATTTACAATATCAGACTTGTCCCGGTTTAACCGGCCGGTTTGCCGTATAGGAATTGATCGAATGCTACTTAGATTACGGATTCAGAGCCTCATTATATAGGAAATATTACTTGCGTAAGTAACTTTGCAACATGTAGACATTCATAATAATGATTAGACCAAGAACTCCATAAATATGAAATACCTAGGTAGTTTATTTAACGTCATTTTACACTACTGTGTCTAATCGTAAAATACTACAGTGGAAGTTTTAAATTTTTCGTATACATGTTTAATTAGGATAGGGATTTTTAAAGACTACCTGACGTCGCACAGGTACAGGACCACATTTTTACGCCTCCTCCAAAGAACGCCATAATTAAGGATTTTTTACTACCATTATAAAAACCTAGGACCACCTGTTAGTTTTGAATCAAAATATTAAAGTTCAAACGTACAATAAATTTTGGGGAAATCAAAGTAATGATTAAGAAACAAAAAAAAAAAAGAAATTTTATCTCGTAGTCCAAAAAAAAAAAAAAAAAAATTGAAAATATTTGGTTTTCAACTCATATTACCAAAATCCAAAGGATTATAATTTTTATTTTTTTAAATATGTTAACAGATAAATATGATACTAAGAAAAAAAATCGAACATGCAAATAATCTTACTTATATCCAAATATAATTAACATCAATCAATTTAAATAAATATATATATATATATATATATATATATATATATATATATATATATATATATATATATATATATATATATATATATAAACCGATGACCAGACAAACGATGTCATTAGTGCAAAGTTATATAGGCTAAATAAAAAATAAATTCTAATGAGTGTTTTATGTATTTCCATACTTTATTTATATTATACTATTGATTTCAAAAAGATAAGACATTTTCCAACTCTAAGTGCTTTAATAGAATGAATTAACACAATATTTTGCAATGACACAAACTGGAATTCGAAAATTTTCAATATCGCAATACTTTCCTTAACTATAAATTTCTTGTATACTAAAATAAAGTAAAAAAAAAATAAATAAATTAAAAAAAAATAGTGAAGTAAAATGAAAATGAATCATGACAAATTAAAACGTATACTTTACATAAACAGTTTATTCAAATAAACATAAACGTATATAACATTATTTTTACCATATGTTGCTAACGGACATAACTACCTTATAGAAAAATTGATGTAACTTAAGTCCTACCTTATTACGAAAAACCATTTCATAGATCAGTTATCTTACCTAGAAAAAAAAAAAAAAAAAAAATTATCGTACAAGAAAAATTAATAGGTTAAATAATAGAAGTCATATGAATAATAATAGGTATGTGATAATAACAATCTAAAAAAGTTATCACTCTTTGTTTACTAATTACTCTTTACCTAGAATTATCTAAATACTTTTTTTTTTAAAATAAATTTATATATCTTGCACACATCATGGAAGTCGTAGTCATGGAAATTGTATCAGCTATAATTAATTTTTTTTTTATATAATGAATTCGTTCCAATTGAATGTTTTTTTGTTTTTTTCTATTTATAAGTTAAATAAAGTAAAGAAGTTTAATTTTAATGCCACAAAACTTCGGGATCATCCGTGGCAGATATATTCATTTTATAAGATTAATTTAAAATAAATAATATTAGTTAAAATAGTAAATATTGATATAAATTAAAATTATCAATAATACAAATAAATTTAAAAAATGTTAGTCAAAGTGAATAATATAAAGAGTTAATTGAGGATGTATAGTAGACTGTATAAACTATTCATTCATTCATTCATTCAGTGGCGCGACAGGCCGTGCAGGCCCTGGGCCTCGCGGTGTGATCTGGGAGATAACACTCGCGTTTCTCGATGCTATTTTTAGTGTAGGGTCATCACTCCCTACGACTAATTTTGTGAGTGGCCACCCTTTAGCTGACGGGTCTCACATACCCGGGGGAGAGGTTGTGAGTGAATCCCTATTTTTTTACATCCTTATAAAAGCCCCGACGGGACTGGGATTCGAACTCAGAACCTGCAGCATGAGAGACTAGCGCGTTAGCCACTCAGCTACGGCTCCCCCTGTATAAACTATAGTAGGTAGAAATAATCGGGGGTCAGTCTTTTTCTTTATTTTTTAATTTTGCCGACGTTTCAGCTCAAACTTGTGAGCTAATATCAGGGCATTACTGAGCCATGTCCAAGCATAAACTCATTTAAAAAAAAAAAAAAAGAGTTTATGCTTAGACATGGCTAAGTAATGTCCAGATGATAGCTCACAAGTTGGAGCCGAAACGTCGACAAAATTAAAATATTAAAAAAAAGACTGACATCCGATTATTTCTACCTACTATAAAGAGTTTATTTGAAATAAATGAATTTTTGTTAAAATTCAAGGGAAAGAAATAATAATAATAACAAATAAATAAATAAATAATAATAAAATGAAATAAATTTAAATAATGGTAAAAAATTAAAAATAAATAAAATAATAGAATAAATTATAATGAATGAAATAATAAATTTGCCATAATAAATATCTCGTCTTAGTATACCCGACTAATAAACAAACTAAAGGATAAAACAATTGATTTCATAGTTTCTCATAGAGATGAAAAAGTTTCTACATTATCCAACATTCCATAATTATCTGTTCAGAAAAAAATAAACTTTATAACTTAGCGGATAAGCAAAGTAAACATAGAGGTATAACTGAGATTAGCTACACATAGCAGAACATGAGTAATGATGTTACATAAGACAGAGTGGATTTATATAAGAATGTTTACATATACAAAATAGACCAGGTCCGAAGCCATATATATTGTGAGTGAAACAGGTTACTCGGAGCAAGTCGAGTTCCGACGCAGCGGGAGTGAAAAGGTATCACACTCCAATAACTTAAATCTCATACAAAGATATCCGTTTTATACACAAACATATTATTTAATAAATATATGTATTAAAAATATACGTAATTATTTTTATAATATAATTTAATTTTATATTTAAAAAAAAAAGCCCTTGTGGTAGATCCTAATATTCATAAAATAAATACATTTTATATTTAATAGTTAAAATCAATAAAAAGTGAAACTAATAATCCCATCACGGTTATATTATTAATTATGGTACTCTCAATTAATTTTATTACATACAGAAAAATGGGTAGAGCGCTAGTCAACTGTGCTCCGGGTCCTGGGTTCGAATCCCGGCTGTGCCGGAACATTATTTATTCTGTTATTTCAGTCAGGGAGCGATCCTGGGGTATGGAGACCCTCCTGGGGAACACCCAGCCTCAATCAAGTGGGTACCGAAAAATGGGGAAAAAATCTGGTGGCTGAGAATGATCTCGGACGGATCACCTCATTGCACGGCCGTTGGCATAGAAACAGAACGAATCTCTACATGTACTGAGCCCAAAACTCTTCATGGGTTGTAGTGGTACATGTCTTTTTTTTCATACAGAAAAATGTGGTACTCGCAACACACGTTTTTACTTACTTCCGTTGATAAAATCGATTTCATTTTTAAAATAAATTATGACTTAAATTTTTTTAAATAATTAAATTAAGCCTCAATGGAAATATGTGTCTAAAATTAAATATTCTAATAAAAAAATTAACAACAATAATCACTTGAGTTAATGCCCTTTTCGTCTTTCTCCATTACGTTTTGTACTTGAGATGACATTTTATCGAAAATCTTTAGCTTTCCAACAGTATACTATGTATTATAGATGTATGTATCTATTTAAAATTCTTGTGTTCGGAAAAAAAAAACATTGCCTAAAAAATAAGATCGTCCTTTTTAACAAATTTAATCATAATTGGTAGAGCCGTTTGAGAAAGCCGTGAAAAGTTGCAAAATGCATAGTATACCTCCTCTTCTGGTCCGACAATTTTGATGAAAAAGTATCTAAAACATCTTGGGCGTGTTGTCTTAAATATAAAGTTTTAAGTGCTAGACGTACCACACACACAGACCTATTCGAGGAACTCGGCTGAGTATTTGGATTCAGAAGATCCTTAAACGTGTATTTTCACTGAAAACGGGGAATTCGAAAATTTTCACGATTCCTAAAACTTTCCCTGACTATATATTTCATATATAGGTAAGTGAAAGTAAAAATACTGGAAAACAAACAAATACCAATAAAGAAAAATATCCATAAACAGTTTTTGGTAACACTGATTTTTTATTTTAGTTTTTAAATTGAAGTGTGAATTAAATATGGAACATTATGTAATACAAAAAAAATGGCCACTAAAAATTAAAAAGGTAAAAACATTTTCGATAATGCAATCATATTATTTAATGTTAAAATAATATAAGCTTGGTATAATTATGTGGTTAATTGTTTTATCAATCAAAATTAAACAACTCTAATATAAAAATAAACAATATCATTCCAATTATAAAACTATATACAGCAAAAATAACGTATTAAATCATAAACATAGTTTTGTTTTAATTATATTTCAATATCTATATGTTTATGTACATTAGACATATCTCTGTGAGCTTACAAGAACATGACATTCAACGTTCTCATTATAATCTGATTGGATAAATCGAATCGTTTCTCTTTAATTATAAGTTAATTACTTTTGTTAACGCATTGATAAATAATTACTAAGAAATTGAATCGCACTGGAGGAAAACATGTGATTTATTGGATTATAATTAGGTGTATATAATTCTAATAAGAGAGAAAAAAAAAGAAAATGGATACGGTACATGAATTAAAATATTTTTACATTGTTTATTTCTTTAAGTAACGTATGCATTATATACACTTTATATACATTTTATTGATTAAAATTCTTTGCCCCTTCTGAAAACTGTGAACCCCTATTTTCTATGGTCTCACAAGGGGAGGTCACATATGGTATCCGTTTAGAAGCACTCATATAGACCACAGACTACTGAAGTCTGAATTAACTTATAAGAAAATGATTTATAACATTTACTATATTATCTATAATTTATTTATCGAGATTTCTAAATGTATTAAAATAAATATATCTTATAAATATGGGGAGGAATATAATACAATGTAGTGGTACACATTCAGAAACACCACCTATTAGCAATACTAAATAAATATTCTAAATCAGAAGGTATCCCCTTTTTTTGACGCCTAAGAGGATTGTCAAGAATCAAAGCAGAGGAGGAAAACTTGGGAGGTAACGAGTTATCAACGATTTTTTATAGAAAATTATTTTTTTTTTTTTTTAAATACATTTTAGGTATTTACAACTGTATAATAAAATGCATTTACTAAATGTGATATAAAATTATGATGGATGGTTTACGAAAGTTTTGAAAGTTAGGTAGAGACACAGTTGAACTACAGCACGGCAGAGATTGCTTTTGACTTTTGACAAGATTGTTAGTTTATTTATTAATTTAACGACACTTTGGTGGTTAATAGGACGATGCTACAGTGGAAGTCCTAAATTTTTCCTATTCAGGTTTAATTCGAATAGGAATCTTTAACGAGTATCTGACATCGCACAGGCTCGGAACCACCATTTTATGGCCTCTCCGAAGGAAAGTATAGCCTAGAGCAACTTGCAGGTTCAATCCAATTTGGGCATAGAAGGCTGTAAATGCTAGCCACTACACACCTAAAATTATTAAAGTATTTGATTCTTTTCGCATTAAAATCTAGTTTTTTATTTTTTTTTGTTTTATATTTATTATAATAATAACCTTATATATTAAAGTTATGAAATGAAATGATTTAATATGATTTGGAACGAAGCTAAATGTGCAATTCGTAGGGCTTTTGTAAAACTTGAAAGTTCATTAGATAAAATCAAACAGAATATTTAGATACAACTAAATGATAAGAATAAAAAAACTAAATGATAAGAATAAAAATATGTTAAATATCAATTTTGTAAAGAATATCCTATTGCACCTTTTGGTTAAAATCCACCGGCTTTGAACCCGCGACGTTGGGCGTAGAAGGTTGTTATACTAGCCACTGCGACACAGGCGATCCTTCTTTGTACTGGAGGTTTAATTTTTATTTTCAGGAATGAAGTATTGATACGAAAAAAAAAAAGTTCAAGTTTTCGAGCATCTCCCTACGTTTTTCGCTATCTTGATACTACTAAGAAAAAGTATCTCTTTCTGTTTTTTCTCCATTCTCTCATTTTAGATGCATTCTCTAGGGATCACTTGTAGCTGGGTGGTTAGCATAGCAGCCTCCTATACCAAAGATCACGGGTTCAAACCCGCAGGTGGTCCTAGGATTTTTTAATGGGAGTAAAAAATCCTTAATTATGCCGTCCTTCGGAGGAGACGGTAAAAGGTGGTCCCGAGCCTGTACGATGACAGGTACTCGTTGAAGATCCCTATCCTAATAAAACCTGGATCGGCAAAATTTAGGACTTCCGCTGTAGCATCGTCCGATTGGCCATAGTAGCATAAAGTGACGTTAAATAAATAAACAAACAAACAAACAGATGCATTATCTAAATCTATGGAATTTCTATACTTCTGATCTAAACGGGAAAGAATATAGGCAAGGTTGATAGGGAAATAACCTTTCAATAGTATATTATGAAATGCAAAGTCCGATTTTCAAAGTATTAAAATTTTCCGTTAAGGAATTTCAAAGATATTAAAAAAAAAAGAAGAAGGTATTTTCATTAAAATTTCAGTAGGAGTTTATAAAGCTCACGATATCGCGCCTTGATTTTTACCTCTCCCGGAACAGACGTGCTATTAATTTCCGATAGAAGCTGATACAGAGCGAAGTACAGGTAGGTTAAAAAGTAATTTTTCGATCCCCGGTGTGAAATGTGGAAAGAGCGAAGAGAGACTGGAGGGGAGTGTACAGGTAGGAAATACGAGATCGGTATCGGCCTAATGAGTTCGCTGCCGAGCCTTTGTCTTGGAGTACGGCCAACTTTTTACTCTTGAGTTGGGAAGCGGGAGTCCCTCTACCCTCGGCCCTTCTCTCTCTCCGGGTGATTGGGATAGTTTTAAAGGTTGACGGTCACTTGAAGAAGAGATCGCTTTTTGGTAGTTATATAAAAAAGAAAAGAAGAAGGAAAATGGTAAAAGTTTACATAGAAAGCGTAAAGGATGAATCCGAATTGAGTTCCGTGATATTTTACATCTCACCTAGATGTCCTAATTAGGTCCCGGCTTATCTCTAAGGTGTCCGAATCGGGTCCCGGATCCGTAAAAGGTGTCAGGTATAAAGGTACTCTTTAAATTCACAATAATTGAACTTACCTAATATAACATAAATAATATCTAACACGTCTTTTAAGATTAATGATATATCGAAACATACAGGAAGAAGAACAAATTAAATTAAAGATTTTATTTAATTCATAATTGTCAGCATCATAACTATAGACGAAAAAATGATAATCGCGTTGTTTTATTATGTGTTCATGTAATTACATTCTGCATCTTAACTTTTTTTTTAATCATTATATAATATTAAGTGTTTAATATTATTAGCTTGAAGATGGTGGGGAAAAAATAGAACGAAATGACGGAACAAATGATAAATTTAATTTATGTTTTTACTACTCCACACCTGACCAACTCCTCACAATAATTCATAAGATGACATTGTATGTATGTATGTCGACATATTTATGAATGCCTAGTTCTAGAATAGCCTAGCCCAAAACGTAGGAAAAAAGTAAAAATTGATTGTTGAGTAACGAAAAATATATATAAATTTTTTTTTTTAAATTGATATTTTTTATTATTGATTTTTTTTATAATTTAAGGATATACTGTCGAGAAATTTAAAAAAAAAAAAACTTTTGGGAAGGTTCATCAGAGCTTTTTAAATAGTTATGTCAAAATCATAATTATCACTTATATCAAACTGCTAATTTTTCTTTAATTACTTACATCACAACTTTCTGTTATTTATTTGCATGTATTAATATTTCCTGACCATCCCATTGAATTACTTTCTTTGACAATAAAATAATAATGTTGTCTAAATCATGAATATTTCTTTTATTGCGCAGTCGACCATATGCATGGGAATTTTGAAAATTTTAATTATATTTATTTTTTTACGGATAATAAGACACTGACTATACCGACACCTACATCGCCATCGTCCTAGAAGACGAGGAGGATATCCAGGCGAAGAACCGAACTGGGCCCCCTGGCCGGGGTACAAGGGTACCAGAACCGGTTCCCGGCCTTCATTAGTGTACAGAGCGGTCATTAGGAACCGCCGGGATAAAGAAGATTTCAACTGGACCCCGTCAGCTCTCGCGGCCCGCTCCTTATCGGTTGTCTCCTCGGCCAATTAGTGCCTTAGTGGAATGCCGAGTCGCGGAAACCGTCTTTGAGGAAAACCTAGTCCCAAAGCCGTCAGGGTTGTTTGTAATATATTCCCCAAGCCACACCCGGTGTTTAATCTGATCATATTGAGGTTATATTTAGGATCTTCTAAATATTAATTTTAACATGAATGAACTTCTTTTTCAATTATATAATTTGTCAAAAAAAAAATGTAGTACAGTTTTTGGGAAACAAAAAAAAAAAAAAAAAGGACAACAAATCTTTACACACTTTCAAGAAAATTCCAAATCAGCAATAAAGGTAGAATAAAAAGTGAGTATTTAAAAACAAAATGCTTAATAAGCTCTGAAAACTATACTTTAAAACTATACGTCTTCCAGAGGGAACGTAAAATAGAGGTCCCAAGCCTGTGCGATGTCATGTACTCAATATCCCGATCGTAACTAAATCCAAATACGAAAAATTTAGACTGCCACGGTAGCTTCAGTAGGAAGTAGTTAGCCACAGTAATATAAAATTACGCTAAATGAATAAACAACCGTGAATGATAAAAATTCACATTTTGCATACATTTTTAAGAGATGGATCTTTTTGCCACGACCTGGGTCGTTTGTTTTTACTCGGATCGAGTATTTAACGATAGTTCCTAGATTACAAATTTAATGGAGAATACATTTAGACATGTAATATTTTTCACTAGGACCTTCCGTTTAGAAGTTATGTACGTTTGAATTAAAAAATATGTATTTTTTGTATAGTGTAACATTTTTCAACCGAAAAAATGTGACATGTTCGACACATTGTTTGTCAAGGATTGGAGAAAACATTGGAGTAGGCTGTTAAATTTTTATTATAAATAAGAATAATAAAAGATATATGAGTTATAAGGATGTAAGGTGCATTTAGAAACAGTTTTTTTTTTTTTTGTTTTTTTTATCTAATTATCTACTTAAAATTTTAAGTTTAAATGTATACAGTTAAAAAAAAAAAAAAAAAAAAATTCAACCTACTTGCTTCCATCAGAATAACCTTACGTATGTCCTTAAATGGAGGATAATGAAACTCTAATAGAATTCTAAAGAACCAAAAAAAAGGCAAAGCATAGCAAGCTTCCATGCTTTGTCAGGTACTAGTTAAAGAACCTTATTCTAATTACACCAGGATAGGAAAAATTAACTGATGTTAAATGAATAAACAATACACAATTATTAAATAAATAAGAAGAGACAGTTAATAAATTTATGAATTGCAGTCAAGTTTACTGTCAAGCCGCAGTTAGTCAAACAACGAACATACGATGGGGTTTCGTAATAGAATGGACGGGGTTATACCCAAGACTGATTATATGGGCTTTATCCGTCATATGGGAACGCTGTATATTCCAGGATATACGAACCTCCTCCAGAACATGACAAAACAACAAGATACGTACCGGGTAGTAACGTTACTGACCGATGGTGTAATATAGCGGGCGACGGGAGAGAACCCTGGGAGCCAGAAGAGGCGTTAACTTTTAATGCCCTGCCGCCAGGGGGTCATCAATTATTCAAAATGCAAGCAATTTCCAAATTGGCCACTAGCCGCCCGGTTATGGAGGCCATAAGGATGCCCCACTCCAGCTCCAGGCTCCAGATCTAAGAGCTCCTTCCGACCGTTACGAGCCATCTCATCCACGGATCCTTTATCCTTTTTATTTTCTTTGGTATTTATTGGCTTCGGCTGTATCCTCAATCCTTCGGCTCTTCGGTTAAAGTAGCCTCCCGCTTCCAAACGAATCTTATTACAGTTACTAAGACACAGAAAAAAAAAAGTAACCTATAGCCAAACGCTTACTTATTATACGCAGAGAATGGTCAGCAATACATTTCTTCTAAAATTGTGAGATCAAGTAAATATTGGGTTTTTAAAATAAGTTCCTAGCGTTTTTAATATTTCTGTGTATATAAAATCATGTTTACTTGATCAATTATGTTTACATATTCTAAAAAAGGATTAGCTAAGGTGCTTTTATGCATCAGTTTCAACCGAAATTCCGTATAATTTGCTTGCTCAAAATGGAAGAGAAAAAAAAAAATTTTTTCATAATATAATCATTTTTTTATTTCCGAAAAGGAAAATCGGTTGTAAAGATAACAGATCGGCTGCAGTAACAAAATTGGCAGTGCATATGGAGAGGATGCCTTGGGAGAAAGCACCGTCCTTAAGTGGTTTGCTCGTTTCAAAACCGGAAAATGACTTAGAGACGCAAAGCGTTCGGGTCTTCATTCACCAGTCCTGAGTGGACGATATTTAAAAAATACAAATATATAACTGATATATATTAATGATTAAAAATATTTATATGAATCAGAAGTTTTTTTTTTTTTTAAATGACGAGTAAAAAACGCCACTTTACAACCAATATGATAAAATAATAAAAATAAACTACATTAACCATAAGTGAAAAACGTGGGTATGAAACTATTTTTCTCCCTCTAATCTTATCTTACCTTTTTCTGATTGAATTTGCAGATTCTATATCAGTTGCAGGATCCAATGACGAATTTTCAGAGTGGGAAGTTTTAATTAAGGAGGGTTGCCCAGTGTGAAACGTTGTCCAGCAACCAGATGTCCAAATACTAGGAATAAAATAAGAGTTTGCTAACGGTGCCAGGGTGTTTAACTCTATCATAAATCCATCCTCACCCTCTGGACAGAAAACCCCAGAGAGTTAGTGGTGTAAAAAATAAAAATTGTCAGTTATTACTTATTTTTTTTTTTCAAAAGCGTCAAGTTATTCTTAATTTTATTTTTATTTATATAAATGTACTATTTTTATATTTATATCTACACCTAAACGCTGTGGTATCCCTGATTTTTATTACTTTAATTTATAGCTTAGTTTCTCATTATAATCTCTAAAGATAAATAATTATAATATATTATAATTCTATATCAATGTTTGTTTCCATATTTTTAGAGAGCAGCTTTGCCCAATGTATCAAGTACTAATCGACCCGGGTTCGAATCCCGTCCATGGCAGAATATTATTCACTCTCTTATTTCAGCCGGGGTTGGCTCAAGCGTATTTAGACCATCCTTAGGGTTAGAGTATTGGAGTAGGTGCTCAAACTCTTGGTTATTAGCACCGAATAAATTTGTAGTAACAGATTTGTTTTACTCTTTTCTCTTCTTTTTATTTATTTATTTTTCCTTCTATTTTGTTATTTATTTTTATTTTTTTTTTGTTTATATTATTTTTTTTTTTTTTATACTTTTGTTGACACATTCTGAATTAGTGCAATTTATTCCAATTTTTTCTTTATTTATTTATTATTTTTATATTTTTTTTATTACTACTATTATTTTTTTTTTTGTTTTCTTTCTTTATTTTTTTTTCTTATAGTTCCGGGAGCAGAGAACATTCTTTGACGAACCTAATCAGTGAACTAACTGTTTCACTAGAGTCCTTCAAGCTCTCACTCAACGATCTAGCTAGGTTAAGTTTATCCATTTGTACATGGAATTTGGGGCAGTTCTCAATTATGTGTTTTCTTGAGAGAGGCACTCTACACAAGTCACACATTGGTACGGGCTGCCTGAGGATGAGATGGAGATGTGTGAGCCTGCTATGTCCTATGCGAAGTCTCGCCAAAGCAGTTTCCTCGCGGCGATTACTTCGCAATGATGTATTCCATGGATCAGGCGATTGCTTGATATTTCTTAATTTATTGGTGGTTGTCAAGCTCCGACCACATCTGTTCCCATGCCTGATATATTTTGATCCTTAGGCACACCCAGCCTCTGTAAAAGTGGCTACTGAAAATGAAAGAACCTGTCGACTGAGAGTGATCTCGGCCTAATCTCCTCATTGCACTGCATTGGCCTGGAAACAGAACGTATCTCTATATTTGCTGAGCCCAAGACCCTTCAGGCATTGTGAGGTACAGCATTTTTTTTTTCTTCCATATTTTACTACTGTTATCTTATTATTGTACTTAACTTATTATCATTTTTTTTAAATTCTATTATTTTTATCATGTATTTCTTTAGTACTGATGAACTTCCGTAATGTTTTGATAAAGTAATAATAGAAAAATTATTGGTCTCACAAAATGAATGAATAAGATGCTGTATTTGAATACTGCATAATATAATTGTCTGATTTTATCGATAATAAACATGTTCATTTTGATATGACAACTTCCCAGGATAAAAGCAGGAATAAGCCTGGACTTTAAATAAAGAGTATTATTTCGACAGCATAATATCTAACTGCTTGTAAAATATTTACAAATGTATTTTATGAAGGTATGGTACATAAATCCCTTTCTAACAGCATAATATTTCTTAACGACCGTAATAAAATCTATATTATCACGATAACGAGTATGGTTATAATGCAAATTTAGTTTGACTATTATTCTCGCACTCAAATGTATTTTAATTTTATTATTATACTAGTATTTACGTAAATTATAAACGATTTGTTTTTAAATTAAATTTATATGCTGGGCGTCTGTAGTTTAATTGTGCGACGTTTATATTCACCCATAAAGATGTAACACGTTTGAGTTAAAAAAAAAAAAACTAAATAAAAAAAATTCTTGGAGAATATTTGTTGTTACATAACAATTATAGGTAGGATCTATCCTTTTAGAGCTATATTGGTTAGAATAAAAAAAATTGTTTGGCTTAAATGTTTGAAGTGTTTAGGCGACAGCTTTGCCTTTAGAAATTAGGTGGTAAACATTAATTTTTCATATAACATTTGTCACTGGGGTTGGCGGCTGGTCTAGTGGATAGAGCATTCATTGGTCTACTGTTCTCCGGGCATATGTAGACCCTCTTTGGGCACACTCAGCCTCTATACATCACACCCAAAAAGAGAAATATATTTTAATCATTTATTTATGCCGATGGCACTTGTGTGCTAATAACGATCCAACTGCTGCTTCTCAAACTCTCCAATCCCTACATCAGAGACCTAGAGGTATGGTGTCAGAATTGGCGAATTAAAATAAATTCCAACAAATCCCACAAATTACCTTTACCCTTCGTCGTAAACCTATGACATCCTGCCCTACAGTGTCCTTTAATAATATTCCGCTTGTTCCGGTTGAAAAGATCCGCTACTTAAGACTTCTACTTGACAAAAGTCTAAAATGGAATCCCCACACTAGACTGAAACGACAAGAAACTGCTCGCCGCTTTCGGTTACTTCAACACTTACTAGACAAACGGTCAAAGCTTCCTCTTAACTACAAAAGACTCATCTACATGACCATCAAAAGACCTATCTGGACTTCAGAGTAGAGCTATGGGGGTCTACTAAACCATCGAATTCCTCTGGTATCCAATCCTTACAATCCAAAATCCTTCGTAAAATCCTCAATGCTCCATATTTTGTCACTAATAAACTTATCCATAAAGACCTTAATGTTCCATATGTTACTGATTTAGCCCGAACCAGGTATCATTCATTCCATGAAAAACTCCGTTCCCACTCTAATCCACTGGTTTCCATTCTATCTATCTCCTCAATTTCTGATAACCCTCCGAAGTGTCTGAAAAGAAGATGGCCCGAGACATTCTAGTTTAGGATATATTTAGAGTGTTGCCAATGGGAAGCTTCTTACATGTATATCAATGTCCATTGTATTATATAACATCATCACATTTACTTGATGTATTTTTGTTAATACAGTTGTAAATTTAAAAAAAAAAAATAATAATCTGGCGACTGAGTGTGATCTCGCCCTAATACCCTCATTGCACAGCCGATGTCCTAGGAACAGTGCGAATCTCTATATGTGCTGAACCCAAGACCCTTCATGATTTGTAGAGGTACTGGTTTTTTTTTTTCATTTTTTTTTTTTTTTTTTTTTTTTTTAAACATTTTTCACTAGGACTTACCGTTTACAAACTATACTGGTTTAAATGAAAAAAAAAGTGACCAATGTACCAATATCTAAATGTAAACAGGTGATTACTAATAAATAAAGTCCATTATTTCTTTCTGGCAATTCCACCTTATTTTGTAATTTCGAAATTTTACTAAAAACAATCAACGTTTTGGTTTTCGTCTAGGATGCTTGCCAGTAGAGGAAATGCCAATTATCCATTTAGTGATTCGTTATTACTTAAGAATTCCGGCAACCTTACACAGCCAATTAATTAATACCCACATGCCCAACTGAATTAATAACCCACATGCCCAATCATAAGTAATACCAAGTATTTTTAATTTTTTACTTAATTAAAACTACTTAGAGAAGAAATGATATCTGATGAAATAAGAAATCCGACACTACAGATATAAGGTGAGTTATTATGAAGGATTATTTACAATATTACTAAGCACGTCTACAGATTATACAATTATTAACTTAGGTTAATTAAATATCCTTCGACATTAAAAATCTGGTGGTTGTCAATTTCTATAAAAATCCAAATTTTTTAAACCTTTTTCTTCCTATAAGTTAGCAGACCAAGTTTCACACCCATATTCTGATTCTTCTTACTTTTTAATGGATAATAGTTTTATAAATTCTAATATTTAATTGTGATGAAGGCGGTGTTGAAAGAAGCGCTAGTGGTGAGTGATTTTGGAACTGAAAATTAACTGAAAAGATGGTAAAAAACAGTAAGAAATATATAAGTTATTTAAATTTAAAGTAATAAATCTTATAAGAAGTCATCAGATAAGTGATTCTTCAGTTGAAAAATAACACGCGTTTCTCGTCTTTAACCGCTTATTGTTTATTCATTTGTAACTGTGGGTAATCGGACAATGGTATAGTGGGAGTCTAAATTCTGCCTATTCAGGTTTCAATTAGGATAAGGTAATTAAGGAGCGTTGATTAGAATCGTACGGGTGGGGACTATTTTCGTTAAAAATTAAGTGGCATCTACACCACAGGTGACTCCTTGACCGACTACTTCTATTAATTCCAGAATTAATCTGTCACAAAACCTAAATTTTTTTTTTTTTTATGTCGTTTTTAAGGCATGTTATTATAGAATATCACGAATGACACGATTGACATCGTTTTTGAGTACCCCTACTAATGCATTATTTTCGTATCTCGCGTGCGTGTTAATGCATACATCCGATATCCATTATTGGACGTAGGAATGGATGAGTGTTTGCCCAACATTGATAGATCATTATCCCCGAACTATTACCCGACGTGTTACAACAGACCCAAACCCTCGCTTTACAAAGGACCAGATATCCCCGACATATTGGTGTTCTGTGCACAGTACCCTCCGATGGTCTGGTGCTATATCTATTGATCCTCTTGTACATCAGGCATCTGTCATTTTCTCTCCTTTTGTTGCCATCACGTCACACTTTGTGGTTTCCATCCTCCGGGCATTCATTGTCACATTCTCTTGGGGTCCTCCACAAACTGGATTTGTTTGCCCCGAGGGTCCCAGGGGTTTTTCCGGTTTTCAAGAGGGTCCCTGTCCACATGTCAATAAAAACTCTCTGAAATATTTATGAAGTTATTCCTATATATTTATACTGCTATATATATTTTAAATTCTCTTCTTAGTTATTTGTTGCACATTGAAAAGACAACAAAGTAACAACACTAGTAGGCCTGACCAATGTTTTTCAAGCTATTAAGGGCACGTGGCTAAGAGAAAACTTATCGCACGCCGGATCTGTTTGTTTGTTGTCGAGTATTCAACAAGCGAACGCTTTCTGTTTACTGTAACAGGTTTGTTTATAGAAATAACAAACAATTCAATATATTTTTTACGGTCTCAATTCTTGCGAAGTTTGGAAGAAAAAGACTCAGTGGATGATAGCAAAAATACCCGACGCACGAGTTATTTAAGGCAACTTTATAAATAAAACTTAAATTGAATTATATTATATAATATATATGGGTCAATGAATTTGAAAATCGCTAAATTTTAAGAATTTAGACGTTTATCATTTTTTATTTATTATGATACTTTAACCATTTATTCTTCTGACAGGTCTAGGCCACCTAGTGATTTTTTAATGGGAGTAAATGAATCTTTAGTTATGCGTCTTTCGGAGGGGGCGTAAAAAGGTGGTCCTGAGTCTGTGCGATGTCACTCGCTTGTTACAAAGATCCCTATACAAATTAAACCCGGATAACCAAAATTTAGGACTCCCACTGTAGCATCGTCCGATTAGCCACAGAAGCAAAACGTGGTTTTAATGGACAATTTCTTGGCAAATACATTTTTTTAGGAGGTACTTTTTGAGAAGTCAGGTAACTGTAGTAATTTTGAAGATATCAAATAAATAAAAAAACTAACCATATGATAAGGATGCGCTGTACATATTTCGCCCTTAATATACATAACCTAAATATTGATATAAGCTGTTTAATTTTTTCGAAAATAATAAAAACAAAAACTAAACTTTTAGGAAGTTCAATGTTTACAAAGGAGCAGAGACTAAGCTTTGATTATGTTTTCTTATATAGCTTAATCTTAATTTTACTTCCTATAAAAATTACAATCTTGAGAACATAGCCCTTTTTTAAACAATTTTACAAATATGACAACATATTTCAAAAAATATTATTTGATATCTTTGAAGGAAAATATCTCAAAAGGGACTGAGCGAAAATTGTTTGAATGAATACAGATTACACACCTATATTATGAGTTCAAGTGACGTAAATTTGGTGACTGAGATTCAGCTGGTTATCGAGTTAAAGATTTTTTTTGTTTAAGAAAAGTTTTTCTCTAAAAATTATTAACACCGGTAATTGATATTAATAAACATCTTTAAAACTTAAAAAAATAATAAGTAATTATGTGAATGACCCCCATTTATTGTTTTCTGCTGTAAATTGAACATAATAAAATTAAGATCTAATGGCTGTATTATTTACATATTGAAAAAAAATTACACTAAATTTAATATCGAAGATAATTATGTATCTTTTTCCTTTTCTTTTATTATATTTATTTCTGCAAGTGTATATACAAACATACACATACGCATATATGTATACATGTGTGTATATGGAGGAAGTAATACTAGAAGGAGCAGAGATTTATTTGACAATGGGAAGGAAATGGCCCATTCTAAGGGACCACCACTATCAGCTGACCACTGAGTCACTATTTTTATACACAAGGTCTTGCTTTAACATTAGATTTGATTGTAATATCAGTCACGATGTTATTTAGCATGTTAAATAATTAAAGTGATTGTGCTATTTATGTGATTTTCATTTTTGAAAACTCAACAATATGCTAGGTGAAAGATTGAAAATAATCTAATTATTTGTTGAATTAGAACCATAAAAAAAATTAAAAATCTTTAAACCACAACTGATTCAGGGCCTCAGGCTTAGTATATAATGGTAATTTGTACTAAGCCCACGGTTGCGCAAAAAGGTGATTTTTTTTCATCCGATATTTGGATAACGTTCTTGAATTTCTAATTATAATTTTTATAGATTTACTGTAGATCGAGATTAAAATAAGACACGAAGTTGCTAAGATAAAGCATTAATACTGCCAATCATAACTATATTACATGACTATTCGGTAGTATTAAAAATATTCAGGTTTAAAAAAAATAATTTATTATTTAATTTAATAATTATCACTTTTGATTATTTGAAATAAAATACTAAGATGGCCTGAATCGATTTTTAAGAAAGACATAATAAATAGGCGAAAATCCGATGCAAATATAAAACGCTTTTTTAACTATAAAAACTTGTTTACCATAGAGTCGTGGTGATTTTCGGGTACCCAATTTTAAGAGTATCTCGTGTTCTTTAACCTGTTAACCTAGGGGGACGTATAAATACGTCAAACGTAAACAATTTGGATTGTTTGTTTATTTATTTAACTTCACTTTATGCTACTATGGCTAATCGGACGATGCTACAGTGGGAATCCTAAATTTTGCGTATCCATGTTTTATTAGGATAGGGTTCTTTTACGAGAATCTGACATCGCACAGGCTCGGGACCACCTTTTAACGTCCCCTCCGAAGGACGGCATAACTAAGCATTTTCACTCCTATTAAAAAATCCTAAGACCACCTGCGGGTTTGAACCCGTGATCTTTGGCATAGAAGGCTGTTATGCTAGCCACCCAGCTACATGTGACCCCTAAACAATGGAGTATATGTACATCCACATATAAATAAACGAAAAAGTATATAATTTATTGTCTTTTCATTTATTTTAAGCATAAAAATAATTTAAAAAAATAAGAAATTACGTCCTCCAAGCGAGACGTACTGATGTCCTAGTGAAAGAATTTCCTCCCGTTACATGCCGCGTAGTTAAAAAGGGCATTCCCCTGTTAACAGGTTAATAAATGCAGTAATAATAAAATTTAATCAACGTTAATTAATTGTAATAAAGTCTTCCACCTACTACTTACTCCGCTCACACACAAGTAATAAGGGCAAGTGATAATAAAAGACAAAATGAACAAGCACACAACAACTAGAAATAAATGTTAAACACAACAATAAATTTACAAAAACACATAAGAAATACGCTTCATCATCGGAAAAGGAAGGGAAAGATGAAAAAGAAGATAGTAAAGACGAAAGCTAATTTGAAGTAAACTCTCTGGATAATGACTCAATATAAAAATAACAGGTTCGTAAAGTCCGGCGGGACATGTGGGGGAAGATAGAGCACCATAAAGAGGTTGGGTTCGGGAAGAGATAGAGTCAGGCAAACATGGAAGATACTCTCTGTTTTCCTATCTTGGAGTCATTGCTGTGGATTAACTGTCCGTCCAAACAAGCATTTTATAGTTCATAAATTTGCAGCGGGCTTTAGCCTATTGTAAGTCTCTCACGACAATCGATTCTCTCCTTATACCATTTTTTTTTTTTTTTTTATTTAAATCAGAAATCAACAAGAATGCAGAAAATTAAGACGTTAATTTCCAAAAAGTACTAAAAGACTTTTTTTAAGATATTTTGACATAGTTTAAAATCTTCTATTTAATTTTATCTGATTAACACTCGTCCTTAAAAAACGCGAAATAAGAAATGCTATTAACCTCTAAAGGTATTAACCATGCGTTTACTTTCATTCCAAATTATACTAAAACATTTCAATGGATCAGTTTAATATGGTGTTATTAATATCGTAATGAGAGATTTTTTCGATTTCTTTAAAATTTCCTAAAATGGATATAGGACCTTTTGCAACTCAACGTCCCAATCAAGAATTTCCAAAAAATACTATGGAGAATTTTTTACGAAATTAATTTTTTTATTCAATTCGTTTTATCCTTCAAGTCCTTTAAAAACGTGTTTTGAAAATGTGATTATTTCAACAAAAAAATAAATAAATAACAAAAGCGGTTAAATTTTTTTTTTTTTTTTTTTTTTTTTTTTTTTTTTTTTTTTTTTTTTTTTTATTGGTTTCATTTGGCTCTACCCCAGAGGGTCATTGGCAAGTTTTGAAAATTACACTCTATTATAATATTTAGTTTCTTTGAGGAACTTGAACAGTTTCATAGCAGATTCCTCTTTGTCCTCTAAGAGTTTCGCTATAGTCTCCGGTAAGTTTAATTTTCGTCTACTTAAAATTAAATGATCGGTTTAGAGATTAATTTATATGGAAAGATTATTTAATCTGAAATACATGTTTTAATCAAACTCTAAGTAATTCTCTAACATTTTTTCAACTTTAATTATTAAAAAGATCTTAAATTGATTTTAACATCGGAGATAAGTGAAAGTCATATTTTTGGCAAACTATATTTTATATGAACTTACACTAAGCCTTCATATTTTTTTTTTTTTTTAAATAAAGAAAGTAAAAAACATAATTGGTCCTACTGATGGAGTTTTGTTGAAGAAACAAGATAACAAAATTAAAAATTAATTACATTGGTTGTTATCTTGTTTCTTTTAGCCCTGATGAAGGCCCACATTGTAGGCCGAAACGTCGGCACATAATAAAAATAACTCTTATTTTTAATTGTGTGGTTTTAATTTATGACCGCACCCCCAACCATCTTCCTCATCTAATTGGTCCTACATTACCTAGGACTAACACTCGACTGAATGATGACTTGGGCCCCACATGCCAAGATGAAAAGAAAGACTCTCAACCAGTATTATTATTATTTCCAAATAACTATATTAAGATATAACTATTTATGTAGCTGTTTGAATACAATTAACTAATATGAAAAGCAATAAATAATTCAGAGGAAAGTATTCATTTACCACAGCGAATTTCAAAAAGATCTCTGCTATTTATGAACCGAGTTGCATGATTTTTTTTTTCGTTTTGTTAAAAAAATTAATATATCGAATAGCAAAAAAAAAAATAAAAAAAAGCATTACCTATCTTAAAACATAAATGAGCTTCAGGCGTATTTATGGCTAAAATATCAATATTTTTTTTCTTTTTATAATTATTCGGGGTTTGTTTGTTAGAATACTCTAATAATTTTTTTCTCTATCTGCAAAAAAAAAAAATAATCAGCGGATATCAACATCTGTTATCTTTGGATGGGCTAGTACTTTTGTGCCGAGTTTAAAAAAAAAAATTAAGAGAAAAGCCGAGGACGCCTTATGGCGGACAGCGGACAAACGGATTTTTTTAATTCGTTATTCGGATTCTACGTATCTCGAAATGTTATTATTTATTTTTTTTTTGGGTCGATTACAAATGTTCGTTATTGAATATATATATATATATATATATATATTTTAAAGGCTGTGCCGGTGCTCAAGAAATTCTTTGGTAGGATGTTTTTATAATTATTGTACCTGGCTGTAGATAGATAATTTATGGAAAATGTAACCAACATACTACAAAATGTAACCAATTATGTTTAATTGCAGTGTTGAAAAGGATCCTAAGGAATAAACATAAACGGAGGATCGAAACGTCCAAATAAAGAAAATTAAGAAGTAGTGATAGTTTAATGACCTAAAACCCGAATAATTTCAAATAAAATTTTATATATATAGGCTAACACACAATATTCGTTTCATGAAAAGAGGTTGCTGTGTGAAACGCGCAACAGAGTTTTTAATGAAATGATTAAGAAATAAAAAAGCAATGGCTAATTCCTAGCGACTGAATGACAAAGCCTCGTGTGACACTGACAATGGAGACTTAGTGTCAAAGGCACGCACGTACGTGAGCCCTAATCGCACATGGGGATAGCGCTACCACACATCTGCTCCATATCGACCCATTTTTAAAACGGATTCGATCCACTCACTAGCCAGTGGGAAAACAAGGCGGTCAATTCAATCCAGGGGTTCGAGACTGCTTCATCTAAATGACGGATTTAATACGGAAATTCTCGTTACGTGAGTTGCCAGTCCGAGGGTAAACACCATCTGTTTGTCAAATATTCGACCACTCTTAGTAATTAAGATTAAATGAAAGCACCACTTATGAGTCAGGAAAACCGGTTCCATAGGCGGAATCTAACTCGATTGTAATTTGAAAACTGCATATTCTTGTAACTGTTACCACACATATACCTAATAAAGAACAATAACTGATAGATATTTTAACTTCGGAGAGTATAATGCACGAACGATAATTGGGTTAACACTGGCCCATAACCACCTTATTTATTCATTGAGATGTCAGGTTGAAACCGAGTATACTCAGCTAAACCTGCCAGTCACAATTTCCACTTCTCAATAATGCCCCACAAGTCTATAAAGGCCGTAATTACCATTTAGAATTTTAATAAATGATATTTTTTTTAATTCAGCACATTAGTTACGGCAATCCTTTAGTAGGAAATCAATAAAATATAGTATGAAAGAATGGATATGTTCTTTTCATCTTATAATTATTTTAATTAATATAAATTAAAATATTCTTTGGTTATATTTCCTTTTTTTTTTTTTTAACAGTACATAATGCATTAATGTTTTTCCACAACTCTAACGCGTGTTTATACTGCGGTAGCTGGTAATAAATAATTATAAACTAGCGTTTCAGCTCCCAAAACGTATAAACGTGCCCTAATACATATATCCTTAAAATGCAACAGAATGTAGTATATGTATCAAATAAAAAATTGAAAAAATTAGAGGAAAAAAAACAAAAAAAAACGACAACATAAAAGGTTCCTTTCTGTATACAATTGTTGGCGTAAATGCTACTCTAGTAAGTCATCACAGGGTTGTTGCTATTATCTGCCAATTTCAGTTTTTGAGCTTTTTATACTTCCCAAACATACAAAGACACTCACAAATCGACAGTACCACTGTCATATCGACGGTGACAGTTTTTATACATTGAATGTTTTCAAAATAACATAAACGATTTTCCAATTAAAGGTACTAAACAGAAAAAAAAATGCATTTTAAACCCTGTCAGAATATTTCTATAAGCATAAAACAAACATGATAAACAACATTATTCGAAATCGTAAGAACAGAAAATGGTTAAAATAGTCAAAATCGGTTAAATCAGTTCTGTTTAATTTACCTGCCGGGAAAGCAGATTGAATCAAAGGTATTCATATTTGCTTATGCATGGATTATAATGGATTTTTGTTTTATTCATTATATTATAATTCTTTGTTTACTGATCTCGATAAAGTTGACTGCAAAATGACTTTTTTCTCCTAATAATAGAAAAGACATGAAATATCTCCTTAATAATTAAAATATCTTTAAAATGCGGCTGGCTCAAATCGTTATAAAGAAAATCTGTATTTTTTTATTATTATTTTTTTTTAATCTATCATGCTGGATTATTAATTTCATTTTGCATTATATAATATGAATATTCAACCTTTACAAGGTTGATAAAAATATATATATATATATATATATATATATATATATATATATATATATATATAGTTAAAAGGAATAATACTAAAAATATGATTAAAAAATTACAACAGTAGCTACAACGGAACAACAAAAATTAATATAAATAACAAAAAAGATAAATTTTTATTATAATTGTAATTTGTTTGAGTAAATAATTGTATTTCTAGGTTCTTTTTAAATAAAATGATCCATTTTCACTCAACATTTCTTATTTTCTTTCTCCTTACGTTTTACCCTTGCCATTTTCAAGGGTTTTTAATTCATTCTTTTTTATTGCACATTATAAAATACATTTCATTACATTTAAAAAAATCTATTACTGGCTGAACTAGCCTCGCCAGCTTGTTATTATCAACTGGATTATATAATATTTATAGGGGAGCCCGTAGCTGAGTGGTTAGCGCGCTAGTCTCTCATGCTACAGGTTCTGAGTTCGAATCCAAGTCCCAGCGGGCTTTTATAAGGATTTTTAAAAAAATGTGGATGCACTCACAACCCCGGGTATGTGAGACCCGTCAGCCAAAGGGTGGCCCACTCACAAAATTAGTCGCAGGGAGTGACGACCCTACACTAAAAAAATTGCATCGTGAAACGTGAGTGTAAACTCGCAGGAGTTTACACCGCGAGGCCCAGAGCTACACGGCCTGTCGCGCCACTGGAAGAAGAAGAATACTTATATGGCTGGATAATACCAAGCTGACAAGGCTAGTTCAGACAGTAATAGATTTTTTAAATGTAATGAAATGTATTTTATAATGTGCAATAAAAAGAATGAATTAAAAACCCTTGAAAATAGCAAGGTCAAAACGTAAGGAGAAAGAAAATAAGAAATTTTGAGTGAAAATGGATCATTTTATTTAGAAAGAATCTAGTAAAAAATGAAGATGAAATAAATAGTAAAAAAAAAAAAAAATGACCTAGAATACTTATATGTTTATTTTAATGAATATAATAGACTTTATAGTTTATATATAATTAATATATATTTTAACTAAGATAATATGTTTTATAATATGGATTTTTTTTTTAAAGAGAATTCCCGATAAAATGCTTCGACTGGTTTGTCCTGGTTCGGCATTCTGCTGGCCATTCCTGGGATAGGCGATTCTGAGGGGCGGGTGAGGAACAGAATGCAATTTCGGGAGGGGGGCGCGGAATGTAACATATTGCCAACGCGGGCCCTGTAATTCAGCGACCGTCACCGAGCGCTAAGTACACACATTATAGTTATCGCATCGCACAAACAACTGCTCCTCTTTTATTCTATCTTCCGATTTGGGGGCGTTTCTCTTTACTTATGAAAGAGGATAGTAAATGATTCAGAAGGGGAGAGAGAAAAAAGGGAGAAAAAAATTAATTCGGTAGAAGAGAAAATGGACTCGTAATTCGCTATGGGGGCGGAGTAATCCAATGTGTATATATTTATGTCACATCACACTTACCCATGAACTTCTATTGTCCGAAGGATTAAACTAAAATCGATGGTTATTATTTTTTTTTTTTTCATCAATATATTTAAGGCTATGGTAACTCACTTACGAAGGAGAAAAAATTCTTCAACTAAAAATAAAACGGAAGTAAAAGTTTTATGCTTTTACACTAGAAATATTTGAATATGTTTAAAGTATTACTATTTAAAATTAGGTGAATATAACATTTAGGGTGAAAAATAGGCTTATAAACATAATGAATATACTACTACATAATAAAAAATTTCAAGATGTTCTTAACCACATGAAACGCAAAATAACTTGTTAAATATTTTTTTTCTTTCTTATACCTCTAAAAAATCAAATTAATAAGCATGTTGCTTTTCTTTCTGAGCCCATTTCTAGTAATGTATTAGGGAATTTCAATGGATATTGTAAATATTGAATCCAAAATCATTTTTTTTCTTTAAATGAATTAAAAAAAATTGAAATCCTCTACCACTAAAGTTATGAAGGTTCTTGGGTTCTGTACTTGTAGAGATTCGTACTGTAATAAGGTGTGGAAGGTATGCAAGGAAGTGATTAGGCGGAGGTCAGGGAGTTTTTGGGTATCCACTTTACAGAGACTTGGTGAACAGGAGGAGTATTTCTCTACCTATGGGTTGCACTACAGCTGAATAAAAAAAAATAATATTTAACTATTCTGCCACAGACGTGGTTCGAACTGAGGACCAAGAGAACTGCAATCAAGTACTCTATCAGTATTTATTTAATATATCTATTTCATATACACATTTTTCATTCATTGTTTTGTAATAAGAATAAACATAAAAAATTATTTTTTGGAGATTGACATTTTTATCATATGTATTAGTATGTCCTTGTATCATCAATGTTCTGTTTGTATCATATTCGTGATATGATGATTCTATAATCATCTAATTGTATCTTTTAAGAGAGCATAAATAAAGCTAAAACTGACAATAACGTCCTACCAAAATGTATGTTTATTCTTCAGACTTTATTCAGATTATTTAGTACAGGTTTATTTCATTTATATATATTTTTCGGCAGACAATATATACTATGCATTAATATTTTCTTAAATAAATATTTTTTGTTTATTTATTTAACCATATTTAAGCATATAATTGAATATGCTACCGTGTGCTATTGGGCGATGCTACAGTGGGTATCCTAAATTTTGCCTATCTAGGTTGAATTAGGATAGAGATCATTAACAAATACCGGACATCACAAAGGTTTGTTACTACCATTTTATGTCGCCTCTGAAGGACGGCCTAAGCAACGTTTTTTATTTCCTATAAAAAAATCCTAGTGCCGTATTCCTAATATAAGCTAAAATCTTGATCTATAATTGAGACGTTGATTTCCAAAAGGTACTATATCCATTCTAGGCAATTTTACAGGAGACAAGAAAATCACTAATTATTATATTATTAAATTAGCTAATTTGATTCTTTTCGCATTAAAATGCAGAATTTTTTTTTAGTATATTAATAACATCATATTAAAGTTATGAAATGAGACGTTTTGGTATAATTTGGAACGAAATTCAACGTGTAATTAGTTCATTTAGAAAATAACAATATTTCTATAATGCGTTTATAAAGGACTTGGGTGTACATTAGATAAAATCAAATAGGAGATTTAGATACACTTAAGTGATGAGAATACAAACATGTAAAAAAATCAATTTTATAAAATATAAAATCAATTCCTTAAGTAGTATAGTCCTTTTGGAAATCAACGTCTCAATTATCAACCATAAGATTTCCTGGCACCAAACTAAATCGAAATCTATTCAACATCAATATAATAGAGAAGATACAACCGCATACCCCACCCCCAGGCTACTTCCTGGAGCCGAAGATGCTCCCCCTGACGACAGGGATACAGAGACTAAGAGATGTTTTCATTAAGACGACGCCACTAATCACCCTGGGTTCACACCTCGCTCGAGTGGGGCCCCATTGTCCCCTAACTACTGCGCCGTGGAGTGGCCCCCTCCCGGCCGAAATGAAAAACCTCCCTCCCCTTCTTTCCTATTCACTCTTCACTCCTTCCCCATTTAGCTTCTTCTCCTTCCTTCCCTTATGCTACCCTTCTTACCGATAATTCGCTACTACCCTAACCCCTTACACGCATCCATTACCTAATATTTCACCTCAGTAGTTATCACATCACATTGGATAAGCTAAAATTGGAAACGTTACAATGAAATTATAATAATGTAGATATATGAAGAGCATCAAATAAAAAGTATAATAAATTAGCGCCCTATTCTTCTTAGGCTTATTTTTAGCTATTAATTTAGAGGAAGAAGGTTGAAACGGCAGTGGCGCAGAGGCATTTTGTAAATACCTATTCTGGAGTTCTGAAACTGGTCAGATTCTCCTCTCATGTACAGTGTGTTTGTAGATAAGGCGCCCTCACTCAGCTTCCGCTGGCTCTCACAGTCGTGTGTTCACGTTTTGTTTATTTATTTATTAACTAGTATTTATTTTATCTATAAATTTTGTTATTAAATCCCTTCATTTATTTATTATTATTATTTTTATGTAATCGTTTGTACTGTGAATACGAATGTGATCTTAGAGCCATATTATTATTGTCCACTGAGACAAACTAATATTTCTGAATAAATGAATAAAAAAAAAAAAAATAAAAAAAAAAATTGAATACAGCACTTGACGATTGTTTTTCGTTTCCAAAAATTAAAATTTGTTTAAATATATTTATTTATATTTAGGACTGTATAAAAAAACAACTAGTAAATATGAAAAATGTAATTATTACTCTTATGAAGAAGCTACCAAGTAATAGCACTTGAATAGCTATTTCATTAGCATGTCTCGAGGCCACCATAATTTCAGGCACCTCAGAAGATTATCGGGAATATACAAAAAATGAGAGGATACAGACAAGCGGGTTTGAATGGGATTGTAGTTTGGAATTAAAGGAGGTATAGCTAAGTCTGAAACTAATGGAATGTTCAAGCCTTTATCGTTAGTTTTATAGATGACTCCATATATATATATATATATATTTAAAAAAAAAAATAAACAACTCAAAAAAATCGAGTTATTACAAGAAATTCATGTTGTAGGGAAAGTCCTGCAAAAAGGTTTCTGTGATAAGAAAATGATAAGTTGTATGAAAACTGAAATTCCATATTTTTGAAGTGGGTATAAATTGGCAAGCTATGAGAATAACATTATGCATTTGGCATCTTCGTACAAAGGGCCTAGCCGGATAAGCATGTGAAATCTGCCCCCGCGTGTATTTGAACCAAATTTATACCATTAAGTCACACCTATGAGAAACAACCTTACGCAAATTTTTAGCCCCTTAATCCTAAACGGGGGGGGGGGAAGTTATGGAGGGGGAAAGATAAAACAATAAAAATTGTTTTCTCCTGAACTGCTCAACCGATTTTCACGAAAAAAATATATGTTATGGATTTTATAAATAGGTTTTAAAAAATATTTTTTTAAATTTTTTTCCACCAAAATGTTGGTCCCAAAAAATTTTTGAATTTTTGAAAAAAATATTTTTTGGTTATGATGGTTTGGTACACCTCCAATTTTTCGCTACTTTATTTCATTATAGGCTCCTCCATAACATATATTTTTTTCAATTTTATCGGAAGTGTACCCCATGGTGAAAAATAAAAAAAACAATTTTTTCTCCTGAACGAATCAACCGACTTTCACGAAAAAAATATATGTTAATGGTTTTCTAATAGAGTTTCAAAAAACATTTTTTTGAATTTTTTATTTCGAAAACGTGAGACAAAATTTTTATTTTTAATTTTTCAAAAATAAATTTTAAATTATGTTAGATTAGTACACCAACAATTTTTTACTAATTTGATTCATTGGGGGGTCCTGCACAATATTTGTTTTTTTCAAGTTGGTCTAAAATGTACCCAATAAGGAAAAATAAAAAAAACAGCATTTTTTCAGCTCTCTGAGTAGCTGGTCACGCATGAAGAGCTCTATCCATAGCTGTGGGATCGTAATGTCATTAGATATCACTTACACACTATGCACATACATACTATTTATTATACCTATTATTATAAATATCTTATATTGGATCGAATATATTTATTATTTTTTGCACTTAGTTAATTTTTTTACTTGGATAACTACTACACACCACTATATGCTATATTTATATAAAACGTAACTAAAAAGATTTTTTTAATATATATTTGTTCATATTATTATATGTTAATCAAAAAAGTTATGATGACAGACTTGCATGAAGTGTTCGAAAAAAAGCCTGTCGACTGTTAACTTTTTTGATTATTTAACATATAATAATATGAAAAAATATATATTTTAAAAAATCTTTTTAGTTACGTTTTATATAAATATAGCATATAGTGCTGTGTAGTAGTTATCCAAGTAAGAAAAATTAACTAACTACAAAAAAAAAAATATATATATTCGATCCAATATAAGATATTTATAATAATAGGTATAATAAATAGTATGTATTTGCATAGTGTGTAAGTGATACCTAATGACATTACGATCCTACAGCTCTATCCCTACGCTTCATGCGTGACCAGCTACTCAGAGAGCTGAAAAAATGCTGTTTTTTTTATTTTTCCTTAGTACATTTTAGACCAACTTGAAAAAAACAAATATTGTGCAGGACCCCCCAATGAATCAAATTAGTAAAAAATTGTTGGTGTACTAATCTAACATAATTTAAAATTTATTTTTGAAAAATTAAAAATAAAAATTTTGTCTCACGTTTTCGAAATAAAAAATTCAAAAAAATGTTTTTTGAAACTCTATTAGAAAACCATTAACATATATTTTTTTCGTGAAAGTCGGTTGATTCGTTCAGGAGAAAAAATTGTTTTTTTTATTTTTCACCATGGGGTACACTTCCGATAAAATTGAAAAAAATATATGTTATGGAGGAGCCTATAATGAAATAAAGTAGGGAAAAATTGGAGGTGTACCAAACCATCATAACCAAAAAATATTTTTCTCAAAAATTCAAAAATTTTTTGGGACCAACATTTTCGTGGAAAAAAATTTAAAAAATATTTTTTAAAACCTATTTATAAAATCCATAACATATATTTTTTTCGTGAAAATCGGTTGAGCAGTTCAGGAGAAAACAATTTTTATTGTTTTATCTTTCCCCCTCCATAACTTCCCCCCCGTTAGGATTAAGGGGCTAAAAATTTGCGTAAGGTTGTTTCTCATAGGTGTGACTTAATGGTATAAATTTGGTTCAAATACACGCGGGGGCAGATTTCACATGCTTATCCGGCTAGGCCCTTTCTTTGTAAATGCAAGAGGGAGGTTGTAATAGTTAAGTGTTGCAACCGACGACAGGATAGTGGCAAGTTATATTCTTCTATTCAGTGCCCAAGATTTTAGAAACAATAATACTTACCGAATATAACTAAATTGTTAACATAAATGGTAAGTTGTTATAAATCGATAAACTAATATTGTTATTATTTATTTCAAATTTAATAATATTTCATAAAAACATATATTTCCCAGTAAACTAAATTAAACTTTTAACATGTAATTGAAATAGTTCATTTGAAATACAAATAGATAATAAACCGAATCAAATGGAAACATATCAATCAAGTTTTCTTTGTATGTAAAAATTAAATTTATGTGCTTTATTTGAAAATAACGTACAAATAAACTCAATATTTATGTTTTTTAATTTCTGACGATGATTAAATATAATAATAGATAATTAACTCGATAAACTCTAAAACAGTCAGAATGAGATTTGCATTCGTGCGAAGCAAGGGCGGATCCAATAGTAAATAAATAAAACAAAATTCATCACAATAAATTGAAACCGAATAACTAGTCCAATATTTTACAATATTTATAATATTTCTCGGACATAAACCAACTCCTTGCAGACACAGAGACTAGACACTAGCTCGGAACAGACTGTGGGACGAGACACCACATTCCGACTAATGCTGCCATTAAACACAGCCTGGTCCCCAAGAGGCATACCTTCCTTCCTCACTTAATGACTACAGATTTAAATTAGGCGGTGTAATAAACGACTTACCCGGGTATTTGTTGTTCCAGCCACCTCAAGGAACCCGGGTTGATGTATTGTGTGGTCATCTATTCAAGGAGCCATGTTACCATAGAGGGAAGATATACATGGTAATAGTAAACAAATGTTAATTCCGTCATAGAAAACTAAAGACATAAAACAATAACTATTGGACAATCATAGAGCTTTATAGAACAAAGAAAAATATTATTTTCGGTTAAGACCTAAACTATAAAAAAAAAAAAACTTATAAAAAACATTAAAAAAAGCTCCGACTGATGTAGGAATATACAACAATATATATAATAATAAAAAAATAATTATAAAAAAATATATTTAGTTAGATTCAATTTAAAAAAAAATGAATTTCCGCCATAAATTAAAGGAAACTAAAATGCAGGTATTTTACTAAATAATTAAATAGAGAAAGTAAAAATAGTAGTTGGAAGATTTGGTTTTTATAATGGGAATTAACCCGTGTATTGGAATTTAACCCAAAAAAAAAATTAATGTACCTTTGTGTATTTATCTATTTAGAATATATCAGAGAAGATTCCACGTTATTTTTTGAGAATTGTTTTTTAACCTTTTAGCCCTTGATCTGAATAAAAAAAAACATAACAATGCTTTGTTATCTTAATAAAACGTTAATATACACTGTAAAACAAAGAAAAACACTGCTATCAACCGATGAAAACGTGTAACGGATGAATTTCCTATAAAAAAAAGAGAACATGTACAACAAAGGGCCTGAAACTGGGTTTGATATCGAAAATGAAAAAAATAAAAACATTTTTATCTGGAGTTAATAAAAATTATTTGACTGAAAGTTATTTTTATTTCAGATCATACATAAATAATAATTTTTATTTTCTGATAAATATATCTTTCATTAAAATTAATTCATTATTATTTACGAAATACCGCATCACTCAGTTATCATTATTTTTGGTCCAGTTGATAAACATCAAAGATAAATTTTTATATATAAATCAAGTATGTTTTCGAGATTAAAAATCAAAAATAATTATATTTAAATGATTTTTGAAAAAAATATTTTTTGGATAAATATTTTTTTCTCTGGCTTCTATTTTAACATTTAATAAAAATAACTTTTGCTAATTTTTTTTTTTTTCTGTTATATATATATATATATATATATATATATATATATATATATATATATATATATATATATATATATATAGTTTTCAAAATAAGAAATATGAGCACATGTACTCCATGAAATAATAACAAATAAAAATTGATGTTAGATAAAACAGTTTTAATAATAGAAATTTTAATTTATTTTGAAATATTATTCAATATTAACAACTGCATTTTCCGTGACTAAAGGACTTAGCAACAATTACTTCAATTGAAATAGACTCAGAGATCCGAAACCACTAAAACGTTCTACCTACACCAGGGAATAGATTTATCGAGAGAGTTTATACATTCAAAGCATATTCATAAAATAAGTAGCCATCTTAAAGGCCGACGGACGGTGGATCTGGCACCCGGTGTCATGAATAAATATCGGATTCAAATGAGATGGCTATTATGTAGTTAACATTCTACCTTCGGAGGAGGCAACTCACTCAAATTACTTACGGCTAGAGCTCAATCTTCTCTAAAGGACTCACCTGAAACAGAAAAATAAAACCATTAGATTAAAGAAAAAAAAAAAAAAAAGGATAATAACTCAATTTAAAAAAAAAGACAGGCATGAATTATTTAAGATAATAGTGGCAATCAGATCAGCATCAATCCCATCAAGCAATAAATAGCGTTTATATTAAATGGAAAAATAAAATAAAAATTATAAATCGGAAGCCTTTATTTAAAAGAACACAACTAATTAGCTATCCTCTCGCAATCTCCACTGGCTTAGAAGACCAGTGAAGCGGTTTTATAGGAGGCACTGGGATCTCCTAAGATTATGCCTAGACATCCATCCAGTCAAATTATGATTTAGAGCTCTCAAGAGCTGAATGTATTGGGTTGTAAAATATGGTCGAAGCGTTTATTTACGGGTAATTTAAAAAAAAAATTCAGATTCTTCAAAATATTTTTAATCAAGTATACATGACCCATTTTGAACTATTAAATGTTGCCATCTTTCAGGTAATATTTGGAATTTGGTCATCATCAACAAATGAAGGACTACCCAAGCCCTCTGCGTCTTCCAAGTCAAACTTATGGTTCTGAACTGAGAAAACCACTAACGGACGGTGCTTTCTGCTAAGCCATCATCACCATAGAAACGGAAATTTTTGATGACCGTCTATGCAGCGTATTTTCTTTTTCGGAAACAAAAAAATCATTAAATGACTAAAACAAAATTTTATGTATTCCATTTCGAACAAACAAAATACCATTTAAAGATAAGGAATCTCGGTTGAAATTGATGTGTAAAAGCATTTTAGCTAATCCTTTTTTAAAATATCTAAACATTATTGGCTAAGTAAAGAGGATTTTGTAAACAAAGAGAGGATTGAATTGAAATATTGAAAAAAGCTACGAATATAAATATTATATAAATGCCAAAATTATTTATTTAAATATTTAGTTTTATTTATTTAAGTTTCTGTATTCTTATTTGTACTTAATTATTTTATTTTTATTTACATTATATACATGGTATGGATGGTTTCATATAACTTTAATACTTATTGCCTTATAGTACTTAAAATAATGGACTTGCATGTTTGACATTTTATTTTATCTATCAGTTGAACATTGTATAATTGACTATATTATCAATTATTTCCATCTTGAATACCCAAAATAGTATGTATAGTATGATATTTAGATGGTAAATTAATAATTAAAAAAACTAATAAATAAATGATCAGTGTGCCTATAAAATTCTACCAACCTACAATCATTTGTATTTATGTCATTTATTTTAATATCCACACATTTTGTTGAAGATTGATATATTAAACGAAAGGAATTTGCTATTCTCAGTATTTTTCTTATTTTTGGATAATATTCTCAAATAAATAGTACTTTGAACGGACCTCTGGAACTTCTTCCCATGAAACATACACCATGCTCCTGATATTATTATAATATTTTTTTTAATTGTCTGTACGTAATTTAATCTAAAGAATTATTGCATATATATAATATATATATATATATATATATATATATATTGGGTTGATGCAAAATTAATGCAGGTTTTTAGTAGGTATTGTAAATACGCCATATCTTTACTTTAACCATATATATTTAATCAAAATAATTTCCATCTGAATCAATGCACTTTTGCCAACGTTCAACAAGCTTTCTTATTCCACCAGAAAAAAAATCCGAATCCCATGACTCAATGAAATCACGAAAAGAATTTTCAATGTCGTCCTGGTTTTGAAAATTTTTCTCCCTCAAAAAGTTGTCCAGATGCCTGAAAAAGTGGAAGTCTGTAGGAGAGAGGTCAGGTGAATAAGGCGGATGAAGAACTTCGTAGCCCAACTCGTGCAGTCGTCAGTTATAGAATGAGACCTAACTAATAAATAATATAGAGTAATTATTAATAACTTCCTTTTCCATAATCGAAGGCTGTCATAAACCAGCTACCTAGAAAGGACGGACCAAGTACCGACAAAGGACACATACCTGTACTTAGGACCCAACACCTGGAGGCACTTGCTTTGAACCCATACCGCATCCTCATCCCCTCTACAAAACCTTGCTATATATACCCTTTGATCCTCAAAACTCATCACTCTAGATGTAACATTTACTTGTGTCACACTCATAGAAGGAGACCTCGGAATGTACACTTGTAGTCACCCTAACTCCTCAGCACAGTTTATTGTATTCTGAATATCTATTTTGTTCTGATAATAAAAGCAGTATTTTAATATCTTCACTGTGTGTGATTCATTAACTGGCGCCCGAGACAGGCACTGCAAGCATCAAATTAGATTTTGAATGCCTTCGCAGTTTCCGAGAGGACGAAGATACTTCTGAAGAGGATCTACAAGAAGACAGACACCAAACTAAGAAGATCATCTCGCACCCTCCTTCAGTCAAGACAATACTCACCCGAGATGTCCTGCTGAACCTCACTGGACTTCACTGCTCAACAGGTATCCAGGAGGAATGTTAAGAACCACTAACACAGTAAGAGTTTAGAATTATTTATTTTATATTTTTAGAGTATGTGCTCTTTAATTAAAATGTTAAAATTTTAATTTCAAATTTTGTATAATACTATAATATATAGTGCTTAAGAAACAGGCCTAATTAAGATTTTTGATATTAAGGAGCACAATTAAAAAAAATTTAAATTATTATATTTAAATATTAACTATTATAGTTAAAATAAGTGACTTTTAAATATTGTTAAAAAGATGGAATCATTTCTTTTTGAAAGCGCGGACTTTGAACATATACCAAACTTTGATGGCAAACCGAATAATTTATATTATTTCGTTAATAATGTAAGAGAAATTAAAAAAATCTTTTGTGCAGAAAGTAATTCCTTTAGAGTTGTAAATGAAATCAGGATCTTTAACATGACCAAATGTCACCTAGATAAAAAAGTTGCGGATGAAATAAAATTTTATGATTTGAAAAATATTGACGATTTGTTAAATATTCTAATACGAAAATTTAAAGATTACACCCCAATCGAGCAATTAATTTTAGATTTATTACATTCTAAAATCGGTAAGAAGGAGCATCCCCTTGATTTTTTAAAACGTCTCAACAAGAAAAGAACCTCAATCATTTTTAGACATAAAATAGACAAAATTCTCGATTATGATTCATTTATTAAGCCCATAGATAAGCTAATTAAACACCTTTCTCTCATGAATATGCCGCTTCATATTAGAATCTATTTGATGAATAAATTAGATGAATTGAAAGATCTGGATGATATAATTAATACTCTTCAAATTCATGGCCAATTACTGTTTGATAACTCAATGCAATACGGAGAAAATAAATATTATAAAGAGAAACATCCTAACTATAAAAATTTCGAAACCAAAAAACGTTATAATATGTACTGTCAACTTGACCACCAAAAAGTCCCATCTAAGTACAATAAATGGCAGAAATGTCCTGAAAATTATAGTAGAGCCAACCCGAATAGTTTCAGGCCTAGTTCTCAACAAAGGTCTAATAATAATAAAAATCCTTGTGATATACAGATGGATCCAATCCTTTCTACGCAAACTTTAAATTTCCACCAAGACACTAAGCCCAAGTTTTTTATAGAGCCTAAAGCCTATGAGCCTTCGAAGGATTCGGAAGTTGAACAAACCGAGACAAATTTTAACAATCCTTTTCCACCAGAACATTTGTTGTGCAATGACGCTGACGAACAGCCAAAAATAAAATCCGGAATCCTAAATAATAAATTTGAACAATTACCAAAAATTGATATTCAAGAAAAGGAAATAGCCTCTGAAACAGTACCGCTAAAACTAGATAGGAACAAAACTAGGAAAACATTTAGTTTAAATCAAGAAATAAATAAGAGTGAAAATTCAAAGCGGGATAATTTAAATAACATTCTAAACATCAAAAAAGAAAAATCAACAAAACAAAAATCACATCGGTCGAAAACGAAAAAGAATAATGTCAAAATATATAAAGAAGGAAAAAATCGTACCAACCTAATTAAAAACAATAAAAGGGGAACGAAAAAATATTTTAATAAAATAGGTAAATTTAGAGTAAAAACAAAAGTCAATAAATTATCAAATCAGAATTTTAAACATAACAAACAATCAATGAAAAATGAAAGAACTACTATGTTTGATGAGCCCACAGCTGTTAGTGATGTTTTAAAATTTAAAAATAAAGAAATGCTAGATTGTAATAATAATAGTAATAAGTCACGTACTCACATTACGAATAAAACAAAAATATTAAAAAGAAAGGGATAGTGAAACCCCCTCAATTAAATAAAAAATCAGGAGAAATGTGTTCTTCAGAAGACATTTTCTACAAATCCTTGATAAAAGTTGAGGTTGGAAATATTTCTAAATAAATTTAATTTAATAGAAAAAAAAAATAATAATAATAATAAATCTTAAAATAGTTTTTGTAATGGATCAAACGAAATGACAATCTAAATTTTAAAAAAGGAAAACAACCTAACAATTGTTTATCTTTTAATTCAAAGTTTTGTATTGTAAAGAACTGAGTGTTATAGCAAATAATTAAGCAGGAGAAATTGTATATAATTGTATATTGTTTATTTTAGAGGTTGCTGTGCTATTGTTAAACTACATAATTTCAATATTAAAGTATAAATGATGATAGTAAAATTCCATATACCCTATAAAATAAAAAAAATGTTTATAATTAGTAAAACAGCTTTCTTAGCACCTAAGAACTATTTTTTTTTGTTAATATTCATTCTGAAGTAATAATATTTATATCCATTTCAAATGATGATTTGTTTAAAATAATCCTTTATACAAGGCGAATTGTATCAATAAATAATCTCCAGTATGTGTACATGTTAAGAAAACAAGTTATAAATTGTATTATCATATATTATTCATTTTATCAAATAATAGTTATGTATTAATTATTTCTAAATATTTGTCAGAAATTGTTGTATTATATAATGTTACATTTCAAAACCATTGATATAATAATCCTATGTTATGGTGTGAATAACATTTGTAAAAATGTATTAATGTATATATCATCGAGATTGTAATTTACTTGTTTCTAGGTTTTTAATTTTATAACTTATATTTTAAGGATTATTGTAAACTTCAAAAAATGTAACTGTTCCCATACCTGTAGAATCCTTTCCTACAATACATTTTCCTATCCAGAACCTCCGGCTGAAGGACTACTATATCATCACAATATTAACTGACAAACTTAAACATTGCACTCAAGGGGCTTCGTGCTTAAGGGGAAGAGTAGTTATAGAATGAGACCTAACTAATAAATAATATAGAGTAATTATTAATAACTTCCTTTTCCATAATCGAAGGCTGTCATAAACCAGCTACCTAGAAAGGACGGACCAAGTACCGACAAAGGACACATACCTGTACTTAGGACCCAACACCTGGAGGCACTTGCTTTGAACCCATACCGCATCCTCATCCCCTCTACAAAACCTTGCTATATATACCCTTTGATCCTCAAAACTCATCACGACTCACTCGACTCACTCACTCACTCGAGGAGCAGACATCGAAGAGGAAACATCTCTTACCTCTTACTCTTTCTTGGTCGGCTTATTAAGATTAGCGCCTTGAAGCTGTCACGGTCCACGCATATCTAGTGGGTTGAACCTTGGCAGCTACCCTGTAGGGTTAGGGCAGCGTGGCTCTGATAAGTCGGACCCCCTCACCTTTGTATTTATGCATCGTACCAAGATGAGTAAGAACTCAACCATGAAAACTAAAGGCGCTTCGACCTCTAGCTCTGGCTCTGGAGCAGGACCATCCGGCACCGCTGCAGCAGTACCAGAGAAAAAAGGAAGAAGAAGCAAGTCCAAAGAAGATGGGGATTGGATCACCCCAAAGAAGATCTGCCGAACGAACAACGAGGAAATAAACTTCTCGGTGAGTACCAAAAACCAATTTACCATCCTAAGAGATAGTGTTAGTGCGAATGGCAGTGCGGATGCCAGGGACACAGTGAACAGTGCCGCGGTTAAAAAGCCCCCGCCTATAGTGATTAGTGGTGTTTCAAGCACTGTTAACGCAGTTCAAGAACTACGGGCCGCCGGCTTCGAGGACTTTGAAATTAAGAAAATCAGAGACGGTGTAAGGGTCTACCCAGCCACAAGTGAGACCCACACAAAAATCCGAGATCTCCTAAAATCTAGAGAGACCCCTCACCACACTTACTCAACAGGAACTGGGCCGAAGACAAAGAAATTTGTCATATATGATCTGGATGTGGATCATTGCATCGAAATGGTCACAGAAGAATTACAAAACCGAATAGAAGGGGTCCTTGACGTCCGAAGAATGAAAAAGAGCGATAAGGACGGTAAGAAGACCGACCTGCCCCTCATTCTCGTAACGACCGGTAAGGATGTAAGTCTGAAAGACCTACAAGATCTTCACGCAATCAATAGGGTTCGCTTCAATGTTAAACCCTACAGAGGAAGACGCGGCATCGTCCAGTGTTACCGATGCCAGCAATTTGGACACACCAAAAACCACTGTGGAAGAAAGGTGGTTTGTGTACGATGTGCAGGACCTCACCCCATAAGCGAGTGTCCGAGAGAAGTAGCCCCAGTGAAGTGCGCGAATTGTGGGGAAACTCACGTCGCATCCTACACAGGGTGCAAAGCCAGGCAAGCCCTACTAGAGAAGATAAAGCAGTTCAAAGAGAGGGCAGGTCAGAAGACAAAAGGAAGAAGAAGAAAATAAAACAAAGAGCCGGCCCAACCCCCCACCCCAAATGACCCAGCCCGCTCAGCCGGAGGCAAGCGGACCAATGGGAGACCAGGCTCAACCCCCACCACGCCCCCGACAGACCGAACGGACTTACGCCGAAAGAGCCAGACAGGACACCCCCCCACCCTGGGCGGTATTGATGATGGAGACCTTGAACAAACTGGCTGAAAACACAGATAAGCTAACCGGCTTATTCAAATCATTATTACAGCCATGAACAGACCACTGACTGTACTAAACTTTAATACGGACGGACTAATGCCCAAAATTACGGAGGTTTATGCCTTGATAGCACGGACTCAGCCCACTGTAGTAGTCCTCACTGACACCAGAGTGAGCCCCCAGCGCATACGCCTGCCAGGCTACGATCTGACAGGAGATCAACCAATAGGAAAAGTAGGAGGGGTCTTGATAGCCATTCGTCAGGGAACCAGATGGAGGGAACACCCCCCACCAATGGCTATCAGGGACCCCAAAATTCACCACAAAACTGTGCAGGTTCTCCTGGATAAACCAACTATCATCACTGGTTTATACAGGAGACCCTGTACCTCACCAGAAGACTTCTCCCAGCTACTGAACGAGTGTGCCAAGAAATCAAACCATTGGGTTATCGGAGACCTCAACGCTCGGCACACCGTTTGGAATAACAAATCAAATAATAAAGCTGGGAAAATCATACTGAAAACACCGGTTACAGTAGTGCACCCACCCACCCATACTTTGAGACACAAAGCTGACAGGACGAAGAAATCCACAGTTGATCTCCTGCTCACGAGGCAACCACACCGCTTTCTGGACTGCGTAGCGCTGGAGGACGAAATCTCTGATCATAGGCCTGTGCTTTACCTGGTAGACGGCGAAGCACCACCCCCGCCCCCATCGAAATACAAGTATACTGACGCAGACTGGGAGACCTATAAAGCACAGGTCTATCACAAACTGCCAACAGTCTCCCCTCTGAGGACAAAGAAGGAAATAGACGATTATCTGATTTCCTTTACAGAGATCATTAAAAGTGCCGCCGACGCTGCTATCCCGAAGTTCACACCACTTCCGCCAGCTCTGCGTCCTCCGCCAGATCATATTCTGAAACTTATTGCCCTGCGCAATAAGTGGAAGAATAAATGGTACAGGACCAGGGATCATGAGGTGAAGACGGTGGTAAATTCACTTACCACTCAGATCCGAAACCTCATGAAACAATGGCGGACTGCACAGTGGCATGAGAAACTACGGGCTACACACGGCGACCACAAAAAATTCTGGAAGCTAATAAAATCAAGCACCAGGAAACGAAGCTCTACAGTCCTTCATGACGGAGACAGACTGTTGACAGATGAAGAACAGGCCAAGAAGTTTGCGGACTACTACAGCGGAAAAATAACACAACGCACAGGGACCCCCGCAGAACTCCCTACTGAAGAAATCGGAAACAACTACATGTATGTATCCCCGAAACAGCTGAAGGCAATTCTCCGTCGTTCGAGGGGGAATAAAGCCCCAGGCCACGACGGGATACAGACTGTATTGTTGAAGATGCTCCCGAGAAAGGGGATAGCTCACCTGACTAACCTCTACAACTCCTGTCTCAGGCTGAGATACTTCCCTGAGGCATGGAAAAGAGCTATCCTCTTCCCGCTATTGAAACCCGCGAAGAATGGATCCCAGCCAGCTGACTATAGGCCAATCAGCTTGCTTCCGCACCTGGGCAAGATTTTTGAGAAAATTATTCTTAATTATCTCAAGACTTATTGCTCAGAGGTAGCCCTAATCCCACCGGAACAGACTGGCTTTCAGGCCGGACTCTGCCCGGATCACCACCTGGCGAAGCTACAAGCGGAAGTAAGCCGAAACACAAACAAAAACGACGCCACCGCAATGATCTCAATAGACTGTACGGAAGCGTTTGACTCAGTGTCCCATAGTCTACTATGTAAGACACTGATAGACAACGAATTTCCAGAGCAGCTCTACACCACCTTGCGGTCCTTCCTACAGGGGCGTAAAATAGAAGTGCTGGTTGGCAGAACCTTCTCCAAGGAGATCGATCTCACCTGCGGAGTCCCCCAAGGATCCGTACTATCACCAGTGCTATTTTCAATATACACGGCAGAAACTGTTGGAGCAAAATACACAAAAGCCACTGTAGCGGCCTATGCCGATGACATAGCGATCTACAGTAGCTCGATGAACGCAAAGACAGCTCTACAACAGGCGGAGTTGGCTTGTAATGAGATAACTACAAAGCTGGAAAGACTAAATATTACAGTTAATCCCAAGAAGACCGACTGTATTATCTTTTCTTTCCAAAAGAACAAGCGCCCTCTACCGAAGACCTACAAGGTAGCAGGAGTCGAAAATCAGCCAGCCAATAGGATAGTGTACCTGGGCATCACCCTCGACAGGCACCTAACACTAGCGAATCACTGCCTAAAGAAGATTAAATCGGTTAGGACCAAGTCCTATCGATTGAATCACCTACTGATGTCTCCAAACCTATCACTTCGCCTGAAAATATTAATTTACAAAGCCGTTCTCAGACCAGCCCTCCTCTACGGAGCACCGTTGCTAAACAACGTTACAACACCGACGGCAAAGAGGCTCCAGCAGTTTCAAAACGGAGTATTGCGACGAATGGTAAGGCATACTTCACTACAGAGGACAAAGACAGACCAGCTATATGAAATCCTAGACCTCCCGAAAGTGACGGAGTTCATCTCCCGCAGGCATATCAAATTCTTTGATAGCCTCCGGTACTGCACGAACCCACTGTTTAACACACTGACTCCAACAGGACGGCCACAGCGCTGGCAGGACCACGTACAAACCCTCACACTGGACTGAGTAAACACAACTTACTTTCACTGACTCAACTAGACTAGTGAGCCCCATCACTAGAACAGACTCCTAATATTTCCCTACTCCGAAAATCTTCCTATCCTCAGACCCCTCTTAGAATGCATGTGATGCAGTAAAAGAGGATCCTTGATTCCTTCCCTTATCCTTCCTAGATTTCAACCCCAAATCCCATGGGGCTTAGAAAAAAAAAAAAAAAAAAAAAAAAAAAAAAAAAAAAAAAAAAAAAAAAAAAAAAAAAAAAAAAAACTCATCACTCTAGATGTAACATTTACTTGTGTCACACTCATAGAAGGAGACCTCGGAATGTACACTTGTAGTCACCCTAACTCCTCAGCACAGTTTATTGTATTCTGAATATCTATTTTGTTCTGATAATAAAAGCAGTATTTTAATATCTTCACTGTGTGTGATTCATTAACTGTCGAAGCGTTGGTTGTGCAACGTGTGGTCTGGCGTTACTACTGGCACCCACTTGGCCAACTTTTTTATCTTACCAATTGCTTCCAAGTGGCGTACAACTGTGGATTGGTTCACACCTAGTTCCGCCGCCATTTCTCGTGTGGTTTTGGTTGGGTCTTCTTCCACTTTTGACCTCAGCTGGTCGTTGTCCAGAGCAAGATGACGGCCCCGACCTTCCTTGTCTTCGAGGTCGAAATCTCCTCTGCGAAACTTCTGGAACCAACGCTGCACCGTGCACTCATTAATAGCCCCCTGACCCCACACTTCATTAATATTACGAGCCGTTTGCGCAGCGCTGCGCCCTAATTTAAATTCGTAAAAATAAATTTGACGAAAATCGCACTTTGACATTTTCGATTCAAGACCTTTGAACAAACTGAACAAAACGATTTTACTAAACAAATTCATGGTGAAAGAGAGGGTATTAGATAAGGTTTGTGTTGGTATAATAATGATCAATGTTAGGATTAGCTTTGTTTACACAATTGGAATTAAGATATTGCAATAGAGGAAACCTGCATTAATTTCGCATCAGCCCAATATATATATATATACTTATATTCCTTAGAATTAACTAACATTATGTCATAGAAATTATTATTTTAAGGATATTAGTCTGAGAATAATTTCTAATATATTTTTTTTTTTTTATTCTTGAAATAGAGAATGTGTGAGGGAAAACGGAAATATAGTTGTAATTAGCAAACAGTATTTCGTAATTTGTCTAGGATTTATTAACTACTCCGTCGAATTAGGTGAAGATATACCCAAAGGTTCGAGACAGAACTATCTATAATTATATTTCCAGAGCCGACAGTTCAATATCCACCCTAAGGACACGTTCCCAGAGGTCCTGGATGACTGTGCTTAGCCGCTAACAATGAGAAAGCGGTCCCTATTAGTAATTAAAGGCAGATCTTGAGGACTCGCCGAGTCATTTAGTTTCATATCCGAGTCCCGTGAAAACCAATCAGTGGGTAGTGTCTGACGGAGTATCGAGATTTAGGTATTTTCACGACGGTGTTATTGTAAAAAGGTTAAAATAGAAAAAAAAATGAAAATTATTAGACAATGGTTTATTATTTCCAAATACCTATATTGGGGTATAACTGTTTATAGGCAATTAACACATATGAAAATCAATAAATTAACCCAAGGAAAAATTTCGTTCCCTACTGCTAATTTTAAAACTCTTCATCTCGGTTACTTCTAAACCAATTTCAATGATTCTTTTTCGATTTTTGAGGAATTTAATTGTAATTCAAGGGTTGTACCTTGAAACCGTGAAACTTAAGACGTCAAATGTTATGGGGAGGGTTTTTTTAATTTAATTACTATGGTTTATGATGTAAAATCATAAGGCAAAAGCCTCATTTTAATGGGGGCAGGATGAAAGAATTAGTAAACATATAAAACCGGAAAATAACAGTATCATAACAAGATAATATTAATTAAGTTGACAAAGGTAAATATAAAATCACTATTGATATGATAATGTGTCAAAATTATTCAGATTAAATAGAAACATTTAAAAAAAAAAGTCATGTAATTCGTCACCACATATTTAATATGTAATAGTTTATAAATATAAGAAAATATATGTAAAAAGACAACTTTAGGCATAAAATAAAAATTCTTCTAATAAAAAAAAAAATGTAATTATTAATTCATTTCAACTCACTATACACTACTGGGGCAAATCGGAAGATGCTACAGCGGGAGACGTAAATTTTGTCTATCCAGGTTTAATAAGGAAAGGGATCTTTAACAAATACGTAACGTAGATTTTTTACTCTGTTTAAAAAAAAACCTAGGGTCATATTCCAACTTTAATCCACGACCTTGGACATCGAATCGAATGCTGTTATGCTAGTAACTACACCACAGGTGAACTCCAAATTATCTTACAATTTGGAAAAATTAACCAAAAATAAATTATTTAAACTAAGAAACTAACGTTTTAAGAAAAAACTTAACAAATTAATAAACTTTATGACATATTTCGGTATATATTATTCCATCGAAATATTAAAATACTTTTTGACAATTGAATCATAACATACAAGATTCAAAGTTTCATAAAAATTAAACCTAATTTACATTTCAATAATAATAATAATCATATTTATTATATAAAATGTGTTGGCATTAATATCAGGTAGGATTATACTACAATGGAAATGCAAGGGAGTATAAAAGAACAAAAAGCATTTTTTTTTTCTTCATCACTAATTTGTGAAGACAATGATGATAAAACTTCTTCTAAATTGACGAGAACAATAATAAATCAAACCGAAGGAGGTAACGAATCCTTTTTTTTTTTTTTTTTTTATTGGAGACAGCGTGACTCAGAGGAAGCGGGTTCGAGGCCCGCCTACGCGAAGTAGTAAAGGAGCAAGACAGTCCCGAGGAGTTTGTTCCATCAGCAAATATTCCGACAGGCCCCAGCAACTGTCCCCTGATAAGGAAGTCCCTTACAACAGAGTGCGAGTCAACACTTCACAACATTCGATGCCAAATATTTATCTCACAAAGATTTAAGAGAAAAATGTTCAATGATGGTTTCAGTAAAGATAGTAGTAGAAAATTAGTTGTTCGAAATAATGTTTTTCATATAAACAATTAGTATTAAAAAAAAAAAAAAAATATATATATATATATATATATATATATATATATATATATATATATATATATATATATATATATTATTGTTATTATTTCTTACATACATTTTGTTTTGTTTTTAATAGAAAACAGAAATATAGGGACAATTTTTTTTTGTTCCAGAACAAGAAAAATGGAAATAAAATAAAAATGATACTGCTACAGGCGGGTCTAAACCCAGAGAAATGCATTCCAGTGCCGTCTATATTATAAGAACTAAAAATAAATTGGACCAATGTCTTTATAAAACAAAAAAATCTCTCTCGCTACAAAATCAAAAAAATAAAATAAAACATTAGTAAGCTGTAGTGACTTTATCTATGCAGTGATAACATTATTATCAGTAATAATTCCTATTTGTCAATGTTATCAACCATTAAAATAAATCATAAACTAATAAATGAAGCTAAGTATTTCATTTCTCTTTTTTTTTTTTTTTTTTTTTTTTTTTACTCTTCTACCCCGATTTATTTTTTTAAGATTGAGAAAAAATTGCAATGAGTTTTAGGATCAGGACAGCGAAAAAAAAAAGCAAAAAAAAAATGTATATATTTTCTGCAAAATAAAACATAATAATTGAGATCGGTTAAGAAGTAGCAGAGATTCGTTTTGAAATTTGAAGTGTTGACTGACCATTTTCCTTTGATTTATTATTATTATTGATTTTCATATTAATTACTTGCCTTTAAACAGTTATACCCTAGTATAGTAATTTGGAAATAATAAACCCTTGTGTAATAATATGCAACGTTATTTATTTTTTATTTTCCAGTCTGAAGTACCAATCCAAATATTAATTTATAAATAATGGATAAAGTTTTTTTTTAATATATAAAAATACCCACGATTCTTCAACGTGGTATGGAATTTGAAAATTTAGAAATTTTTCCTTAGATCTTTATTTTTTTTCATATAGGGGTTGATGGAGGGTAGTGCCTGAGTCGGTTAAAGCTTGCGGTTTTGTTTATGCTTTTTTCCTCTTTTTTGTTCACCACGTGTCGAAAGGTCGGCGTGAAGCGGGCTTTCCGAGAAGAGCCGGTTAGAAATATCGAAATAACGACCACCCAGCCTTGAGCTGTGTGGTCAGCACTACGATTCAACGGATCTCGCTTTCATTGTCAACAGAAAAGGTGTTGAGGGTGGCAGAACAGGACTAGCAATTACATGCTAGTAGACAGCGGGCCATCAGTCGCCTACAGGCAACTCCTATAGGGTACTCTGTCATTCCTGAAAAGGTCATAAACTACTGCAGGTACATGAGAATGTATACGTCATTGAAAAATAGTCCAAAATTAACTTTAAAAACAACTTACGCAACTGAAACTGAAAAATATAAATATCGCCGCAGAGGCTCGTAAACAAACAGATGACCTAAACATAAATGTACGATTTGTGTTTCTTTTCATCAAGATCTTGAGGCCTAAAAGCAGACTAGGCTCTAGATTTTGGGTTGCAGAATTTTTTAATAGAATTTTCGGTAATGTAAAAAAAAAAAAAAATTAAAAATTCTTCATTAAATAAGGAAAAAAATATTGTCTTTTAATAACATTGGTATTTAGTTTTTTTGTAAAAATTGAAAAACTATCTGTCTAGAGTGGAAACTACAATAAGTCTCGGTTTGCATATTGTAGTATAACCCTTTGATTTAATATCATTAAAAGTTGTAATAGTTCCAAATTTAGAATTAGTTTAACAGACCTGATAGTACTTGCAATACTTGTAAGGCTAGTATATTGTCTCGACATTATAGATTATACAGCAACTTATTATATGTTATTCTTATTAATCTTCCCAAGGAACATTTCACACTGGCATGTCACGACTCCTGGTAGATGGAATCAAAAGCCTTTTTGAAATCGATCTCTTTGAATGAACTACAATGTCAGAAGGATGACAGTCCGGTTGTCTTGTGGAGTATATTGTGAAATACTATATTAAGAATTAATAAATATAAATCGTTGATCTTTCGAAGATTCAGGGAAATTTGCCTCTGACTGTTTATTTCTTTGTAAAAGTTTCGATCTACGTCGTAAGTCAGTACTTGGAGTATAGAAGTAATAGTTTGTTGAAATGAAGCTATCTGTTATTGGTGAAGTGTGAGCTGTTTATTCTGTGTGCTATTTTGAAGCCTGACGCATCGACGGAGAGAAGGGAGTGATGTATATTTTTGCTGGTTTCGTCTTGCATGGATTATAATGAATATCAAAACTTGACTTTGGACCGAAGATTCAGGAGAAAAATAGTCCAGGTGGAAGTTAACTATTTAAACCACCATCCGGACTTTATTATCGAATATTCCAGCAGTCCCAAGCATCGATACTCATTATAAACTGAGATTTCATATTCTATTCTCTTCAGATAGCTGCAATGTTATTATTTGTTCAGAAGTATCAGAATACCGCTTATTATTTCATTAATGAGTGAGATCGGATGAATACAAAAGTAAAGAAAATTAACTCATTAACAAAATAACTCGAAGGAAATGAAGCTATCAAAAAATAGTGACAAATGAGAGGAAGTACGAGGTGGGAAATTAGCCCCAGGAAATTATCCTAAAAAGTGGCAACAAAACGCCCCCTATTGTCCGCTTTTTAAACTATCATTAGAACTCGGGATCTTCCCAGAGCGCGGCGATACCCTGCTAGAGGTGCGGGTAATTACTTTAACGCTCCGGTAGCCAGGGGAACATGGAACAGGATACCCGCCGTGTTTAGCGAGCACAATGGAGTCCGAAGAGAGGCAGAGGAATATAATCGTGTTAACACTCGGTGTAATGGAGACAGCTGGGCAGGTAATGAGCCCGTCCCGCGCAGGTAGATTGAGACCTCTCTCCCACAAGATACATCTGCTGGAGCCGAGGGAAAAAACTCGTGGCTAATAGAGTTATTTCTGACGATTAGCAGGTAGGGAAGATGGTGGCCACTTTGTCTTGGGCGTTTTCCACGGCCGCATGGCGTTTGTTTGCTTTTCTTTGTCGCCGGCCGAGCGTTTCGTCTCAATCCCGGCAGGTTTTTGTTCGGGTCCGTGTAATCGCCTTTAGCTCCGAGGCGTGGAATCTTCCCCCGGAGCTCTCACTCGGATAGTTGTTAATATCCTTGGGAGTGGAACTCGTCATATCCGTGCCGTCCAACTGCCGTTCTGCCAAAACTTTGGTAATGTTCACACCTACCTTCATTTGGAATATTCACAATCTTTGTCATACATTGCTTTTAAAGCAGCTTAATATCACATGGTGTGAGAACAGATACGTGAAACAGAGTCCTTGTAAGAGTTCAGGGAAGTAGAATGATACGGAAAGGCATAATTTTCTTTAAAATAACATCAAATAGAGGAGGAGCCCGTAGCTGTGTGGTTAGAATGCCTACCACCCTGAAGGTTGTGAGTTCGTATCCCAGTCAGGGAGGGACTTTTTCAAGAATGTAATTAAATGGGGATTCACTCCCAAAGTATGTGAGACCCTTTTAGCAAACAATTGACAACTCACAAAAGTACGGCTGTGACGACCCTACCCTACAAAACATCATCTTAGGAAACCATTCTGCGTTGCCAAGGGTCCCCAAGGCCTGTCGGGCCTACCGAAAAAATAATATTTGATGGATTTCTTATTTAAAAATCCTTTATCATTAATTATTATTTAAATTAAAATAAAAAAGGGAAACTGACACATAAAGTTATACCAAACAAACATCATACATGTGTATGATAATTTTTTTTTTAAATATAGAAATTCCATTTTAAGAAACTTCATAATATTATAATATATTTTTTAAATGATAAAGTCTCAAAGAAAATATGAAAATGGAAAAAAAAAATTTTTTTTTAATAGTGCTTTTTCTCATTAAATACCTATATTTTCAAGATAAATGTATTTAAAAAAAAAAAAAAATGTTTTCTAGAGATTTTATTTATTTTTTTAAGAAAATGGCTGAAGATTTTCTTTTCCCGTTGTTTTCTAGAAATAAGGAAGGGACAAGTGCCTTGCCGAGGAAATAAATAGGACTTGAATAATTCAAGATGGTCGGAGACATTCTATTTAGGAAATCAACTTTTCCAGGTAATTTCCTCTCATTTAAAATTAACGACTTACTTTAGGAACAGTTTTCCGAATTTTCGTCTTACGGCCCACGGGGAAAATCCTTAATTATCAAATTGAGAATTCTAAAGGTTTATAGATTATTGTTAGGGCTTAAGCATTATTTAATTTCAATGGCAAAACTAAAGATAGAGAACTTTAATAAAACTTACACTTAAAAATATAATAATAATAATTTAAAATAACTCATAAATAACCTCTGATATATATAGTATTATTTTTTTAAGTTAAAAATGTATTATTAAAAAATTTTACGTAAATACTGGTGTGTAAATCGAGTGTATAGGCAAAGATAAATAATTTCCTGAATGACAGGCGAGTTATGAACAAATTTAGTATATAATTTATTTATTAAACAGGTACTAGAGCTAATCGTCCTTTGATAAATTCTGAAAGTGGTCTAAAAATATACACGAATTTGAAAGAATATCGATTTGGCAGCAGGAAACAAAATAATAAAAAGAAAAATACAGGAAAAAAAACAAGACAGTGATGAGTTAAAAGCTCAAAACATCAACCATGTCGCCAAGGGTGGTCCTAAGTGTGTGGTTTCATCCGATTCACTTCGTGACATGTTGCAGAGACTAAACTAAATATAACATTAACAGTATATACATATATATAAACCCCTGTCCTCTATTAAATAAAAAAAAATGATAAAATAAATAAAAAAATAGTTTATCAACTTAAATTTAATGATCATTATCAACTTAATGATTCAATAAAAAAATGATAATCTATAATATATTAATAATGGAACAAAAAATTGTATTCTGATTTTATTCTTTATTTCCGTTTTCATTTAAATTTTGTATCTTTATAACATTATATTCGATTTTCATTCATATTAGTCATCATTATTATTAGTACTTTTCTTATTATTATTTTATTTAAGTTAAAATAGAACTCCTCTTTCCCAAATTTATTATATTTATATGAATTTTTAGGCGTTGATGACTTCGAAGTTTTACGCTTTTTAGCATAAACAAACAAGCAAAGAAAAAAAAATTGTAAAGTGGACTTAAAATAAGATACGATAGAGTTGTGGTCAACTCCTTTACAACTTCAAGGTAATAACTATCACATCCCAAAAGTAAAATAATACTTTAAGCCACAACAACTTTATAAGATTATTACTAAACATGATGAAAAAAAAAAAAAAAACGTTACACCAATTTTAAAGAGCTTAGGCAGTATGGGCACCCATAAAGTTTAGAGGGCAATTAAAAAGTATAAGTGTGAAACATAATCATCTCAAATAAGGTCTTAAGATAAAAGGTGTATTTAGTCACTGATATTACTCCAAAGCACCTGATTATTTTTTAAATTAATATGCGTACAGAAAGTGTTTTAAAAATATAACTGATATTTTCTATCCGTAATGATTTCAGCACGTTTCCCATCCTATAACGAAAATGAAATATAGCATCATTTTAGGATTTTTATACTGATTTTCATAACGTCAAAGCTATTCAGTGAATGAACTCTACGAATAGTAAAGTGCTGAACAGTACTGCCTGCAAAGATTTCGGCAATAGGCTACTCATGTATAATTAAAACGGACAACCGAATGATTCAAAGGACCATATATCCTACACCGTCAGGCATAAATAAATTAACATTTCCCATTAATCCTCCTGTTTAATGAACGGGAGGGAGAATAAAAAATGCCGGACGAACGGGGTAAAGAGGGGCCGATTAGCGGGACAATGGCGAAGATAAAGAGAAGAAGAAGGAAGAGAGATCGCAAAACAAAGCGATTTATTATCCAGTCACCTACTGATCCTATCTCATTACCTGAGTCGTATTTACCCAGCGGTCACCACTTGTCTTGAAGGTATCCGATCTGCTGGGGCTCTACTGTCTGACCAGGGGAACAGGTAACATAGAGATTATGAGGGGTGAGTCCGAATAGTTCGGAGACATATAAAAATAATCAAGAAACGTTTGGAAATCATTGAAAAAAAAAAAATAAGGCAAATATATTTAAACGATATATTTTTCATAAAAGAAGATATTTTTGCGTACTTCAGGCCAAGGTACGCATGAAAGGAAGGAAACAAGACATATTTAAAGACAAGATTTCTCGGTATTTTATTGTAATGAGAAATTCATGTGTTCAATTGAAAATACACACATGTATATATTTAGCTAATAATTAAAATAAAAAATACTTTATAATAGTTGACGCAATTCGGTTGCGTCCATTATGAGATATATTATGAGAGTAAATTTTACTGAATGGAAAACGAAAATAGTGGCATATCGGTTAGAACACCGGTTGTGGTATAAGAACGATTAATTCTGTTATTTTAGTTATTTCAACAACCCTAAGGTAGGCAGGCACCTCTTGGGTTTATAAAGTTGGAAAAACCTGACGGTTGAGCATGATTCCGTCATAATTACCTCCTTGTTCGACCGTTGGTATAAAACAGTACGAATTCTATATTTACTGAAGACAAAAACCTTTATTGGTTCTAGAAGTACAGGATAAAAAATGCTTGAGTATACTTAATAAATAATCCGAAAATGGACAAGTGGTTAGGATACCCAAAAATTGCAACGAGTTGTAGTCTCAAGTTGACTTCTGGGAAATTCAGAAGGAAGATGGTGATAGGTAAAGGACAAGATAAACATGCCGTTGTATACTTCTGCTAACTCTTCGCTTGCATAAGTAATTGGATACTATGAAAAAAGAAGCAGTGCCAAATCCCGCACCAAGTACTGCATACATAGGTTATTAAAAATAATGTTTGTTGGATCTAGGAATGCTAAAACGGCTAGAAGAACCGGACCCGGAAACAAATTGTAGTGTCAAGCTAGTAAGAAATTCAGAAGGATCATAGTTACGGATGGTGGTTGATGAAAAACATTGGATTGCGACAGAAACCGACATACTTCAGTTTTTAAATAGATATACCACTGTATTGCAGATTGCATAAATGCGAATACTATGTAATGCATCTGCCATGGATTATTTTATTTTGTACTTTAAAACCATAATAATTAATATCAATTGGCTCAGTTAACTCCTAGGTTCGGTGCAGATACCACCAAATATTGCCTACACAAAATCGTACAATGACCACCGTCCAAGCCAAGCTTCCGAGATCAGAATTGAAACAACACCTCGGCCTACTTCTGGGACGCCTACCACTGAGTTCAACGTATACTAACATTTTAGGAATTCGTTCTCCCTTGATCACTCTTTTGAATATTACCCAGTGGTACAAGCTCCGTATTTTCGCGCAGTTTAATTTTTTGAATTCCTCAGTGACCTCATATATCTTTAGAATTGTTTTTTTTTTCTTTTTTTTTTTTTTTTTTTTGTTACGTGGCACCTTATTCTCGAAAACCTTAAAGTCTTGTTCATCCTTTAAATTAAGCCACCACGTTTCAAAAACGTTAAGAAAACGTCGGAATAAAAGTAGTTTTATAAATTCTAACATTTCAGTTTATTGACAGAAGTATCGAGCTGTTAATTAACTGTATGAAATATAATCGACTAAGCAAGATTATCAGTTCCAAACTTGCACCACCGTTGGAAAGAAGACCGGCATGGTGTTACCTGTACTACCGCTCATTAGCCACGGCCCTCCTCAGGTAGACCTGACAAAGTCTGCTTTAAACCGTTTAGTTCCGAGCCGTGAGCAGTCCCTTGTGTCGTACTCCCGTTTGGGGCTCCATTGTGCTCCAGTTCCAGGTGTACCGGGGAATCGAGGATCATGTCTAATCGCTGAAAGTCCTCCTAGTTTATTCTTCTGGTCGGGATCCGAACAAAACACCTTAATGACATTCAAGAGACATCTTCGGGAAGGAGGATGACAAAGGGGTCGCCGGGTACTTGGAATATTCTAGTGGTTTGGAGTTGTTTATTGTGCATGGGCTCCAGAGAGGTTGGGAAAAACAAATAAAAAATACTCAGATTTAAAAGGTTTGATGAATCAGTAAGTAGGTACATATATGCATACATTTTTTCCCCAAGGCCCATGTATATTTGTTATTATACAACACAATAAATATTTTTAAATATTGCCCAATTTAATAATATCAAGTGGTACTGTTTTATTAATCTCCTTATTATGATTTCAACTATTAATTTGTTTGTTTATTTGCTGATTCTATAAATATTACGTAGATGTGGCAACATTGTTGTTTTGTATGAGAGACATGTAATAAATACTAAATAATGCCTAAGAAGGATGAGTATGCATTAGTTAGTTAATCGTTAGATTAACCTGTTAAAATAATTGTTCATAAATGAAAATATAAAAAAAAAAAATACTTTTTTTAGCTTTATCTAGGGGTAATGTGGGCATATTGTGATGTAGTGGCTAGCACGATTCTATGCCCAAGCTCTTGTGTTCAAACCAGACAGATGGCCCCCTATCCTATTTAAACCTGGATAGGCAAAATTTAAGACCGTCATCCGATTAACCATGGTATTGTAAAGTGACGTTGAATGGGTTAATAGTTAACATCTTATCTAATTTGCACCGATTAAGCATGCTGTCAATTAAAAAGTAACATACTATATTTGGGCAGCAAAATGGTAATACAGCATTTTCTCTTCCTTGTCTTATCATATTTCTGGATTGATCTACAGTGAACCCTTTAAGGCCATAAAAAAATATAACCTTAATTAAGGGCCGGACCGATAGTTGAGCAGTCAGTATACCTCAATTTCACTCGGTTTTAGACCAAAGATCCTTCAAGGTTTGGAGTTTTTTCTTTGGTTCAGCTTCATAATAATTATTATATAAGTTTAATATATTATTATTAGTTTACAATATTCGCATATAACCACAATTTTTGTTATTTTCTTTTGTTTTGCTTTGTAATTTAATTTGTTTTTGTTTTTTACTTTAATTGTTTTTTATTGTATAGGTTTTTGTTTTCAGATTTTCCTACTGTTTTAATCATAAATTAGGCTGTAAGTATCACTCTAACCCCGCTAGCACATGTAACATGTAAAAAAAAAAAAAGAAAATCTGTGGCTTTCGGCAACTTGTAAATTTATAAAAAATAAAATCTAATGTATATAACATTTTTGGGAATTATCACAATCTATTTTATATAACTTTTTTTTATTTTCTGTTTTGGAATTCCTTCATAATCCAAATACTCAACCAGGCAAGTATAATTTCCTCGTATGATGACATGTATTATCCCATGATATGATTACAAGAGGACTACATACTGCTGGAACAGGTATCACTAACAACAACAAGGGCTGGATGAAGATGTAGCCGAGAGGAACGGCAGGTAATTTTTTATTACAGGTAACCAGATAGGGATGGGCAGGTAGAGCAGGTCCGCCCCTCCAGGAAGCCATACTCCATGGTTAGAGGTGTCTTCGTCCAGTTCCAGTCGGGATCAATAACGCAAAGAGGAAATGGAGGTAGCGCTATGGATAATATACAATAGTTTACAGGCGGGTATTTATTTATAAGTCGCAAAAATAAAAATTAAAAATATTCGAAACTTATTTGGCAAAAGGAAAGTAGAAGGAAATACAAGAGCAAGGGAGATCAGAGAGGGGACAAAATCCTTCCTTCCCTCCTAAAGATTTTTGGAAAAAATAAAAACTATAAGAAAACTAAAATCAGGGATTAGAATACAATTTTATAGTTTTTCTTTCTCTTTTTTCTTAATACATAATTAATTTAAATAAGAGAAATGCATGCTATTATTAAGTTGCGAAATTAATTAGCCTCCGGCTTCGAAAACTTATATGTTAGACTTAATAACTTTATTATTCTCCCTACGGTTCTATATTAATGTAAAACGTAGTTGCTTACCTTAAAGAATGAACAACTACTTAAGCGTTTCGAGAATAAGCAACTAGATTAAGTGTATGGTACAAAGCGATATAATATAATATATACTCGAGAATTTTGAAGGTTATACAACGCGGTATTACTTAACTTGTACCGCTGTCAGTATAATTGAGCAGAAAGCATACGGCGACTCAAATGGGCCAGTAAAGTTGTTGGCCTAAGAGAAGAAGGAATTCCAAAAGTGATGGTATACGCTGAGCTGACTGTGTCTAAAAGGTAGGCCCAAGCCTCGATTGGGGTATTTGTAAGTAATTTTAAACAATTTTGGAAGAAGGAAACAATAAGGCTTCCTTTGAGATGGAATAAGGTAATAAAAAGCTCATATAAAACAAGGTAAATAAATTTTTAAAATATAAGTATAATATACAAAATATATTTGGGATAAACAAAAAAAAAAAAGAAAAACTCATGGGACACACTAACATCAAGGTTAAAAATATTAACACCCAAACAATTAATTTGGAAGAGTACAGTTAAGACTATCAAAAGGCACTCCGAATATAACTCAATTTAGAGGCATTGTAGAACGAGGTTAAACCTTAAAACTCTCAATAAAAAAAGAGAAAAAAAAACGGACTTGGGGTGTGGGAAAAAAAAAGTTGAGACCCCCTAAATGGCATTTCTCCCGAAAGTCCAAATCAATTTACATACGAATTTTCTACCCTCTAACTCTAAATCTCAACCTCAAGCCTCAGCAGAGGTGCAAAAAAAAAAAAAAAAGGAGAAAAAAAAATGAGGAATTGGCAGACATTTTTACTAAAATTTACCAGCCTACTCACTTATATTTTGTGTTTCTGAAAAACAAAAAAACTAAAAGGAAGACATGAAAGTAGGTGTACATCGTAAGGACTACCTAAATTAAAAAAATCGTGCTTTACGAAATTGCAGTTCTTTTCGAAATATACTTAATATTAAAGTTTTTTTTTAAAATATATTTATTCATATTTACTACAGTTTAATAAAATACATTTAGTAAATGTGATGCAAGATATACTGCCATGATTCACATGTAGGGATACTACCCATTGGCAGCCCCCCAAAGACTATGCTAAACTAGAAGGTCTCGGGGACAACTTCTTTTTCCTGACACCTCGGAGGATTATCAGGGATTGTAGAGGAAGCAAGGATTGAAACTAGGGGATTAGAGAAGGGATGGAGTTTGTCATGAAAGGAGTGGTACCTGGTTCGCGTCAAGTCAGCAACATATAGTTAGGGTCTTAATGGATAAGTTTATTTGTAACAAAATAAGGAACATTGAGGATTTTTCGAAGGATTTTTTATTGTAAGGATTGGAGACAAGAAGAATTCGATGGTTTAGTAGAGCCCCAAATCTCTACTCCGTAATATTAAAGTTAATATTTAAATTCAATCCAAAGCATACAAAAACATCTCTTTGCATCTACATTAAAAACAATTATAGATTTAAATTAAGAAATAACAAGTAAATTGGTTAAAAACCTAAATATTTTCTAAAATTATACAGTCTAGTACCTCTTTCAAATTATTTTAAGGCTCATCCGACAAACAGAAACGTTTTATTTGTTAAAATAATGGATTAACAACTAAGTGACAGGACTTGAAATAAATTGTTAAGATAACCCAAGATAGTATATGTTAGACTCAGGCTCTAACTATTGTTCTCAATAATTACTAAAATTTATAAATAAAATATAGGTAACAATTTACTATCATTTACTGCGCTCAAATTAATGAGTGTGTGTAATGCGTTATTTTTGTTATAACCCACGGCTTTTAAGAATTGTTTTTCAAGGTAAATTAATACTATTTTCCAATAGTTATAGGTGGAATAGTCAGGAATCAGTCATTTTTTGAAAAGTTTTTAATTTTGCGTTTCGGCCCAAGCTTGTGAGCCATCATCAGGGTTACAAAGATCAGAACAAAAGAGATACATATCAATATGATAATGAAAATTTTATTTTGAATGTAGTGACAATGATAATATTTGAAATAAAACAGAAAATATACCAACATACATACGTTTATATATATGTTTTTTTTTTTTTAATTCTATATTAAAGTCTAAAGTTCTGTGAAATTTGTTATGCTTATCATCATCAGATTATGTATCATATTATCATTATTTGTATCTATAATATTTAAGTATGTTGGTATATTTTCTGTTTTATTTCAAATGTTATCATTGACACTACATTCAAAATAAAATTTTCATTATCATATTGATATGTATCTCTTTTGTTCTGATGTTTGTAGCCCTGATGATGGTTCACAAGCTTGGGGCAAAACGTTGGCAAAATTAAAAACTTTTCAAAAAATGACTGATTCCTGACTATTCCACCTATAATAGTTTCTACAGTCGACTATACCTCCTCAATATATTTTCCAATAGCATCTCGTAGACCACTAGTTGGTAACCACCGCTTTAATACATAATTGTGTATGTATTTGTATGCGCAAAGTAGAGACAGGAAAACATAATGAAGTTATTTTTCATTCATTTAATTTTAAGGAAGTTATGACCGACAAATTACAAGGCATTTGGCATAACAATCAAAGGTCCGGTATTTTCTTCTTTTTTTTTACGACTTAATTAGGTTCTTGGTTCTGAAAACAGCTTTAAAATTCAACACTTACTCTCAATTCTCGACTTATCTTATGATAATTATACCTCTGAGACAAAAAAAAAACATTTAAAAAAAAATTGGAATAGAGTTTAAGTGGGACTGAAATGAGGGTTGGGCCATAACAACTTCATTAACCTTATCTTTGACTTTAATTATGGCTACAATGTGTAAAAAGTTAATGGTGTGTGACTCGGGAGGAAATTACCAACGGGCCTCGCTGCTCTTTACGATAAGCCTTCACAAAACCTGCTAAATATGTATGTAGTTTCTTTTCGAAGGAATAAGTACTAAGTGTCCTGGGTATGTATCCATTTCAAGTGGAGCGGTTGTTTGTAACTACTTAAATCAAACAGTTATTCAGCTTCAGATAACGTTTAAAACATAGATTAATTTTAGAACCCACGACTTTCACTTACCTCCGTTGTTAAAATCATTTTTTCAATACATTCAGAGATAAAAATAAATTGTTGAAAGAAATAATTACATTGAGTTTCAATAGAAACATGTGTTTTATTAAATAATCTATTTTTTTTTTAAACAACAATCAGTTAGTTTTATCGGCTTTTCATCACTCTCCGTTAACTTTCACATTTCGTAAATAAGATCATATTCTTTCTGAAATCTTTAGGTTTCCAATATATACCTATATTACTGTTTGTATGATCAAAAACACAAAAATTGTATACAAAAATATTTTAGCTCTTTTATCCTTTAATTGCATATCGAATTTGTTCAACTTATATATTTACCGGTTTTTTATTAATCCTAAAAAGATGAATTGGTTATTTTTAAAAATATACAAAATTAAAATGATGAAGTGACAATGGTTGACTGTGTGTATATATGAGAGAAGTTGGTTCGGGGTGCAGTCAATTTAACACACAATTAAGCGTAAACTTAATTTATTGGTGCCGATGTTTCGGCCTAAATTATATGTCTTCTTCAGAGCTATAAGAAAAACAAAAAACAAAGATAACAACCAGCAGTGGAATACAATACATAAAGATGATAAGAAAAATAAATTATACTGAAGATTACATTTTGTTTGTATACCGTAATATTACAGTAACTTTTTCATCAAAATCAGCTAACCAGAAGAGCAACGTTTGTTGTAGATAAAAATGTAATAGATAATGTAATAAAACAGATGTTTCTATCGAAACTTTATGTAATTAATTCTTTGATATTTTTACTTACTATTGCGATCGTGAAAATTTTCGAATTCCAGTTTTCAACGGAAATACACACTTTAAGGTCCACTGAGTCCAAATAACCAAGTCCCGCAAAAAGGTCTGTGTGTGTGTGTGTGTGTGTGTGGTAACTCCCTGGCGGAAACGGTAAGTCCTATGAAACTGAAATTTCATATTTAAGACAAACATACGCCTGAGACGTTACAAAACCTTTTTCATCAAAATGAGCTTACCAGAGGAGCCACTTTATACCATGCATTTTGCACCTTTGTGTGATTTTCTCGAAAACGGTTTCGACGATTTTGATTAAACTCGCTATATCGATGTAAAATTTAATGGGCTTAAACGTCATGTAGGTTTCATTCGGATTAAAATGGTCTGATAGGGCTTAAATTCCGATATTTTAAATTTTCATTCTCTAAAGTACCTTTAATTTTGTTAATTCTATAAAAATAACTATATTATCTTATTACCACTGATGAAAAACAGGTAAATATATAAACTGAATGAATTCGATACCCAACTAAAGGAGAAAACTGAAAAAAATATTTTTTTAATGCAATGTTTTGTTTTTGAACATAAGAGCAGTAATATACATGTTATATTAAAAATTCTTAATTTAATTTTAACAACGGAGGTAAGAGAAAGTCTAGAGTTGCGCGCACCAGATATTTGTATTGCTTTTTATAAATAATTTTAGGTGTGTTCTTTAAAATTTAATTGTACTCTCTTGGATAGATGGAGATGTAGAGCAGACTTAGATAATCCTGAGGAAGAGGAATTGAATGGACACAAGCTCGGAGGGAGAAGGCGGGAATACACAGAGCCTGGAGCGGGGAAGGTGCGCAGAGTAATGGATAGTGGCCCATCAATCCGGAGCCAGCTCTATCTCCCGTCTGTCGCGGTCTCTAATATCGCTCCATCTACTCCGCCGATCCAAATTTCTGATTGGATTATTATATTTTTATATTTATAGTCCGCTTCCCAAATAACTGAGTAGCTCCTCTGCCATAGAAGATCGAGTAAATCGAAAATTATGAATAAGCTGACTTAAGGACGGAGATTTCTCAAGATGTAACTCCCATCACCATGATGTATACATTTTTTATCTTTTTCCTAGGATTGTCTTCTAGATTGACATAGTATGATGTGTGTTCATATTAACTCAACGATAAACCATGATTTGATATCGACCCAATTTCCTTGCACAGCTATTGTGCTAGACACAGAATGATCCTCACTATGTACTGAACCCAAGACTGTTCGATGGAACAGATTAGTAATATGGTTTATTTTATTTTTTTCCTAGATCATCCAAATAGCAGCTGTTAATGATATTTCAGTAGCTAGAAGTATTATTATTATTTTACCACTTTGATACAAAATTGAAAGTAATCCTCAACCAGACTCCTATTCTACCAGTCCTAGGCAGTTCTAGGCAAATATTAAATCTTTATAGCAAGGCCTCGGTATTTTTTTAACAAAAATTTTATATTGGATGCAAGGAGGATCTACTATAAGGATAGCAGTCTTACTAATCAGGAATGTCATATATTTACAAGGAACCTGATATAATTATATTCATTCCGTAAACTGAATCGCCTGAAACGTTCTCCATCATGCTGCCAAAATATTGATAGTGCAAATAAGAAAGAAAATCCTGAAAGAACAGATTAAGACTATAAATTAAAAATCGTAAACGAACTAGAGCATGTTTTTAGAATATGTGGCTAAATAGATTAGAAGTGTTGTTTGTGGTAAGACGAAAAATGACTATTCACCGGTCTATGATAATGTAGTCCTTACAATTAGTTAAACAAACAGTCATTTTCGTTGTACCGAGGCTATAATTCAATAATTATTCTTCGCTGTTTTAGTTTATAAATGCGAAAACATGACTCAACAAGGATATGAGTACACCTTGCGTAAGAAAACCAAGATACGAACAAGTTAGATGGATGGCATTGCTGCTGATTCTCGAGTAGAGGGATGTTGGATAAACAATCAGACATCCCGGAAACTGATAATCGTCTCTCAGCAGTTGATAAGAGAAGGAATAGCAAGAAAATCGTAATTAAGAGATATCCTTGTCCAACCCGTTCGATATAAAGTACTAATTACAACTAAACACATTTTAAAGTTACAATTTCCACGTATTTAAGGTAAATTAATAGAAAAAAAGAGGATAGTAGTTTATAAAAACACTTTCTTGTGTTTAGTGAATCTTGGACTCTAACCAAACAGGAAAATATTCAACTTCAACCGATGGAGATACGATATTTAATAAGCATGGAGAAGAGACAGAATGCGAAACGTTCAAATATAAACTCAGGATACCGCTGAAGAACATCAACTAAGATGGTTCGGCCATGTATCCAGATTGGCAGAAAACATAGTGGTGGAGGTCGTTTATGAGATAAGGGTGTAAGTTTGGAGACCTAGAGAAAATCTTAAGAAGGCGTAATCCAGGAAGCCTTTGACAGAGGAAGTCTGGAATGGAAAAGAAGAGTGGGACAGGTGAGGGATTCATGGATCAGGCTCGGCAGAACGGACCCGGTAGAAGAGGAGAAAATAAATAAAAAACGCGTTGTTATATATATGTACATGGTGTTATATATGTAAATAATCTTTTGAGCTATCAAAAGTTGAGATCAGCGTTAGTTTATTCATGCACAAATCGAGAGATTTATATACAGAGGATAACATATATTGAAAAACAAGAATATTTGTAAGAAATAACTATAAAGCTCCAGAAATGTGTTAATATAAGTTTTGTAAGGCCCCTTAAAATGAAGAGAATTTTATCGCAGAATATAATTTTCACAGTTTCGGCGCTATAGCCAATAAACCTTGCAGGCGGAGGTGGAACAAAAGCGTAATGTTTTTAAAGCTACTTTAGCCCAAGCCTAACGGAAATTTAACCCTGGGCGTCAGAAGAACCCCGAGAACAATAAACAATTTTATTGGCTCCATAAATTTGTAAATCCGTAAGCGAAACCCCTTCCTCAAAAACAGTAAACAAAATAAAAAACTTTATCCGCCGAGGCCAGAAAGTTATTCGATAGGAGTTAACTTAGGAACCTATCCGAAGAGACAGTAAAATCAGCTCGATAAAACATCTCCTCTAGTTAAAGGCGGTGTCTTTTCCATTTCCACTTTGGAAGGGAGGTTTAGCACCGGCCTCTGGAGCTGTTTACTTCCAGGATGGCCATTATTCCCTCTTAAAAGGGGATTCGAAGTACTTGAGGACGGAAAAGGGTCAGGATGATTGGAATCTGATGAAGGAGGTTCTTCGGGAAAACTTCAGGAGGCGAAATAGAAAAGACAGCAATCAAGGTATATTCTATTTAGAATAAGAATAAAAGCAATAATATTGAGAAATAAAATTTCTTAAATTTCAAGAAAATACCAAAGCTCCAATGCCATTTCAATACGCCAGAAGCCGATCCAAAGATTTTTTTTTTTTTTGGGTGTGGGGGAGCTGGAAGAGGGCTTTTATTAATTTGAACTGATCTTGACAACTAATAAATTAAAAATATTTGTTCATCTGACGATGCCGAGTGGAAGCCCTAAATTTTGCGTATCCTGGTTAATTAGTGATCAAACAAAGTACTTTCCTTTTAAATAGAATAAATATTATCTTTATCAAACATTTTAATCATTATAAAACCAATAAATAATTTATTTATATCAGAAAACCAAAAGATGTCAACATTAACATCAACAAGAACATATATTATGATCATAAGAAAAAAAAAAAAATGAACACTATGGTATATAACTCGCTTATACGAAATATGAAAAATATCCTAAAATTTAAAAATTATAAAAACAAACTAAAAAAAAGTAGGAGATTTAATGACAAATTATTTGAATAATTATATACTTATCATATATACAATGTTTTAAAAAAAAAATAAAAAAAAAACAAAAAAAAAAAAAAAAAAAAAGGATAAATAACCTAAACACTTTGTTTATGTGTGAAAAATGATTTTAATGAAACATGATCTAAAGGAAAATCAAATATTAACATGAAAGTATCAAAAGAAAATAAAATGTAACATTCTAAATTAACAAAAAAACATAACGATAATTACGAATTAAAACACGTGCTAAAAAAACTAAACGTTTTAAAAAGGTAATACGTACCCAAATATTGAATAATCCCAGAAATCAAGAAAAGTTAAAGTAAAATCATCTGATTAAAAAACGCCGTTTAAAAAAGTATTTTTACTTTTAAAAAAAGTTAATTGATTTGCACATTTGTCTTGATACAAAATATTAACATAATAACAATTAATGAATTCATGCGTTAAAATACGAACATAAATTGATTCATTAAAACATCGTCATTGTTATAGCTGTTAAATAATAAAACCATTAAACATAATAATTATAAGTATACAACTATGTAACTATAAGTATTGTTAAAACGAACACTTATTGACATTAGTTGTGCATAGAGAAAAGAAAAAAAAAAATGATGGAAAAGTAAGCCATTGTCCCGTAACTTGCGACAATTAAGTCGCCCGATGGGGCTTAAGTATACATAATTGGATTCCCATTTTAGAAAAAAATTACCCGCTTGAAAAGGCTTTTAAAAAAATTACGGGTCGTTTCAGCCGGTAATTACATCCCCAAAGTTCCAAAAGTTATGAATTGCATTAGTTAATAGAGCGACAGGCGCGCGAAAAATTTTATTTTTTAACTCACATCTCAAACTGAATCGAATTACACACTTTGTTAGGCTTGAGAAAGTTTTCTAAGGGGATTATTTCCAATTTTTTAAGAAAACTTAAATTATGCCAGTCAATATTTAACACATCATCAGCATATAATAAGATATGCTAAATTAAAAAAAATGGTACGGTTTCCTCATCAATCATACTTTTATTTAACATCCATATAATAATTTTAAATTTAAAAATGGTTTTAAAGATTTCTAAGAAAAAGAAATTGAAATATTTCCTCCACGTAGAGCTTTTGCAGGAAAGTTTTTTATAACATTATTTATTTTTAAACCAGTCATGCCTTTTTTTTTTTTTTTTCATTTTGTTTATTTATTTGACCTCTTTCAAAATTCTATGTTACTATCATTTAAACTTTGACATTGGTTGTTATTATATATAAAAAATATATAAAAAATCTTAATATTATTATTATTAAATAGACTTACAATTATAAAAGAAAACGATCCCCACATTAAAAGTATGATGATCACCGCTCAAAATTGAGAAATGTTTTTTAGTTTTAATTGAAATATTTCAAGGGAACTTAACCTTAATAGCTGCAAAAGGGTTAAAAATAAAATAACGAAATAAATATTTAGTAAAAATATCTTAAGCAAAATTTAATAAGTTATAGAATGGAATATGATTAGCTCTAACATTGGTTTTTCTAGTAATCAATCAATTTTTTCATTATATTAAAAAAAACATTTTATCTGAGATATTCAAGAGCAATACATATTAAACCTGTCCGGGTACATCAATAACAATATATAAAAATAAATAAAAGTAGAATTAAATGAAAATAAACAAAATTCAAAATTAAACAAAAAAAAATTCAAGTAGAAATTGTTAAAGAATAATTTTAAGACTTTATTACTTTTAGCCGATAAGACTGCTAAAATATCAAATTGGTGAATAATTGAATACTCAAAAGTTGAAAAATAAAAAAAATGGAGAATTATTTTATAATATTAAATTATTATTAGAATTATATTAAAATTACATCCTGAGATTTTGAGGTTTGGTGGCATTCTTAAAATTGAATTGTGTATGCTAAGATTAGCATCGAATTTCCAGGTAAAAAAGAGTAATCTTATAGATATTATTTGTATTGCAAATTTTCTTGGCTTTGCCAGAATATTAACATGCCCGGACTAAAGTCATGGATCAGGCAAAAACATTTAAACTATATTCAAAAATTTCCTGACGATAATGGCTATACCGAGGAGAACTGATCTCTGGCTCTCTCCAAAACATTTTTCAGGCAGCTTTAAGTTTTTAATTATTATTATTATTATTATTTTTAAAGTTTAACAATTTTTTTAGGTCAATTCAAACAAATTGAAGGATTATATTAAAACATGCCACAAGGCAGAGTTAATATTTGATAAATGTAATTCTTAGGGTACACAAAAGTATTTATCCCACAAAAGGCACAATTCCTCAAAACATTGTTTACAGGTTTTGACATAATTCTGTAAAGATTCTCCAGGAAAGCTTTTCTGAAGGGAAATAACATCTTTTCCTCCCTCCGAGATTCCATCAATTTCGGTTTAGTTAAAGTATAAATTGAATTGAGGATAAAAAGAGGAACAAGTCGCCTTCCCTCCGCCCCGTTCCCTGCAAGAATGCTCGGGAATATTACTCGGTAATAGGAAATTGAAAGATGACACCAATCACATAAATAAAATTTGATCCCGCACCCGCCCTCCTTCAGCTAAAAGGCAGGGTATCTTATGGAGCAATATTGACATCTATTTCTTAACATAATGCTTACTAGTCCGTGAGCCAACAACGAAAAATGCAACGCAGTTTATCATAACTTTTATTATATTTTATGCAAAATATCTACTATAGTAAATCAAAAAATACACGTCTGCCAACTCACAAGCGGGTAAATTACAAAATGGCGGCCATTTCAGAATACGAAATCCTGACTCATTTTATCACAATTCTCCCTTTAAACTTATTATACTAGGCAATAATACGAATAGAATAGAAATTTTATTTGTCTTTGGGGCTCCTCCATACAAATAGAGCCTAGCTTATTACACATATCGTTGAAAATAAATAAAATAATAGTGAAAATTTACTAAAACAATTTAACTTTCAAAAATAAATTACGGATTAAAGGATAAACAGTTACTGGTGCTATAACAGAAACAATAAATAAGCAAAATACCATTTTGAAGATAAAATAAAAATAAACACTGAATAGAAAATGTTCTAGAATAAAGAATTGAGCACTTTTTGAACTCCTATCATGTAATAGTACACTTTATGTAACTTATCTACACTATCGATACTCAGTATAGCATGGATACTTTGGATGTCGGAAGATTCTAAGATGAAGTTTTGAAGAAATTGTCGTATATTTTCATTGTGTGCCGGGCAGTGAAGGAGAATTTGGTGTAGACTGTTGTAGATAAATCGACTGCATAATATACAGCTTTCTTGTGACTTGAACAAAAAATCTGAGTTTTTTCTATAGATTCTAATATGTTCTGGATTTGCAACTCTTAATTGGCTGACACATCTCAATTTTTTTATATGTACTTTGAATGTGAGGTACGTTTCAGGGTCGGGAGCATTGTAATTGCATAGTATTCTATATAAAGGATAGTTAGTCGAATTTAGGGTCCTTTGTATGTCGGCTGAGAGATAATGGTTATGTGCTTTTTCCAGTATGTCGACTTTGTATCGAAGAAGTCCGTTTGTGTGGTGAACAGAAAGCTCTTCTGCAAAGGCATTTAGCTCGGCTATTGCTCTAAATTGGGACACTCAATTGAAGTTTATGTCAGGATTATCCTTGTCTAATGATTTCAGTCTGTTAAAGCAAAGTTTTGGAAGTCGTTCTTCTGGCATGAACTTCAGCTTGGTCCATAGATTTGCCATCTTTTTATAGAATACGAATCAAACGACGCTATACTTTCATTCACAGTTGGGTGGGAAGCCGCGTTTTTAGTGACAGAAATTTTGACCTATGTAATTATTGCACTGAAATCATGTCGGTTAGTATTAGACCTAGGGATTTCTATTACTATTGAAATTAAAGCTAATTTTATCTCTCTTAAAGTAGTTAACAACCTTAAGTAGTTATTGTTAGGAACAGCCTTTTCATGATATCAACCAAATTAATGACAAAAATAAGACGTTTCTCGGTTTCGGTTTTTTTGTAAGAACCATATCTATATAACTATTAGTCATACACACGTGTTTTAGAACTCAAATTAAAGTCAATTTAATTTTCTATATTCAATGTTATACCGATTATCCTCATAGGATGAATCGTTTCCATGATAGCAGCCATAACATTTAAAGGAAAAATAAAAAGGTAATAACTCTATATCGTTGAATATAAGACATACAAATGTCTGTCACCACTCAAATGAAAGCTTATTAAATACTTGATTATTTATTTAATAACGATTATATTCATAGAATGAGCCGTTTCCATGATAGCAATCATAATTATGTTAGAAAAGAGTGATATTTCCTTATTGAAGGGCCGCCATTTTGTAATCCACAGTACAGACTTTATATTGACTTAATCGTTAAACCAAAACAGTATACCATGCATTCAACATCTTTATTTCAATTTCCTCAAAAACGGCTCTAACTACAATATATTTAAATAAGTAGCTTTTTCAATGAAAACTTTAATAGGCTTTAATATTATATGGGTTTCATTCTGATTTAAATAGCCTGGCTGGACTTAAATACCGATATTTCAATATTTTCACTCTCTGTAGTACCTTTAATTATGTACATTCGAAAAAAGTAACCATATCATTTTAATGGCATTGATAAAAATAGGTAAGTATTGGGTTGATGCAAAATTAATGCAGGTTTCCTCTATTGCAATATCTTAATTCCAATTGTGTAAACAAAGCTAATCCTAACATTGATCATTATTATACCAAAACAAACCTTATCTAATACCCTCTCTTTCACCATGAATTTGTTTAGTAAAATCGTTTTGTTCAGTGTGTTCATAGGTCTTGAATCGAAAATGTCAAAGTGCGATTTTCGTCAAATTTATTTTTACGAATTTAAATTAGGGCGCAGCGCTGCGCAAACGGCTCGTAATATTAATGAAGTGTGGGGTAAGGGGGCTATTAATGAGTGCACGGTGCAGCGTTGGTTCCAGAAGTTTCGCAGAGGAGATTTCGACCTCGAAGACAAGGAAGGTCGGGGCCGTCATCTTGCTCTGGACAACGACCAGCTGAGGTCAAAATTGGAAGAAGACCCAACCAAAACCACACGAGAAATGGCGGCGGAACTCGGAACTCAAAAATTGCAACGTCTTTGCCCAGCATCGATGAATCGGAAGGGGCCGATCCTGCTCCACGATAACGCTGCACACGTTGCACAACCAACGCTTCGACGACTGCACGAGTTGGGCTACGAAGTTCTCCAACATACGCCTTATTCACCTGACCTCTCTCCTACAGACTTCCACTTTTTCAGGCATCTGGACAACTTTTTGAGGGAGACCAATTTTCAAAACCAGGACGACATTGAAAATTCTTTTCGTGATTTCATTGAGTCCAGGGATTCGGATTTTTTTTCTGGTGGAATAAGAAAGCTTGTTGAACGTTGGCAAAAGTGCATTGATTCAGATGGAAATTATTTTGATTAAATATATATGGTTAAAGTAAAGATATGGCGTATTTACAATACCTACTAAAAACCTGCATTAATTTTGCATCAACCCAATATATAAGTTGAACGAATTTGATAAACAAATAAAGGAGAAATATACCCGGTAAATTGAAGAAATATATACATACCGGTGGAAAGCTAAAGATTTTAGAAAAAAAAAATTATCAAACACACAAAACTGTATAAGATAAAGTAGAGTGATGGAAATCAGATAAGTGATTTTTGTAGATAATAGGAGGAGGAGATAAGATATAAGATATTATTTAATGAAATACGTCTTTCTATCAAAACTAAATGTAATTCTTTAACATATTTTTCAACTCTTTCGAATTTATTAAAAGTTCACAAAATGATTTTAACAACTCACCACATTTTTTTTCTACTGAAATGAAAAAAAAAAAAAAAAATGTATAAATGCCTAATTTTAGGATATAGAGAAACTAATTCAGGTGAACATGAGACATGTGTTGTTAACTACAGCGGAAAGCTATTGCACTGTGGTTTTACTTCGGTTTGGAAAAAAAAAAAAAAAATGTAGGTAGTAATTGAAGCGGGGAAAAAAAATTGAGCCGAGAAACCTCTTAAAACGAAATTACCTCATGAGTTCACCTGAGGGTGACAGAGTCCGTAATTTTCGATAAGAAATTGGAAGAGAGAAATTACGGGTAATGACTTCCTTCCAATAGCACCTCAACAACCTTTATTACTTTATTACACGAAGAGAGAACAAACAAGCAAAAAGAAAAAAAAAAAGAAAAAGAAGAAGAAAAATAAGTACTTCATAAATAAAGAAAAGAAAAAAAAACAGCTACAATATTTTTAAAAAATCTTAAAAGTCCAACACACAACTTTCACTTAACTCGGTTGTAAAAATCAATATTAGAACTTTTAAATAAATTTAGGTTTTAAAATTTGTTAAAGAATTACATTCAGGATTGTTGAAAACAAACGTTTTAGATATGATTAATATTACATCATCAAATTCTTATGTTCGGAAAAAAAATACTTAAAAATTGATTTGCTCTTCACATTTATATGGTTATCAAATTCGTTCATATCATATTTAAAGGTTTTTTGTTAATGCTAAGAAGATGATACAGGTTATTTTTTCAAGTCTACAAAGTTAAAGGTACTTGAGAGGACGAAAATTAAAATAATGGACATTTAAACTTATATGCTATTTATATGATTAAGAAATTGTTTAGTTATTAAAAAATAACGATAAATGAGATTTATTAGTTGAGAACCAATTCAAAGGGTTTAATTTGTTTGTTTGTGTTAATGAAAAGTCTAAAATTTCATATTGGCAATATGTAAAAACTTTAGTTTTCCAACGGTAAATTATACATTCATATTACTATTATTGTGCTCGGAAAGAGATTTATATTTTCTCTTTTCTCCATTAGATGGTTATTCAATTCGTTCTACTTATCTTTTATCAATGCTAAGAAGATGGTATAGGTTATTTTTTGGAATCTACAAAGTTAAAGGTACCTTAGAATAAGAAAATATTTAAAATCGGCATTAAAGCTTATCTGCTATACATGACTTCAAGTTTGTTTAGTTTTTTTATAAATAGTAAAAATTTTTTTAATTCAATTAATTTATTTGACAAAATTAAAAGGATTTTTTTTTTTTTTTAAATGAAAACTCGGAGGTTTCACATTAGAACAATGTAAAAACTGTTTATAATTATATTTTATATTAGTACCGTATAAATATAGTGTAAGGGCGCCGAAAACTTATAAAAATGTATCAATAAATGTTTAAAAAACCATGAGACTGTTACAGCTACAAAGCTTTACTTATGTAATGGTAATAAATTTAATCCAGTATTAACGAAACTAATTCTTCCCTTCATGTTATAAATATTCATGAAGCTGTATAGTTGGCTGTTGATGCAATCGATAAATTTTTCCGTTACCCCACCCTCACACATACATCTCAATTTTCTAACTTAGTTCGTTTAATTTCTATTTTTTATTTAAACGATTCAATTTTAATTATCTTATTGTATATGTATTCAATAGATTTTTTTCTTAATATTTAAATATCATATTTAGTATACAGGACTTCTCATAAACGTGAAACAAAAAAGTTCATCTGATTCATAGTCCACTTCTCAAAGATTAAAGAGGAAAGTCAAATTTCGGGTTTTTTGCTGTTATCCATGGTTTTCATCAGTAAAACTCAAATCTATCGACTTTATGTGCAAGCACAGAAAAACAAGTGGTACCAAGTGAAAGAAGAAAAAATTTCCCAGATGGTTGAGAAGTCAAACCCTCAAAATAAGGAAGTAAGTGTCACAAAACTTAATGCAGAAATTAAATTTTAATATTTATAAATTAAAAAAAAATTCATACAAATCCCACTATATAACCTTTACCCTCTGTCGTGAACCAATGACATCCTGTCCTACAGTATCCTTTAATAATATTTTACTTGTCCCGGTCGAACAGATCCGCTATAGGTCTCCTGCTTGACAAACGTCTCACGTGGAATCCGCACACTAGACTAAAACGACAAGAAATTGCTCGCCGCTTTCGATTACTTCAACTCTTACTTGAGAAAAACTAACCTTCCACTTAACTACAAAAGGCTCGTCTACATGAACATCATAAGACCTATCTGGACTTACGGAGATGAGCTTTGGGGGTCTACTAAACCATCGAATTCTTCCCGGATCCAATCCTTACAATCCAAAATCCTGAATGCCCCTTATTTTGTTACAAATCAACTCCTTCATAATGACCTGAACATCCCATTTGTTGCAGACATAGCCCGTGATAGATACTCCTCTTTTCGTTCTAAACTCCCTGCCCATATAAGCCCACTTGTCCGTAATTTATCTTCCTTAGATATCCCTGATAACCCTCCAAGGCGACTGAAAAGAAGGTGGCCTCGGGACCTACTGCCTTAAAATAGTTAGTGAACTGCTACTACCACTGGGTAGTTCTTTCTCAAGACATTTTCATGATTTTTTGTTTTTATTTTACATGTTTACTTATTGTGTTCTTTAATAAGTTGTAAATTACTATAAATAAACTAAAGAAATATATATATATATATATATATATATATATATATATATATATATATATATATATATATATATATATATATATATCATACATCACCGATTTTTAACAATTGGGAAGGAAAATCAAATTTTAAAATTTTGCCGTTCAATGAAATCCGTTGAGAATCGAACAATTGATCATATGAACTTTATTGTTCCACTTAAAATCTTGTATGGTAGTAGTTAGTTGAGGGTGGAGTCAAATGAACACACAATTAAGTATAAACATAATTTAAAGGTGCCGACGTTTCAGCCTAAATTATAGGCCTTAAATCTTGTATCTTCTCTCACAATCTGATGAGACATTAGCGAAACATTCTTTGGTATATATACAATCGGTGAATTATACTGTTCTATAGTTAAACTTCACTTATCTTGTACGGTATTTCATACTCTAACTATCGTGTACTGCTACACATAACATAGTCATGATTAATAGTAAACAATTATAAAGGTATACAAGAATTGAAAAAAAAAAAAAAAAATTGGAGGTTTACCACAGTTTAATTTTAATTAACTTAGATTATAATTAACAAGGGGTTCATTTAAAATTTATGCGGCATGAATAATAATCTTTTAGCGGTAAAAGAAATACAAATTATTCATTAGTCTCATCAAATTCGCATGCTATAACTAGGCGGGAAGGAGGAAATAAATCAGCCATTTCCTCAGAAACGACTGATTTCCCGAACCGCGCTAAAGCCGATTCGGGTAAAACGATCGTTAGTAAATGATTACTAAACCAAGTTCGACGGAGGGGTTTAATCAAGAAAACAATAACAAAGGGAGAGAGAGAGATAGGCAGAGAGAGTGAGAGAGGGAGATGGATGGCACGTGGAAACAAACAGAGGAGTTTAAATCCCAACATGGGAATCTAGGACCCATTCCATTTCCTATTTCCATACCGCGGCCGTCACTCCGACCTAACAGAGTGCCAGTAATTTCCTAAGAGTCGGTCGGTGTGTTCTGCTTCCGTCGGCCTATCCGGTTTCCGCACGCCGGCAAACTTGGAAATCCCTATTGTTTTTGTTTCTCAATCCTGAATACCGAGTGGGTAGTTCGATGTTAACAAGGCTCGTAATCATCACATAACGGTTTATTGATTATACATAATCATGCAGAAAAAAAAACCAAAAAAAACTGAACCATGAAGGCTCTTGGGTTTAGTACATAAAGATATTTGTACTCTTTCTAGATCAACGGCAGTGCACGGAAGCGACTAAGCGGAAATCCCACTTAGCCATGAGGTTTTCCTGTCAATTTTGGGGAACCAACTTTATAGAGGTTGATCTTTCTAACACATGGTCGACCCACGGCCAAACTAACAGAATAAATAATTATTTTTCTTTAGCCAGATTCGAATAAATGTACTACAAGATGCGAAGATCATAAATATCTAAGAAGCTACTTAGATGCCAAATCTAAAAAAAAAAAAACTGAAATACTACCGAACAAAATAAAAATTATGACCTCATGAGTCGTTAACGAAAATCAGTGATTTATAAAATTCCTAAATCTACAACAAAAATATAAAATTATAGTAATAATAATAATAAAAATTTAAAGTTTATATGCTAGCAAAACATATACTCATGATCAGATTATCATGAATAAATGTTAAGCAAATTAGAAAAATTATAGTGTATATGTATATATAAGGTAGAGATATATTAATATATTAAGAAGATGAAGTTTTTCGTAAGTCTATCGAACACCAAAAATTGTTCGTTATTGAAATGTCAATTTATTTTTTTTAATTTTAATTGTTTTGGTTGTAATTTTGTTTTTCGTAACTCCCAACATACGCCGGAACAACGGCACAAAAATAAAATAACACCCCATAACTCCATTATTAATTATATAGCACTGCAGAAAGAAAAAAAAACATTAACCTACACACGGCTATAAACATATAGGTAATTAAAATACTTTCTATTCAGTTCAGGTAAATAATTAATGGAAGCTAGGTTTATTGGAAGCTGCTAAATCGCCATTCCGCACCATGCTCCTCTGCTCGAGAGATCTCACTCAAAAAGCAGGAGGCCAACTCTTTCCCTCCAGAGGACTCGGGAGAAATAGAAAGCTAATCCAAACAGAACCCAGCCTGGAATTAACAGTGGAGTGGGGCTGGCTAAGACATAACAATGACTTTAAATCAAGGGCTTACCAAGCTCCGCACGTAGGGACTTTTATCCTTCAACGGATCCCAGAGCCAAGGGTGAGAGGGCATTTCAGCGGCGAAAAGAATAGCTTGTAGGAGATTTTCGAGTCTATATCATTAGTCTTAAAAGACTATCATATACTCAAGATATATGTAAAAAAAAAAAAAAAAAAATAATAATAATAATTAATAAAGGATTATATCAAGAGCGGGATCCTCTTAAAAAGAAACTTTTAGGACTCTTAAGTTTCCAGACAAAGCCCAAGCGCAAAGAGCTGAAACAAGAACATGCAGAAAGGATGAGACAATACAAGGCCAAAGGAAAACAGTATTAGTCTGGTCTCTTGTTGACCTAACGAAAAAAAAAATTACATAAAGTTTCAGAAAAAAACAAAACTCCACGAAATAGAAATAAAAATGTGGAAATAGTTTCGACGTTTATAAAGTATGACAGAGGAGCGAATTGCCAAAAATGATCTTTCTGTATCAACCCATGGAAAGGAGAAAAAGGGGAAGATCCAGGAAGATATGGTTACAGGATGTGGAGGAAGGCATGCCTACCAGAGGTCTTCGAGAGGGAGGCTGGCTCGACCGAAGAAGTGGCAAGGTACGGGAAACTACTAAGTTGTAATAATAATAATAATAATAATAATAGGCTTACCGAACCCGAAGGTTCGATGCCGACACCACCAAACTTCGCCTGCACAGACTCGTCCAATGTTCACCGGTCAAGCCCGAGCCCCCGAGATCAGCCTTAATGCAATCCTCACATCAACGCTTCGGCCAACCTTTCGGACGCCTACCAGTCGGTTCAACGAATACCAACTTTCTCGGAATCCGTTCCTCACTAAGCCCAACAACATTACGCGCCCATTTGAGTCTCCGCGATGCAAGTTGTAAAAAACTGGTTGATAAAAAAATATTCAGTTCGGTAAGTTTTAGAATTCATAATATAAAAATATAAAATATTATTTATGTACAATAATTACATATGTTTCTGCCCAATTCGTCACTTTACACACAAGTTCCATAACTATGTACATAAGATAACACTTCTTGTAAATCACTAGCTTTCCAAAGATATATTATACGTCTATATTACTTTTATTGTATTTAAAAACACAAATATTGCATCAAAAAATATTTTTGTTCTTTTCTCCTAAAGTTTAATATTGTATTCATTTAACTTTTATATTTACCCGTTTTTTTTATCAATACTAACAGGATAGTATTGTAGTATCCTACTTTTGAAGGATAATAAAATTTTAAATATTGTCATTTAAGCACTGTCCGACTATTTCAATCAGGATAAAACCTACAGGATACTGAAACCGATTCAATTTTACATCAATACAACGAGTATAATAGAATCCCTATAGCAGTTTTCAAGAAAAACGTAAAAAGGTACAAAATGCAAGGTATAAAGTAGCATTTCCGGTCAGGTGATTTTGGTGAAACATCTCAGGTATATAACTGTCTTAAATATGAAATTTAATTATTTTAATGTTTCGCGGATTAAATTAAACTCTTAAGTTTCCAACTTTTTCGTTCCTTGCTATTCCTCCAATTTAGCCGTTTCTGGCTAAAACATACATACATACATTATATATATATATATATATATATATATATATATATATATATATATATATATATATATATATATATATATATATATACATGATTATTAGGATTTAGAGGGTATTTGCCATTAAATGGTACGCCATGAATAGATAGATAGATAGAAAAGTTTTATTTATATATTTAGAATATAAAAGCTTTTGATAACTATACTCAAAAATTATTGGCAAATGCAGAGAAGGTAGTAATAATGGCAGGGGAATATACAAAAAACCTACACAAAAAAAAAAAATAATAAAAAAAAAATAAAAATAACTTAACAAAGAAGAATATAGCAGATTGAGATAGTAACATACCAACAATAATATAGTTAAAAACGAATAAACTTATATTCATATACATATAACCGTTTAATATTTTAAAAGTTAGATTTATTAATTATGTGTAAAAAAAGATATGATACAGGTAGGTAGTGTTTTTTTATGGACACTCAACTGCTGAGGTCTTCAATGTCCTTTAATATATTGGGTTGATGCAAAATTAATGCAGGTTTCCTCTATTGCAATATCTTAATTCCAATTGTGTAAACAAAGCTAATCCTAACATTGATCATTATTATACCAAAACAAACCTTATCTAATACCCTCTCTTTCACCATGAATTTGTTTAGTAAAATCGTTTTGTTCAGTGTGTTCAAAGGTCTTGAATCGAAAATGTCAAAGTGCGATTTTCGTCAAATTTATTTTTACGAATTTAAATTAGGGCGCAGCGCTGCGCAAACGGCTCGTAATATTAATGAAGTGTGGGGTCAGGGGGCTATTAATGAGTGCACGGTGCAGTGTTGGTTCCAGAAGTTTCGCAGAGGAGATTTCGACCTCGAAGACAAGGAAGGTCGGGGCCGTCATCTTGCTCTGGACAACGACCAGCTGAGGTCAAAAGTGGAAGAAGACCCAACCAAAACCACACGAGAAATGGCGGCGGAACTCGGAACTCAAAAATTGCAACGTCTTTGCCCAGCATTGATGAATCGGAAGGGGCCGATCCTGCTCCACGATAACGCCAGACCACACGTTGCACAACCAACGCTTCGACGACTGCACGAGTTGGGCTACGAAGTTCTCCAACATCCGCCTTATTCACCTGACCTCTCTCCTACAGACTTCCACTTTTTCAGGCATCTGGACAACTTTTTGACGGAGAAAAAATTTCAAAACCAGGACGACATTGAAAATTCTTTTCGTGATTTCATTGAGTCCAGGGATTCGGATTTTTTTTCTGGTGGAATAAGAAAGCTTGTTGAACGTTGGCAAAAGTGCATTGATTCAGATGGAAATTATTTTGATTAAATATATATGGTTAAAGTAAAGATATGGCGTATTTACAATACCTACTAAAAACCTGCATTAATTTTGCATCAACCCAATAATTCATTTTCTTCTACAACTTCTTAAAAATATCGATCTTTTTTAGGATATCGATCGTTTTCGAATCGAAATTTAATGGTGTTATCTCCAAGTAACTTTTCAATACTTCTTTCTATTTTTGCTTCTTGGAAATGGTGTCGGTATAACGGATATTCCACTAGAATATGGATGGTCGTCAACTGCACATCACATAAATCACATTTCGGTGGTGTAGTTCTATTTATTAAGAATTCATGTGTTAGCCGTGTATGTCCGATTCACATTCTAATAATTACTACTTCTTTCCTCCTGTTGCTTCGATCTGAACTATGCCATGTTTTGGTAACCTCTTCGATGCTTTTCAACTTATTAGATATGATACATATTATGAACTTAACAATAAATGTAGCGCTTAAGAGATTGTTAATTGTAACCGCCTATTTATTTTTTAGTGTGTTTAGAGAGCTTGTAGTTTTTCTAAAATATTTCTCGGTTTGAGGTAACACTAGATCTCGTATTTAGGGAATTTTTAAGATTGAAGAGCTACCATTTGGTACGTTCATTCATAAGGAATTTTTACGAATTTTCTTCACTCTAAACATTCAAATATTGCATTGGTATAATACAGTTGTAAATTACTATATATATTTTTTTTTTCTCATACACATGGGTATATTTTTACTACTCAATAAATCTTTATAGAAGAATAAGTTTTTCTTAGTAAAATAAATAAAACATTTTATAGTTATAACTCTATACTATAGTATTCTCTGATTTAAGGTTTAATTGCCACGAGTTAAAACCCCGACATAGGCAGAGCTGCTCCAATTACCCGGCTTCTTAGAGATAAATTCATCCGCTCTATATTCTCAACGGCTTTAGAAACTTGAGGAGCAATTGTCCCCTTTGCCTCCAAGTTTTCTTTCTAATAGCCTTTAATTTTGAAATATCTATAAAAGGAAAGTTTTCCCAGAGGAGAAAATTAAATACGGTTCGATGTCTTTGTTCCCTATTTCACGCCTTCTTGAAATTGTTCCTCTTCTGAGTACCCTAAGCTGGTGTTCTAATTGGAGAGGCTTCACTTCACTGAGTTGCAACGATATACGCTAGATCAAGAGTAAATACAACTTTTTTTTATTTTAAAAAATAATAATAAAATCTGACATATCCAAGAACAATATTTAACATTATCTGTGAATTTGAACATTTAATCATCCCTACTTCTCTGCTCTGCTACTCTATGGAATTCCCTACCTGCTCATATCCGCTAGGCTTTTTCTCTATTATCATTCTAGTTCTGATATTAATATATCAGAGCATACTTTTGAACACCTAGAGAAATTCAAGTATTTAGGTTCAATGATAACAAGAAAAAATGAAATCCAAGAAGAAATAAAGTCCCGGTTAAAGGTGGGAAATGTATTATTATTCAGTTGCTAAATTACTTAGCTCGCGGCTTCTGTCTAAAAATGTTAGAATTTATAAAACTATTATTCTTTTGACGGTTCTTTACGGATGTGAAACGTGGCCGCTTACTTCGAAGGATGAACGGCTTAAGGTTTTCGAAAATAAGGTACTGTGTAAAATATTTGGTCCGAAGAGAGATGAGGCCACTGGGAAATGGGTTGAGCACTACTGTTCTCCGGGTCCTAGGTTCGAATCCCGGCTGTGGCGGAATATTATTTGTTCTGTTAATTCAGTCGGGTGAGACTCTAGGGTATGGAGACCCTCCTGAGGTAGACCCAGCCTTTGTATAGTGGATACCCAAAAAAATTGGGGGAAAAACCTGGCGGCTGAGCCTTATTAAGTCCTAATTACCTTATTGCACTGCCGCTGACATAGAAACGGTACGAATCTCTGTATGTGCTGAGCAAAAGACACTTCATGAGTTGTAGTGGCACAGGCTTTTTTTTTTCTATGTTTCATAATAATTTATTAAAAAATGACAAATCAAATGGTTTGTCTTATCGTGTGTGAGTTTAAATAAAACATCATACTGAGAAGGAAAATCAAATATTAACATAATATATGTTCAATAACAAACAAAAAAAAAAATATGGTAAACTAAAATTTAAAACAAATAATCCTCCGAGGCGCCTGAAAAGACCGTGGCCTCGAGACCTACTCATAAAATAAGCTTTGAAGTACTACCACTGGGTAGATTCTTTACATGTCTATTCATACCTCTTATTGTAATTCAGCCGTTTTACTTATTGTATTTGTATATAAAAATGTAAAAAACAATAAAACATATTATAAAAAAACAACGATAATAACAAAGATGTTCTAGAAATAAACTAAAACATTTTAATAAGGTACTACGTACGATAAAATCACTGGGAAATCATTAGATAACAAGAAAATAAAATGTAAATTGTTCATGTTGAACTTAGTGAATCAATAAATTTTGATATCAGAAGATATTTTTATTTTATTTTACTCTCCTTTTTTTTGTTTTATTTTATCCATTTTTTCTTCTTATAACATTATAAATAGGAATTATTTATGATTCTTTGGCCAGAAACTTAGTATATCATAATTGTACATGAAGTTGTTCTTAAGGAACCCTGCGCCAGAATAAAAATACTTTCTTTTCTAAATACTAGAAAAAACATTTTTTTTAAAAAGTGACTTAATTATTTCTATCTGCTAGGTAAAAAAAAAATTAAAAAAACAGATCTACATATGTCTATTTATAATTTACTATTTTTTCTCAGTAAGGGAGAAATTTGCGGGCGGAGATTAAGCTTAGCCGCCAGGTTTGTCTCTAATTTTCCGGTACCCATATTATATAAGCACGGTGTGCCTCATGAGTATCCACCCTAGAGTCGCACCACGGCTGAAATAATAATAATAAATTAAATTAAATAATTCTACCTCAAACGGCGTTCGAACTCGGGACTCGAGAACAATAAACCGGTGATAAATATACCTACTACATATGTATTATTAAAAAAATCGCACTGAATTTTAATGTGTGCTATATAAATATTTTATAAATATTATAAAATATGAAATCTTTTTTGTACAGAATAGATAAAAATATTGGATACGAACACCTTTATAATGCGCTACTTATTATCTAAAACATATTTTGTACAATTACACTGTAAGATATTTTTTATTGATTTTAAACATTTAAAAAACCTAACTAAGAGAATTATAAATAACTATTTGTTTTATGAGTGCATCGTTATTTAGTTGGAATTGTGTGAAAAATTTTGGGTTTGTTGGTGTTTAAATTCTTGTATTATTGGAATATCCAGTCCTTTGTGCATGAACGTAGTTATTTTGGAAAGTGTACTATGTATAGAGATTAGTTTCTAATTAAAGACTTAAAACTAATTAATATAAAACATGGAAGCTCTATGCATCCATAAACATATAAATTGAATCCTTATATTAATATAAATTATTTATAAATGAGCTACACTGATAATATTGAAACGCGAACCAATTATTATAAATCTCCGACTAAGGCCTGTTAATCCGCTCATATACTCAAACACAAAGTAATAAATAGAATTAAAGTTTAAACTATCAATAACCCTATTATAGAGAGAGAGATGCCTGTATAAATTATTATTAACTAACAGCAATTACGTAACAATCAATCGAGACGAGTAATTCTCCAAAGGGGAATTTACTTTTCAATTAACGCCGAGCCATTATAAATTTATAAGCGAGAGGGGGCCCGCTCTAAATGTGTGATGCAACGCTTACTCGAGATTAGCGACTTTGTGAATTAAATATAACTAGGAACTAAGCATGCAAGAGCTCCAAACTATTAGATAATGCCGGCCGAAGGTGAGATGTCATAATAGAGGGACCTGTGGCCATCATCGTCATTTTTTATTCATTTTGTTTCTTTTTCAAAACCCGGCCTTCAGATACCTCTTCACGGATTATACGGCAATTTTCCCCTTACAATGCCGAGAATACTAGTGTACACCGGTGAAATGTTAGATAAAATACATTAATATTTATAAAAATAAACTATTCATATAAAAATTTAGTGAGGACAAAAAATAACACATATCTCGGTTGCTGAAATCAATTTAAAAACTATAAAATAAAGTTAAGAATTGAAAAAAAGTAAACGAAAGTTAAAAATCTGGTGCGGAAAACACACGACTTTCACTTACCTCCGTTTTTAAAATAGATTAGAGAATTTTACAATACAGCTAAAGATAAAAGTGAGTGAAACTATTAAACAATTAATTAAATTGAATTGAATTTGAATAAACGTGTTTTATTAACCAATCTATTATATTATTATCTAAAATAATCAGATTGTTTTATCGGCTTTTCATCACTCTTCGTTAACTTTTATAAGCTTGGGTATAAGATAATATTTATTCTAAAATATTTAGCTTTCCAACGGTATATTATATATGTATATTACTGCTCTTACGTTCAAAATTAAAAAAATTGTATAACAAAAATATTTTTTCAGTTTTCTCCTTTAGTTGGATATCGAATTCGTTCAATTTATATATTTACCTCTTTTTTTTATCATTGGTGACAAGATGATATGGTCAATTTTATAGAATTTACAAAATTAAAGGTGGTTTAGAGGAAGAAAATTTAAAATATCGGCATTTAAGCCCCATTAGAATATTTCAATCAGAATAAAACCTACATGATATTACAGCCCATTAAATGTTACATCGATATAGCGATTTTAATTAAAATCGATTGAGTCGTTTTCGAGAAAATCGTAAATAGGTGCAAAATGCATGGTTTACTTTGGCTCTTCAGGTTAGCTGATTTTGATGAAAAAGATATTGTAAAGTCTCGAGCGTATATTTCTCTTAAATATTAAATTTAATATTTATAGTATAGATAGATTATATACCGAATAGAATAGATGTATAATATACCGCCGGAAAGCTACAGATTTTCTAAAAAATATTACCTTATATAAGTAATAGTGTAGTTAATTGAGAGTGGAGAAAAACCGATAAAACCTACTGATTGTTTTAAATTATTATATGACAGATTTTAATAAAATGCATAGCTTACATCGAAACTTAATCTAATTAATTCTCTAAACATTTTTCATCTCTAAAAATTCAAACAGATTATATTTGTTAAAAGATGTTAACAACAGATGTAAGGGAAAGTAATGTTTTGCGAGCACCAGATTTTTTATTAATGCTAATAAATCGATATTGTTAAGTGTTTTAAATCAATAAAATTAAAACTACCTTAAGTGAAATGAAATTTTAAAACATCGGCATTTAAGCTATGTCAGTCTATTTCAATCAGAATGAAACCTGATATATAAAAGCCCATTAAAATGGGAATTGTATCAAGAAAATCATTATATTAATTTTATTTTCATTTTTTTTTAGAAAACATACAAATTCTTGTAACAAAATAAAAAGGAGATAAAATAACATGTCAATTCAAAGTACAACTGTAAAAACTGAGAAATTATATTCATAAAACATATTTATTGAATTTTGGGACTATATTACAATACCTTACGGATTTTTTTAAAATATTTAAAACATTAAAAATTGACATAATTAATTAAAAATTATGTGCTAAAATATGATTGTCATATTTTAATTCCTGGCTTTGCAATATAATCATATTAAAAAATACTCCTCAAATCAAAATACCCTATAATGATAATACCTACATTTTTGTCAAAATATATTATTAAATTTACCTATAGATTTATTTATTTAAAAAAACACATTATAGAAAACTTAGAATGTCTTTTTAAGTTCCATCAATCTATTATTTCCATTTTTTATATAAATAAAAAAAAGGTCTAAAACAAACAAAAAATAATCATTTAAAGTAATTTATAAAGCAATAAGCTGCTCGTGTTTTGTGCCTATGTGTGCTATAAGGAAAAATATATTCCTGAATGGTTTTGATTTGAAGGCCGGAATTTTTATATTTTAATAAGTTTAATGAATCTGCAAAAAAACCTACTAAATAATAATTAATTTTACTTTTGGTTTATTATTTACAATAACGAACCTTTGTAATCGACCAAAAAAAAAAAAATCAAACCGAATCTCCCTCAAAATTTTATGTTTCAAGAAAATTAGAACCCGAATAACAAAAAAAAAAAACGTCTGAATGAGTATTTATAGTTGATATTGCAAGATATAGAATGACATTTCCTACAAAAAAATAAAAGAATCATTGAAATCGGGTGAGAAATAGTAGAGATATGTGGTGATCAACTATTTTGTTTAGTTTAATTTATTGCTTTTCATATTAGTTAATTGCCTATAAACATTTATATAGCCTGTTATACCCTAATACAGTTATAAGGAAATAATAAACCATTGTGTAATGACAGTTTTTTTATTGTTTTTTTTTTATAGTTGTTTTTATTTTTTTGAACAAACTATATGTACATTAATTATTAGTTTTATGGTTTTGGGCATTATAAGATAAAAGCGTTGAATTTTTAAGTAGTTGTTTCATACCTTATATTTTGTCATTAGATGAATATTCCGCAATATTTCTAACACAATTTCCTGACAATCCTAACGTTATAACAATGTAATATTAATTTCTGGGTATAGCAGGGTATAACTGCCAAGACATTGTTGCTTTTCCAAACAAAGCCCTGGTCTTCCTCCGCAAACTCCAATGACACATTGTTGACTTCATCAAACTTGTAGGCACTCTTTCACTCGGACTTCGTCATTGTTGGATATTTCCCTCGTTTGTATCATTTTTTTTTTCAATTAGAAAAGATAATAATAATACACTCGTATACACAGAGAGAAGAGAATGTAAACCCGGGTATATTCTCGGCCTAAAAAAAAAAAAAAACTTGTGAGAAAGAAAAAGTTGAATCGACCAAAGCCGGTAATTTATTTGAGGGGGTAACTTTTAGGGGAAACCCCGTAAATCAATTTCTGAATGTAATTTATTCTATTAGTAATGAAAGGAATGAGATGTTAATGCTAAGCCCTGAAGTTATCGGGTTTCTTTTTTCTTCTTCTTACAACTTTTGGACCTCATTCGTCGTTAAACGCTATTCATAACAGCGATATTTAAAAAAAGAATAAATCATAAATATTTATTGCCTATTCCTATTAGGAGAGCTGGGGAACTCAGTGGGTTTGGCACTGGATTACCGATCTTCCTGGTTTGAACCTCGGGTAAGTTAAGAATGCAAGGAGCCAATCACCATCTTAAATAGTGAGATTTCGGGTTAACACTTACTTTTACTCAGATTTTTATTATTATTATCTGTACTCAACTTCATGAAAAACCACTATTGGGGAAAACGATAGATAGGGTGTAGTGAATATCAGGCTTAATGTCAATTAAATATTAATAGTAAAAAAAAAACGGAAGACGAAAAAAAAAAGGATAATTAATGAAAAAATCTGGTGCCCGCAAAACACGACATTTACTTATGTACGCTGTAAGAATTAATGAAAGAACGTTTTAATTAAGTTAAGGTTTAAAAAAGTTTAAAGAATTACCTACATAAAGTTTTGTACAATAATCACATAACATCTTCGCACATAAAATAATTTTTCAAAATAATATCTTTATCTGTTTGCCGGAATATTATACATCTATATTACTATTCTTGTGTTTTGATCCTTAAGTATCAGATTTGGTCAACTTCTATATTTAACCGGGTTTGATCAATGCTAATATGTTTAATTAAATAATATGTTTAGCTTTTAGTAATCTACAACAGTTAAGGTATTATAGAGAAATAAAATTTAAAAGATAGGCAATTAAGTCAGACTATTTCAATTAAAATCAAACATACACCATATCTATACTCTTATACACATATACATATATATATAAAAAATATATATATATATATATAATAAATTTTGGATATTTATGAAACATTTATGATCGTTCGCTAGATAGAGATTTATCTGTACTATGAAAAATCTTAATTCTTCACATAACAATTTCAATAATACTAAAAAACTCTTATGAATTCATTCAAATTGAAATATTAAGTTGAAATTGTTGAGAAGCAACATTGTTTCTCTAAAATCTTTTATTTCCTCACTTCAAATTGATAATGATGAGTATTTCGATTTTTATTTTAAAAACATGCAGATCACCGTATTTCTTAAATTTCTAAAGTGGCTAAGACAATTTAAATAATATATATCAGATTACAGATTGTTTTTGATTAGTGATAACACGAAAATTGACTCATATTTTTTTACAGAGAGCTTAATATGAGAATTACAGGATTTGGGCAACACATCTATCTTAGAAGCTGCATTTAAAAATATTTTTGTAATTCGAATTTTTTTAATTATTTGAAAATTATAAAAGTGACTATGGAACATGCAAGGTTTCAAAGTTGTTCTAATAAATACAATAAATTCTGCAACTACCGCAATTTATAAATTCCTAAAGTTGCTAGGAAAAGTGCAATCATGTTTATAAGATTAATGATAGTTTTCTTGTAGTGATAATACAAAAAGTAAGATGCATATTTAGAATATACTAAAATCGCTTAAACCCATAATTATGGAATTCGAGCAACATTTATATCGTGTTGGCTTGATTATTGTTTTAACTGATAAAAAATATTAGTGTTTATTTAGAGATTACAAAATTGACATTAGCGAAAATTTATAATTTGCCGTACATTTTTTTTTCTTTTTAGAAATATTTTTTCGAATGGTTTGATAAACAAAAATCATTATCAAATCTGTAACTAAAGGGGACTTAGCATTAAGATTCACGCTTAAAATATATTTTCCAGACAGCTTAATTTGAGAATTACATTTGTAATCAGACATTTTTATTTGATGATTGTGAACGAATATTTATAATAGAACATACCCGAGATAATATTTTCCGTTCGGAGGAAAAAAATAATTAAATTTTCAAGGCTTAATAGAAATTAAAACCACTATTGGGGAAAACGATAGATAGGGTGTAGTGAATATCAGGCTTAATGTCAATTAAATATTAATAGTAAAAAAAAAACGGAAGACGAAAAAAAAAAGGATAATTAATGAAAAAATCTGGTGCCCGCAAAACACGACATTTACTTATGTAGGCTGTAAGAATTAATGAAAGAACGTTTTAATTAAGTTAAGGTTTAAAAAAGTTTAAAGAATTACCTACATAAAGTTTTGTACAATAATCACATAACATCTTCGCACATAAAATAATTTTTCAAAATAATATCTTTATCTGTTTGCCGGAATATTATACATCTATATTACTATTCTTGTGTTTTGATCCTTAAGTATCAGATTTGGTCAACTTCTATATTTAACCGGGTTTGATCAATGCTAATATCAGATCTAAATGATTATTAGATGCTATAAAATTCTTATAAATTAAAAGCCTAGATCAACATTAGAAAAAAGCAATGTAAAAAAACTATTAATGATTGATTAAAAAAACTGATGCACTAAACGGTATTAAAATTTCATAAAACAAGTCAGCATACAACGGACAAAGAAAAACCTAACTGAAAAACACTATTTTATTAATTCATGTTTGAAGTGTTGTTTTTTTTTATTGCTAGCTGATTTTTTTGTTGGTTTTTTTTTTTTAGCAAACTTCATAGACCTGCTCTCTGCTCTGTTTTCCCCGAAATAATGCAATATTAATTGAGAAAAAATATTCACATCCTGAAAGCTAAAATTTTCTCACCATTTATAAGTACCCGTTGTTATATTAATTACCCACTGAATTCTTTATTTAGGCGAAAACTTTTTATGCCATAAAAAAAGAAAGATATATAAATAAATAATTCAGAGCGTTTTTCTAGAGAGACGTTTCAGAGAAAGATAAAAATATCAGAGAGTTCTACTTATTCATAAATGATACGATTAAATTTTCCCACGCTATTGATAATAAATAAAAGAAATAACGTTCAGTTACCACACACACACACATATATATATATATATATATATATATATATATAATTAATAAAACAATGGTTTAAAAACCTCTCTGAAATATTCAATATAAAAGATCTATTGATTGCTATCTTGTAATAATATTAATTCGTTAAATTTTATACTTTTACATCACACATAAAATGAAAATTTCTTGCGATCTTGTTACTAATAAATAATAAAAAAACAAACATACAATATCAAAAATGCAATAAAATGTAAAATCTACGGCATGGTATAAAAATGGCTTTTTAATGGTGCTTCAGAAATTGACATTTTCACATCTTATTAACAACCAATAAAAAGATAAATATTACAGATTTAATAGAATAAATTCTGTGTAATAAAAAAAAAATCAATTAAAAGAATTAAAGCATAAATGGAATAAAAGTTCTTGGTATATTTCATCGTTCTATTCCAAAACGAACAAACTTTACAATTAAAAATGATGTAATTTTTTATCATGGCTTATGATTCGCTCATAGTGATATAATGTATAATAAAACAAAATATAACATTCAGATACGACAAATATTAAGTAGCGATTGAATGATTACCTTTATTTTAACAGATAAAAAGCCGTTATTAGTAATTTTTTTTTTTTAATTTAATAAATCAATCTTGTTCGAATATAGACGTTGAAAAAAAGTAAATCAAAATACGTAATATGATAATCTTGGAAATAACTGAAGGAATATTTTTTAACATTTCTGCCCCAAAATTGTAACATTTTTATTAATAGTGATATGTTACATTCTGAAATGATGTAAAGACGACAGTAAATTTAAAAAAATACGTAATAATCAGAAAGTTAACTAGTTTAATAATAGTTATTTTTATTTTTGAATTTTAAAATTAAATGTGCAACAATAAAATGTTAAAATCGGGGATCAATTTCAAATGTTAATACACATATTTTTAAAATTATTTCCTATACTTTAATAAAGTAGATTTTTATTATAATACTTCGGGAGGTGTAAACATATTTTTATTCAGGCCTAGATAATTTTTAACGCTTATATATAACTAATATGTAATTGTAGTTTTTTCTTTATTTATGCAGTTGTTTTTATTTTATATTATATTAGAACATTTTATAATATTTGCAATGCTAAATAAAAATTGAGAAACCTGAAGCGGTAGATATTATGTAATCACATGTGTCTAGTTTATATAAACATATTACGAAACGAAATTCGACTCTATTTAATTTTTATAGGATATTTTTAAATTATCATATTGACTTATCTAAAAATATAAAATAAAACATTTATTAATTACAGTAATTATTCGAACCCGAAGCTGACAAAAACAAAGTAAAACTTACGACCGATTTAACAGAGGATTAACTAAAAAGAATTTAAAAGCAGAATAAAATATTTTATAGACCAATTTAAAATGTATTAATAAGAGGACTTACACAGCGAACTTTAGACTCAAAGCAACTTGACACCCGTAGCTGCTTCCCTATTGTATTCATAATTGAGATAAGTAACTATTATATAATTCAATTAAAGTTGGTCGCAAATCATTGCATATTTATTATAAATTTCTTAAATTACAAATAATATACTTTTATTTTTGTTAACAGTTATAAAATTGAAGTAATAAAAACTAAATGGTGAACGTGATGAATTCGTCATATTATTATTCTTTTTAAACAAATTCATAATCACCGTATTTCTTAAATTTCTAAAGTGGCTAAGACAATTTAAATAATATATATCAGATTACAGATTGTTTTTGATTAGTGATAACACGAAAATTGACTCATATTTTTTTACAGAGAGCTTAATATGAGAATTACAGGATTTGGGCAACACATCTATCTTAGAAGCTGCATTTAAAAATATTTTTGTAATTCGAATTTTTTTAATTATTTGAAAATTATAAAAGTGACTATGGAACATGCAAGGTTTCAAAGTTGTTCTAATAAATACAATAAATTCTGCAACTACCGCAATTTATAAATTCCTAAAGTTGCTAGGAAAAGTGCAATCATGTTTATAAGATTAATGATAGTTTTCTTGTAGTGATAATACAAAAAGTAAGATGCATATTTAGAATATACTAAAATCGCTTAAACCCATAATTATGGAATTCGAGCAACATTTATATCGTGTTGGCTTGATTATTGTTTTAACTGATAAAAAATATTAGTGTTTATTTAGAGATTACAAAATTGACATTAGCGAAAATTTATAATTTGCCGTACATTTTTTTTCTTTTTAGAAATATTTTTTCGAATGGTTTGATAAACAAAAATCATTATCAAATCTGTAACTAAAGGGGACTTAGCATTAAGATTCACGCTTAAAATATATTTTCCAGACAGCTTAATTTGAGAATTACATTTGTAATCAGACATTTTTATTTGATGATTGTGAACGAATATTTATAATAGAACATACCCGAGATAATATTTTCCGTTCGGAGGAAAAAAATAATTAAATTTTCAAGGCTTAATAGAAATTAAAACAGTAAGAAAATTATGATTCGGATTTAATATGACAATGGCAAAATTTATGCAACATGACATTAATGAATACTTGTTTAATTATTTAACAATAACTTATTAATACAATTTTTTTGATGATTATAAAATTGTCATTTTGAGCGAATATTGATAATAGAATGTGCCGCAGATAATTTTTTTAGGGATAATTTTTCGGATTGTTTAAAAAACATTATTACCATAGTTTTCGTTTCTTAAGGGGGCTTAGAAAAGTGCAATAATGTTTATCAGATTACATATCACTCTGATAGTGATAATACGAAAAGTAAGATTCATATTAGAAATTAATTTAGTGGACTAAAACAGATAATTCCAGCAATGTCTCTCTCGTGGTTGCTTGTTTATTGTTTTTTTTCTAATAAATTAGTAATTAATCACTTTTATGTTTATTAAGGTTAATAAAGTAGACATTATGTGCGAAAATTTGTAATTAAAAGTCATATATGTTTTGTCTTTTGGTTGCTAAGAAAATACTAAATAAAATCCCTCTCTACCGTAGTTATTTAATTTTTAAACTGGCTTAACAGAGTGCAATAATTTTTTTATCAGATTAATTTTAGTGATAATACGAAAAGTAAGAATCTTGTATTAAAATGTATTAAGATAGATTACGGCGTTAATTCAAGAAGTAGGGCAGTATGAGTCCGGTGGTTGAATGTTTACAAATAAATTGGAAATTATCTATTCACATATTTTTTATTGTTAATGAAGATTTTAAAACTGACTTTTTAGCTAATATTTAAAATAGAGTGTGTCTCAGATTTTTTTTTTTTTTTTTTTTTTTTTTTTTTGTGAAATGTATTAGGCTCTTTGAAAACATGGTGATAAAAACAAAACCTACCATTTTTGCATAGTTTTAATAAAATATTAAAAGCACAAAAATAAATTTATTAAAACACTTGTTCATACACTGACACTATTTTATTTCATTCCTGACCCGTAAAATGAGGTTTATTCTTGATCTACCATACATCCAACATAGGTAAATAAAACGAAAAAAAAATCTTTTTTTTTATTATTATTATTTTTTTTTTTTAGTGGGTGATTGTTAAGTATTCATGATTCAGGGATTACGCTACAGGTTGAAGCGTAACGTGGGATAAAAATGGTCGGAACAGAAAACAAACAATGGTCGGTAGGAGGAGCTTCCGATGTCGTGAGTTCTTCGTCGGGAGCAATGACACACGGTTGACAGGTCTCTCGAAGTGCACCATGCATCATGACATGGCTAGTGCAAGAGTGCAAGGCAAACAATGACACTGGATTAGGAATCGTGCTGTGTGGCCTCACTGGGTGGTCTTACCTTTGTGGTGCCTCACGTGGCGCGGAGATGTGCAGCAGGGCTTCTCGTAGTAAGTGGCCCAATGGTTCGAGACGTCGTCGGCCAGGATCTTCTCGAAGAGCTCCAACTCCACCGCCACAGCCAGCAACAGTACGCTCCTCACAAAAAATGAGAAACTCTTCATATTGTCACTTCAATTAATTAAAACTACAAAACGATCCGAACAGATAGTCAGAGATCAATCGGCCATCACACAAGAACGGACTTAGTTTATCGATGAAATTACGACTAAGTCCGCCACATTACGTGCTCTCGGGAAGAGAATGAGATCGAGACCGATACAGACTCGACGGCGACAGAGCGGGGACTGAAGGAGGCCGGCTGCCGAGTCCTCCGGCTCGGGAAGGCTCGGAAGTATTCGGCAATCTCCGGAACAGATGCTCTCACAATAGACAGCTACACTTTTAACTGACGGTTAACTCCTGTCCCGCAAAGGTCGCCCTCTGACAAAAAATGCCGAACTCTTTTGTGATCTCGGACTGAATGGAGCAACTAATCCGGATGATGTGTAACATTTGGTGGCTATTATGTCGAGGCCAGGTCTGGTGTACCTGTCTGTCGCCGCTGTCCTCAAAGCTTAGGCTAGATTTGGCCAGGAATTTACCTGAAAATTCAGATGTTTCCAAGATCCTTAAATTATACGACACAAAATTGAAGTAAATATTTGACAATACGATAACGATTAAGATAATCCATAAAGCTTCAAAATGTCATCATTGCAAAAACTAAAATAATAATATCAGAGGTTTATTTTTTCCTTACCTATTCTGAAATGATATAAGTAATACTATCCCAGTAGTGCGATCATGAACATTTTCGAATTCCAGTTCTCACTATAAATACACGTTTTAGGCTCCCCTGAGTCCGGCATAAATGTCGGCGTGTGTAAGTAAAGCTCCAAACCAATAAGTCCTAAAAAAGTGAAGTTACATATTTGGGACAACTATACGCCCGAGACGTTACAGCAGCTTTTTCACTAAACTGGGCTGACCGAAAGCGCTACTTTATAGAAGGTATTTCGCACCTTTTTCCGATTTTCTCGGACTCACCATATATATGCAAAACTCAATGGGCTTCAATATCATGTAGGATTCATTCTGATTGAAATAGTTTGATAGGGCTTAAATGCCGAATTTTTCGATTTTCTTTTCATAAAGTACTTTTAATATTGAAGATTCCAAAAACATTAATCATATCATCTTCTAAGCATTGATAAACCAATATCTATATTTTTTCAGAACATGAGAATAGTAATATAGATGTACAGTGTTATAGATGGAGAACTAAAGATTTGGGAAAAAAATATTATCTTATATACAAAGTTACGGAAGGTAATGTAAAGTGACTAATAAGACATAAACGTATTACTTCTTATCGTGGATAACGTTTTTATAATGTCATATTTTTTATCTAAAACAAACATATGTTTCTATTTAAATTTGTTTAATTTTAACTTTGTTTAATAGTTCTTAAATTGATTTTGACAGCCTAAGTAAGTGAAAGTGGTGTGTTGCTCGCACCAGATCTTTTTATTTTCTTTAAATGTATACTTTGTATTATAATGGATCGGTGGAATGAAGCGAAGGTGCGTGGAGGGGAATGCGGTAGATTCAGGGCTCATTAAAAGCTTGGCTAATTAGACCAACTTCCCAGGCCCGATCCCTCTGTCGGTAAAAACTCAAGAGACATTCGCGTAGTTTTCAGGATTTTTTTTTTTTTTTTTTGGGTGGGGAGAGGTTCGAACAGATATTTTCAAGGGCGGTAATTAGCATTTACCAATCAATGTGTATCTTTGGCAGAATCAGAGAATTTATTTCTCTTCCTGTTTCCATCTATAGCAGAACTAATTGACATAAATATTTATTAGCATACAGACTTCTGTCAAAAATAACTCTAAAAACATGGATTTTTCTTGTAAATATAAATAAAATAAACCGAGAACATTTTTTTTTTTTTTTTTTTTAAATTTACTACTTCATTAAGCAATTAAAAAAAAAAAAAAAAACGTAATCTCTAAAATCTATATAGGGTATTTTGTTCAGTACCTAGAGATACATATCTATGACGATTATCGGATCATTCGATTTTTTCATTCATTGGAATTAATCGATTATCGGATAAGGAATGATCATTCGAACTGAATTGTTTTGTTTTTTTTTGCTAATCGCATAAATTATATGCATATTAGCCAGCTCAGCCATTTTAGATGGGAATTGTGGCATATCGTCGCTCAGAATGCATTCGAATCATTCGATTATGAAATCATTCGATTATTTAAATCATCGAAGTCCGATCATCCTACCCCTACCTGAAAGATTTCTCTATCCCATGATAGCCTGCCCCAAGAATGAACCAACATATTAAAAAGACATTCTGCCACACTCGGAGTTCGACCTAAAATACACAGCTTCCCCATACTTAATAACATATCAAGTTAACATAATAGAAGAGATCATTTTCTTTTCAGAAGCCTCGAAGGAATATCAGTTATTGTAGAGGAATCAAGGATTGAAACTAGAGAGAATGGAGTAAGAAATATATGTAGGTGTAAGGAAAAATAAAATACTTATTATACGGTCCAAATAACAATAAAATTAATAATAATAAAAAAGTAATAATTTAATGAAAATAATACAAGATAAAATTAAAATGATATTCAGAGAGTATAGATTTCATGGGAGAATATAATTTAACGTATGTTTAACAACATATTTAAACCATTTACCACGAATTTATTAAAAATAATTAATTAAAATGTTAATGTTAGATGTTAAAAATGTATAAATGCCATAAAAACTTTTAATTGATTACAGAGGCTTGAAAATGGCCCTAGAGGCTGAAACGTTGCGATGTCTGAAAATTAAATAAATTTATAAAAAAAAAAGGATCTTTGATTGTAAGGATTGGATGCGGGAAGAATTTGATGGTTTAGTAGAGCCCCAAAGCTCTACTCCGCAAGTCCAGATTGGTCTTATAATAGTCATGTACTGAAGCCCATCTGGACCTACGGACTTGAACTGTGGGGGAAAGCTAAACGTTCTAACATCAAACGCATTCAATCCTTTCAATCCAAAGTCCTCCGAATAATAGTAAATGCTCCTTATTATGTATCCTACTATACCTTGCACCACGACCTTAATGTTCCATTTATTTCAGACCTAATTCCATCCAAATTTTCCAAATTCCATCAGAACCTCATTCATCATCCTAATCCTTTAGCACGATCCCTATCCAGCTCCACTCATCCATACAACCCACCTAGAAGGTTGAAACGGCAGTGGCCCCGAGATATATTGTAAATACGTATACTGGAGTTCTGACACTGGTCAGATTCTCCTCTCAAGTGAGGTGGGATTGTGGCTATGGCGCCCTCACTTAGCTTCCGCTGGCTCTCACCAGTGATGCGGCTGAGAGGGAGGCGCTGGGATCCTTTGGACTCTGCTTGTCCTTCCACAAGTGGGGGGACAAGCCCCGTCCGGGGTTCCCGAGCTGATTGTAAATATTGTACATAGGTATGAATGTGACATGTTTTGTTTATTTATTTGTATTTATTTTGTCTACTTAATTTTGTTATTGTATACGTTTATTTATTTTGATTTTATTTTATGTAATTTGACTTTCCTTTTGTTTATATTGTAAATATTGTATGAATGAAATCCTGTAGCACTATTATTATTGTCTATTATGACAAATTGTAATATATACGAATAAATAAAAAAAAAAAAAAAAAAAAAAAAAAAAAATGTCATGTAGATGAGCCTTTTGTAGTTCACAGGATGGTTTGACCGTTTGTCTAGTAAGTGTTGAAGTAGCCTAAAACGGCGAGCTTAATAATATTCTTCACGAAAATTTTTTTGTAATATATTATTTAGAGATGTTGTTAGTTATTGATGTTGATGTGAAATAATAATATTTTGTAAGAAATTTAAGTGTATAAGTTTTAAGTTTTCTACCTCAAATAATTTCCTTACGGTATATTTCACAGGATAAGTATAAGTAAGAGCAGTGATTTTTTCCCTCACATAATATTCATAATATCTCCCCAAAAGTAGAAATCAATATTATTCAGATGGGAACAATTTTTAGCGTAACATCTGAAGCAAACTTAAATTATTAATTACTGCATTTATCCGGAGGGGCTTCGATATAAACTTCCTCTAGAAATTTAAATCTCATGGCAACTTAATCAAACAGCCCATTTTCCTGAGATATATTATTAACGCGAATAAATGAGCCTTAATGAAGCACAACAATCAACTTTTCCCTTTTTCGCTTAGTCCAATTTAACAATTCAAAGTCTCTCAAGGAAGTTCCGAGGAAGGGAGGGCGAAAGAATCTTCCCCGTTCTATTTTTTCTCCAATTGCTCTCATTCGTATTTCGAGAAACAAAACCTTGCAGGCATTTCATGAAGCGAGACTTAGTTACAAGCGATTCTTTGGAAAATTACATTCTCTCTCTGGAGTTTTGCCGAAGGAGGAAATCCGAAAACCCCTCAAGAGCGGACTATCGCAGGAACAAGGACTCCCAGGATCCAATAACGACATTAATTTTCTTCGTTAATAACTCCCGGTCCGCATTGTTCCCCGCCTCGCGAAACTCGTGAACAAATAAACTTGATTCATTACGAAGTAGGCGACCTTCGTTTTTTAAAAGAGAAATATCCATCTTTTGAATGGCCCGGGTTCGAGGAAAGTTTTAATTAAGTCCTTATTCATAAATACTATTATTTAATATAAATGAATGACTGCGAAAAAAATAATCGCTATTATTTACATCAATAATTACTAGAAAACTAAGAATAATATCGTAGGTAAATTTATAATTTTTAAAAGTTTTATTAACTTATCAAATGGGCGAGTAAAGTTTTTGGGCTCGATGAAGAGCGGATTCCGAGAAAGTTGGTATTCGCTGATCCGACTGGTGGCGTCCTAAAGGTAGGCCGAAGCGTCGATGGGAAGATTGCGTTAAGGCTGATCTCGGGGGCTTGGGCTTGAACGGTAAACATTGGACGAGTCTGTGTAGGCGGAATTCGGTGTACATAATTTGAGCGAATTTGATATCCCACTTAAGGAGAAGTGAGCAAAAATATTTTTCATGCGATTCTGGTGTTTTTGAACATAAAAACAGTAATATAGATGAATAATATACCGTTGAAAAACTAAAGATTTTAGAAAAAATATAATCTTATACACAATATTTTGAATGTTAATGGAGAGTAATGAAAAGCCGATAAAACTAACTGATTGTCGTAGGTAATAATATATAATGTAATTAACAGTAACAGTGTCACCGTGTGGTGGATGTGATATCTTCTACATTGGATTGCGGGATGTATTGCACTGGAACCTTTCTTGTCGTAAAACAGGCCTTTGACCGAGTTTGGCATCCAGGACTGCTCTACAAACTTCGCCAATTCCTCACTCCTACGTACTTCTTATTAATCCGATCCTACCTCACTCATAGAACCTTTAAAGTAAGTCATAACCTTTCCTACTCATCCATATTTCCTCAGTCCGCCGGTGTACCTCAGGGTAGTATTTTAGGCCCAATTCTTTATACCATATATACAACTGATATTTCAATTCATCCTGTTACTGTCCTCACAACCTATGCAGATGGTACTTGTGTGTTATCCGTAAATAATGGCCCATCTGTTGCTTCCAAAACCCGTCAGTCTCACATTTCTTCCATTGAAGAATGGTGTCAAAAGTGGAGAATTAAAATCAACCCTACTAAATCCCATCAAGTTACCCCTTCGTCGAAAACCTATGTCCGCCTGTCCCACTTTTTCCTTTAATAATATTCCACTCACCTCAATTGAACAGATCCGGTACCTAGAACAAACGTCTTACTTGGAATCCTCACACTAGACTGAAACGACAAGAAACAGCACGTAGATACCGCTTACTACAACACTTACTGGACAAGCGATCAAAACTATTCCACATACTACAAAAAATTAATTTATATTACCTTCATTAGGCCTATTTGGACATATGGGATAGAGTTATGGAGATCCACCAAACCATCCAATTCTTCCCGCATTCAATCCTTGCAATCCAAAATCCTCCGAAAGATCCTAAACGCCCCTTACTTTGTCACCAATAAAATAATTTATAAAGACCTAAATATCCCATTAGTCGCAGATCTAGCCCGAATTAGATATTCCTCCTTTTATTCCAATTTACCCGTCCACTCGTCCGCAAACTCTCATCTTCTATTCCTGATCATCTTCCTAGGCGGCTGAAAGGACGATGGCCTCGAGACCTACTTAGCTGAATAAAGTGCTACCACTGGGTAGTTTCTTCACATGCCTGTATCACGCCCACTTGATCTATTAGCACATCTACTTAATGTATTTTATTGTATAATACAGTTGTAAATTTCTTTTAAATAAAAAAAAATATTTAACAATTTATTTTTATCTTAAAATGTATTTGAATATTCCTTAATTATAATTTATATTATAACAACGGAGGTAAGTTAAAGTCGTGTGTTGCGAGCACCAGATTTTTTAAAAACCTATAGACAAACAAATTTTATTATTCTCTATTTTTTATGCAAACTTCTTTTACGTTGTATTTTCCTCTTATTTGCAAGATGCAGATCTTCTGCCATGTTTAATAATGATGTTTCTCTCAAGGTAATTAGTTATAGAATAAGTTTTTTTTCCCTATTAATCTATCTACCATTGAATAAAACTAATTGTGAGATTAGAGTAAACATTGGTAAGACCAGACGGTCGGTAGAATTAAGCGAAACCACAAGTAAACTGATACGCAGAGCACACAGAAGGTGAGGCAGAGGTGACACAGACTATCACCTCTACAGGATTTAACTTGCCCCAACTTGATTAACTCCAATATTATGTCACCCGGCTTAACGACTTACTTGTTTTGCAATGTCTACATGGGGTCTATACTCAGCTTTTAGCTCGGAAAACAACATATGGTCGAGGATAAAGCCCTGCCAACTTCCTTGTTATGCCTAGGCTTATAATCACGTCATATAAATAATCACAGTGAAATTATTTCTTTGTTTGTGTACTTATTTAACGTACCTTTATGCTGCTGTGGCTAATCGGACGATGCTACTATTTTTTTTCTATTCAGGTTTAATTAGGATGGGGATCTTTAACGAGGACCTGACATCGCTAAGGCTCGGGACCACCTTTTTACGTCCCCTCTGAAGGACGGCATAACTAAGGATTATTTACTCCCATTAAAAAATCCTAGGGCCACCTACGGGTTTGAACCCGGGACTTTCGGCATAAGAGGCTGTTAGGCTAACCACCGTGCTACAGGTAACCCATATGAAATTATTTTATTTATTAAATTATTTCCGATTATTTTTCCTGCATTATAATTGTAATTGTAATGGAATGTATTGGGTTGTGTCACATGATATATCCTTTTTCAAGGTAAAGGATTTTTATTAAAAATACCAAGATAATTTTATTCGAAGTATTTACCTTCTTTTTCTACACATTTTTCCCAACGTGAAACCAACTGTTTATCCCCGAACTGAAAAACTCTGAGCTTTGAATTGGAACAAAATCTGAAAACGCACTTTTTACTTGATCATCATTTTCAAAACGTTTTCCTTTGACGAAGTTGCCTAAATTCCTGAGCAGGTGGTAATCTGTTGGAGACAAGTTGGGAGAATATGGTGGGTGCAGAAGAACTTCGTAGCCCAGTTCTTTCAATTTTTGCACGTTATGTTTTGAAACATGGGGTCTTGCTGCCGCTCAGTGAGATCATGAGGTACCCATTTATCGAGCTTTTTTACTTTCCCAATACAATTCAAATGTCTGGAAACGGTAGATGCACTTGCATTTAGTTGTGCCGACAGTCCTTTAACTGTTTGGTAGGGGTTTCCTTCTACTGTATGTTTGAGGATATCGTTGTCTATTACGGACGGAGGTCTTCCTCGGGGCAAGTTTTCCAAGTCGGTATCCCCAGCTGAAAACTTAGCAAACCAACGGCGAATGGTCCGTTCATTAACACTCCCTTTCCCAAACGCCTTGCAAATATTTCTAGCGGCCTCAGCTGCTGAATGGCCGATTTTAAACTCGTACAAAAATATTACTCGAAATTCGCGTGTTTCCATGTTCATATTTGGAGGTATACTAAAAAGTGGGTAATTGATTGGGAAGCTAATGTTTATAATACAAAGGTAGAGGATTAGTAACTGTTGACTTTAAATATATATACATTCGGAAGAAAACAACAGAGACCTGCAAAGTCCTTTATGTATTTCAGAAACTATAAAAACGGACATTTTATGTGAAACAACCCAATATTATATTGCTCGATTAGAATCTAAACGAAATCCTTTAAAAGTGAAAAGTTATAAGAAATTTATTTGAAAGTAATAAGAAAATCGACTGTCACGGAAATGTCTTGTCAGACTTATTAATTTAGACAGAAATAAGATAAGACACAGGTTTTAATTGTATCTCACAAACACAAAAAAATAACAGAAAATAATCATATTGAAGAAAACCTTTTCGAAGATCTAAAAGCAAATTATTTACTCACAAATAAATATTTAACTGTTGAAAAAGTAAAAAAATCTATTCTCTATAGACATAGACAGATGTTGCACTAAGAATAGGAATTAAACTAAGAAAAAAAATTTCTCTTTATTCTGTTTTCGTATAATTTTGCAGTAATTCTGTAGTCTGTAATTGAGACGTTGATTTCCAAAAGGTACAAAAGGAAATTTTTATAAAATTGATATATTTGTTTTCTCATAATTTATTTTTATCTAAATCTTTCATTTGCTTTTATCTAATGAACACTCAATTCCTTTAAAAATGTGATTTAGAAATGCAATTATTTTCTAAAGCTTCTAATTACACATTTAGCTTCGGTCCTAATCATACTAAAACCTTTCATTTGTTTAAAATAGTGTTATTAATGTAGTAAAAAAAAAAATTCTAGTTTTTAATGCGAAAATAAATCAAATGAATTGGTTTAATAATAAAGTAATGAGAGATTTTCGCGCTTTCTGTAAACTTTCCTAGAATGGATATCAACGTCTCGACTATTGCGTGAAAGTAGTCTCCAAGAACTATTGTCATTTTACTTGTCATGGCAGATTGTAATATCTTTGAATAATATAGAAAAACAAAAACAATTATTTGAAATTTATTCAATGTACCTTTTTATATTATGTAATAGATTCAGTTTTCGAATAATATTTTCCAAAATTTAATGTGTTTTTTGTTTATTAATTTTCATGAAAATCCAAATTATTATGTTCATGAATAAAACAATTAATAATGTAATCCCCTTTGCTGTCATGAGGAAGTTGTTCATACGAACGAAGTAATACGATAATCCATTCCTCTACTAATTTGACCGAAAATTAATCACCTAATTAAATTAGTTTGTTTTTTAATCATTCATATATATATATATATATATATATATATATATATATATATATATATATATATGTATGTATGAAGTATGCTAGAATATTACATATTTATACTATATGAATATAATTCTCAAATTATTTTATATATATATATATATATATATATATATATATATATATATATAAATTATTTATGTTCGATAAATATTAGGCCGTTTTACAGAAGAAATTCTTGGATATATTTTTTTAAAACAATTTATTTAATCCAGTCATCGCCTCTAGGGCCATTATCAAGCTTCTGTAATCAATTAAAGTTTCATTGCATTTATACATTTTCAACAATTCAATTACAACACATAATAAATTATTTTCAATAATTATGTCACCTACCATGCATATCCATCTTAATTATCTTTTCATTTCCCCGCTTTTCAGCAGCGTCGTCATATTTTTTTTTAAATATCATTTTTCAAAAAAACCTGTATTCAAAAATATCATATTATTTTTCATCATCAATTGAAAAAGGGATCTATTTATTCAAAAAAGAAAAGAAACATTTTTTCCAACTTACTTAACAGTTTTCGGCCGCCTTTTAGGTGTTCTCGTGCGCGACTGAACTTGGGGTGGGGATGCCAAAGGATTTATATATTTACTCTGTCGATAGTACTTGCATAAAAGGTGTTTAGGTTGTCTACGTCTGTTTGCTGGTTAACTGATTTTTCTAAATTTTTTGTTATATAAATTGATTCTCAGATTCTCCGTTTATTTATGTTTTCTTCCTTATGTAGGTCCGAGATATTATCAAAATCAAAAATATGTTTATGTTTATCGCAGTGTTGTGACAAACCTGTAGCCAATTTTGATTTAATGCATTTCGAGTTACAGTTTTGTTTATGTTCCTGTACTCTCTTATGGAGCCACAGCTATGAAACTGAAACTCAGTCGTATGAAACTGAAATTTCATATTTAAGACAAATATACGCCCGAGACGTTACAAAACCTTTTTTTATCAAAATAAGCTTACCAGAAGAGCCATTTTATACCATGTATTTTGCACCTTTTTTCGATTTTCTCGAAAACGGTTCCGACGATTTTGATTAAACTCGCTATATAGATGTAAAATTTAATAGGCTTAAAGGTCATGTAGGTTTCATTCTGATTGCAATGGTCTGACAGGGCTTAAATGCCGATATTTTAAATTTTCTTTCTCTAAAGTACCTTTAATTTTGTTGATTCTATAAAAATAACTATATTTTCTTGTTACCACTGATGAAAAACAGGTAAATATGTAAGTTGTGCGAATTGAAAACACAACTAAAGGAGAAAGCTGAAAAAAAAAAAAAAATTAGTGCAATTTTTTGTTTTTGAACATAAGAACAGTATTATACATGTATGATATACCGTTGGGAAGTTAAAGATTTTAGAAAAAAAAAAAATTATCTATTACACAAGATCTTGTAAAAGTTAATAAAGAGTGATGAAAAGCCGATAAAACTAAGTGATTATTTTAGATAATAATATAATAGATTTTTTAATAAAACACATGTTTCTATAGAAATTCCATTTAATTAATTCTTTAATGGTTTTACTCATTTTACTTTCACTTACTGTACTTGAAAATTCTTTAATTTATTCTAAAAAAAAGGTGTAAGTGAAAGTCGTGTGTTGCCCGCACCAGATTTTAACATTTTTCAGACATGTGTTAACATCAAGAATTTTAGTGGTCAATAATATAACTCGTAACGTTTTCTCGACCAATGGCCGTGTAAGGAGTTGATTAGGCTTTAATCACGCTCAGCCACCAGGATTTTCCCCTAATTTTGGCTACCCACTTTAAAGAGGAGGGGTGCGCTCTAAGAGAATCTTCAGGCTCCAGGGTCGCTCCACGTCTGAAATGACAGAATAAATAATTCTAATATATAATTTAGACGGGGTTCGAACCAGAGACCCAGAGACTGGCTCTATCCACTAGGCCACGCCACTCCCTAATAAATAATGAAGCCATGAATATATAAGATATTAGTACATTTAGATTTATTTATCTAATAACCGTAAATAAAACATTATGAAACTATAATTATTCATAAAGTTTCAGCGATCGAGTTGTGGAAGTGTGTACATATGGCAAACTCGTGCAATAACCTGTTTGTTCATTTGCATATGAAGATATGCAATTATGCAGATCCGGCTGTCAGCTTGAAATGTGAACGTTTTGCTCGTGGAGGGTGCACAAAACATACGGCGGGCAATCAATGGGTGGTTTTCGAAAGATTGAAAAAATCTAGTGCACGCAACAAACTTCACTCACTTACCCCCGGTGTTAAAAATAAGTTAATAATTTTTAAATACACTTAGAGATGAAAAAAATCTGGTGCGGGCAACACACGACTTTCACTTACCGTTGGTAAAATCAGTTAAAACATTTTCAAACAGTTAGAGATGAAAATTAGTGAAACTATTAAAGAATTAATTAAATTTAATTTCAATTGAAACATGTGTTTAAATAAAAAAATCTATGATATTATTGTCTAAAATTATCAGTTAGTTTTATCAGCTCATCATCACTCTTTATATATTAACTTTTACAAGCTTGTGAATAATATGATATTTTTTCTAAAATCTTTAGCTTTCCAACGGTATATTATACATCTATATTACTGTTCTTATGTTCAAAAACAAATAATTGCATTAAAATAATATTTTTGCAGTTATCTCATTTGGTTGTTTATTAAATTTGCTCAACTTACGTAATTAGCTGTTTTTCACCAGTGGTAACAAGATAATATAGTTATTTTTATAGAATCTTCAAAATCAAAGGTACTTTAGAGAAAGAAAATTTAAAATATCGGCATTTATGCCCTGTCAGACTATTTTAATCAGAATTAAACCTACATGATGTTAAACCCAATTAAAATTTACATTGATATAGCGAGTTTAATCAAAATCGTCGGAACCGTTTTCGAGAAAATCGAAAAAAAGGTGCAAAATGCATGGTATAAAGTGGCTCTTCAGTTAAGCTCATTTTGATAAAAAAGGTTTTGTAAAGGCGTATATTTGTCTTAAATATGAAATAGTAACCCTATATATAGTAAGTGAAAGTAAAAATTCAAAGAATTAATAACATAAAGTTTTGATACAAACACGTGTTTTATTAAATAATTTATAATATATTTGTCACAATTAGTTAGTTTCATTAGCTTTCCATTAACTTTTACAATTTCGTTAATGTGATTATATATTTTTTTAAATCTTCAGCTATCCAACGGTATATTATATTGGGTTGATGCAAAATTAATGCAGGTTTTTAGTAGGTATTGTAAATACGCCATATCTTTACTTTAACCATATATATTTAATCAAAATAATTTCCATCTGAATCAATGCACTTTTGCCAACGTTCAACAAGCTTTCTTATTCCACCAGAAAAAAAATCCGAATCCCTGGACTCAATGAAATCACGAAAAGAATTTTCAATGTCGTCCTGGTTTTGAAAATTTTTCTCCCTCAAAAAGTTGTCCAGATGCCTGAAAAAGTGGAAGTCTGTAGGAGAGAGGTCAGGTGAATAAGGCGGTGTTGGAGAACTTCGTAGCCCAACTCGTGCAGTGGTCGAAGCGTTGGTTGTGCAACGTGTGGTCTGGCGTTATCGTGGAGCAGGATCGGCCCCTTCCGATTCATCAATGCTGGGCAAAGACGTTGCAATTTTTGAGTTCCGAGTTCCGCCGCCATTTCTCGTGTGGTTTTGGTTGGGTCTTCTTCCACTTTTGACCTCAGCTGGTCGTTGTCCAGAGCAAGATGACGGCCCCGACCTTCCTTGTCTTCGAGGTCAAAATCTCCTCTGCGAAACTTCTGGAACCAACGCTGCACCGTGCACTCATTAATAGCCCCCTGACCCCACACTTCATTAATATTACGAGCCGTTTGCGCAGCGCTGCGCCCTAATTTAAATTCGTAAAAATAAATTTGACGAAAATCGCACTTTGACATTTTCGATTCAAGACCTTTGAACACACTGAACAAAACGATTTTACTAAACAAATTCATGGTGAAAGAGAGGGTATTAGATAAGGTTTGTTTTGGTATAATAATGATCAATGTTAGGATTAGCTTTGTTTACACAATTGGAATTAAGATATTGCAATAGAGGAAACCATTAATTTTGCATCAACCCAATACATCTATATTACCATTGTTATGTTCAGAACAAAAAAATTTATCTACAAAAATATTTTTCCTCTTTTCTCTAATTTAGTCATCGAATTCGTTCAGCTTAATATTTATTCGATTTTTACTAAGGCTAACAAGATGGTATGGTTATTTTTTTCGAATCTAAAAAATTAAAGATACTTTAGAGAAAGATTATTTTAAATATCCACTTTTAAGACCCTGTCAGACTATTACAATCAGAATTTATTTTTTACTTATTGATAACAACTGTATTGGTTAATAAATCAAGTAAATCAGCTATGAGATAAAATGCATGAAAAAGACATGATGAGAAACTGCCCATTGGCAGCACTCGAGGACATCTTCTTTTCTGACGCCTCAGAGGATTGTCAGGAATGGAAGAGGGAGCGATGTCAATAAGAATTAAACCTAAATTACATATTACATCGAAATTGCGAGTTTAATCAACATCCTTAAAACCATTTTGGAGAAAACCGTAATAGTATAAAGTACAACTTCCGGTCAGCCGATATTAGTGAAAAAGTTGCTGTAACATCTCAGGCGTGCAGTTATCTTAAACGTGAACCAGACACTCAGACTTGGAAAAGGAGACCTTAAAACGTGTATTTCCATTGAACACTGGAATACGAAAATTTTCACAATCGCCATACTTTCCCTTACTATATATTTCATACATACGTAAATGAAAGTAAAAATATTATGTTAATTTAAATTGCTTAATTTTATTCGTTTCCTTTTACACACTTATTATAAATCTTGTAAATGCATCTAAAAGAATGTATGGCATCAATTTGTATTTAGATGTACCTATATTATTTACCTAATTAATTAGCAATTTCAATAATAATTAGTAAATAGAGCAGAGAAAAACAATTATTTACTATATCTTATTATGCATCGTATTTAAACATATATGTTAAATCGTATTTAATAAACATATATGTTAAATCGTATCGTATTTAAACATATAAGTTAAATTTCATTGATTCTTTGTATGGTAGTATTAAGAATTTTAGTCATTGTTGTCAGACCCTGTCCATAAATCAGTACGTATTTTCCATTCTACCTTTTCCTACGTATTTTCCATCCTACCTACCCCCATCTCCCAAACAGTACCTAGTTTCCATTCTCCCACCATGCGGTACGTATCTCCTCTCTACTTCATATTTTTATATTTCATATTTCATGTAAATTATTGATACCTGTGTAAATTTTGTTTAGTGAACAGTTTTATTTTTTCTGTATAACACTTTCATTATTGTAATATGGCCATTGTATTTTAATTATGTTTTTTGTTTTTTTACATATACAGTTCTTCTGTTATTTTTTAATACCGACGTTCTCTAGTTAAATAGGTTATATAATATTGTATGTAATGTCATTGAAATTATATTCTTTTGTATCTTTTTTGCCCTGATGATGACCCACAAAGGGGGTCGAAACGTTGGCAAACAATAAAATAGTTGAAACTATTTAGTTGTTTCATTTAATGACCGCCACCCGGACTAATTCCTTCCAGTAAATCTCAACGGTCAACTAATTATATCCACAATGTTAAACATATATGTATTTTATGTTACAATTTTCACAAGCATTGTAGATTTATTTTAATTAGCCTTGTGTATATGAATATGTAAATATTTTATTTGTTTTCTAAACTATTATTGTTAAAATCTACCTGTTAAAATTTATTCCTATTATTCATTTTCTTTGTTATATCAGTTCTTTTTTTTTTTACTCTTTAGATACTGAAGTTCCAATTTAATCTGTCTGTGACATTATTCTGTAGGGACTTGTCCCAGAATAAATAAATAATTTATTATTTATATATATAATAAATTGGTTTTACTACAAAAACCTGTTATTATTATAACACTTTCTATAATTTATCCATAAAGTATTCGTTTTATGAAAATGCATTCCCTTCCCTTACTGTATATTTCATATATAGGTAAGTGAAGGTTAAAACGCTGCAGATCATATCTCAATAGTTTATTATTTTGGAATAATTATATTATTCAAATAACTGTGAAGACAATTGACTTATATGTAATGCAATAAATTAAACAAAGAGCTTAAGAAAGACGAACTAACAACACTATCAATTTATATACAAAAGGCAGGGGTACCCTACAAAACATTTTCGCAGACCCCTTCATACTAAACAAGGACCCCCTAAATCCTAATATTAGATATATATTCAGATTTTTACCGGGCTACACCGTACCAAGTGCATGCAAAATACCTCTAAAGAAACTCCGTATTTTATAAATTGCCTAGTTGGGGAAATAGAAATAAAGGAAAAAATCTGGTGCGGACAACACTCGACTTTCACTTACCTCCATTTTTAAAATCAATGAAAGAATTTTCAAAAACAGTTAGAGATAAAAATACGTGAAACTATTAAGGAAATGATTAAATTGAATTTATATAGAAACATGTGTTTTATTAAAAAATATATAATTATCTAAAATAATCAGTTAGTTTTATGTTCATTTCATCACTCTCTATTAACTTTTAAAAGCTTTTGTATGAGATAATATTCTTTCTAAAATTTTTAGCTTTCCAACGGTATAATCATACATGTATATGCTCTTATGTTCAAAAACGAAAAATTGCATTAAAAAAATATCTTTTCAGTTTTCTCCATTAGTTTGGTATCGAATTCATTCATTTTCTATATTTCCTTGTTTTTTATCAATGGTAACAAGATAATATAGTTATTTTTATAGAATCTACAAAATTAAAAGGTACTTTAGGGGAAGTAATTTTAAAATATCGGCATTTAAGCCCTGTCAGACTATTTTAATCAGAATGTAACCAACATGATATTAAAGCCCATTAAATTTTACATCGATATAGCGAGAAAATCGAAAAAAGGTGCTAAATGCATGGTATAAAGTGGCTTTTCTGACAAGCTCATTTTGGTTGTCTTAAATATGAAATTTCAGTTTCATAGGAATTTTCGTTTCCGCTCGGGAGTTACCACACACACACACACACACACACAGACCTTTTTGCGGCACTTATTGCCGTTGAAAACTGGAATTCGAAAATTTTCACGCAATACTTTCCCTTACTATATCTAGTAAGTGGAAGTAAATATAACCAGATAGTTGGAGTTTACTTCAATCCCCGAAGCATGCCAGATGGTCCTAGAATTTTTTTAAGAAATTAAAAAAACGTTTGTCATGATCTCCTTCAGAGGGATCATAAAATGGTTGTACAGAGTTCGTGCAGTCAGGTACTCGTAGATCCGGATCCTAATAAAACCTAGTAGGCAATATTTCCACTTTAATTTCGACCGATATCCATAGTAACGTAAAATGACCTACAATTTAAAACTTATACAAGAAGGTATATATTCAAATAATCAGGTTTAATAAACTGGTTTAATTAAAATAACCTGTTATTATTGTAACAATACCTATAATTTTTGCATAACGTATTCCTTTTATGCAAATGCAATAAACTCGTATTAAGAGTAAGTATCCGTTATAACATTTCAGACATAAATATCGTACCTGGTAATTTGGAAAATGTGTATTTATCCCTTTAGAACAAATGTAAATTCCAAAGCCGATATCTAATTTAAGTGCTAAATATCCATTCATTGTGAATTCGGTGCATTGTAAACTTTATTCTAAAATAATTCCTTTTTGTATAACAATAATGACATGTACTAATTATTGGATGCAAAAACTGTTTTGTTTTCCACTGTTAGATTATGAATAAAGAATAATGAATTCTCTAAGCCTGTGTTTCCTAACTACTCCAGAGTGTCCGCGAGATGACATAGGAAACTTTTGTTATTTTATTTGAAGGTGGAAATAATCGGGAGTCCGTCTTGTATTAAAATTTTAATTTTTCCGACGTTTCGGCTCCAACTTGTGAGCCATCATCTGGACATTACTGAGCTATGTCCAAGCATAAACTGGTTTATGTTTATTATTATTAAAAAGAGTTTATGCTTGGACTTGGCGCAGTAATTCCCTGATGATGGCCCACAAGTTTGAGCCATAAGGTTGGCAAAATTAAAATATTAAAAAAATACATTATTTCCATCTACAATAAGTATTACAGTTGTCAATATGATTTTCGCATATACAATACCTTAGTATATATATATATATATATTAAGGTAGATTGTTCATATTTAATTTTTTTCAGAAGCATACTTAAACTTTTCTTTTCATAACGTAAACAAAATTAAATATAAAAACTTATTAATATATTATATAAATTATATATTATATAAACATTTCTTGATGTCAATGCAAAAACAATCAAGTACATTCATTTAAGCTAAATATTTCCTAAAATGGATACAGCACCTTTTGCAAACCATCGTCTAAATTATAAGATGCATCCGACTAACAGTAACTTTTTGTACAATTAAAGTTGGAGTAAATCGTTTTATAAGTAATGGACTAACGATTTAGTGACCACAATTTAAATAAATCACTAAACATAATTCGAGACAGTATATTCTATATCCAGTCTATAAAAACCGACTACAAACCGCGAAATATTGTCCGCGGAAATTCACTAAAATTAAATAATTGTCGATGTAATTAGTTGACCGTTGAGAATTACTGGAAGGAATTAGTCCGGGTGGCGGTCATTAAATGAAACAACTAAATAGTTTCAACTACTTATTGTTCCTTCCAGTAATTCGAAACGGTCAACTAATTACATCTACAATGATGGAAAGAACACGGGAACAACAAAACGATACATCCTCCTCAACCCTCCGCCTTAACGCCAGAATACAAAATCGCAAGCAGGACATACTATCTACATCTCCACAACAGCAGGCATTCTCATCTCAGCAAGCCATCATTTCTACACCTCCAGCCCTGATGATGACCCACAAAGGGGGTCGAAACGTTGGCAAACAGTAAATAGTTGAAACTATTTAGTTGTTTCATTAAATGACCGCCACCCGGACTAATCCCTTCCAATAAATTAAATAATATAGTAAGGTTACTATTTTCCATAAAATACTACACGAAGTTTAATATATGTGTACAATAGTTGTTGGGCTCGATGACGAGCGGATTCCGAGAAAGTTGGTATTTGCTGATCCTACTGGTAGGCGTCCGAAAGGTAGGCCGAAGCGAAGATGGGAGGATTGCGTTATGGCTGATCCCGGGAGCTTGGGCTTGAATGGTGAATATTGGACGAGTCGGAATTTGGTGGTATCGGCATCAAACCTTCGGGTTCGCTAAGCTTATTATTATTATTATAAATTAAAAATAACATTGAGGATTTGAGCGATATATCTTTGGCCGCTCTACAAAAGAAGTCTTTGATACATTTTTTTTAAATTTAATTTTTAGACATCACTACGTTTCAGCCTCTAGGGCTTTTGATTAAATGATACAATGTATAATGATCCTTTTGAAAACAGGTGCTTTTAAAATTTGATAATAATAATAGGCTTACCGAACCCGAAGGTTCGATGCCGATACTATATAGGAAATATTAAAATTTGATACTGTTAATAATTGACGAAACCGCTGATGAAACGGTGAAATAATAACATGGATGTGCATGGTAGGTAACGCATTTATTAAAATGTTGACATTAGATGTATATTGAGAAAAAAATATTTTAAATAAATGTATAAATGCCATAAAAAAACTTCTAATTGTTTACAGATACTTGTTGTGATGTCTAAAAAGTAAATAAATAAAAAAATGTATCAAAGACTTCTTTTGTAGAGCGCCCAAAGATATATCGAAGAAAACTTAGGATAATGATGAGAAAATCATATTGACGACTGTAATAATTATTGTAGGTGGAAATAATGTCTTTTTTTAAAATTTTAATTTTGCCAACCTTATGCCTCAAACTTGTGGGCCATCATCAGGGAAATACTGCGCCATGTCCAAGCATAAACTCTTTTTAATAATAATAAACATAAACCAGTTTATGCTTGGAAATGGCTCAGTAATGTCCAGATGATGGCTCACAAGTTGGAGCCGAAACGTCGGCAAAATTAAAATTTTAATACAAGACGGACTCCCGATTATTTCCACCTTCAAATAAAATAACAAAAGTTTCCTATGTCATCTCGCGGACACTCTGGAGTAGTTAGGAAACACAGGCTTAGAGAATTCATTATTCTTTATTCATAATCTAACAGTGGAAAACAAAACAGTATTTGCATCCAATAATTAGTACATGACATAATTGTTGTTGTTGTTGTTTTGGTTTTAAGGGCAAAAAACTGCGAGTGGTTATTATTGCCCAAAACATCTTAAGAAGACGATTAACGTACCTATGATGAGAGGAAAAAAAAATTCGATAAGAATAAAACAGAACAATAGGGACAATAAACATTATGATTTAATCGGAACTGCAAACACGATGATTAGCAAAAGGTAAAAAAAAAATATAAATTAATAAATAAAAAAAATGAATAAAAATAAATTAATAAATAAAAAAATGAATAAAAATAAATTAATAAATAAAAATAGTGAGTAAAATAAAAAAAATAGCCGGAATGTGTTAAATGAGGTGATATAAACGAATGTTCTTCACCAATTGAATGACACCGTCGACGGCCCGGTCACTATACCTCCGAGTCTTTACATGACATTATTGTTATACAGAAAGAAATTATTTTGAATAAAGTTTACCATGCACCGAATTCACAATGAATGAATATTTAGTATTTAGTATTTAAAATAGATACCGGCAATGGAATTTACATTTGTGCTAGCGGTATAAATATAGATTTTCCGAATTACCAGGTACGTGATTTATGAATGTAATGTTATTACTGATATTTTCTCTTAATATAAGTTTATTGCATTTGCATAAAAGGAATACGTTATGCAAAAATTATAGGTATTGTTAAAATAATAACAGGCTATTTTAATTAAACCAGTTTATTCCATATAGGTACATTTAAATGCAAATTAATGCCATACATTCCTTTAGGTGCATTCACAAGATTTATAATTAATATGTAAACGGAAACAAAGAGAATTAAGCAATTTCAATTAACATAATATTTTTACTTTTACTTACGTGTATATGAAATATATATTAAGGAAATTTTGCGATAGCGAAAATTTTCGAATTTTAGATTTTAGTTTTCAACGGAAATACACGTTTTAGGGTTCCATAAATCCGAATAACCAAGTCCCAAAAAAAGGTCTGTGTGTGTGTGTGTGTGTGTGTGTGTGTGGTAAGTCTATCACGAAAAACGAAGTGACGAGGGATCACTTGTAGCTGGGTGGCTAGCATAACAGGCTCCTATGCAAAATTCACGGGTTCAAACCGCAGGTGGTCCTAGGATTTTTTAATGAGAGTAAAAAATTCTTAGTTATGCCGTCCTTTGGAAGGGACGTTAAAAGGTGGTCCCGAGCCTGTGCGATGTCAGGTACTCGTTAAAGATCCTGGATAGGCAAAATTTAGGATTCCCACTGTAGCATCGTCCGATTAGCCATAGTAGCATAAAGTGACGTTAAATAAATAAACAAACAAAACAACGAAGTGACGAATTAATCTGAACTTTCATATCTAAGACAACTATACGCCCGATTTCCATGCATTAAAACAATAAAAAAATTTTTTTTTAAATTCACAGCATTAGTATTGAAAAATATGTTGTTGACTTTATTATTTAGATTTTTCCACAAAAAATTATTACTTATAAATTTTGCAAATATAGTAAATACCCTTGAAAGTCAATGACTTATTATATACGTCTCTATTGAATATTCATAAAGCAGATTATATAAGTCATTTCTTGTCATTAGGATATTCATATAATGAATGAACTAGGTTACTTAAAATAATATATAAAATCAGTTAATAAAAAATAATATGTATATATATATTCTTTAACGTCCAGAGACGCACAGCTCATATTTTTTTACACACTCATATATAAGACAAAACGTACAGATAAGTAAAATTATTTTTTACCTAAAATAATTTTGATTAGGTCTAATATTGGTATTTTTTTACCAAAAAATAAATATTTTTTTTCTCAGAATTTTGGTTGCAGAAAGTTTTCGACACATACCTTAAGGTACATATAATCAATGATAATCGAAATCATTAATTTTATATATATATATATATATATATATATATATATATATATATATATGTATGTGTGTGTGTGTGTGTGTACATATTATTAAATGTAAACTAACTGATATTTAATAAAAAACAAAAAATGTGATGCACTAAATAAAATGTAAAAAGTATAGAATAGCAGAAAACTAGGATTAAATGTTTAAAAAACCGATAGTCAAACAATATATAAATAAATAATGACGATAACGTTAATAGAAAAACCGTTTATCGTAATATTATCCCGTCAGACGAGGAACCGCTCAAGACACTGCTGCAGTCTGTCGCCTATTTCTACAACTTTAAATATTCCCGCGGTTTTGCCGTAACGGAAGGTCATTTCTCTTTTAGATAAGGACATATATTTTAATAACTCTCATTTATTAGAATGGTACGGTTAATTCTTGCTTTATTATTATACATTTATTATTATATTTAAAAACAAAATTAAACTGGTATCTTTGTTTGTTTATTATTCTAAAATCACTTCGTGCTATTATATCTAATCGTACGATACTACATTGGAAGGCTTAAATTTTTCCTATTCAGATTTAATTAGGCTGGGGGTCTTTAACGAGTATCTACATGGCACAGCCTCAGGACCACATTTTACGTCTTCCCCGAAGGCCAGAAAAACAAAGGATTTGTTTACTCCCTTGAAAAAAAACCAAACGCTATCTGCCGACTTAGCATCCACGAATTTGGGTACAGAAGGCTATTTATGCTAGCCACTAAACCATAGATGACTGTCAAAATTTATGGTTCTTCTTATGTATATCAATGCTCTGGATCCATCCAGGGCACATAAACTTTTTTTGAACAGTCGACGGTACCCGCGGCTTTACACACTAATATTTTATTTTCTGATGATTTAGACATACAGCGTCAGTAGTAAGAATAAATATAGAGAGAGATACACTTTATTCATAAATAAACAAACAAAATGATGCTGCCCAACTTAATTAGGTTGCTATAACACAGCATACCAATTCTTTCCTACATGAATATTCTTAACATTTTATTTAACTATAAATATAATATTTTTTTCCTTTTTTACTCTTTTTAAATTTTTTTTCCTACTTATTTTTCCTTTTTTTTCTCTTTTCCTTCTCTACCGATTCACATTTTCTTTCAAATACCTACATATATCTATACATATACACCAAAGATTAAATAAAAAAAAACAACAAATTATATATACATTAGAAAACTACGTACCAAAAAATCACACTATCATAAATAAAAACAATACCAAAACACTTAGCACCTAAAATCAATATCTCTATATATATATTCAAAATTATTTTAAAATTAAAATATAAAACATTATAAGTAAACACAGTTGCACATGCATGCCCCTTCAATTATACCTGTTACGAGTAGATGTGATAGTGTATAATTCCTTAAAGCTATATTTCAATCAGTTACCTTTTCAATTATGCACACAAGGAATTTAAATGAAGAAATAATTCATGTTGGATGGAATAGAATTCCAAAGCTGGTGCCAGAAAGAAAAATCCATATGTTTTGGTTATGTGAGAAGGGAATTAAAGAAGGGAAAGCTGGTATTTAGTTTCTTGTGTTTGAATTGATAGTCGAGACTGAAGATCTTAAGTATAGTTGATCTGCATGTAATCAAATTACACATAGCTGAGCTACTGAAATTGAATGATTATTTATTTAATAGGTTGTATTATCTATCCCCAACGCCCCAACCTCAAATATTTTCTAATGGATTTAAAACAATAAACGAAAATGTGCCGTTTGTGGTATAGTGGCTAGTATAACAGCCTTCTATGCCGAGGGCCTTAAGTTCAAACTTGGCAGATGACCCTAGGATTTTTAAACGGGAGTAAAAAATTATTGGTAGTGCTGTCGTTCGGAGGGAACGTAAAATGGTGGTCTTGGACCTGTGAAATTTCAAGTTCTCTTTAATGATTCCTATCCTAATTAAACTTGGATAGGCTAAATTTAAGTCTCCTACAGTAGCGTCGCCGATTTGCCATAGTAGCATAATTTGACGTTAAACGAATATACAAACAATCTCATAAATCCTAAACCTATGCGTATATGTTTAACGACTCTTGTTAAAGTATGTTAGGAAATGTCAATAAATGTTTTTTGGAATTTCAGTGGAATTAAACTTGATTTTTAAATAAATGCTTTGGCAAGTTCTTAATACTTTCTTTATAATTAATTATCAAACCTATTGAATATCTATTTATGTAGGTTTTTATTACAGAGAAGGCTCTCAAAATTAAATAATCGAATTACTCTGAAGAGAAATCTTTATAAAATTTATTAGGTTCAATGATCTTAAGCACTGATGTACATGTTTCTGAGACAACTTTCTTTAACTACACAAATTTATTTTTTTGCTAAATAAATCAAAAACCACTATAAATATAAATATAAATATAGTATTAATAGTATATTAATAGTAAAAATATAAAAGTATATAATATAAATATAATATAAAAGTATTTTTCTGAAATGTTGTAGTTATCTTAAAACTAGAATTAAATTAAGATAAATTCTTCATTAAAAAACAACAAAAAAATACATTAGTGATTGAAAATATAGTATATCCTTTATTTTTTTAATATGAGTTAAATTAAAAAAGTTAGGATTATATATTACGTTAAAATTAATATTATATAATAATATTAATAGGCTTACCAAACCCGAAGGTTCAATGTCGATACCACCAAATTCAGCCTACTTAAGCTCGTCCAATGTTCACCGTTTAAGCCCAGCCTCCGAGATCAGCCTTAACGTAATCCTCCCGTCGACGCTTTGGCCTACCTTTCGGCCGCCTCCCCGTCGGTTCAGCGAATATCAACTTTCTCGATATCCATTCCTCACCGAGCCCAACAACTTTAGACGCCCATTTGTCTCCGCGATGCTATCAACTCAATCACAGGATACAAGTTCCACAATTCCGCGTTGTGCAACCTTCTAAACTCCCCAGTGGCCTCATCTCTCTTCGGACCAAATATTTTACGCAGAGCATCTTTTTTTTGAAAACTTTATGCCGTTGTTCATCCTTCAAAGTAAGCGGCCTCGGTTCACATCCGTAAAGAACCGTCGGAAGAATAATAGTTTTATAAATTCTAACCTTTAAGGTTTTATACAGAAGCCGCGAGCTAAGTAATTTAGCAACTGAATAATAACACGCATTTCCTGTCTTTAACCGGGATAGTATTATATATATTATAATATTATTAAATAGTTATTATTTTATAAGGAAGAATAAGTAGCCTATTCATAACACTAAAAAAATTGGAAACAAAAAGTTATTATATCCTCTTTGTTTGAAATGATTTAATAACGCAACTAATAAACGAACCAATATTTTTGTAAAACGGATATTTGAAAACGTTCTCTCGATAGTCTGCCGATCTCTCATTTTCTTTGAACACAAAATGATATTTCGAATACTGTTTTGCTTTTTCCCTCCTCGAATGAAAAGAAGGATGAAGGAAAAATATCTGAGTTATTAAAGAAGGATTCTGATTAATTCTACTCTTCATTTCAAATTCGCAGCTGTTGTTGAAGAAGCTGAACCCACTCTCCTCCTTGCTTTGTTTAGAATCCAGATCTGTTATTAATAACTTCATCTGTTCCCGAGATCGGATTCAATATTAAAGGCGATAAGCTGGGGTGGAATAAATCAAAGCGAGAAAAATTATACGAAATATCAGTTCTAGAAATAATCAGGAAATATTTGTAAGGTTTTTCCGTATAAATGCTGAAATATCACATTATCCCAAACACACGGACCTACTAGAAACGGCTAAAATAAATATCAGGACAAAGAAAAAAAAAGAGGCTGTTTGAGAAACCAAGAATCGAGTAATGGTTTTATATGAGGATAAAGAAGGAATATTCAATACTAATTTTCATGAATACACTTAAGTTTAAAAGAATCAAATGGGTTAAATAATATTTTTAAAAATTCTGGTGCGCGCAACACTTGACTTTTACATACCTCCGTTGTTAAAATAAATTTAAGAATCTTAAATGATATAAGAGATGAAATGAGTTTAAAGAATTAATTAAATGGATTTTCGATAGAAACATGTGTTTTATTAAATAATCTATTATATTATATATAAAATAAAAAGAAACTTTATTCACATATTTACATTTTGACAAAATGTTAACAATGATTTTGGATGAGTCATTCTTACAATCAGAAAATATTTTTTTTTTTTTTTTTTGTGATTATAGTACATTAGCCTAAATAACAGACATATTGTTGAAAAATTGAGGTTACATTGCGATTGTAGGAAAAATTATGCAAAAAACCTACGCATAACTATTATATTATTATCTATAACAATTAGTTAGTTTTAAGGGCCTTTCATCCCTCTCCATTTTATCTTATCTGTAAATTTTCAAGCCATTTATCTGTTAATAGCTTATTTACATATCGTACTGTACGGTGTACAGTTGTAAATTTCAATAAAAGAATTTAAAAAAAAAATATATATATATATATATATATATATATTGGGCTGATGCGAAATTAATGCAGGTTTCCTCTATTGCAATATCTTAATTCCAATTGTGTAAACAAAGCTAATCCTAACATTGATCATTATTATACCAAAACAAACCTTATCTAATACGCTCTGTTTCACCATGAATTTGTTTAGTAAAATCGTTTTGTTCAGTGTGTTCAAAGGTCTTGAATCGAAAATGTCAAAGTGCGATTTTCGTCAAATTTATTTTTACGAATTTAAATTAGGGCGCAGCGCTGCGCAAACGGCTCGTAATATTAATGAAGTGTGGGGTCAGGGGGCTATTAATGAGTGCACGGTGCAGCGTTGGTTCCAGAAGTTTCGCAGAGGAGATTTCGACCTCGAAGACAAGGAAGGTCGGGGCCGTCATCTTGCTCTGGACAACGACCAGCTGAGGTCAAAAGTGGAAGAAGACCCAACCAAAACCACACGAGAAATGGCGGCGGAACTCGGTGTGAACCAATCCACAGTTGTACGCCACTTGGAAGCAATTGGTAAGGTAAAAAAGTTGGCCAAGTGGGTGCCAGTAGTAACGCCAGACCACACGTTGCACAACCAACGCTTCGACGACTGCACGAGTTGGGCTACGAAGTTCTCCAACATCCGCCTTATTCACCTGACCTCTCTCCTACAGACTTCCACTTTTTCAGGCATCTGGACAACTTTTTGAGGGAGAAAAATTTTCAAAACCAGGACGACATTGAAAATTCTTTTCGTGATTTCATTGAGTCCAGGGATTCGGATTTTTTTTTCTGGTGGAATAAGAAAGCTTGTTGAACGTTGGCAAAAGTGCATTGATTCAGATGGAAATTATTTTGATTAAATATATATGGTTAAAGTAAAGATATGGCGTATTTACAATACCTACTAAAAACCTGCATTAATTTTGCATCAACCCAATATATACGTATATATAAAACAGTAATAAATCGAATAAAATAGGTGAAACATAATAAATAAATTTAAAAAATTTGTTGCGCACAACACACGACTTCCACTTACCTCCTTTATTATATCAATTTAAGCATTTTTAATTTAAATTTAGAAACGAAAATAAATTGTTAAAGCATTATTTACACTGGATTCAAATAGATACATGTGTTTTATTAAATAATCTATTATATTATTATCTACGACAATTAGTATTAGTATAGACGTTAGTTTTATCGGCTTTTCATGACTCTCCTTTAACTTTTACAACATTGTGTATAAGATAATATTTTTTCTAAACTCTTTAGCTTTCCAACGGTATATTATACATCAATATTACTGTTCTTATCTTCGAAAAAACAAAAATTACATTAAAGTATACTTTTGCTCACTTCTTATTTAGTTCATTATCAAATTTGTTGATGTGCCTAATTTTTTTAAATCTAAAAAATTAATTACTTTAGAGGAGGAAAATTTAAAAAATCTTCACTTAAGCCCTGTCAGACTCTTTCCATCAGAATGAAAGCTACATGATATCAAAGCTTATTAATTTTTACATCGATATAGAGAGTTTAAACAAAATTGTTAGAGCCGTTTTTGATAAAATCGAAAAAAAGGTGCAAAATGCATGTATAATGTTACATGTAGTTGTCTTAAATATGGAATTTCAGTTTTATACGGCTATAGGTTTTTGCGCTTGACTTACTACACACAAACACACACACACACACACACACACACATACACCTTTTTGCGGGACTCATTTGAGTCCCATTTGACCCAGAGGACCCTAAAACGTGTATTTCCGGTGAAAATTCGGATTCGAAAATTTTCATGATCGCAATACTATTTCTCCCTATGTATATTTCATATATAGGTAAGTGAATGTGAAAAATATGCCTTCTTACAGCAGAAAACAACAGAAATAACAACCGTTCTAGTTTCATTCGGTTGATTATTATTTGATTTTTCAAATTAAATTTTTAAAATACCTTAAACAAGTTTTTATGCAATAACCTTTTAGTCAAATCTACCTTCACAAAATAAACTTTAAAGTAAAAATAATTAATAACAATGTCATTTTATGAATTTAAGGATGGGATTAAACATAACATATATCCATAGGTTTATGGACTTATAACAATATTCTTTTTTTATACATCTTATTTTAATAATAACTTTTCTAAAATCTTGCTCTTTCCAACGGTCATCATACTTCTATATTCAAAAATGAAAAAAAAAAATGAAGAGAAAGTGAAAACTTATTTTTGATTTAATGTTTCTGAAAATTCTACTATTCAAAGAATTCGACCCGGTTTATAACGATGTTTTTTTCTGGACCTTAGAAGAGCGTTATAAAGATGTTTTACTGTATATACATTTGTAGAATAAACAAAGCCAGAAATTATTTCCGAGAATACAACTAACCAACTATTCGTCCTTTTTTTTACGTGTAATTAGAATGTGATCTGCTATTTTTTCATGGAAATAATTATTGCTTCAACCAAAGCTAAAAGAATTCGATTGTTAAAAATAGATAGATTGGTTTTGTTAGGCGATGCTAATAACAAAACGTGTTTACAATCGCTGACTCACGTCCGCTGTTTTCGTTAGACAAATATCACTTTCCCATTGTTGAGTGTTTAGCGTCTACACGCCAATAACCCCTGAATCATTATTTAGCATTTTATGATATGCGAGTTGATTTATTCCGGAAATCACGAAGTTTCTGAGAAGCCATTTTGAGTTGTAAAAATCCTAATAAAACTAAAGGTTCATTGTCGATACAACTATTATTTAATACACCCCTATTGAATATGGTAACTAAATTAAAAAGATAAGACTTAGTTGAGTTCTCCCATCTACGTGTCGAACTTTCAGAGTCAGACTAGATCTCAATATAAAATGATATCGCCATTTTCGATTTTCCGCGAAACCCTTCAAAATCAGAAGATTTTGATACGGTTTTAACTATCACAATGGAATCCCCTTCTAAAAGTTTTTGTGTAAAATACATTGCAATTAAATTTTTCTTTTGAAAGTAAAATTAATTTTTTTGTAATCAAGTCATCACAAAGTTATCTCTGAATTATGAGTAGTAACATAGATGTATAATACACCATTGGAAACAGCAAGATCTTGAAAATTTAATCTGCATTTAAAAAACGTACGTACGTACGTAAGTTGTTAAAATAAATGGAAACTAAATTAAAACTCTTTAAATGTATTCAGGGAGCGGCGTGGTCTAATATATAGAGTACTAGTCTACTGTTCTCCGGGCCCTGGGTTCGAATCTCGGCTGTGGCAGAATATTATTCATTCTGTTGATTCAGTCGGAGGGCGACCCTAGGGTATGGAGACCATCCTGTGGCACACCCAGCCTGTAAAAAGTGGGCACCCAAAACTTGGAAAAAATCTGGTAACTGAGCGTGATGAAGGCCTAATCACTTCATTGCACGGCCGATGGCTAAGAAACAGTACGAATCAATATGTTTACTGACTGAGCCCAAGACCCTTCATGGGTTTGTGGTGGTAGAGGTTTTTTATTTATTTATTTTTTTTTATTTATTTTTTTTTTTTATAAATCAATTAAAAATTTTGATTTAAATTTATGTGTCTAATTACAGATAATATACTATATAATATAACTAACATAATAATGTATAGAAGTTATAAAACAAACATAATATTTTCTTGCTAAGTGCACTTTTCGTTAACTAATAATCTCAAAGTGATTTACTCTTAATTGGTCAAACTGAACTTTTTTCAACATAAGCGAGCCTGATTGAATTAGAACTGTGCCTAGCAAGGGCTGATTGCTGGTATATAATAAATAATACATGCTATAACGGAATGGGGTGGTCTAGCGGATAGGGCACTTGTCTAATGTTCTCGGGTCCTTGGTTCGAATCTCGGCTGTGGCAGATATATTATTTATTCTGTTAATTCAGCCGTTAGGCGACCTAAGAGGAAATTATAAGCCCTCCTGGGGATACTCAGTCTCTATAAAGTGGGTACGCGAAAATGAGGGAAAACATGGCGGCTGAGTATGATACAGTACGAATATCTATTATGTACTGAGCCTAAGAATATTAGCGTCTGTAGATGTATAGGTTTTTTTTTTAGATTCTTTGAATTCCATGATACACGGACCGAGTATGGTATAATCCTTGATCCAAGATAATGTGCCAGATAATCTATCTCCTCCAGTTCTTAGAGCCAGATCATCCTACTCCACCGTTGTCCTCGGGGCACTTACCTCTATGATTTTTTTATTTCTGGAAGGATACCTTTTCAAGACCTAAATCCGGTCCTTAATTTTAATAACAATCCCTGTCTTCATCCGATTCCAGAGAAGAGAAAGATGAATATTTCAGCGTTATGTCCTGAAGACGAGTTTAAAATTGAGGATTTTTTTCGGATGACTTTTAAGAAAAGATTATAAAAATTAAACATACAAAATATAAAGGAACATTTTTTTTTTCATTGTTAATAAAAACCAACATATCTTCCTAAAAGTCGTTCGAATTTGAGCATCGGGTTTGTAGTGAAGAAGGTCGGAAAAAGGTTTTCCTAATCTTTATGCATAGTGAGCACATAAGAAGTACTCTACATGTATTAAAAATAAAATAATTTAAAGTAATATAAGTAACCATGATAACATAAATGTTAGAAATTCATGATGACTACAACTCTTCCTCGAAAAGCGTTCAAAACTTTCACTCTTTTACAAAAAGCTCATTTATGTCACAATTATGGGGCCCATCAGGACATTTGGAATCAATTGAGTTTTGGGGCTATGCTAAACCATTGAATTGTGAGTTGGAATTGTTTCTTACAATCCAAATTCTAAAAACTACTTATTTTGTCACAAACGAAACTATCCATATTGTCCAGAATATCCTATTTGTCATAGATCTATCTTGACATAGATAAACCCCTTTTAATTCCAAACTCCCTACCCACACAAATCCCCTATTCCGAAACCAATCATCTCTCACATATTATTGATAATCCTCGAAGAATCATCAAGGCGATTAAAAAGAAGATTTTGGGACCTAGAAAATAATATAAACTATGAAGTGCTACCTCTATGTAGTTTTTTCACAAATATTTTTCACGCCAATAATTATAATTCTACCTCTAGACCACTCTTGTACCTCTAGACGGTCGCATGTATCACATCTCTATGACGAGTCAAATTGGCTATTTCCCTCTATTCGAAGGCAATATTTCCTTGGTTCCTTTCTCTATCAACTCATCCGCTCACATCGCCCCTCTTACGTTTATAGTCTCCTGCAATTTAAATCCACAATCCATACTCAGGAAACCAGATCCCGTCCTTCTGACCTCTATACGCCTTCCCATCGAACCAAAAAATGTGGATTTTCCTTTTTAGCCCGGTCCACTTTTTTCTGGAATACTCTCCCATCAAACATCCACCATGCTCCTTCCCAATCTTCATTCAAATCGCTCCTTTTTAAACACCATCTTGCTTCCCAACCAGATGCCAACTAATTTCAGTATACAAATTTGAGTTATGTGAGAAATGTCCACACTTCATGTCATAAATGTTATAAAGTTTTCATTATTATTTTTAATTATTCTAAATTTTTTTTTCTTTGGTTTACTAGCCCTATGTTATTTTTAAATATTATTGTAATCTTTTTAATTTTTATTTTTCATTTCTTTCTGTTTTTACCATTTAAAATACTTGTATATATTTATTGTAACCATTAATGTTATAAGTCTTTTTTGTTTTTCTTTCTATGTGTTCTTTGGTCAGTCATAATACTTATTTGTTTTGTACCTTTATGTTATTCTTAAGGGACCTAGTCCCAGAATAAAGTTCTTTTTTCATTCATTCATTCATAATTCAGCACTTTTAATAGTTCTGTTTATTGTGTATAAACAGTTGCAAAATCAGTAAAATATATATATTTTTTATTAAATTTCCTAAGAAGGAAAATATTATTTTTCTAGACTAATAGGCTTTCATTCATAATAAATCAGCAAAATTATTATTTTAAAACAAATAATACCTATTTTGTAAGACTTATCTTAAAGAAATAGCAGTGAGGTTTCCCCCTTAGCAAAGAATAGGGTTTGGAAATAGAACGTGATAAAGAGGAACAAGACGAATAGAGTTCTAGATGTGATACTGGAAGTGCTAAGCAATATCAGAAATATATTCATGGAAGATCCGTGCACTTGAGGGTTGAGGCGCGGTAATATCAAACGGGGATACGTTTTCTTTTCATATTATGGGAAAAGAAGTTCATCAACGATGTTATTTTATCGTATTATGAAAAAGAAATGTTCCAATAGCATTAGGAATATGAATACATCATTATATTTAGATATGTGATTTAGAAATTATCGAATGTTGTGAATGCAGAACGTTGGTTTGTTTATTTATTTAACGTCACTTTATGCTACTAAGGCTAATCGGACGATGCTACAGTGGGAGTCCTAAATTTCGCCTATCCAGGTTTTATTAGGGTAGGGATTTTTAACGAGTACCTGACATCGCATAGGCTCGGAATCACCTTTAAACGTCCCCTCCGAAGGACAGCATAACTATGGATTTTTTACCCCCATTACAAATCCTAGGACCACCTGCGGGTTTGAAACCGTGACCTTTGGCATTAGAGGCTGTTATGCTAACCACCCAGCTATAAGTGATCCCTAGAGAATGCATCTAAAATGAGAGAATGGGTAAGATAGCGAAAAACGTACACGTAGGGGGAGGGTCAAAAAAATTTGATTTCTTTTTTTCGTACCAATAATTCATACCTGAAAATCAAAATGAAACCTCCAGTAGAAAGAAGGGATGTCTGTGGTGCAGTGGCTGGTATAACTACCTTCTATGACCTACGTCGCGGGTTCAAAGCCGGTGTATTTTAACCAAAAGATTACTATAGGATATTTATTACAAAATTGATATTTAGCATATTTTTATTCTAATCATTTAGTTGTATCTAAATATTCTGTTTGATTTTATCTAATGAACTTTCAAGTTTTTTAAAAGCCCGATTTAGAAATGCAGTTTTTTTCTAAAGGTACGAATTGCACATTTAGTTTCGTTCCAAATCATATTAAAACTTAATTCTCATTTAAAACTCCTTCCAAATTAGATTTTAATGAGAAAAGAATAAAATAATTTAATAACTTTAGGTTGTAGTTTCTAGCATTACAGCCTTCTATGCCCAAGGTTGGCTTAAACCAAGGTGGCCCTAGGATTTTTTTATGCAAGTAAAAAATCCACGGCTATGCTTTCCTTCGGAGAAGCCGTAAAATGGTGGTCCCGAGCCTGTGCGATATCAGATACTTGTTAAAGATCCCTATTCTAATTAAGTCTGGATAGGGAAAATTTAGGACTTCCACTTTAGCGCGTCCTATTAACCTCAGTAGCATTAAGTTTCGTTAAATGAATAAATAAACTAACGATTTAGTCTAGTAGGGATTAAAGAATTAAAATATTAATATCAATTTTATTTCATTTCATACAAACATTCACAAAAGCTGCGGGTTCGAACCTGTGACCTTTGGCATAGGATTTAGAACGTTGGTAGCTCAGTGGTTAGAAAGCTGTGCTACTAAACACTACCAAGAATTTAGTTTGATTGATGAATAAAAAAAAGTTCCAGAAAACAAAACTCTTGGTTTAAACAAAAGTTTAAAAAAAAAATTAAGCACTAAAAGTCTCTTAAACAATAAGAATAAACAATAGTGCGTTTTGTGAATCCAAACACCATCAGGAGAAAAATACTTCCTGGTTATTAGCACTAATTATATTCATATAAATCTAGTACTGTTTTAGAGGTGTGTTTTGCTATATCCCTCTTCCTTATTATTTTTATTATTATATATACTTATTTTTTCTATTCTTACTTCTTATTTTATTTTTTTTAATCACTTTATTTGTGAATTAATTATGTTATTATAGTACTTATAGGCAATATAGTATTATAAGCAAACTGCGGGAGAGGCGTGGTCTAGTGGTTAGAGCACTAGTATACTGTTCTCCGGGTTCTGGGTCGAATCCCAGCTATGGCAAAATATTATTCAGTCTGTTAATTTGATCGGGGGACGACCCTAGGCCATAGAGACCCTAATGGGGCAAACCCATTACAGTGGGTACTCTAATTTGGGGGAAAAACCTAGCGGCTGAGTGTGATCAAGGCCTAATTACCTCATTGCACGACCGTTGACCAAGAAACAGTACGAATCTCTATATATACAGAGCCCAAGAGGTTGTAGAGGTACAGGTTTTTTTTTTTTTTTTTTTTTTTTTTTTCGGCTATCTTGTTAAATATCTCCATTTATAAATTTTTAGTTAAAATCTTGAGCATGGCACTGTTTTATGTTTAATTAATTATGGAAACGTTTACAGCTTTATTATTTTTAGATATTTAATTAATAGACTGAAGAATTTTAATCGGAAGATTAAAGTGATGATATAAAAAATTGACCCTTTTTACTGCATATTAAAAATTAGTTATATTATACATAAAGTTATTTTATTGAATGCCGACTTTACGAGTGAGTACTACAGATCATCTGACTGCATCTCAACAAAACAAGTATACCTTTACACCATTACACCGTTAATTATTGATAAGGCTGAGGTCTATATCCGCTTAGCTATAGTTAATAACTGGCTAAGTACGAGGGACGATATGGATGCCAGGTTATGAAGCAACTGTTCCAGATTGAGTCATGATATAGCCCCCTCCTCACCCCCCTGAGGACTGAGGACTGAGGTAACCCGACACTGTGGAGATATTGGCCATCACTCAGTCTGACTCACATAGTCCAAGTTCCTCAGTCCCCTATCTCCTGTCACGCTGTCACTCACCTTCGATTTATAATGATGTATTATGTCTATGTGTATATCATAAGTTTATACGTGCCTATATTCCTTTTATTTATAACCACCTAGCAAGAAATCTGGATCTTAACGAAATATTTTTCCGTAAATTCTTCAATTATGTATTTTACAGAAAAAAAAAAAATATCCTTATGGTTTTTTTTTTTTTATAATGACAGTTATTCTAATATGCTACAGTCAAATATCACTTCAAAATTGTTCATATTTAAAAGTTTAATTGTTCTCATACTGTTCTTCTTATAACTTCTAAGTATTTGCTTAGTTTCTCTTTATAATCTTCAAATATTCTCATTCCAATATTATCATCTTAATTTAATGTTTGTTTCCATATTGCATTACTGGCATCATATTACTGTACCTAACTTACTATTAATTTTTTGATTGCATTGGTTGTTATGTTGTATATCTTAGCCTTAATGAAGACCCACAATGTAGGCTGAAACGTCGGCACACAATTACAAGTATTACTCATTAGTATGTTGTTTTTTTTGTTTAACCCTTACCTTCAGTTATTTATGATCGGGCAGTTCCTTCGAGAACGTAAAAATCGTGGGTAACACACCCTTTCTCCCTCATATACTCTAGTTTTGGTTTATTATTTTCAACAATGAACGTTTAAATTGAAGTGCTAGCCCTGAGTAGCTTCTTCACAAGAGTTTACCAAGCCAATTATTACATTCTTCACATTTACTAGTTGTATTTTTTTTTTATACAGTTGTAAACAACAATAAATAAATATTTTAAAAACTTCTCCGTAATCGACCGTAAAAAAATTACCACCCCCTTAAGTTTTGAGGTCAAGATACGTAAAACCCGAATAATGAATAGAAAAGGGGGAAAAAAAATCCGGCATTTTTCACAGGACCGATTTTATCGAAATTTGGCACAGAAATATCACGGCATTGGGCCATGATCCTAACACCTATACGTTGATATCAGGAGGTTTTAAAATAGAGGCAATTAAAATTATTTTGATTCAATAACTCAGGTTATTTTTGAAGATATAGAATAACATTTTTAAGTTTTCGGATCAGGGCACTCAGAAGAACCAAAGAAAAATTAAAAAAAAAATTAAAATCTTGCATTTATATAAGCTCATAACTCAGTTATTTACTATTGTACTATTTAATAGAGAATAAAATTCTTTATATAAACTTTAATTCCATTTGATTTATTTACCACTTTTTATATTAGTTAATTGCCTGTTAACAGCTGTATAAACAGTTATACCCTAATATAATTGTTTGAAAATAATAAACCATCGTGTAATAAATAAATAAAAAACTGTACCACTACAACCCATGAAGGGTCTTGACTCAGTACATATAGAGATTCGTACTGTTTCTAGGCCAATGGCCGTGCAATGAGGTGATAAGGCCTTGATCACGCTCAGCCGTCAGGTTTTTTTCCCATTTTTTTTTCGCTACCCACTTTTTAGAGGCTGAGTATGACGCAGGAGGGTCCACCTTAGGGTCACCTAACGTCTGAATCAACCGAATAAATAATATTCTGCCAAGGCCGGGATTCAAACCTGGAACCAAGAGAACAGTAGATAAGTGATTTATCCACTGGACCGCTCCACCATTCGCTTATAGCGTATTATCATATTGTTATTTATTAATAATTATATGATCAGTCCATAATAGTCCAGTCTACCTCTGAAAGGTCAAACGTAAAATTGGAAAATTACAATAGGTCTTATCTTCTTAATATAGTTGCCTCTTTCAAAGAGGTGTGTATCATGGCAATTGAATAAGCAATAAACCTCTAGATTTATTAGGATTTTTACTACTCAAAATGGCTTCTCAGAAACTTCGTGATTTCCGGAAGAAATCAACTCGCATATCATAAAATGCTAAATAATGATTCAGGGGTTATTGGAACCCGGAGCACAGTTGACTATGGTGCTCTATCCACTAGACCACGCCGCTCCCATTCTGTAATAACTTGCAGATTATTTTTATTCAATTTTAAATAAGAAATATTATTTTATATCAATTATTATTATAGAAGAGTAATTTTAATTATGAATGTATTATTTGGAACAATCTCTTCTTTTTATTTATATATTTATTTATTATAACATGTATAAAATTGTATTTTAACAACGTAACGTTTCGAGGTACTTTCTATGCCTCATCTTCAGATCATTAAAAATCATCTAAAATACAATTCAATATTATAAGCGACCATAACAAACATTATCAATAATTTAGAATACATTTATCACCTTCAATATTTACAATCTGTTTATAAAAAAACTTTATTAAAAATTCTACTTACATATATTTCCATATTATATCATAATATAGGTCATATAATAATGTACTATTATTCATACATAGTGCCTATATACGAATTATCCTGCCAATCTGTTAAAATAATCTCTACTTCAACATAACATAATAATTATTTTAACATTGTATTGCTAAACTTTTGCAACTATGAAGCAGACTAAATCAGCCTTTCATCTAATTCCATTCTTGTACTATTCAATGTTTTCAGAAAGTACCTCGAAACGTTACGTTGTTAAAATCAAAGTTTATATATGTTATAATAAATAAATATATAAATTAAAAGAAGAGATTGTTCCAAATAATACATTCATAAGAAATATTATGATTTGTTTCAATATTCTTCTTCTTCTTCTTCCAGTGGCGCGACAGGCCGTGTAGGCCTTTGGCCTCGCGGTGTAACCTCGTAGGAGATTACACTCACGTTTCTAGATGTATTTTAGGGAGCGGCGTGGTCTAGTGGATAGAGCACTAGTCTGCTGTGCTCCGGGTCCTGGGTTCGAATCCCGCCTGTGGCAGAATATTATTTATTCTGTTAATTCAGTCGGGGGCGACCCTAGGGTATGGAGACCCTCCTGGGGCAAACCCAGCCTCTATAAAGTGGGTACCCAAATTAATTGGGGAAAAACCGGGCGGCTGAGCGTAATTAAGGCCTAATCACCTCATTGCACTGCCGTTGGCCTAGAAACAGTACGAATCTCTATATGTACTGAGCCCAAGACCCTTCATGGGTTGTAGTGGTAGAGGTTTTTTTTTTCTAGATGTATTTTATAGGGTAGGATCATCACCTCCTATGCCTAATTTTGTTAGTGGCCACCTTTTGGATGACGGGTCTCACATACCCGCGGGAGAGGCTGTGAGTGAATCCCCTTTTAATTCTATCCTTATAAAAGTCCCTCTGGGACTGGGATTCGAACTCACAACATTTAGCGTGAGAAACTAGCGCGCTAGGCACTCAGCCACGGGCTCCCATATTTGTTTCAATATGTACAATAATAATAATGCTTTTTCGATTTAATTCATACAATATTTAAATAATATGCAATAATAACACACAAATATAGTTCAATGCACTATTTACAGTCTTCAATCTGACTGTTCTATCCGTGATAAAACACTGTATCTGGATCCGATCTTGGTGAATACTTGTCAAACATCAAATTAGCAGTTTTCATGTCGTCGGCAAACTGCTAGTATATTGTAATAGTAGTGAAATTCATACGCCATCTCCATGTAAATGGTACTTTGATGGAGATAGTGTCAGGTGACGACTGAATACAAACTTAGAGAACTTAAGCTTGCATTACATCCATGCTTGTTACTTATTCAGAATAATTAGCAAAGAGATGAACAACTGACAAGAATCAGAACTCAACAGACACGAGTATCCCATTAATATTCACTATTCAGGTAGGACGTCTAGTCTATCCTCCTGACATACTGCCACGACAGAGAGTACTGTGGAATTGTCTACATGACTGCGAACAGTGTCGGATCGTCTACATCGCCAAGGTAAGATAAGGTGTAACTATCACAACTGTCGTTATACGGTGATCGTGAAAGGATATTTACTATTGCTCAGAACCTCCATAATCGTTGTAATGCTCGAAGCGTCTGATTTTATAGTCTTTGGTCCTATATTACTACCAATATACATCGCATTAAATAGATTTACAAATTTTTATTATTTTTTTTTTTTAAACATATTTATTGATATTTACAACTGTATTAAATAAAATAAATCTAGTAAATGTGATGGTAATATACAAAACTGTCATGAAAAACATGTAGAGACACTACCCAGTGGCAGCACTCTTAAAATATTTTAAACTAGAAGGTCCCGGGGCCATTTCCTTTTCAGGCGCCTCGGAGGATTATCCGGAATTGAAGAGGAAGAAAGGATTGAAACTAGTGGGTTAGGGTGAGAATGGAGTTTGTCATGAAAGGATTGATACCTGGTCCGGGCCAAATCAGTAACATAGGGAACATTAAGGTCTTTATGGATAAGTTTATTCGTGACAAAGTAAGGAGCGTTGAGGATTTTACGAAGGATTTTGGATTGTAAGGATTGGATGCGGGAAGAATTTGATGGTTTAGTAGAGCCCCAAAGCTCTACTCCGTAAGTCCAGATTGGTCTTATAATAGTCATGTAGATGAGCCGTTTGTAGTTAAGAGGAAGGTTTGATCGTTTGTCTAGTAAGTGTTGAAGTAGCCTAAAGCGGCGACAAATTTTTATTAAATTAGTAAATAAATCGATTATTTAAATATAATATTTTACATTGTGGTGCACTTGCACATTTAACTTCACTATTATATCAATATCCCATCAATACAGTAAAGCACTTTTAATTAAAATTTTGTATATATGCAGATATGTTTCAGTTTCATCTGAACCCATCGACCCAAACACTTAAATCCTACACGAACCCGTACAACCCACCCCGGCGACTTTTGAGGCGGTGGCCTAGAGATGCCGTGCTTTAACCGATTTTCGGTAGTCATCATATTTGCTTATAGCAATTTTTTTTTTTTTTTTTTTGCAGATAGCAAATAACATTAAAGCTCAAACAAAAGCAATTGTAAATAAAAATGAAATCTTTTGTCTAGTTTTGTTATTAACTATTAGAATTATTATTATTAGAAGCTAACTTTTAATTTATTACAATTGTTCACTTTTGTTTTTTATTTCTATTATTTGATGGTTGTTTTATTTTTGTACTCGAAGACCCTAAAGTTCTTTTTGTTTTGTAATATTATTCGAAAGGGACTTGTCCCAGAATAAATAAAGAATTTATTATTATTATTATTATATGTTTTCTATGATATAAGAGCGTAAAGGTAGAAAGAGGGTGGCTGAGTGAATAGGGAACAGTTGAACACTGCTATTCGTTCGGTTTCGAGTCCGACAGTAGTAGAGTCTCTTTTATAAGGAGAAAATCCTCGATGAGATTGGTATACACAGTAGGATTTTAGTTATTTCTCATGATATCGACATTTTATTGAATCCAAACCTCAGAATACAAAATCCTTCGTAAAATCCTAAAGTCTCCTTATTTTTACAAGAACAAATTAATCCATAAAGATCTTAGTGTTCCATATGTTACAGACCTTACGTGAAATAGGTACTACTTTCATGACAAACCACACACCCACTCTAACACAATACTTTCAATACTTGCTTCATTATTCCTGATAATCCTCCAAGTCGCCTGAAAAGAAGATGGCCCTCTGATTTAGAATACTTATTGGAGTCCTGCCAACGGGTAGAGTATCTACATATATTTCATGTCATTGTATTATATTTCCATCACATTTACTGGAGACATTTACTGATGCAGCTGTAAATATCAATAAAAAAATCTGACACCAAGACCCTTCGTCTTGTAGTAGGGTTAGGTTAGGGTATTGGAATAGGCGCTCAACCTTTTGGTTATTAGCACCAAATATATTTATATTAACAGATCTCTTTATTTTATTATTATTTTTTCATAAACATGTTTAAAAAAAAATAAGACCGTAAAGTCCTTCAATATCTCACTCAGCGATCTAGGTAAATTTAATTTACTATCTAGGCTAGTACATGGACTTTGGGGCATTACACGGAATTTGGACAAATCGTCTTGTAGTAACTGATAAAATTTGATAATTCTCCATGTAAAACTATATATATATATATATATATATATATATAATATATATATATATATATATATTGATGATCAATACTTTAAAACTACTTGTAAAACGAATCTCAGCATTAAGAGGCACTAACATGGTATGTTAGATTTTATGACTGATGGATTAATTATATATATTCTTTCAATGTACTACTCTAAAATTTTCCAACTTGTAAATAGTCTTTGAATAATCCTTAATCGAAATACAACCCAACCTTAGGTAAACATAAGCTTCTTTTTTGGCTAATTACTTGGGTTTATCATTTTAGAAATGAACTAAAAATTATGTAAAAATCTTAAATTATTTATTTCTGAACGAGCTTTGCAATTAGATGATAAATAGGTTGATTTCATTAATGATATATTAATTCCTATGTATCTACTATTACCTAAAGACAGAATATTAAATTAAATTTCACCTTTAATCTTTAAATGTTACAGATTTTGAAAATCGCGAAACTGAAAAAATTAGAAACATAGCAAGTCACATTATTTACTCTTGGTCGCAAACCCAGGAAATCTTGCACTGCAGTACCCTTTAATAATGTTCCACCGATCTATGTCAAACAGGTCTATTGTACAAGCGTCGTACATGGAACCCTCATGCATGACTGAAAGGACAAGAAACGGCTTGTAGACAATGACAATACTTGACAAACCATCGGTAATGTTCTACGAATATTACCATCATATTGGGCAAATAAGATTGAGCTTTAGGGATATACTATACCATCTAAAACATACAATTCATAGCAAAATTCTAGGAGATAAGAACGTTCTGGAAAAAAAAAAAAAAAAAAAGGACTTTAAATAAAGAAAGATTGCGAGCATGGCTGATGTTCGACGGAAGGGAATTCCAAAAGCTGGTGGTAAGCAGGCAATAAAGAAACATTCATATATTTTGGGTATGTGAGAAGGGATATAAATAACGGACAGAAGGTTTTTAGTTTCTAGTGAATGAATTGAGAGTTGGATCTGAAGTAGATCGCAGATAAAATTGATCTACCTGTAATCAGATTACATATACCTGATCTACTAAGATTGACTTATTATTTATTTTGTAGTTATGATTGTTTTGATGTTATTTATTTATTTGCCAACTTTTTATTTACACAGTTGTAGGTTGTTGTTTTAATTTTTTTTTTTTTTATGTATTATTATTTTTTTTGTGTATATATTAATTAATTTATTTTATTTTAATTTATGTAATTTGATTTTATCATTATTTTCTTAATATATTGTATGAATGTGGTCTCATATCACTATTACCACGGTTCATTTTGAAACTAATTGTAATATATCTCAATTTATTAAATATGTTGGTTTATATTATCTTAGTTGTTATTTTTTTATTTTTTATTATAGAGATTTAGCTTCTTATTAAGATGGGTGCCATTGGACCAATCCTATTTAACCAGCTCATGCTCCGGAGAGAGACATTGGTATAACTGCTAATTGAAACAGATTACACCCATCGCAACAACCTCAAATATTTTTTATTGGCTTTAAAACACAAAACCAAAAAGGGTCATCTGTGGTGTAGTGGCCAGCATAACAGCCTTCTATGCCAATGGTCGTAGGTTCAAACTTGGCAGATGACTCTAAGATTTTTAACGGGAGTAAAAAATTATTGGTTGTGCTGCCGTTCTATAGGAACGTAAAATGGTGGTCCCGGACCTGTGCGATTTCAGATTCTCCTTAAAGATCCATATCCTAATTAAACTTGGATTGGATGAATTCAAGTATTATACTATAGCATCACCTATTAGCTACTGTACCATAAATTGACGTTTGATGAATAAACAAACAAACTAAGAAATCTTAAGCATTGCTTAAATATTCAACGATTCTTGTAAAAACTAAAGTATGAAAGAAATTGTTAATAATTTTTTTTTTTAATTTCAGTGGACGTATTATTTATTTAATACGTTGTTTTGTATTATTTATTAGTTGTTAATTTAATTTTATTAAAGCTATTCAGTTTCATATTATGATGTATACCATTGCACAAATCCTAACCAGCCAGTTCATGCTCTCCAAATCGGATCCATATGCTGGTTGTTCCCCTCCAGAGAGAGACACTGGTATAATTGCCAACTGAAACAGATTACTCCCATCGCCCTAACTCCATACTCATCTGATTAATCGTGTTGACCTTTCGGAAGAACATGCAAATAATGCGCAAGTGATAAATTGCACTCATAAAGACGTAAAAGCTAATGTTTCACCACGGACGGAACCCTTCGCTCAAATGGGGTGGAAGAAATTCGCAATTGGGGTAGCAGAATCCGTTAATACAGGCCGGTCCTACCATATGTCGGTTTATATACCATTTATATATATATATATATATATATATATATATATATATATATATATATATATATATATATAAGCATACAAATATTAATTGTAGGTCAACTTTCTTCAATACAACTATAAACTATAATATTTGAGAACATTGTTGCAGAAAAAAACAACGAATCCTTTGAGCAAAATCATAAAAAAATATTAATCATTGACAACGCATAACTAGAAATTAAGTAATAGATTTTTAAAAATGAATACATTAGATATCTTTATAATTCAGGTAACCTAGCTATATAGATATATTGAATTCAACTCCCTCCTTTGGAATTGTATACAGAATGAGTCGGAAGGAAGAGGCAAAACTGAAGGAGTTTATTTCTTTTACAACGGATTTTGAACAAGTTAATAGGTTCTCGTAAGGAGGGCAACTAGGTCGAAAACCGTTAGGATTATAAGATATAAGCAATAGCATACTCAGTACAATATTGCAAGTCTTCATTCATATAATTAAATTAATTAATAATTAAGTATGTGCATGGAAGTAAAAACAGACTCTAACAACACCTTTATCCTAATCACTCATAGTAGTTTGTTTGTTTCTTATTTTAACGTCACTTTATATTACTGTGACTAATCAGACGATGCTACAGTTGGATTCCTTAATTTTGGCTATCCAGGTCCCATTAGAATAGGGGTCTTTAACGAGTACCTGACATCGCATAGCCTCCGAGACTTTACTATAAGTTCTGGAAACTACTGTTTTTCATATTTTATTAGGTTGTGTCACATGAAATGTCCGTTTTCAAGGTAAAGGATTTTTATTAAAAATACGATATGAAAACAAGATAATTTTATTCGAAGTATTTACCTTTTTTGTCAACACATTTTCCCCAACGTGACACCAACTTTTTTATCCCAGAACTGAAAAACTCTAAGCTTTGAAGTGTAACAAAATCTGAAAACGCACTTTTCACTTGATCATAATTTTCAAAAAGTTTTCCTTTGACGAAGTTTTCTAAATTCCTGAACAGGTGGTAATCTGTTGGAGACAAGTCGGGAAAATTTTGCACGGTATATTTTGAATCATGGGTCTTGCTCCCGCTCAGTGAGATCATGAGGTACCCATGTATCGAACTTTTTTTACTTTCCCAATACACTTTAAATGACTGGAAACGGTAGATGCACTTGCATTTAGTTTTGCTGGGAGTCGTATAACTGTTTGGTAGGGTTTCTTTCTACTGACTTTTTGAGGACATCGTTGTCTATTACGGACGGAGTCTTCCTCGGGGCAAGTTTTCCAAGTCGTATCCCCAGCTGAAAACTTAGCAAACCAACGGCGAATGGTCCATTCATTAACACTCCCTTTCCCAAACGCCTTGCAAATGGCCGTGTTTAAACTCGTATAAAATATTACTCGAAAATCGCGTGTTTCCATGTTCATATTTAGAAGTATACTAAAAAGTGGGTATTGATTGGGAAGGTAATGTTTATAATACAAAGGTAAGAGGATTAGTGACTGTTTACTTTAAATATGTGAACATTCGGAAGAAAACAACAGAGACCTGCAAAATCCTTTATAAATTTCAGAAACTATAAAAGCGGACATTTCATGTGAAACAACCCAATATTTCTATAACTTTTACTTGCCCCATTATTCACTAGAGGTCCTCCCTGCTTATCCTTCCTACGCCCATCATTAGGAACACGTTATAATCCTATTCTTCTTCATCTTCTCTAACATCCTTAGTGCTCCGCAGCATGGAGGTTTTCCGATCCAAAACTGCAAAGCTTCCAGACCACGAGCTAGCGCTTCTATGAAACTGAGAGACTTCCCTTTCTGTTTACCTACCCTCGTGATGTGAATCCATCCATAGCAGTCAAGTCCTTCATCTCGTCCGGTGGGCTAACTTCAAAAAACTTCCTTGGGCCAAGATCCTCACCTCAAACATTCCCCAACTGCATTCTATCTATCACTACCAAGTCTTCCCGTATTTTCTCGTTCCTTGTCCTATCTTTTTATGTTTTACCCGTTATTCTCCGGAGTTATTTCATTTACTGAGCTGTATCAATACTCCAATATATGTCCAATCGGACCCTCCTCCCACTTCCATATATGAGGTTCGATAAGTATACGAACTTAATAATGTGTAATTTTATAGCTGCTTATATAGTAAATAGCATATACTTCCATTATTCGGTTTGAGAGCTCTTGTTCTATTTTCCCATTTTTATTTAGCACTGCACTGAGATAAGTGTGCTTCTGCGCTGTCTCCAAGGCTGTGTATCAACACATCCTCTTCTTCCCGACCAATGTGAATTACCTTGCTTTCTTGGGGGTTTTTAACCAACTGTCCAGCTCATCCTCCCACTCCGTAACCGCCTATTGTAGGTTCTCTTGGGTATCAGTAAGGGGGACAATGTCGTCAGATTTAATATGATCAGATTAGAATACATTTTAATTCTGACACTGATGATCACAGAGATTTTTTTTTCACTTATCATTTTATTTACACCTGTAAAAAATATTACAATCAGCAAATGTGCTAAAATCTAGGGAAACATGGCGTGGGCAGGCATGAGGGAGACAGCACCCAGTGGTGCATCCTCCTGACATTAAGCACAACTATATTTTCAGGTCAGGAGGTCCCTCATCCAACTCCTTTTCAGCCTACGCCGAGTTATGGATGGTAAGTCAGTTGTAGCCATCACAGAGATTTGATTCCGAAATATATAATAAGTATTACAAAACGCTGAAACATCTAAAAACACAGAAGGTACTCAAACACGTTGATTGTGTTTTTTTGCAATAGGAGTGGAAACGTTACTGCTAAGGAAGGTTCCCTTACCAAAGACGAATAAAGTAGTCGAATGGAGACTTGAACTTATGTTGTTCTTTTAAAATTTAAGATCTATTATTTAATCCTCCGATACGTCTGAAAATAAGATCTCCCCGAGACCTTCAAGTTTAGAATATTTTTAGAGTGCTGCCATTGGGTAGTTTCTCAACATGTATTTCATGTCAGTTTACTATTATCTATCACATTTACTTGACGTATTTTAAAAGAGTTCTAAATATCAATAAATATACTTAAAAAAAAAGATATATTAATGCAAAACGTTTATTCCGTGAATAGTATATGAAGTCTTAACGAAAACTAGTAAACACGCTTAACTTTTTTTTTCAAGCGAGAAACAGTAAATAGTAAGAGAGTGTCAATCGGTAAGTGAAAGCTGTGCAGTGCGTACCAGATGTTGAACAAATAGTTGGATTCGGATCACAAATGCTCCAGTGATAGCTCTGCTGGAGAAAAATAGAGGAATAAATTCATATTGTGGAGTGGACGAGAGCCGGCCCTGAAGAGGATAAGCCCCAAAGGTGTATATCATGGCCCTGTACATTTTTATGTCTTGTTTTGTTATGCTAATGCGGGGGGGCCCTACCGTCTTCGGTGTCCACAAAGGAGTTCTCGCTTAAATAATGCACTCCCTCCAGGGGGCTCTTGCATTCCTCTCTACCTTGGAGTATATATATATATATATATATAAAATTTATATACATTCTGACGATCAAAATTTAGAGACCACCTACGGTTTACATCAATTGATCTGTTTCACGGAACTTTCTCTTTGTGGATTATGTTGGTTGTACTACAAAATTAAACGGACACATTCATTATTTAATGGGGGAACTTTGTACAACTTTGGGAGTCAAGAAATCTAACAAAGAATAAAATTTATCTTCTCAATTCCTTCTTAGGGGAATACTAAACTACCTTCGGACACAAAATCACAATGCTTATTCTTATTTATTTTTATCACGTTCGTAGTATCAGTATTAATTAGATTTAATACAATTATTTCTTGTTATTTACGATAGTCACAAACCTTTCTTACTTCTAATTAGTTAATATCTATATACATAAATGATAACGCGATTTTAGTTTCCGCGAACTCCTTCTAAACCACTGGACGGATTTTGATACGGTTTTACTACGTTCTAGGGCATACTTTTCTGAAGTATTAAAAGTAAAAGACAGTGCAATCTAGCTTTTCTTTAAACGGGAAAAATAAATTTATGTAACTAAGTCAGCAAAAAAATTATTTCTGAAATACAAGTTGTAATACATACGAATATATACCGTTTTTAGAAATTTTAATCAAATAAGTTGTTTTAAGTCTTATTTTAAGTCAAAATAATGTCTTTATAAGCCCATAAACTTATGACCATTTATTATTTGTAATGAGGAAGGGTATGGAATTTAGATTTAAAGAATTATGTTTAGTTTCGTTTGAAACACATTTTTCAGGTTAAATAATATAATAATATAAAATTGTTATGAACAATAATCAATTACGTTTATGTCCTACTCATCATTTTACATTCTCTTCCACTACTTTGTTAATGAAATAACATTTTTTTATAAAATCTTTAGCTTTTTGACGGTATATTATACATCTATATAACTATTCTCATGTTAGAAAAAAAAATTGCACTTTACTTCTTTAGTCAGTTTTCGAATTTGTTTAACTTGTACGAGTATATTTGGTCGTATGTTTATTTTATTTCAAATTCAAGACTATAAAGTATTTTTTTTATTTTTCCTATTATTTTATTCATTAGGGACTTGCTCAAGATTAAAATAATAATTTATTATTATTATTAAAATTAAAGTTTCCATGGAGTTAATATAATTGTTTTTATCAAGTTGGAGTTTATTTAGATCTTCATATCAAGAAGAGACTTGAGTGATATTTTATTATTATTATTTTTTTTTTTTTTTATTATTTTTTTTTTTTATTTGTTCTCAGCTTTCGCTGGCATTAGAGCCTACCCGGACCTAAGTCAAGGGTGAGGCTAGTAAACCTTAATCCTTTATGTTCATTACTTTTCGAACAATACTCGCAGTACCGAGTAACACAGCTTTTTGCATCTCATCCAGAATGTTGAGGGGAAGATCCAGCTCCTTTATTGAATTAACAGTCATCTCTGGGATCAAGCCATTAGTTGAGATGATCAACGGCAGCACTCTCACTTTGTCGAGCTTGTACAATTGCTTCAATTCTTCCCCCAAATCCTGATATTTTCTGACCTTTTCTGCAACTACCTTGTGCAGGTTATCATCTGATGGCACCCCTATCTCGATGATCATTGCACATTTTTCTGCCTATAACTTCAGTAAACTATCTGGCTTGTTATGTGGAATTGTATGGTCGGTTATGATGGCCAGGTCCCAATACAGCTTGACGTGCTGTCTATTAATGACTGGCTGTGGGGTGTATTTGTAATACGGGTAAGTTTCCTCCAGCATATGATATTTCTTGGCCAACACTTGGTGAACAATTTTAGCCAAGTTATTGTGCCTCAGCAAGTATTCCTTTCCAGCGAGCACTTGACAGCCTGACGTGATATGCTGAATTGATTCTGTAACTGTTCTACAGTTATTATTATAATTATATATATATATTATTATAATATTTTGCGATTTTAGTTGTTTTGTTTTTTTTGTTTTTTTATCCTGCGACTGTGTAACATCCAGATCCTCCATACTCCGTTTATCTTATAATTTTTATCAGCGCAGTTATTTTATGTCCGTACTCAAGCTGCCATATCCTTTTTCAAATATTCTATTCACCTTTTCCCAGATCTTCCCCGTTTCTTTTTGCGTTTAATATATATATATAAATATATGAATGAATCGCCTTTTCCCTAGGTCATCGCATCATGCGTGAACCTCTTGACCAATTTCTTCAATTCTTTTTTTCTTATGTTTATATCAGTTAGGAGAAGGGTCTTATGAAAGAAAAAAGAGATAAGTTCCTTTTGGTAGATATTATAAAAAAAAAATTAATGGTAATGATAATAGCTTTATCTATATATATCTAAATGAATCGCCTTTTCCCTAGGTAATCGAATCACACGTGAACGGCTTGACCAATTCCTATAATTCTTGTTTTGTTATATTGATATCAGTCAGGAGAAGGATCTTCTCTTTCCTAAGGTGATCTCTTTATCTACATATGTAAAAATGAATCCTCCTTTTCCTTGGTCAACGCATCACGCGTAAACGGCTTGACCGATTTTCCTTCAGTTCAGACAGGACATCGTCTGTCGGGTCTGCTAGTAATCAGTAAAAATTATTAATCATAAAATAATTTACTTAAATAATTAATTGAATTATCTATCACATCAGGATTCGAACCCGTGTCATCAAAACGGTCCCTAAAGGGTAGATAATTAGCGACGGAAGGGAATGATGACGACTCTTATAAATAACAGAGGCGAAATAAGAGACAGAGGTTGTAGGCTATAAATCCCGACACCCCATCACACGAGGGCTCTTTGTTAGGGCGGCTCAGCGCATTTTTTAATTTCAAAGCTACTCTCTTCTCTATTATTGTCAGCATAAATTTCCTCCTTCACCGACCCCGCTCCAGTATTCAATACAGTCGCTCGCCTGGAACCCGCTATTGTCCTAGTTTGTTATTTATCGAAACCTCTCCAAATATACTCTTTTATTTATTTATTTATTCTCCGAATAAATACACGAAACAGTATGAAATAAATGATACATAGGAGATATTGACTTTTTCCCAGAAACCTTCCCAATGTTTGCCTGGTGTATGACTATCTTACCGATGAACTGGAAACAAAATTGAAACGTCTAATGAATTGTTTTATAAGATTTATTTTTTGGAGCACGTAGACGTTAACCTATTTCTGGGTATTATAATGATTTAATGTGGCTTTATCCTTATGTTCGACGGCCATACTTCCATGGTTCTTACATGTTCCAAACCTTAAAAAATATGAAACCTTCCTATATAACTGAACTCCTCACCCTCCGCTCTGACATCCATTCGTTAAATACTAGAACCCAATCAATCAAAATTTATACCCCATCACATAGAACTTCATCCTTTCACAAATCCTTTCTCGTTCGCTACTCATTATTTTGAAATTCCTTGCCTATCTCTATGCTTAAAACCGTCTCTTTCTCTTCTTTCAAACATTAACTTTTCCATTACCTACTTGAATCTCAATCTTCCGTTCCATTTTAAATATAAATATAATAAAATATATAAGTATAAATATGTGTATATATAAGGGCATGCTCCTATTGTATGTAAGTATGCAAAGATATGTAGATGTATTAAATTTGTTGTTCTTATTCATTTGAAAGTAACTGGACCATAGGCAATTTTTTGTTTTCATTGTTCTTGTTCTAAGGGGACTTGGTCTTAGAACAAAGATTTTTTTTCATTTCAATCATCCACAACAGTTTTAACTGCGACCAAATTAAAAAAAAGAACCCCATTTAGGGTTTTAGGTTCAGTACATACAGTAGAAATTCGTACCATTTCAAAGCCTAGATCACGCTCAACAAAAAAAAAAATTGCAAATATTTCAGGCCAAAACTTTCAGGACAATCACACAAGCCCCCTGGTATGTAAGCAACATAACATTACACAAAGACTTACACATGCAAACTGTACGAGAACAAATACAGACTCACTACAAAAAATTTCACAACAAGCTTCTAGGACATCCCAATAAACTTATACAAGGCATGGCTACAGAAGACATGCCTAACAACTTCCGCAGAAGGCTGAGAAGGAGTTAGATGAAAGACCTCCTTAAATAAAAAAATAAAATAAATAAATTTAAAAAAAAATAGAAAACCAAGACTGAAGAATAGCCACAGGGTAATTCTCTTCCTCATGCCTGACACACCTTTTTATTATTGTACCACATTTTTCCAGATCTCATTCGCTGGTTGTTTATAATTAACAGTTTTGAATTCAAAAAATAAAGAGAAAAAAAAAAACCTGTGAAAAACTGTTTCTCCCACGAGCGGTATCTAGCGCCTTTTTTGGTAACTAAGTGCTCCAAGCCTTTCCCCCATTTAAATTTATTTCACAGTGAGAGAAGTATATTTTAAAAATAAATTCGGACAATAACATCAAATGTTACTTTTTTAAAATTCTATGATACCATTAAATATTGTTTTAAAAAATATATATAAAAAACTAAATAATAATGGTACATAAAGACAAAGGATATGAAAACATGTTTCTTTTTTTTAGGTATAGAAAATCCAATTTAGGAAATTAAACATTATAAAAGTTTAGAAAAATTAATGATAAATTCTATATAAAGTACGGTCATTGAATACTTATACGTTGAAACTTATACGTTGAGAGTGGATGATAATTCAGTATCGCCAAATTTCATGAATTTTCACCACAAAACAACAAGGCATGTGTGAATAAGCCTCAAAAAATTGTGAAAACAATAAGAAAACAGTACTAAAACGTTTGGAAACATACTATACATATATATATATATATATATATATATATATATATATATATATATATATATACATAAATTTACATTTTTCTGCAAAATTAAAACTAATAAAAATTAGACCACAACGCATTCTCAATTTTATAGACATAGTAAAACATTGAAAATTTTTTACAACATTGGATTGACAATGCTTTATGGGGAAAAGTGTAAACAAATAAAAAAATCGTCCTTAAAATCAATTTGAAAACGTTAAGTCAAGAGTTGGAAAAAATTGAATAACATTACATTGTGTTTGGATAAAAACATGTGTATAATTAAACAAAATATTGTATTATTATCGTCTATAATCATGAAGTTTTATCACTCTCTATTACCTAATACATTTTTGTGTATAGGATAACATTTTTTTTCTAAAATATATAGCTTTTCAACGGTATATTATACGTCTATAATAATATCCATTTGTTCAAAAAACAAAACAAAGAAAATATTAAAATATCGCTTTTCTCTTCTCTTCTTTAGTTGGTTGTCGAATCCGTTTAACTTGTATATAAACCAGATTTTTTCAATAATAACAAGATAAGATGATCAATAATAATAAGATGAAATAGTCAATTTTTTTGGAATCTATAAAGTTGAAGGTACTTTAGAGAAAGAAAATTTAAAATATCGACATTTCAGTCCTGTTAAACTATTTTAACCAGAATGAAACCTACATGATATTAAAGAGGTTTATAGTTTAAATCTATACAGTGCGAACAATCAAAAACGTTAGAGCCGTTTTCGAGAAAATCTTAAAAACATTAAAAAAACCATTCATCCTTTTCTTAAATCTTTTTAACTATGTTTTTACCTTTAACATTTAAGCGGTAGTAATTGCTTCATTCGACCCATGAGTCCTTAGTATGAAAATTAAAACAGTAATTGAAAAATGGAAAACAAAAAATAGTACTAGTATACATATCAAAAGTAATCCGGTAAACCCTCCATAATCCTGATATATTAAAATAAAAGAAACAGCTATAACATGGAAAAATAAAATTCCAAGACATTCATTGGTTTTATAAATGATGGTGGAAATTTCCAGACTAAATTAGGCGGAAGGGATTCACATTTCTTCCAAAAGTTACAAAATATTCCTAAGCTTGCTAAATGAGGCGTAACTCTAGGGTGGTAATGATGCTTCGGACTCTATATTGCGCTAAAGGCTTATGTATGAGTATGTATATATCTATATATGTATTCTCCATGTTATAAATATTAAACTAATTATAAGATGGGGAGGGTGGTTGGTTTGTGGTCATCAAGAAATAATTTACTAATTAGGAAAACTTATTACATTTTTGTGCTGACGTTTTGGCCTATATTGTGGGCCTCCATTAGAGCTATGAACAACAAGATAGCAACCAATGTTACTAAAATAAAAAATAATTGCAAACAATTTTAAAAAAATACTAAAAACATAATAAATTACAAACACATATTTAAAATAAGTGTTATTTTAATTATGTGCCGACGTTTCGGCCTACAATGTGGGCCTTCATCAGGGCTAAAAGAAACAAGATAACAACCAATGTAATTATAGACTTAATAATGCGTTAGGTATATAATAATAATATGACAGTAACAAATTATGGGAACATAAATAAAATTAAATGTAAAATGATAATAAGATGACAATTATAAAGTATGGAAATAAGGTGACAGTTATAAAGTATGGAAATAAACAAAACTAAGATGATAGTTATAAAGTATGGAAGTAAACATAATTGAGATGATAATATTGTAATGAGAATATATAAAGAGAGTTGTTCTTTTTTATATATTACCTATACTCTTAACTATGTTTTTAATATATTACCGTCATATATCACTTCAAAATTGTTAATATTTAAAATTTTAATTGTTCACATATTTTTCCTTTGTCATTTTTTTCATTTGCTTAGTCTCTCTTTATATATTCTCATTACAATATTATCATCTCAATTATGTTTACTTCCATGCTTTATAACTATCATCTTAATTTTGTTTTTTTCCATACTTTATAACTGTCACCTTATTTCCATACTTTATAATTGTCATCTTATTATCAGTTTACATTTAATTTTATTTATGTTCCCATAATTTATTACTGTCATATTATTATTATATACCTAACGCATTATTAAGTCTATAATTACATTGGTTGTTATCTTGTTTCTTTTAGCCCTGATGAAGGCCCACATTGTAGGCCGAAACGTCGGCACATAATTAAAATAACACTTATTTTAAATATGTGTTTCTAATTTATGACCGCATCCCCAACCATCTTCCTCATCTAATTTCTCAACGGTCAACAAAACTCCATCATTATAAAAAAATAATAGTAAATATTAAAAACATAATAATAAATATTAAAAGCATAATAATAGGTAATAAAAACATAATTTTAAGAATATAAAGTTGGCCATTAATAAAGAAAAAAAATTATATATATACTAATAAAATACGAAAATAAAAATAAGTATAAAGTGATCATTTTGGTTTGAAAATATTCAAATATTATAGTAAGCAACCAAGTAGCAAATAAATGTATGCAGTTTAGGTAAATAATAGCGTATAGTTTGTTTATTACATTAGGAATACAAAGACATAATTATACTTAGACACGTGCTTTTCGCATATTTAAGATGGTTTGCTCGTTTATCCGTTTAATGTCCCTTTATTTTATTATGGCTAATAGAACAATCCTACAGGGGGATCCTACATTTTGTTTATCCAGGTTTAATTAGGATAAAGATCTTTGAAGAGCACCTGAAATTGCAGATGCCGGGGACCACCTTTTTACTTTTTCTCTGAAGGGCGGCATAATTAAGGATATTTTACTCCCTATTAAAAAATCCTAGGCAACCTACCAGGTTTGAACCCGCGTACATGGACATAGAAGGCTGTGCTGCAAGCCACCACACCCCAAGTGACCCGTATAAGGTCACTATCAGTCACATAAGCACTTTAATGTCAATTTAATTTAGTATGTCTCGAGCTCATCGTCTATCCATCGCCTCGGAGGTTTGTCAGGAATATATGAGAATGATAAGTTGCGTGCAAGAGGATTCGGGTGGGCGGGAGTTAGGAATTAAAAGAGGCATATCTGTTTTGGGATAGTTCTGAGACAAACGGGATATTTAGGTCATTATGGATGATTTTATTCGTAACAAGATAAGAAGCATTTAGGATTATGCAAAGGATTTTTATTGTAACGATTGAATGCGAGAGGAATTAGATGATTTAGTAGAGCCTCAAAGCTCGATTCCATATGTCCAGATAGGTCTGATGATGGTAACATAAACGAGCTATTTGTAATAAATTGGAAGTTTTGAACGTTTGTCGAGTAAGTGTTGTAGTAGTCTGTATGTACAGGGGTTTCTTGTCGTTATGTCTAGTAGACATGTGTTCCATGTAAGAGGTTTGTTAAGATTGAGTCCTAGGTACCCGATTTGTTCAATAGGTATGAGTGGGGTATTATTAAAGGATACAATGGGGCAGGAAATCATCGGTTTGTGACGAAGGGTAAAGGGGATTTGGTGGGATTTCTTAGGATTTATCTTAATCCCCCAGTTTTGACACCATTACTAAATGTCTCATATGTGGGACTGAATGGTTTGGGTTGCAGCGGCTGGATCATATGGACGGATAAAATACAAGTGTCATCCGCGTAAGTTGTGAGGACAGTGCTAGGATGGAATGGGAAATCAGCAGTATATACCGTATAAGGGATGGGACCTAAGATACTACCCAGAAGTACACCTGCAGACTAAGAAAATATGGAAGAGTAGTAAATTATATATTTACTTTGAAGGTTCTATTAGTGAGGTAGGAACGGATTATCAGGTAAGTATGTAGTGGGAAGGAATTGACGGATTTTATGAAGGAGTCCTGGGTGCTAGACTCGATCGAACGCCTGTTCGACGTCGAGAAGAGCACCCGTGCAAAACATCCCGAGCTCCAATGTGTACACAAATATCTTAATTATTGTTTTACCTGTTGCTGATTCCATCCTTAACCAACTTTAACATCATATATTTTAAACAATTGACAATTACAACATCATTTAAATACTTATAATAAAATGTGAATGCTTCACGTTTGTTTTATAATCGATGTTTCCAGTCACGTAGGAAAGATGTAATAAACTGATCTTTGTTTGTTTACTAAAAGCAAACTTTTTTCCTGCGACTCGGTACCGTTGATCCTATCATGAATGGTTTCATTGATAAAAAAGAAACTACGGATTAACTAAATTTAAATCTGAATAAGAAGGTTTAAATGAAAACAGTGATGATACCCAGGCGCCTGATTCAACACTCAGGTATCCCACTCAAATGCAAATAAGTGTTTTCCTTTCACTGTCCCTCCATTTCAAACACTGTTGCCAACTCACCTGAAACAGAGAGAGAAAAAAAAAAACATATCAGTGACACAGCCTTTCAATTATCGAAAAATGGATTTCATTTATACCTTTGTACTTTTTATTTATATATATATATATATATATATATATATATATATATATATATATATATTTTTATACTGCTAATATAAATTTATATAAAATAATTATCTCTCGATAATGTAGGATAATAAAAGATACAAAGGAATGTGAAATAATCAAAAATTTATAATAGAAAAATAAATAATTTATTTGTTTTTAGAGAAGAACCCTTTACCAAAGGGGTCTATCACTGGTTAATCAATGCATAGTCGTTCTTAAAAATTCACTAGAATAGTTTACTATGGTGTAGAGGTAGATTACTATGGTACAGAGGTTGGTTGCTATCTGCTTGCGGGACCCGGGTGTGAGATGACTTCTTTAGACACCGTCTCAGTGAACACTGATGAAGACCCACAATGTAGGCCGAAACGTCGGCACATAATTAAAATAGCACTTGTTTGAAATGTGTGTTTCTATTTTATGACCGCCCCTCCCCATCTTCCTCATTTCATTTCTCAACGGTCAACAAAAACTCCATCATTATGAATCCTCTAAAATAGTTTACGAATTCCCACTTTACTAATTAAAAATTAATGTATGTTAAAATTAAATAATTATATATATATTGTAATGTATTGAGGAAACTGAGGAAATTCTTTAATAGATAACTATTATATTAATTAAATAAAAGTTAATAAGCCTCTGTCGGCAAAAGATCAGAAGACGTATACCTAAATCCATGGGGGCTCCCAGCGATACCTCAGGAAACTTCCTCTGGAACCTAGGACAAAGGACCCCCGGGCTTGGGGTACTTTCCATACCAGCCCCGATGGATTCCACTAAGATGATTCCACCTCCGCCAGCCGACAAAGTGTTTTAAAGGTATTTGTGTTAATTGTAATATTGTGTGGCAAGTGTAACTATAATGTCCCTCAGTATTCTCAGGCATAGTTTAATTATATTGTATATGTGTTAAGTTGTTTTAAATAATAAAGTCAGTTTGTAAAAGATGTCTAATTTAATCATACCCTGCATGCCACCTACTGGGATTGGTAAACACGAAACCTTTGGAAAGGAAATCCAATGGTTTCATTAGATATATTGATTAAATATATCAATTGAGCATGTTTTTGAAGTTACCGTTGCCTTAGAAAAGCAGCCGGTCAAACATATGGCAATATATATATAGTTATATTTCGTCCTATTAATATTTTTGATCCCACCAAATATATCAAAGAGAGAAAAAGAATAATGTTTTAGAGCTATTATAAATTGTGGGCTCTATTTTATCAAAACGAAATAAAAATACAGGCGTCCAGCTGTTTCTTTTTTACTTTCACTTACTATATATAGTAAGGGAAAGTTATGCGATCGTGAAAATTTTCGAATTCCAGTTTTCAACGGAAATACACATTTTAGGGTCCCCTGAGTCCAAATAACCAACTCCCGCAAAAACGTCTGTGTGTTTGTGGCAAATCCCTGGCGGAAACGGTACTTCCTATGAAATTGAAATTTCATATTTAAGACAAATATACGCCCGAGACGTGACAAAACTTTTTTCATCAAAATGAGCTTACCAGAAGAGGCACTTTATACCATGCATTTTGCACCTTTTTTCGATTTTATCGAAAATGGTTCCGACGATTTTGATTAAACTCGCTATATCGATGTAGAATTTAATAGGCTTAAATGTCATGTAGGTTTCATTCTGATTGAAATAGTCTGACAGGGCATAAATTCTGATATTTTAAATTTCATTCCTCTAAAGTACCTTTAATTTTGTTGATTCTATAAAAATAACTATATTATCTTGTTACCACTGATAAAAAACAAGTAAATATATAAATTGAATGAATTCGATACCCAACTAAAGGAGAAAACAGAAAAAAATATTTTTTTAATGAATTTTTTTGTTTGTGAACATAAGAGCAGTAATATACATGTATGATATACCGTTGGAAAGCTAAAGATTTTAGAAAAATATTATCTTATACTCAAGCTTTTAAAATTTAATAGAGAGTGATGAAATGAAGATAAAAATAACTAATTATTTTAGATAACAATATAACATATTTTTTAATAAAAAACATGTTTCTATATAAATTCAATTTAATTAATTCTTTAATAGTTTCACGTATGTTTATCTCTAATTGTATTTGAAAATTCTATCATTGATTTTAAAAATGGAGGTAAGTGAAAGTCGTGTGTTGTAGGCACCAGATTTTTACGTATCTGATCGCATCAGGGACACGGTACAGGCAAGATACAGCTATTGAAGGTTAGTGTTTTTAGAGGTTGGCTATTGATTTCTTCATTAACATACTTAAGCTCCAATCTTTCCACCATGCCATAACTGTGTCCAGGTTTGAATTTCAGTTGACTATCTATCACTTGCCCTAGATATGTTATCTCGTCCACTACGCTTATTTCAGGAAGGTCTTTTTTCACTTTGATGACATTTGAGTTAGTACTTTTTTTCTTTCCAGAGGTCCAGTCAATACAGAACTACAATACATAAGCTCCCCAGCTATCAAATATAGCTGAAAGCAGAAGACTGTTCCACTGGAGCTGACATTTCCATACGAGAGACACACATAGCTTTATGTATCGACGAAGAGAACAGCACAGGAGAGAGAAGCTAGGACAAAGCATAAAGTGGCTTCATAGCGGACCCGTGTAGGTCCTTTATTGTGCTTGTCGTTTGAGCCGGTCTCTCCCTCCGCTGGCTATGGCGGCGCTCAATTCATTGCGCTTTATATCCACTGCTAATTATATCCTGTAGCAGTTCAAAGGATTATGGCCAATAAACGGATTCATAGCATTGTCTAATCAGAAGGGTGTATATACTCGTATTTTATGTTCCAAACACTAAAAAACATTGAACTTTAGCACTATCCAACATAGCAACTGGTCAAACATGATTACAGCTGAATTAATCAAGCAAACTAGTCCTGACTAGCGTAACAGCCTCCCATGCTAAAGGTCACGGGTTCAAACCCGCAGGTGGTCCTAGGATTTTTTAATGGGAGTAAAAAATCCTTAGTTACGCCGTCCTTCGGAGGGGACGTTAAAAGGTGGTCCCGAGCCTGTGCGATGTTAGGTACTCGTTAAAGATCCCTATCCTAATAAAACCTGGATAGGCAAAATTTAGGACTCCCACTGAAGCATCGTCCGAATAGCCATAGTAGCATAAAGTGACGTTAAATAAATAAACAATAAACAAACTAGTCCTAAAGTAATATGAATTTATAATACACCGTCAGAAAATAAATGATTCTAGAAAAATCAGATTCTCGACTTTAACTTACATCCATTGTTGAAATCAGATTTAAGAACTTTTAAAATAAAGTCAGAGATGAAAAAGGTTAAAGAATGCTACTGAGTTTCGTTAGAAACATGTTATTCATTAAATAATCCATTGTATGATTATCTAGAATAATCGCTTTGTATTAAGCGTAATTCATCACTCACCATTAACTTTTCAATATTGTGTATGATAGAATATTTTTTCTAAAATCTTTAGCTTTCCAACATTATATTATACATCTATATTACAGTTACTGTATTTATTATTACGTGTTCTGGTATTAATTTCCCTAAAAAAATATAACAACGGGATTGAATTTAAAGGATTTTTTAATTAACATTCAACACTCACACACACAATAATTTGTATTAAACTAAAAAGGTTGAAATACTCTAGCATACTTATTGATTGATAATCCATTAAAAATCAATATAAATAATTAGATACAATTATTTTTTTTCGTTCCATCAGTCCTCCTCATTTTTATCTTTATGTACGAAAAAAAAATTAACTAAAATTCTTATTAAATTTTATATCGATATAGCGAGTTTAACCAATATCGTTAGAGCCGTTTTTCAGAAAATCCTGAAAATGTGGAAAATTCTCGGTGTAAAGTAACTCTTTCGGTCAGCAGATTTTTGTGAAAAAGGTTTTGTAAGACCACGTTACATAACAAAAGAAAAAAGCACGATAATTTATTAATCAAAGAGACTAAGAAAAAAGATTTTCTGGATTTACTAAGTCTGTAAATTCCAAATTCTATTCGGAGGTTATGGATAAGCTATCAACACGGCAGAAATGTATGAAAAGTAATGGAACCTATTTTGATAAATAAAAATAAGTATAGATGATTTAATAGTGCGTAAAATATTTGGTCTGAAGAGAGATGAGGCCACTGGGGAGTTTAGAAGGTTTCACAACGCGGAATTGCGGAGTTTGTACCCTGTGGATATAATTGAGTTGATAGCATCGCAGAGACTCAAATGGGCGCGTAAAGTTGTTGGGCTTAGTGAGAAACGGATTCCGAGAAAGTTGGTATTCGCTGAACCGACTGGTAGCGTCCGAAAGGAAGGCCGAAGCGTCGATGGGAGGATTGCATTAAGGCTGATCTCGGGGGCTTGGGCTTGACCGGTGAACATTGGAAATTGCAGGCGAAGTTTGGTGGTATCGGCATCGAACCTTCGGGTTCGATAAACCTATTATTATTATAGATGATTTATTTTTTAAACCGTACTTCTGCATTATTTTGCGGATAACTGAGTAATATCCACTTACCCAAATTTATTTGCTTGTTAAAATAAGTTCGAGGCGTTTTTTTCTAGTGATTTAAATAAAAACTTCAGATTCTTATAAATATTTTTGATCAATTACATATCCCAATATTTAGTTTCATAGAGTGAGGATTGTCTGTGACCGATTCTTGAATTAGGTCATCGACAGTTGAAGGACGACCCAACCGCGTCTTTTAAATCAAAATTTCCAGTTCTGAAACAAGCAAATCACTAATGGATAATGGTTTCTCCTAAGGCTTCATCGACACACACACTGCAAATTGTTACCGTCTGTTGCAGCGAATTGTGTTTCGGAATAAAAAATCTATTAAATGACGAATATGTATTTTTTTTCCTCTTTCATTTTGTGCAAGCAAAATACCACTTAACAATCTTTTTTTATATTGAGGGTGTAATAGTCGACTGTTTTTTATACAACTCCTAGTTTATGCTTGGACATGGCTCAGTGATGCCCTGATGATGGCTCACAAGCTTGAGCCGAAACGTTGGCAAAAATTAAAAACTTTTCAAAAATGACTGATTCCTGACTATTCCACCTATAATCTTTTTTTAGAATATTTAAACATTATTGACCAAGTAAACATGATTTTTTAATCACAGAGAAGATTAAATTAAAATGTTGAAAAATACTAGGAACTTATTTTCCAACCCAATATCTTATACGAAATTATCCTTAACCTTATTCTTCGTATTGTTGAATAGATTTTATATTTATATTCCATCCCTAAGAATAATACATTGAATGGGTAGCGCTGTCCATATCAATTTTCCGTTCTATTTCCAAGTTGTAATGTATCGACGAAGAGCTTTCACTATCGGAAGTGTAATGTAGGTCTGGAAGCCCTTGGGTGTGATGTATGAAGGCCCTTAGCTACCCTCGAGTTCATCAGCTTCCAGGCGTAACTTCCCACGAAAATACATCGCTCATATCCTGGATATCCTCATCTCCTAAACTGGAAGAGAACTTCCACATTTGATTTGTAATCTTCCCCAAGAGCTTTTAGAATATTATCGCCTAGGAGCTGTTGGTCGATTTGGTTGAGTGAACCAAGTACTAATGACCTCAGGTCGAATGTATGTTATCCTAGTTTCTGAGCCTTCTTCTTTTATTGGGATATCAGTTCCAGACCATCCTATTAGTCATCATTAACCATGTATCTTCCTCTACTTCGATTTTTTGGTAATCACTGGGGAAAATGGGAGGTACTGAATGATTTCCGAAGGAATGAAACGGCTGACATAACAGTATAAATAATTATCTTGCCATTGCCGGGCTTGAGCCACAGAACCCAGGAACTACACTTCGAGCCGCCCAACTACTCTAAAATATTAAATACATAATACCTGTTATGCCCAAGGGCACAGGTTTATTTTTTTACTCTGACTTAACTACATATGAAATATACCCTAAGATGTTTTTAATGAGAGTGAAAAATCCATGTTCTGTCATCCTCCGGAAGGACATAAATCCTTAAAGATGTCTGATAATCGTTAATGATCCCTATCCTAATTAAACATGGAAAGGCGAAATTTAGGTCTTCCACTGTGGCTTCGTTCGATTTGCCGAAGTAGCATAAAAGTGACATTAAATGCACAAATTAACAATCGTGAATTTTATTAATTACAAAAATTTAGGGAGCGGCTTGGTCTGGAGGGTCTACTGTTCTCTCGAGGGTTCGAACCTCGGCTGTTTGAGAATTTCATATTCTGTTATTTCAGTCGTAGAGCAGCCCTGGGGTATGGAGACCTTCCTGGCGCATACCAAGCATATAAAGTGAATAACCAAAGTTTGGGGGAATTTGCCTTGAAACAGTACGAATCTCTTAAGTACTAAACCCCAGACAGAGCCTTCATAATTGTAAAGGTACAGTTTTTTAAATTTATTTATTGATATTTTCAACTTTATTTTAGACTGAAACAAGTAAATATCCTTACTGAGAACCCGTATTAAAAAGCATGAAGAGAAACTACTCATTAGCAGCTCTCTAGTACATATTCAAAACCAGAAGGTTGTGCAGCTATCTTATATTCAGCAGCCTCGGAGGATAATCAGGAATCGAATAGGAAGAAAGAGTTGAAACTTGTATGTTTTTTTTTTTTATTAAATGAGGGTAAGGAATTTAAGAAGCATTATAGGATTTTGAATTTTATAAATTGGATACGGATGAGTTCTATACTTTAGTAGAGCCCATAGCTTAGTTGGAACGTTTGTCTTGAGTGTTGAAGCAGCCGGAATGTATCTTGTAGTTTCAGTCTCTAATGTAGTTATGATTGTTAACGTTTTTTGAGTTGAAGAAGAGTTACAACGCTAGTCGAAACGTCGTCGCTAAATAGTTATGACTATTTCCTTAGTTTTCTAGGCCGCAACCCAAACTTGCGTAGAATCGTTCTCTACTCTGAGTTAAATATTTGCTTTGAGGTTAAATAGGGCATATTAAACATAGAGGAAAAACTAAAAAAATTGGTGAAATAGAATTTTTAATAAATTTAATAAAACATTCATCACTGATCACACTTTTGAAATATAGAAAAATAGAAAGTGATACAGCCGTTAAACTTTACGAAGATGAAATATATTTGACTGGTCTGTTGGCCGTAGCGCTCGCCCGCCCGTGAACACAATCAACCACCGGCTATTGTACAATTTGAATGCTTTTTGTTATAGCCTTCTCGTCAATAAAGAAAAAAAAAGAGCTTGGGTATAATAACTGTCTATGATTCTGTGTATGACTAAAATATATGGTACGATATGGTTGTAAAAAAAATTATATTCCTGATAACATTACTATCATATTGACTTTCCCAGACAATTAATATAGGATGTTAGTTGTTTTTTTAATACCCAAGTTTATAATGAGCTCTTTAGTGGATTATTCATTTTTATGAATTTCAACACTTATTAATTCTCTTAAAAAAGAAAAGGGATATGTTTTGTTTACGTCTGTTGCATTTCACTTCTTGGACGTAATCCAGTAATTTAAAACTAAGATTAATAAAAAAAAAAATTGTAACTCTACAACCCAGGAAGGGTCATGGGCTCAGTACATATAGAGATTCGTTCTATTCCTTGGCCAACGGCAGTGCAATGAGGTGATTAGGCCAAGATCAACGCCCAGATTTTCTCCACTTTATCGAGGCTGGGTTTGCCCCAGGAGGTTCACCATACCCTAGGGTCGTCCTCCCCTCCTACTCCCTACAGCTGAAATAACAGAATATTCCATATGTACAAAGTAAAATAAAATGGTAATGATAACCTGAAACTAATTCATATTCGTATATAAGTACTGTCCCATGGAACTCCGAATCAAGCTCTCATAACCACTAGTGGATAGGCTTGTAGCAGCGGTGTCACATGACGCCTAAGAGGTTAAGTGATGTTGGTAATGCAGAATTGATGTTAATATAAATTTATTTTCTCCTTATTATCAATTATTGTTTTCAGTTTAATTATTCACTATTTTTCGTACAATTATTTTTTTAATTATAAATTTATTTTAAGCCCTATACAAAACCAACTATTACCTTCCTCAGAACGATATATTTTTACTTTTACTTACTATTTTTAGTAAGGGAAAGTATTGCGATAATGAAAATTTTCGAAATCCAGTTTTCAACGGAAATACACATTTTAGGGTCCCCTGAGCTAAAATAACCGAGTCCAGCAAAAAGGTCTGTGTTTGTGTGTGTGGTAACTCCCGGGCGGAAACGGTAATTCCTATGAAACTGAAATTTCATATTTAAGACAACTATACGCCTGAGACGTGACAACACTTTTTTCATCAAAATGAGCTTACCAGAAGAGGCACTTTATACCATGCATTTTGCACATTTTTTCGATTTTCTCAAAAACGGTTCAGACGATTTTGATTGAACTCGCTATATCGATGTAAAATTTAATAGGCTTTAATATCATAAAGGTTTTATTTGGATAACTATGGTCTGACAGGGCTTAAATGCCGATATTTTAAATTTTCTTCCCCTAAAGTACCTTTAATTTTGTAGATTCAATAATAATAACCAGATTATCTTGTTAACGCTGATGAAAAACAGGTAAATATATAAATTGAATAAATTCGATAACAAACTAAAGGAGAAAACAGAAAAAATATTTTTTTTTAATGTAATTTTTTCGTTTTTGAACATAAGAGCAGTAATATACATGTATGATATCCCGTTGGAAAGCTAAAGATTTTAGAAAAATATCATCTCATACACAAGCTTTTAAAAGTTAATAGAGAGTGATGAATGGAACATAAAACTAACTGATTATTTTAGATAATAATACAATAGATTTTTTAATGAAACACATGTTTCTATAGAAATTTAATTTAATTAATTCCTTAATAGTTTCACGTATTTTTATCTTTAATTGTATTTGAAAATCCTTTCATTGATTTAAAAAATGGAGGTGAGTGAAAGTCGTGTGTTACCCGTACCAGATTTTTTTTTCGTATAATTATTTTTCTAATTATAAATTTTTTTTTTTCTAATTCACTTGTTTCAATCCTTGCTTCCTCTACAATCCCTGATAATCCTCCGAGGCGTCTGAAAAGAAGATGGCCACGAGACCTTCTAGTTTAACATAGTCTATGGGGAGCTGCCAATGGGTAGTATCCCCACATGTGAATCCATGACATTTTTATCTTATATCTCATTTACTAGATGTATATCATTATACAGTTGTAAATAGCAATAAATCTATTAAAAAAAAAAAAAAAATATTTTAAGCGCATTACAAAAGCAACTATTACCTTCCTCAGAACGATATCTATTTTTACTTTTACTGACTATATATAGTAAGTTTTTACAGTTTTTTTTGACATTGTATTCAATAAGTCTTTCTCTTGTAACTAAAGAAACTGTGTACATTGTCAAATTATTAGCAACACGTTAAAGGCATATTCCCAGGACATCCCAGCACCTCTCATTCATCCACGTCACTGGTCTTACAAGGCAGTGGAGACTGAGTGAGCGCGCTAGAGCCACTCTCAGGACACGAGTGACCGAAGCGATGAACAACAGTATAAGAAACAACCGTTTTCAATGCTCTAATCTTCAAGGATTATCAATATCCAAGGATAAGTGTTGTCACACACGATTTTAAAAAGAAACAGAAATCGAATACAAGCAAACAAGTGAAATTAAGAAAAGTGTGTAATTTGTTGAAAACAGTGGTATGGAGGAAAAATGTATATTAATTGAAACTGATGTTTTTATGCAACAGACAGTTTCCCCAGGCAAAATGAACAGGAAAATGAATCAGAAAGAATTTAAATCATGTTTATATTTCCTACAATGATTACACCATACATTTCCCTCATACCAAGTCTCATTCAACGATCAGAAGAGTGTTTATTTTTTTACATATAGAACGTATCGTAATATTTGTTTTTTAATCCTATAATTGTTTTTTGTTTTGTTTTTTTCTCCAAATTGATATTTGCCATCTGAAAACAAATTTGCAATAAGCAAATATGTTAACTTCCTAAAAACTAGGTTAAATCAAGGCATCTCTAGGTCACCGCTTCAAAATTCGTCGGAGTGGGTTGTACGGGTTGGTGTAGGATTCAAGTCTATGTCATAAATCAGCCTGCAGTGAAATCTTTTATAAAGTTCTGTGATTGTGTCTGAAACTGTGAATATATCCAAGTCCATGTGAAGTAATTCGTTCGTAACATATTCCGTGATTTTTTTGTAATATTTTCGATTGAATAGACTGAATTAACCAGATCGTCTGTTCAGCTGTTTTATTTGTATCGTATAATAAAAAAATATATGCTATGTTTTTGACCAGCTGCTTTTCTGATGCAGTACCTTCAAATACTAGCTTACTTAATATATTTAATCTATATATAAACTATATTTAATGATACCATTGGATTTCCTTACCAAATGTATCGTGTTTACCAATCCAATAGGTGGCATGCAGGGTAAGATTAATGTAAACAAGATTCAATTAATACGTCATTATAATTATTAACTTACACATATAAATTATATTAATACATTGCATAGAACTTTGATTGAGAATACTGAGGGACATTTTCACTACTACCTTTGCCATACAATATCACAAAAAGAAGTACCTTTAAAATCTTAGTCAGCTGGAGAAGGTGGAATCTGTTCTTGGCTCTTAGATCTACAGCTGCTCTCTGACCCCCAGACGGAAATCTCTTCTTCTAGACGGAACCCGACTCACATCTTCTTGAGGATGGAATAAGACTCACCTCATCTTGAGGATAGAACTAGACTCCCCTTTTCGAATCTTGTCCTCATCGTCGTCACCTCGGCCAGGCCTGATCTAGGAAGTCCCCAAGCCGGGGGTTCTTTATCCTAGTGTCTAGGAAGTTTCCCGAGGTACATATTGCTGGGGGACCCCATGGAGGTAAACGCCTTTTAATGTTTTGCTTACAAAGGTTCATTATCTTTAATTGTTTAATATTAAAATTATTTAATAATGAATTCCCCTCAGTATCCTCAATACATTACATATAATATAAAAAAGCTTTATACTCTGAAATTAAAATTAATAAAGCTCATATATATATATGGGTTGTTGCAAACAATTAAAATTCGTTAAACCGAAACAGTCACTATATAAACAAATTTTGTATTCTGTCTCTGATATAATATGGATTAGTAAAAACGTTAAACAACCTTAAAAATTTAGTAATTTCAGCCGAAGGTGTCTCGAAAAATCGTGAAGACACCATTCTACTTGAGCAATGACTTAATAAACAAGGATTTAAGAATCATTAAAGTTTCAGATTCTACTACAGAATCCTAATAAGCGGAATAAATATATTTTTTCTCAATAGAAAAACTTCTACCAATGTTGAAACGGACACAATTAAGTCGTTGATTTCCAAAAAGGTATTAAAAGGCAATTTTTACGAAATTGTTATTATGACATATTTTTATTCTCCTCATTTAGTTTTCTCTTAGGTTCTTTAATAATGCGAATTAGGAATAATTCTAAATAATTCTAAAGTACTAATTAGGACTTAATTTTGTTCTAAATCACACTAAAACATTTCATTTCATAACATTAATATAGTTTTATTAATAAAGTAAAAAAAAACGATTCTAGCTATTAAATAATCAAATAAATTAGTTTAATAATATAGTGATGGGAGATTTTTGTGCTTCCTGCTAAATTTCTTAGAATTGATTTAGTACCTTCTGAAAATGTTTCAATAGTTAATAGTATATAATAGTATGTTAATAGTAACACAAAGTGATAAATATTAAATAAATTTATATGACGAAATCTCATTCAGAGCTAAAAAGAAAGCAAACAATGTTTACTGAAAAGTGTATATTTTTTTAATCCTTCAATATTTATTATTATGTCTCATAAGATTACCTTGTATACAACTAACTAGCATAACATGAATTATATTATCTGTCGTTATAAAATTTAGAATTAAATTGATTATCAATGCTATAATTATATTTTCATTACATGTTTAAGTGTTTATTCTTACATGTATTTTTATTCCCTCTATAATATTACTTTCATTCCATAAAAGTATGGAAAGTAAAAAAGCTCGATACATGGGTACCTCATGATCTCACTGAGCGTTGTGTGTATGTTTCAAAACATACCGCTCAAAAATTGAAAAAACTGTGCTACGAAGTTCTTCCGCACCCACCATATTCTCCCGACTTGTCTCCAACATATTACCACCTGTTCAGGAATTTAGACAACTTCAGGTGTCACGTTGGGAAAAACGTGTAGAAAAAGAAGGTAAATACTTCGAATAAAATTATCTTGTTTTCATACCGTATTTTTAATAAAAATCCTTTACCTTGAAAACGGACATGCATGTGACACAACCCAATAAAAAAGCTTTTGTAATTATATTTATTTTTATTCTTGGTATTATAGTGTTGATATAAGAATCCGTTAGATGATTCAAGCCTGGAAAATTTGCTCAGACACTATAGATTTATCATAATAACATCTTGGACCGGTGTGCCCTGGCTCAAGGGTTTGGGGGTACTTATAGGAAGGTATAGTAGAGGGAGTGGAGGGAAGGCTGAAAAGATCGAATAAAGGGATGAGTATTGTGGGACATATGGACTATGGTATCGCTTAATATCCATAATGTCCAAGTACTTCTTGTAGGTAAGCTGTTTGATCCTGGGCCCAGGTGAGTAAGTGCCTAGGTGTCTTGGACAAAAGCCGCTCAAGGCTATCGGAGGCCGACAAACTTAGGGAGCGGCATCCTTTGTAATTATGAGAAATATTAATATTAATTATTAAAAATTACTATAGCTGATGAATCAATCTCATTCCATAACAATAGAATATCCATGGATAATAGCAAAATATAAATCAAAAGTTAATTTCTCTTCTTAGCCGCTGACAATTGGAGGTGCGATCGGGTTTGAAACAAGGTGACTCCCTTTTACCTGTTTTATTTAATATAGCTTTAGAATTTGTCATAGAAAAAGTGACGTGTACCGAGAAAGGTTTAAATATGGGTGATAAAATTCCGGTTTTGGGGTATGCCGATGGTTTGGTACTGTTGACACGAAAACCATACAACTAAATACAAGTGTGTTAATAAAAATGTGAAACGTGGCCGCTTACTTTGAAGGATGAACAACGGCTTAAGGTTTTTAAAAATAATGTACTGCGTACCCTGTGAAAAGAATTGAGTTGATAGCATCGCGGAGACGCAAATGGGGGTGTAAAGTTGTTGGGATCGTATTCCGTGAAAGTTGGTATTCGCTGAGCCGACTGGTAGGCGTCCTAAAGGTAGGCCGAAACGTCGATGGGAGGATTGCGTTAAGGCTGATCTCGGGGGCTTGGGCTTGAACGGTGAACATTGGACGACTCTGTGCAGGCGAAGTTTGGTGTTATCGGAATCGAATCTTCGGGTTCGGTAAGCCTCTTATTACTATTCTATTACTTTTCGTGTCTTCCATTTTAGTTCTGATAAAGAAAATGAGGATCGAAATGTTTACAAAAGGGGTCTCCTGAGGTATAGTGGCTAGCACATGGCTCTATTTTTAAGGGATTATATCATACTTGGTTATGCCATCCTTTGAAAGGTGATGTAAAATTGCACTTCCGATCCTGTAGGATGTCAGGTACTCGTTAAAGATCTCTATTCTAATTAAACATTCATATGGAAAATTTAGGATCGTCCGATTAGCCCCAGTAGCATAAAGTGACGTTAATTGAAATAACAAACATTCGTTGTTAAGAATAACGTTCCTGGACTTCTTTTTGAGTCATTTATTGTACGCTTGTATTATTCAGCAAATTCATCATCCCTGGACGAGACTCGACTCAGTCCGTTTTTCTGGCTTCGCAGGCCAAGCTATGCCCCATCCCTCGGGGGATATAATATCATATAATTGCCCCAAACTGTACAGCCCTATATTATTTATAAAATGGAATACTCTTTTGTCATGCGAGCTCGTGAAATTGTACAGACTCGCATGCCACTAATGTCCCTTATTACCTCAGCAATTTCCCTTATCTGTATAAACCCCACCCCCTTCTACTCCCCCTCCCTAACTCATTGGCGACTGAACCAGGCTAATTTGCATAGGCTAACAAATCAATTCGGTAAACTCTATAACAGCTCCCTCGTCTAGATGTTTTATGTTTTATGAGCCCTATAAACAATTTAAAAGAAAAAGAAAAAAAAAAAGGAGAACGATATGGTATAATGTCCTGAATAACCTATCAGATATTACTCTATAGATAATCGTAAATGTTATTTATTCCTCGGGTATTTTAACACGTTGAGCGCCATGCCGATGTTCAAGGTCCTAAGGAGTCCCTACTTACTGCCTTTAAGAAGCAAAGTAGTACTTAAAGGCAGTAAATAGCGGGGGAAATGTTTAGTAGCCAAAATCACCCCAAAATTCTATAAATATTGATTTAATAAGGATGATTTAAAAACCCTTTTATTATTTATGATTATGGGAGGATCTTTATTGGTGAGGGTAAAAAACTATTCCTATTACATCTTAAAATTTGTACATTATTTTTTAAAGTAGCTGATTTAATCATTGTTTTTTTTATTTGTCCAATTAATTCTATATAGAAGGATTCAAGTTAAAAGAAGTGACCTACTATGAGCAAAAATACTGTAAATTATATAATGATAAAAATTTAACAAATAATGTCACATTTTGTAACCATCATGTAATCATGTAATGAGGGAAAATCAAGTAAATAATCTGCAATTACATAAAGTAGTTCTATATCATGTTGTCCGCTTTAAACATGTTAATTTTTTCCACAGAACAACATAATAATATCAAAAAATGATATTATAGTTACTAGTCTTCATAATTAAACACTACAAAAATATTTAATTAAAAAATATAAATAAAGTGACAAGTATGCCGAGTTGAAGTGGCTCAATCCAGTTTCTCGCCGACAGTATTTCCTGGGAGTATTCCTATTCCGCACTTTTAAAACCCAAAGTCCATCCTACATTCTTGACCTACTCATCCCTTGCTCATCAGTACATTCGTTTAACACAAGATCCCAACCCACTAACCTCTATTTGCCCTCTCATCGAACATCATTCTTCAAAAAATCTTTTAGTTTGCGTGCCACCTCTCTTTGGAATTCCATACCTTCCTCTATACGCAAAGCTTCTTCCTTAACCTCGTTTAAAAACAAATTATTCCATCATCTCCTCAGTAATCAGTCTTCCGAATAATTGTATACAAAATTAAGAATAACAGTCATATTTCAAGTTAACAAAAACTTTTTTTTTTTCTACGATTTTACGATATTAGTGTGAGGTTCAATCATAGTATCTCTGTATACACATGTTTTCAGTATTATATAGTCATACATGAATGTTCTATTGTCGTTGTATTTACTACACTATAAATAATGCAAGTAGTAGTCATATGTCGTTCAAGCAACAGTATTTACTATGTTTATATATAATATAAGTATAACCTTAAGTTTGTTTTTGTAATGTTTTTATTTTTAAGCCAGACATAATACTCACTCTTGTACTTTTTTTCTTATTCTTAGGGGACAGAAGTCCCAGAATAAAATTTATTTTTCTTCTTCTTCTTCTTAAAGTTACTAATAAGGTCGCAAATAAATCAATACGATTTATATAAATAAAACAATAAAACATGATATTGGGAACTTGGTCAGAATGGAACATGGGAGAATAAGCAAGAAACTTTTCAATAGAATCAGAGAATACAAAAGCTTGGAAGGATATGTAAAACAAAGCGAAAGGAAAAATAAAAAATAACAGGCAAAAACTGTTTAGAGAAAATACAGGAAAAAATTCAAGGAAATCAAATTTAGAGAAAAATAACAGAAGAATACTTCGTGGTCAAAGGAAAGGTATTGAAAACACGCAGACATGATCAGAAGATAGGGGGGAAAGAAAAAAGCGAAAATGAAAGTGATCTTAAAAGACCGTTTTGTAAAAAACAAAACAATATAAATATATATTAAAAGAATGTAATACTGCAACTTAGGAATAGTATTGGCTTTAGTACATAATGAGAATTCGAACTATTAAAAGACAAACGGCTATGCAAGGTGATGATTTGACCCAAAACATGATTAATAGCTAAGTTTGACCCTTGCTGGGGGATCTACTCAATATAAATTAGGCCAACTTCAGTAGGGCTTGATAAAGCAAAACTTGATCCAGAGCACCTGAGAATATTTTTTTATGCTAATGAATTGAAGAGGTGTGTGGCCTAGTGGATAGAGATCTAGTATACTGTCCAACGGAATCCGGATTCCATCCCTTGGGTCAGGCAGAATTAAGTATTCTGTTATTTCAGTCGTGGAGCGACACTAGGGCATGGAGACTCCTGTGACATACCCAGCCTCCATAATGCGGATATCAAATCTTTGTTGAAAAACCTGGTGAGTGAGCGAGGTAAAGGCCTAAGTACTCCCTTCTCGGCCTTTGGCTAACTGAATCCGAGACCTAAATGTGTTGCAGAAGTACTCATAATAATACTTGTAGGTTCAATGCCGATACCAACAAATGTTGCCAACAACGTCAAATGATAACCATCAAAAGCTAAACTCTTGAGAAAAGACTTTTAATTATAATATTTTATATAATATTGTTGTAATGGTGTAGATTTATCTTTAAAATTTTTATTGTAAATAATTATGTTGGAGACTTAATTTTCTTCTTTTCTATTGTTTACGTATACATAACAAATAAGTTAAATAACAATACATTTTCATTGGAATTAACAAGGACACAACTTTACATTTATTCTTTTTTTTTTTTTTAACGGTCTGACTAGATTTTTCAATTATATGTGTCTTAAAAGATAGTTTAACTTTTTAAAGCAATTATTAACATTTAAGAATTATTAACTACCCCTATCCACCTCACTTGCAAAATTACATAAACACTTGAAATGTTTCTAAGATGTATTTTTTGTATTTATTTTTGGAATCAACTGAAGTTTATTTATTCCTATTTTCTTTTTCTTAACTATATGCAGTCATTTTATAGAGCATGATTCATTTTATTAATTAAATTTAGAAATCATAAAGAATAAAAAAATATAAAAAGAATATTATTTTAATTGGAATTAAAGCTCGCTAAATGCAACAATACCGTTGAAAAAAAAAAAAAAAACAAGAGAACAAAATCAACTGTTAAACCTCCACCGATTGTCTGATCCGAAAAAAGTTAAAGCGAACAATGAGATCCGACCAATGAAATCAATCGGAGACCTCGACAACAGCCAATAGGCGAAGGCCTCCCTGAAAAGTACCTTTAATTCGCAATACATTAGCTCCCAATGGCCTAATGAATGAGCCCTTAGCCAATGAAAGCACTCCCTTTTCGTTTTCTACCCCTTCCGTTCTCCCCTACTCCCCTCGGTTTTATTATCAGGACATCACACGGACTGTTTGTTAGGATTTATACTTTTCTTATGCAATATAATTTTGTTTGAATACATTTTCAGTTGAATCTTGGTTAGTTAAAATTTTTAGAACATTTATTTTGTGAAGGATATATCGTTGTTCTGAATAACTTTTATTATTAGTTTTATTTTATACAAAATAACCTCACATTAAAGTCAAAGATGGCTATATTTCAGGATAGGGACTAGAAAATTTCCATTGATGGAGTGTATAGAAAAAAATAAACATTTTTCAAACAAATATATTTATAATTGTTTATTTTATGTAAAATAAAATTTATACTTAAAGTGTAGTCCATTGCAATCCACCATCCTTAGCTATGTGCTAGCAAAACGCTCGACGCACGCAGATACCATTCTATCAATGACGATTTGGAATGACTATCAAAGAACTCTTGGACCGTGATTTCAACTTCCGCTAAGCTATCAATTTGTTTCCCTTGAAGAAATGGACCTTGGATCGAAACAAGAACTAATGCGATAGTGCGAAGTCTGGACTATATGCTTGGTGGATGATGCAGGAGTTCGAATCCATGAAATCCTTTAAACTTCGCGTAGAATATTTCCAGCTGTTTCCAGTAAAGTTCAGAATTTATGAAGGAACGTATTCGCGATAAATAACGGCTTCTAAATTTCAAATAATATGCAAAGTATGAATTCGCTTTCAAACCCATCTCCCCCTTGCAGAAACCGGAAAAGCCATTGCTAAGGGGTAAAGGGGGTACAGGGGAACACCAGTAAACTCATCTTTTTCTCCTGGTAAATCTCATATCAGAAGGATTTTTCAATGAATTTTTATAAATTTCTAATCTCTTATCTGATTGCTAAGGAATACGTTTGTGAGGGACCAGCTTAATGCTCTTCCTCATCTTCCCGATGGAGAGTAGATGGCGACTAACAGTATCTTTCGACTCACTGTCAAGTTCACGAATACTTGTGATCGGATTTGATTTAACATCCAAAAATAGTCGTCCGAAGCCCTTCTTTCTTTCCAACGTCGTATCTCCACCTCTATTTTTTTCAAACCAGCATAGCGCAGTGCGATGGTCAAGCCCATCTTTCCCTTCATATTTAATAATTTCTCGAGTTGCTTTAGCTTGTTTAATTGAGGTTGAAAAAAAAGTAACTCAATAAAGTTACCCTCATCCAAAAAAACAAATCCATGTCTAAATCGGGTCGACTCATTGGGTATCGGCCTAATAACTCCCTTGTACGCTCGTTGGAATAGAAACAGAACGAATGTCTATATGTCTGACCCTTCGTGATAGAGCTACAAGTAAATTTGAGATATTTTTGTATAAAAATAAAACTGGATGAGAGAGATAGTTACACTGATGTCAAAAAAGAGTATGGATGTGTTTGGTGTGTCTAGCTCGAAAACGATAGGTATTATAAAACTGAAATTTTATATTTTAGAAGAGTATATATCTGAGAAATTACATCAACTTTTTCATCAAAATCAGCAAACCAGAAAAAAACACTTTATTTGGCACCCTTCTAAGATTTTCTCGGAAATGGTTTCATTGTGGCTGAAATATTCTGACTGGGCTTAAAATGCTGATTTTTTTTTTTGTTTCTTCAATACATTTAATTTTTATGTACCAAAAACTTGACCATATCATATTATTGGCAGTAATAAACAACGTTTAAATATACAAGTTAAACGAATTTTATAACCAAATAATGGAAAAAAGCCCAAACATATGTTTTCAGGTAATTTATTTATCCGATCATAAGAAAGAAATATAGATAAATATATAACCTCTCTTAGTAAAACTAAATATATCAGGAAAAATGTTATCGGGTATACATTATGTATAATGAATAGGATATGTACCATAATGAATAGGCATACATACGTGAGTAATTATAATACATAACAATTATAAATTATTTAACCTAAAACATGCTTCCAGAGAAACTCAATTTTTAAACTTTTTTCAACTCTAACGTTATTTAATAGTTCTGACTGATTGATTCTGAATTGATTTTAACAACCAAGGTAAGTGGGAGTCGTGTGTTGCTCCAGTTTTTTTAATAAAGCTGTAAAAAACAACGAATATATTGACGTTCAATACAATATCTGCTCAATAACCCTACTTGTATTATACCAGGAAGTATGAATTGATAACTTAATAAAAAGGAAAAAAATGTCTCTTTGTAATGGTGGTGACGAATGTAAGAGGCAGGAGCTGCAGGAGGGCTGTACACTACACACTATTTGCCCGATGAATAGTTTCCAACTTAGTTAGCAACACAATGGGACCCAACAGTTACAGGCGCGGGTCACAATTGTATTCTGAGTGCCAATTATTTCATAGGCAATCCCGCCTCGAGTCGCTATAACCCTCACGGTTATTATCCGATTGTGAGGGTGTAGTACATTTTAAAAATTTTAAATCGATTTTGTAAATGGTTGAAATCGATTATTCGATATTGAATCAAATTTAGTTTGGGTAAATGGGGAAAATTCAAAAAATAAAACAAATATAGGGCCGTTGAGAATAATATGGAACGTGGTGAGAAACGTCAAGGAGAAAATCGGAGATATATAGACTACCAAAATTAATAAGATAACGGCTTTAAACTAAAAGCGATCTTAATTCACCGTATTGTCAATTAAATAATGACAATAAGTACTCATAATAATAGAAGATTAGTTGACGCTAGATAGAATATATGAAGTTGGTTCGGGGTGCGGTAATAGAAACAGTTCAATTAAATGAATGTATTGTGCCTAGGTTTGTGATGGCCCCTGAAAAAAGCTTTGAAAATGAAAAATTGGGTGAAAAGATGGTAAAATCCTATGTATCTAAAATCCTATATTATCCTATGTAATCTTACAACACTATTATTGTCCAATTGAGACTACTTGTAATGTATCTTAACTGAACGATTGATACCTCAAACAAATACAGTGCCAACTCAAAAAATGTATTTGTACTTTTACTTTTACTACTTCCAGTCATGTTTTTATTATCTAATTTTATAATGTACGGAGTAGAGATGCTCCTTATTTTGTCACAAATAAACTCATCTATAAAGACTTTAACGTTTCCTATGTTGCTGACTTGGCGCGAACCAGGTACCACTCCTTTCATGACAAACTACATTCCCACTCTAATCCAATAGTTTCAATCCTTGCTTCCTCTTAAATCCCTGATAATCCTCCGAGGCGTCTGAAAAGAAGATGGCTCCGAGACCTTCTAGTTTAACATAGTCTTAGGAGAGCTGCCAATGGGTGGTATCCCCACATAGTGAATCCATGACATTTGTATCTTGTATCTGACTTACTAGATGTAAATCATTATACAGTTGTATATAATACATAATTGTAATAGCAATAAATCTATTAAAAAAAAAAGAAAATTATAATATGCAATATTGATTCACTCTCTTCTTATTCGAATTTATTCCTCTTGACTACAAATTGTAATAGATTTATTAAACAGGATTTGTTATACTTATTTATGTTGCATCTGAAGATGGCTTTTTGGACGAAACGGTGGACATTGTTTAATAAAAGTAGTGAAGTGGTATTACAGCATCTATTTTTTTATTGAATCATCAACCTTCACCTTAAATATAAACGCTCAAATAATCTTTTTTTTAATTTTTAATAACAGACTTTAGCTTTACGCTAAATAATTAACAAATCAAAAACCGTCAAAAAATGTAAGTTGTTCACATTTGACTGTCCCGTGTGGAGGTGTGACCCACTAGTGGGCCACGCTTAACTATTCTGCGGGGTCACTTGTTTTCTGAAAATAAGTCGTTAAAAAAATAAGTTTATTTTGTTTTTTCAACATTATATGTTGTAGGAATTAACTATTAACTAAGTTTATTTAATAAATATTTTATATCCTTCAACATCCCAATGAGTTACAATCTCGCATTTGGCAAGTTGGAAGCCTGGAACTGCTGTGATCTCGTCACATTAAACACGTTGGGACTTGCAACAGTGTCGCCCCGCCCCACGAAGTGTAAGCAGCTAAGACAGTCCCACCTCACTCGAAAACATTTATATACTTTCCCCGGCGTGAACGTGTAAATGTAAAATAAAAAGGCTTCAGAAGTAATGTAAGAATATCAGCCCCTAAGTGTTCTACCTCAAAGTCTTATCATCTTATTTCAATCTCTTCCTTTTTACTTTCACTTACTATATATAGTGAGGGGAAGTATTGCGATCGTGAAAATTTTCGAATTCCAGTTTTCAACGGAAATACACGTTTTAGGGTCCCCTGAGTCCAAATAACCAAGTCCCGCAAAAAGGTCTGTGTGTGTGTGTGTGTGTGTGTGTGTGTGTGTGTGTGTGTGTGTGTGTGTGTGTGTGTGGTAACTCCCGGGCGGAAACGGTAAGTCCTATGAAAATTTCATATTAAAGACAACTATACGCCCGAGGCGAGAAAAACTTTTTTCATCAAAATGAGCTTACCAGAAGAGGCACTTTATACCATACATTTTGCACCTTTTTTCGATTTTCTCGAAAACGGTTCCGACGATTTTGATTAAACTCGCTATATCGATGTAAAATTTGATGGGCTTTAATATCATTTAGGCTTCATTCGGATAAAAATGGTCTGACAGGGCTTAAATGCCGATATTTTAAATTTTCTTTCTCTAAAGTACCTTTAATTTTGTAGATTCAATAATAATAACTAGATTATCTTGTTAACGCTGATGAAAAACAGGTAAATATATAAATTGAATGTATTCGATACCCAACTAAAGCAGAAAACAGAAAAAATATTTTTTTAATGCAAAGTTTTGTTTTTGAACATGAGAGCAGTAATATACATGTATGATATACCAATGGAAAGCTTATGATTTTATAAAAAAATATTATCTTATACTGAAGCTTTTAAAAGTTAATAGAGAGTGATGAAAGAAGATAAAACTAACTGATTATTTTAGATAATAATATAATCGATTTTTTTTTAAAAACACAGGTTTCAATATAAATTTAATTTAATTAATTATTTATTAGTTTCACGTATTTTGTCTCTAACTGAATTTGAAAATTCTTTCATTGATTTTAATAATGGAGGTAAGGGAAAGTCGTGTGTTGCCCGCACCAGATTTTTTTAGTTAAAAATTAGTATTGTTTTTATTTTTTATTCTATTGCTGTATTTCTTTATATTTTATATCTTTCCTTTACTTTTGTAAATAATTAAGTCTATTTAATGTATCCATGTATGTTATCTTTATTAGCCACATTTATTTTATTCTTAAGGGACTGATTTTCTGAATATAATTATTTTCTATTCTAAACTACAGTGAGTGTCAAAAGTATTCGGAATTCGTATTTCTTCTCATTTAATAAGTATATTTCACAACTATGAATGTATATAATTCTTTTTCACTCATAAATATTTAAAAGAGACTCCGATAAAGGAAAATCACTGATCAGATAACCAAAAAGTTTATTGTTTTTAATACTATCTGATTAATAATGTAAAGTTACAAGATCATTCAGTGTAAAAAGTATTCGGAAATCGTAATATTCTGTTGTTTAATGGTTTCAAATATTCATTCTCACTAACATTTGACAAGTTTTATGTTCTAAACAATTGTTTTCCATTATGTAACATACACCCAATCTTGGAAAGAATTTTTTTTATTTTTTTTTTATTTTAGGACCTAAAATAATAACGCAAACATCGAACAACTGTTTCAAATCATTTTTTAAATACAAATAGTTTAAATGTTAAAAAAAAAATTGATGAAAGTATGTGGATGGCTTTGTAAAATGTAGATAATATAATAATAGAATATAAAAGCAAAAAGATGAGCGTCCAAAAAATATTAAATGTTAAAACTGAAAGACTGATTATTCATCTAATAAGAAAATAATACATCAAATGAGTAAACCCTAGCTTATTTCTGAATTTGTCAGAACTTCTGGATCTCCAATAAATGTTTCAACTGTTCGCCATGTTCTAAAAAAATAAATAAATATGACGAAAAGAAAAACATGATACAAGAAGTACGGAAAATGTCTTTCAGTAGGCAAGGAATAAGAGAATAGGCTGAATGTTTGTAACATTTTTTTAAAGAGAAGGTTGATGAATTAAAATGTTTTTAGATGACTCTCATACTAAAATACATGGTTCTTATGATGGAATTGTGGTTTGAAGGAAACCAAATAAAGAATTTAGTATGCCTTAGTAAAACACCTTGAGCGGTCAGTGATAGTTAGGTATGTTTTTCTTTGAAAAAGTTTAATAGTATTGGATTCATGGACAGGATTATTAATAGGTTTGTGTATTTTATAAGTATGAAAAGCAAGAATTAAAAGTAGAAGAAAAATGAAGTATAAATTAAATTTTTAACATACGCGCGACCATGACTCTGGGCATATACACGTTATCTATTCAGATTTAGTTGCTGCAAAATTATCAAAAAGTTCTCGAAATCTCTCTTCGATTATTTCTTTCAAATTTAATTAACTATTTGTTGGTCTAACTAAAAAGGAAAATCAAGAAATACTATATTCAAAATGAAAATGCCTCAAGAAACAATAAGTGCTTGATTGGGATAATATTACACACCAAACTATCAATTAATTAGTAAAATCAATTCCTTGTAGGCTAAAATTTATAATTATACAAAACGTTTTACCAACTGGATGTTTATTTATGATCACTGCATTAATACAATTAGGAAACCACGTAATTCCGAATACTTTTTAAACCATTTACATATACTATTTTTAATATTTTCGTAAATGAACGTTCAAAACGTTGAAAATAAAATGATTATCGTCGTGATTTTTGGTTCGAGCTATTGTTTACCTTCATTCTAACATTATGAAGTGGTTAACAACTCAATAAAAACATATAAAATAAGTTAAAAGCAAGTAAATTATGGAATGGTAGTGATTTCCGAATACTTTTGACACTCACTGTATGTAAGGTATCATTTCGCGAAATCACACCTGAACATTCCTCAGAGATCCCGAAGTCTTTCTCTATTCCTTTCCTAATATTCCTCCTATGACAGATGATGGGAAATGCCCCTGCGGCCGGAGAAGGATACGCCATGCCCGGGCTAATTTGGCCCTTATTGATACAAGCTAATTAACATATCGTAATAAATCAATTGAAGGAGCGACTCCTGGCCCTAACGAGACGAAGACGGATGGAGTAGCGGTACTCCTTCATCAGTCTTCTATCATGTCTTCGGGCTAATAGTCTTCCGGCTTCGAGTCCCGATCGTATAGGCTATATATGAGTGTCTCTAATAGAATAATGAGTCATCTCTGAGCAATTTTCGTAACTGCAGTTCGGGGAATGGGTTGTTATGTATCAAGGAAATTGATTTTTAAATATGATTGTACAATAAAATAAGATAGATCTGGCTACCTGGAAGAGGTCACACCCTAACTGAATACAGAAAAACGCTGCAAATTATTACATAATGGTTTATTATTTCCAAATAACATTTTATTTTTTAGATTTTTCCAATATCTTAAAAAATAGTCTAATTTTGGTATAATTAAAACCTGTACCACTACAATCCATGAAGAGTTTTGGGCTCAGTGCATGTAGAGTTTCGTACTGTTTCTAGGCCAACGGCCGAGCAATGAGGTGATTCGTCCGAGATTATTCTTAGCCGCCAGGTTTTTCCCCCATTTTCGGGTACCCAATTTATAGAGGCTGGGTGTGCCCCAGGAGGGTCTCCATACCCCAGGATCGCCCCTCGGCTGAAATAACAGACTAAATAATATTCCGCCACTGCCGGAAATCGAACCCAGGACCTGGAGCACAGTAGACTAGCGCTCTACCTACTAGACCACGCCGCTCCTTTGGTATAATTACATATATTTTAATTCGTGACTTGAATGTATAGATCATTTTTTTTTTTTTAATATTTTATTACTTCACTGAATCTATGACTTAATACATGTTTCTCTCTATCTTCAAAAATAACTGAGTCATGGACGTAATTAATATGTAAAATTACAATGTTTTTCTTTCCCTTTATTCTCTTGTTGTAATTATTCGCGGTTCCTTAACTGGTTATAAAACTCCATATATGATTTTATCATTCTTCAAAAATAATTGAGTTTATTTTATAATACACCCCATTATTAATTCCGTTACTGTATTTTATTAGATTTTACCTTTTTATATCATAATGTTGATATTTTAATGTAAATACTATGTAATATGACCACCTGTTACTGGACAACTAGCCTTGTTGATGGAATATCATTATAAATTTATATGTATAAAAATAAATTGTCTTTTCTGTTGTTCGTGATGCGATACGCGTGAACTGCTTGACCGATTTCGCTAAGACATAGTTCAGACAGGCAGGCCATCGTCTGTCGAGTCAGCTAGTAAATAACTAAATATATATTTTAAATATGATAGTACACAATGGTACTATCAAAGATTGGATTAAGCAATAAAAATGTTGCATTAGTCACAAAATATTATCAGCACGGCCATCGGCACCAGATCGGCTGACTGTTATAAATGTCGTGAGCTGGGAGTTGATTACAAAACTAGTCAATAAGTCCTAAATGTATAACTCCCTAATCAGACACGACATATCCTATTGTTGGAATCCATCATGCGGCCCTTAGGGGTTGGTCGATAAACGGACGAAAAAATCCCTCGTTATAACTGACCTCGAAGCCGTGGGGGGACTTGGCATGCATCGCGGATTGAGTTGTAATCAACGGCGGCTGCACATGCACCTTTTATACTCAGGGTTTCTTCTTGGCCCCTCCACTTTTTTTTCAATTTTTTTTTGTTCTTTCTTTTTCATTTCCAGATTATGCATCATCATGAATTTGCAACAAGGTCGGAGAAGAAAAAAATATACGTAGGTGTATGTTGGATGTAGTAGTCAGAACTCTCGCATATAATTTACATGAGATTTATTTGGTCATTAATTGAGATTTAATAGCAATTTAGTCCCCCCCATCACACACGTTTTACTAACTCCTCTACTTTGAAATATATTTAAAAAATAATATAATAAATTACATCTTTATCTTTACCCTAAATATCTTTGATGACCTTGAGGGGTTTTATTAAAAGAAAAAAATCTGATGCGGGCAACACACGACTTTCACTTACCTCCGTTTTTAGAATCGATTAAAGAATTTTCAAAAACAATAAGAGATAAAAATGAGTAAAACCATTAAAGAATTAGTTAAATTTCTATAGAAACATGTGTTTTATTAAAAAATCTATTATGTTATTATCTAAAACAATCACTTAGTTTTATCGGCTTTTTATCACTCTATTAATTTTTACAAGCTCTTGTGTATTAGATAGTATTTTTGTAAAAAATCGTTAGCTTTCCAAAGGTATATTACACAAGTATATTACTGTTCTTATGTTCAAAAACGAAAACAAATATGTTTTCAGTTTTCTCCTTTAGTTGCTTTTCAAATTTGCTCAACTTACATATTTAGCTGTTACTTATCAATGCTAACTTGATAATATGGTTATTTTGTAAAAATATACAAAATTAAAGGCACTTTACAAGTAGAAAATTTAAAATATCGGCATTTAAGCCCTGCCAGACTATTTTTATCAGAATAAAACCTACATGATGTTAATGCCCATTAAATTTTACATCGATATAGCGAGTTTAATCAAAATCGTCGAAACAGTTTTTGAAAAAATCGAAAAAAGGTGCAAAATGTATGGTATTAAGTGGCTCTTCTGGTAAGGTCATTTTCATCAAAAAGGTTTTGTAACGTCTCGGACGTATAGTTGTCTTAAATATGAAATTTCAGTTTCATAGGACTTTTCGTTTCCGCCCGGGAGTTACCACACACGCAATACTTTCCCCTTACTATATATAGTAATTAGTTAATTAATTAGTTTAACAAAAAAGTTGCAAATTATTACACAATGGTTTATTATTTCCAAATGACTATATTAGGGTATGACTGTTTATAGGAAATTATCTAATATGAAAATCAATAAATAATTCAAAGGAAAATGGCATATCACCACTGCTAATTTCAAAACACTATATCTATGCTAGTACAGAACCAATTTCAATGATTCTTTTTTTATTTTGTAGGAATATATAGATCATTTTTTTCTTTTTTTTTTTCTGTGTTCGCGTAACATGTACGCTCAATTTAATAATGTGCCACAAGCGGCCATATTTTGTTATTAGAAAATTATATGGTAAGAAGAGAACCCGAAGTACAGCAGAAGCGTGCACGCTACACACCATCATCCTTCTTCTTTTCCGAGTGCGTTCCAATAAGAATGGAATAGAGGAAGAAAAAGTCACCCTAGGCTGGACGACAAGGCGAAGAAAGACAAGATGAATTGAGAAGACAACATACAAACATGTAAATATGAAGCCCACCTAAATTTAATCTATAACCTAACCCAATGTTCAAAATACACCAATATGTAATCTTAAAAGTTTTTCTTTTCAATCATTCAAAACAGTCCACTTGTTATAGCTGCCACTTGGTCTAGTCCCAGTCATTTTTCATAATGACGATTAGACCAAACATTCTGTTTACCGTGCTTTAGTGATTCCTAATCGTATATATTTTTCTCTATCTTCGAAAATATCTGAGTCATAGTGGTATTTATGGGTAAATTTGAAGAAAATTGTATCTCCTTTTTCCTCTTTTTTATAATTATTCGTGTTTTTTTGGTTAAAAACAAAAGAACATTTTTTTCTTTATCTTCAATAATAACTTAGTTATTGAGTTAAATTACTTTTGATCGGCCGCCAATAAAATAATAACCAGTTTTAAATCCCAACAAATATATTAAATATAATTTCCTTAATTTTTTGGAGTGAATAGTACAAGGAACAATTAGTGATGTCCCTAACCCAGGGTCGCTCCTCGTGTGAAATAACAGAATAAATAATTATTCTGCCAGGAGAGCAGTAGTCTAGTGCTCTATCATCACAGATTTATTACTAGAGAGAAAATAATAATAAATGGACCTATTAGGAACTGGGACTAAAACAAAATAATAATTACCAGGATGATCCCGTGGCGCAGGACATGCCTCAAGTGTCCTTAGTGGCGGGTTTTTCTTGGCTCCTGCCCCCGGGACTCCTAATGAACGGGAGTCCGTGTTCCCGTTCCTTTTTTTGCAGGGAAGTTTGGCCGTGAGCCATAAAGCAGATCAGGCACGGAGCGGGAGTCAGGCTGAAATATATGGACCATATCCTCCGCCGTTTACTTCTCGGCTTATCCAGGATACTGCGGAACTAAGGATTCCGCTAAAGAACCACTAATGACTCAGGACATCTTGTTCTCATTTGCTTTATATAGTTTAGAGAATGGGATATTTTAAGATACAACTAATTACTTCAAATTCGCAAATTATAAATTACTAAAAGTTTTAAATTAATTTTCGCTCTGGTACCATCCAAATTTTCCAAAATCTATCAGAACCTTATACATCATCCTAACCCACGAGCACCATGTCTATCCAGCCAGCTCCACCTACCCCTACATTCCTCTACGAAGACTGAAACGGCAGTGGCCACGAGAACATTTATACTGGAGTTCTTACACTGGTCATATTCTCTCCTCATGTACTGTATGTAATGTACTGTTTGTGGCTACTGCGTCCTAACTAAGGCGCTGGATCTCTGGGATTCTGCTTTTCCCTCCACAAGAGGAGGGAAAGGCCTAGTCCGGAGTTTCTTTAGCAGATCGCAAATATTTTATATAGCTATGATTGTGTGTATGATCTTTGTATTTATTTTAATTATAGGTTGTTGTTTTTTTATTGTTTTTCCTTCTTTATACATGTGATTTTTTAAAAAAATGTAATTCGACTCTTTCATTTTTTGCTGTAAATACTGAATGATTGTGGTCTCATATCACTATTACTGTCCATTTTGAAACATATTTTAACATATCTCAATAAATATCTAAAATCTATAAAAAAAATAAAAAAATTGTCGCTAAAGTCTTACGATTTCTCTCAAAAATTACTTTTACAAGACTGAAACAACTAGTAACTGCCCATTGATGATAATCAGATCAAGAGAAAAAAATGAACACAAATGTGACCTACTGTGGCAGAAAAAAGCTCTAAATAAAATTTAAAAAATTCCTGTACCTCTAAAACTCTAAAGGGGTAACTGCACGTTCATATAGAAAATCGTACTGTTTCACGACCAACGTCGGCGCAAGGATGTGTTTAATCCTAAATCCCGCTCAGCCGCCAGGTTTTCCCAATCTTCGGGAACGCAGTTTATAAAGGTTGGGTGTGTCCCAGGAGGATCTCCCTACCAAAGGGTCGCTTTACGATTAAAAAACAAAATAAATAATTCTTCCTCAGCCGGGTTTCGAACCCGGGACCCGGAGAACAGTAGTCTATTTCATAAGAGAACTATCATTAAAAGTATAGCTATACGATGTTAAGAGACAGGCAAGTGAAAGTAAATACAGTAGCATGAGGGAGGGGGTAGGGAAGTTATGATTATTTTAATAATGCCGGATAATGGCATCAAATGTTATTAATATAATATAAACTTACTATATTATTATACATTAATTTCCGTGAACAATTTATAAAATAAATGGTCAGGTTACATAAACAGTAACAATTTTTATTTACATGTTATGAAATATTGAATGGATTTAGAAATACATTTGAAAATAAATTAAATATTAATAAACAAAATATATAAATTAAGGTATTTCAGCATTTATTTTGTATACATTAAATGCGTGAGAAGCTAAGACATGGGTAATTAATCTGGAGGTACAGTTCGTTAAATTTGTTATTATTAATGCTTTAAAATTATGTCCATAATCCTTTTATTTTTGTAGGAATTATAAAAACAATAAAATATTTTTATAAACAAATTATGACGGACATTTTTAACAGTACAGTATTACATATTGAATCTATATTGTCAGAAAATATTAAAACAATTATTTCATTATAATAAAATATTAAGTTTTAGTATCAGGTGGACTCTTGTTCAATAATTGGCGCACCCAACGCCAGCCCGGCTAGCTCAGTCGGTAGAGCATGAGACTCTTAATCTCAGGGTCGTGGGTTCGAGCCCCACGTTGGGCGCAACTTTTTTTTTCTCAGTAAATGCATAAAATAATAATAAAAACATCAGAAGAAAAGTAAAATAACAAATACATTAAGCATAGGAATAAAATAAAAACAATAGAATTTTTTGCATTAACATTAATGAAAATATTAATTTTTAACAGTTCGACGATACTTCAAATATTTAATTTAAAATAAGAAATGAGAACATTTAAATCTGTTTCTATTCTTAACCGTTATTTTTTTAAAAATGTGTCAAATTTTGTTTTATTCGACTCAATATTTCCGACTGACCTGGTTATTCTGAAAAATTTCAGCATTTTCCTCCTCTTTCCTTGGAAATATAAAATAGACTGAACTTAATGTTTCTGAATAAGTAGAGGAAGTTAAAACTGTTTTTTTGATGTTATTTATTTCATTATTTTTTTTTTTTTTTAAATATTTTTACTTTAATCTCTGATTATTGCTGTTAAATTGTGTTAAATATAAATATACTGCCATTTATTCTTTAATTTTATATAATATTCCATAGCCTACACCGATTATTGGCCATATCAATTGTAGATCACAGGTTTTAATTACAAATGTAAAAAAAAAATAAAATACAACTTATATCAAAAGGACAAAATCAAATACTTAAATAACTCCTTAACGAAGATAAAGCCTTGGTGGTCGAGAGTGTTAAGGCATCTTAACATTCGAGTCTGGTCAAACATTAACTCGAGTCTTGAGCGCCTAAAGCTGAAGTCCAGGCTCGACGGGTTAAAGTTTCTTTTGGGGATGGTCCTAAGAATAAATCTGGATCCTATAACGTTATAAATGATCTGAAAAAGGTGGTAACGTTTAGGTAATCTACGGTTTTGTTAAATTTAATGTTTTTGAGTAGTTAAAGGTGATATTTTTTAAGTTTTAAAATCGTCATTCATTCCTCCCCCTTCCCCTTCCCTCCAGTATCGTTTAATAACATCACACTTACTCCTGTAGAACAAATCCGATACCTAGGACTCCATCTTGACTTGGAATCCTCACACAAGAAACTTTTACTTGGTAACTCTCTTTTTATTTAAAAATTCGTGCCCACACAAACCCACTTGTCTGTAATATATCTTCCTTAGACATTCCTGATAAACCCTCCGAGGCGATTGAAAAGAAGGTGGCCTCTGAACCTACTACCTTAAAGTAGTTAGTAATGTGCAATCACAGGGGAATTCTTTATCAAGACGTTTTCATGACTATTCTTCACACTGCATTTTCACTGTTTACGTATAATACATTCGTATAATACAGTTGTAAATTACAATAAATGAATAATAAAATGTCTTGAGTCCAAATTGGTTGATAATTGTAGACATAATAATTTAAGTCAATAATGTCCTAATAAACAGGAACAGGGTGGTCCAGAGGGTAGGACAATGGGTTACTAATAATCGAGTTCGGCTGTAGCAGGACGACTAACTAATTTTACCCTCCTTTTGGTTCGATTAGTCTCTAAAAGTGAGAAAAAGTTGAGAGTGAGAGACTCGAAAATAGGGAGAAAATCCTGGCGGCAGAGCGTTGTCCCGGCCTTATCTCTTCCTTGTACTGCTGTTGGCCATGAAGGTCTCTATGTATTAAACCCAACAAACTTCATAGTTTTTTTTTTCGTTTTATTTTTTATCATAAACAACATTAATCGGTACAAAAATGTTCTTCCCACTGTGGTTCTTCTTCATCCAGTGGCTTAACAAACCAGTAATGATCCTTTGCCTCCTCTAATAACGTTAGTCATTCCTTCATGTTGTGCAACCGCTCTTCAATTCCTGGTCCCTTGTATCATCCATGCATCTTCCTTCACGCCATCCATCCATCTAAAACGAGTTTTTCTATCATCGGTCCCTGTCACTATTTTCCTGGGGATCTCATCCTCTGCCATTCTGGCTACATGGCCAGCACATTTCAATGTTACTAGCTTTATATGTTTCACTGTTAGATTCATCAAGGAGGTTATATATTCCTTGATTGCCTCTTTGTATAAATGTCTAGCCAACTCTCTTAAGTTCGTAAATGCGCCGCAGGATCTTCCTCTCAAAAGGCTTCGCTGATCGGACACATGTTTCCGAGCTGTATGTCAACGTCGGTGTGATTAACGTCTATAATACTTTTTTTTAATTGTATATATTAAGAATTAATCTGTACTAATACCAGTCTAGATATTAATATTAAACATCTATCTACAGAGTACTTAGATTTTACAAAATACCATATATGACACCTGACCATTACCAAAATACATCAAGTTCTCTGAAGAGATTTGCAAATCCCGACCACCGTGTACGGCACTCGAACATGATCCATCCAAGCACTCGACCGAGAACCGGTACTGAGAGTTCGCAACCGGTTTTAGCGGACTAAGAAGTGGCCCGTGGTGGTTTATGCTAAGTGGTTGACAATGGCCATCGATCCCAGTTAATCAACCAGGAACCAATCAACCAAAGGCCCGGCAAACACAATCAACGCCATCAACCGTACCTCTACCAACAGACTCCCTCTTTTCAAACTTGATCGGGTTGTATTCTTGTTTAACTTATTGTCTGGTGTTCGACAGGTAGTAATTTTTAGTTTATAGAGACTTAATAAAATTGTGTTTGTAACATTTGAGGAGAACATATAAATATTTCTCTAACTTGGCAACACTGACATAGCCATAGATATGTCCACCTCTAATCTACTGATTTTCCCAGTCAGAGATAAATTGACTTTGCGTACAGACCGACGGACGGATTGATAAAGTATTTAAGGTAAAGAAAAAAACAAACAAAATATGCCCAGGAAATTATCGTAAATTTTTCTATCTGAGCAAAATCAACACTTATTTATTGGTTCACCCTACCTTGCATAATATGCAACACGGATTACGCCAGAAAGTTAACGTTTTAAGTTAATACCAACATAATGGTTTGCTTTTAACATTTTTGAGGGAGAAAAAACCTATAGACCTGCCAAAAGACTTATCCTTTCCTTTCCCATTCTCTAAAAAAGTGTTTTTAAAAAATTAACTAGAGAACTAAAAACTAGAATATTCTACTAGATATTTTAGAATAACTCGCATTAGCTGTTTTATTCTATTCAAAAATCCTTAGGTTTAAGAATTAAATCTTTACACGATTTTTAATTATATGTAATTATTAATTATATATTAATTTGATTTTTTACACTGTTTTGACTTATTTTGTATCATCGAACCTGGATAATTTGTTCTCAACTAGAAAAATGTAATTTTAAAATATTTGAACAGAAGTTTTAATTTTTAGATCATGGTCAAGAAGATGGCTTCGGGATCTACTTACTTAAATAAACATCAAAGTACTACCGCTGGGTAGTTTCTTCACAAGCCTTTTACGCCTTTTATTATAATTCATCACTTTTACTTATTGTATTTATGTAATATACAGTTGTAAAATTCAAGAAAATATAAAAAAAAATCATGTTTCTTTTATAAATTATTATTATACAAACATATAAATTTACTGTTATTTGTATAATTCATATTATGAGATAGATATATTTTAAGTTAAAAAAACAGAATATTGATTATATATTAAGTTGAAAAAAAAAAATTGTATACTGTTTTTATGTAAATATTGTCTAAATAAAGTCTCTGGTCACTATCAACATGAAAATGGTCTATAAACATTGCTAATTTCAAAACTCTATATCTCTGAATTTTGGTATTTATTATTTACAGTTGTGGCGTATTTATGGGTAATTTTGCAATTTTTTTCTTTGCTGTTTTCTCTTTGTTTCAATTACTAGCTTTTTTTTTTTTTGTTAAAAACTCTAAAACTAAACAACAGTTTAACTCTAAAAACAGCTAAAACGTAAAATTTATAACGAATAACTTTATAAATTACTTTACTTCTTAAGCTATTATACAATGTTAGCTTATGTTATTAAACTTAAATAATGTTATGTTTAATTCTTTTATTTTTTTAAAGTTTTTTTTTTCTACAGTTTTTTAGACTGATTTTATTTTTATTATTTTTTTAAATACCTCTTTCTAAAAGCAAGATATACACTATTATTATTAGAATAATAATACTGCAATATAAATTACACATATGAAATAACCGCAAAGGTTAAACCGTTTTTCATCACTCTTTTAAAGCAAATATCCATCTATAGAAGATGTATATGTTAGATAGAAATTTATTAAAATCTCTAACTTTAACGGTATAGTACCAGTATTTCCACTATTGACTTCATCTGAGATCACATTCTAACATTAGAAAATTTTATGTACACACTTTTTTTTTTTTTGCTTGTGATCGGATTTTTGATTTTAAAGAATAAATAAGTATTCAAAAACGAAATTGATAATAGTAACTTCTATGATTATGTTTTAGCATAAGGATCTCTACGATTCCGCTTGAGATTTCCAAAGCTTATAAAACTCTTTCTGCAAAATTTGTAACATATTAATAATAATATACTGTGCTTCACATGACATAAATTATTTCTAAATAATTGTGGTTCGTGGATGTGCAATAAACCCAGTAACTGAGTAGCTAGCTGAATAATGAACTAGCCGCTACATTATTGAAGGCTAAAACTACTTGGAGTGTATGGTTAAATTATTGAGGATCGTATCAACAAACTCAAACTTATTAGCGCCTAAACCTCCCGTGTAGCAACTTAAATGGGTCTAATACTTCCATGAGGTGGGAATTTCGAATTATAATTTCATATTTACTATTAACATTTAATCTGTTACTAAAAATTCATCCAGCGTACCTTACGAAGTTCGTCATTTATGTGATAAAATGAATAAAAATTATGAATATCAGTGTTTGACCGCTGAGAGATTCAAGAAGAAAATAGTCCGAGTAGCGGTCAGTGAAAGAAATAGTCTTAAAAATATATTGAGGATGTATAATCGACTATAGAAACTATTATAGATCAGCCATTTTTTTGGAAAATTTTTAATTTTGCCAACTTTTCGGCTCAAGCTTGTGAGCCATCATCAGAGCATTTACTGAGTCATGTCCAAGCATAAACTGTTGGATCGTATCAACAAACTTAGAGTTTATGCTTTAAGGGTTTACAATAAGGGTTAATGATGATTGTAGGTTAAGTTCTGAAACAGTAGGAAAAATCTATATAAAAAAAAATCTGATGGGGCAACACACGCCTTTTAGAGCAGCACCAGCTTATGTTTACATTATCCTAACTTTCTGAACAACCAAATATAGACCTTCATAACTTCGATTAATCATAACAATAAGCAGAGTAATATTCCGCACATCACATAATGAGTTACTAGTATTGTTAAATTCCATAATTAAAGTAAGGAGTATTTATTTGCTTGAATATTTTGCAAATATGCGATTCAGTCACAATTAAATGGCTGTATCAGTATAAGTAACAGACAGAAAGTCTCTTTATTTTTCTCAAATAAAGATACGGAATATAAATTATATGGATTAATTTATAACTAATGGCAAATAATTAAAATAATTTATTTTGGTAAAAAGAAAATCCTCCCCGGCGGGGAATCGAACCCCGGTCTCCCGCGTGACAGGCGGGGATACTTACCACTATACTACCGAGGACTGTTAAAAACATATGTTTATATTATATTTGTAAATTCTTAATTTATGTACATATATATACATATATATATATATATATATATATATATATATATATATATTTTTTTTTATTTTTATTTTATTTTTTTATTTTTATTTATGCAACACTATTTGGTAAGTTCTCGAAAATTTATGTCATGTTTATTCCATGTTTATGTCTGTCTTGAAAAAGGTTTTAAAAATAAACATCGAGTGTCGCGAATGAAAACATTTTAATCTCTAAGCCGAATAAAAATGTTCATCCACGTTTCACTTTAAAATAACAAACCAATAAACCGAACCACTTTAAATTTCTTGACGTTATATGTTTATCAATTTTGCCGATAGTTAAAAATAACATTATTTGTTTCTTTATTCAATTAACTTCTCTTTATTCTGCTGTGGCCAATCGGACGTTGCTACAGCGGGAGTCCTAAATTTTGCCTATCCAGGTTTAATTAGGATAGGGATCTTTAATAAGTAACTGACATCGCACAGGCTCGGGACAACTTTTTACGCTTCCTCCGAAGTACTGAATAACTAGTGATTTTTAACTCCCTTTAAAAAATCCCAGATGCTTCGAGAAATGTGAGTGTAACCTCCCGGGAGATTACACCACGAGGCCAGGGCCTACATGACCTGTCGCCCCACTGGAATAAGAAAAAAGCCTAGGGTCATCTACCAGGTTTGAACCGCGACATAGAAGGCTGTTATGCTAGCCACCGCATCACTGGACACCCTAATATAATAATGAATAGATCTTGATATCAATAAAATAAAATGTACAATGTCATTATATTTTCCTAGGACTAAAATAAAGTCCCTCAAGAATAAAATTTAAAAAAAACAAATTGATGACCGAGACAGTGTTGGGATAGATTTAAACATCAAATCCTAAACTAAAACAATCTTCCAGTGCAATTTTCGTTAAAATGAACTAATAATCTCAAAGCTATAAATCCAAAATTGGTCAGACAGTGCTTTTTTAAACATAAATGGCCACATTCAAATCGCAGTCCGTGCGAAACAGGGCCACTATATAAGTTTTAATAATAAATAAATTAACATTAAAATAAAAATAAACAGAGAGGTTTTCATAATAACTTATATTTTATATAAATTGCATCACTCAATATATAAAACTTCTCCAAAATTAAACATTACCGCATATTTTAAAAACATAAAAATAAATTAAAAAAAGTATAGAACTTAAAATTCTTTCATAAAATGAATTATAATATAAATTTTCAAAACTGTGACCACTGTTGATTTGAGTCACCTCTATTTTCTGTGAAGATTCTTCCACTTGATGTGACATCACAATAATAATTGGTTCTGATAGCAAAACCCTTGAAATTAAACATAATTACAGATTTTATTCTGGTAGTAGTTAAAAGCACTAACCAAGAATTTATTATTTATTATCTTTTTTAATTTCTTCATTTTATCAAGCTTATGATATAAACAAGTAGACAAAACTAAAATATTTGATATGATCAAATTCATTATGAAAAAAAATGAAAGCTATGCAATTTCTATAACCACGACATTATCTCTTTACATGGCTGTGAAACCACATATCTTCCTTTATTTTTTTTTTCTCGTAAAATTGTCGAAAATTTGCAAATACAAATTCTGAGTAAACTCAACAATAGTATACTTAGAGCTCGGATAGGAATTTATTTAAATTTAAAAAAGTAAAATAATTTCTATAAATGATAATTTTAACCACTTGGGAAGGAGTTTACTGACAGCTATTAATCGCTCCATCTTCAGAGACTGGAACATCAATCTCTCCAGAGCCTGCATCCTTTGAACTTCCATGATGGAAGAGCCTCTAAGGACCACGCTGGTATGCATTCAGGTCCGCTGGAAAGGTCACTGGAAACAATGCCATTAGGATCTGAATCACTGAGAGCCAGCTGTCGAAGCGTCGAGGGATATCGCCACGATAGTGATGTATAGTTACTATCATGGAGGCTTCTGAAATAGCAAGGCTTGTCATCTACGGTCGCATGGGTCAGCTCAGGAAGAATAATTTAACAACACACTATAGAATCTAGAAAAGAGATGCGGTAATATACAGGTTTAAATACACCTTATTTTCGTTTGTACTGGAACTCATAATTTCTAGACTGTAGCGATCCAAGGTACGGACTTAACAGTAAAAAACGTAAGTAAATGATTTGCAAATTTTCCGTATTCAATTGTCAGAACATATTAAGAATTGAATTATCCACGTTCACCTTCAGCTTAGTAGGTAGTGCAACAGGCCAAGATCGTGTGATCAAACCCGAACGATTCCTCTAGGATTTTTAGGAAAAATCCTTCGTAATGCCGTCCTTTGGAGAGGAGCTAAAATGATAGTCCCAGGCATGTGCGATGTCAGATCCACGTTTAAGATCTCTATCCTTCCTAAATATGGATAGAAAAAAAAATCTGGTTTTGACAACACACGACTTTCACTTGCCACGCCATTGCCTGCAATTTTTGGCAGGGAGTCTCTTGTCTCTGACTGCCATTAGATGGCGTTGTGCTCTTGATAATGATGCTGTCTGCTAGAGGGCAGCACTTAAAATAGTTAAGGCCCTGTTTTCTTGACATATTTTTGCACTTTGCTTATCAAATTCGCTCAACATTTATATTTCGCTGTTATTTATCAATGCTGACAAGTTTATGTGCCTAATTTTTTTTATATCTATAAAATTAAAGGTACTTTAGTTAAAGACAATTTAAAATATGAGCATTTAAGCCCTGTTTGACTATTTCAATCAGAATAAACACCTACACCATATTAAAGCTTATCAAATTTTTCATCGATATAGCGAGTTTTACTAAAGTCGTTATAGACGTTTTTAAGAAAATCGTTATAGACGTTTTTAAGAAAATCGTAAAAAGGCGGAAAATGCATAGTATAAAGTGGCTCTTCTGGTTAGCCGATTTGATGGGCGTATAGTTCTCTTAAATATGAAATTTCAGTTTCACAGGACTTTTCGTTTATGCGCAGGAGTTATCACACACACACACCGTTTTTGCGGGACTCGTTTGGACACACTCAGGAGACCCTAAAACGTGTATTTCCGTTGAAAACTGGAATTAAAAAATTTTCAGGATCGCAATATTTTCCCTTATACTGGTAAGTGATATATTTCATATATAGGTAAGTGAAAATAATTAGGGTCCATCATAGTAAGATAAGCATCATAGTAAGATAAGCGAAAGCAGAATAAATATACGTTAAATGAATGAACAAACATTTATTTATAGAAAGAATAATCTGGTACCAGTCCTAAAAAACGTAATTAATACTGCCTACGCTTCGGCCAACTCATTTAAAACATCTTTGGGGATAGATATAATCAGAAATACTAAAAATATAACAATAATAGGCTTAGCGAACCCGAAGGTTCGATGCTGATACCACCAAATTCCGCCTACACAGACTCGTCCAATGTTCACCGTTCAATAATAAAATATACAAATTTTTAACTACTAAAAATATACGAACTTTTATTTTCAACAGTTATAAAAGAGTTTATGACATAATTATAGGTGGTAAAACAGATCTAAAGAATTAAAAATAAAAATATTAACAGGGAATGAATAATAAACATACGCAACGGAATAATAAAACTAACATTAATCTATTTTATCTAATAAAGATATTATTATCCAATATAAATATGTTTGAAGTCATTTTCTGGGTTTACGGTGTGCTGTGAACCGTTACAACCTGCCACGCAGAAGATTGCGAGTTGGTTTCCGGCAGATGGCACTAAGATTTGTTAAAGGAAGCTAAAAATCCTAAAAAAGTAACCTAAAACGAATTAAGAAATTAGACAAAATTTATTATATAAATATATATATATTTATTTTTTTATTTTTCCGATTGAAATATTCTACATTTCTATATGCTACGCGGTTTCCCTTAGGCCATATATTGGATGACAGGACTGCAGGGCTGTAGGGCTGTAGGAAGGTGAATGTAATGCGGTTTGTAGGCCCTTCCTCCGGCTATCTTTAGCATAAAGGGAAGGCCAGCGATTTTTGATCCAATAAGGATCCTACGTGGTCGGCTCCTGTGTCTCTGTACCTGTACATCCCTCAGGCTTCTGCCCCTGTCCTCTGGAAAAATCATATTCCCAAAGATCCTTATGTAATTTGTCTTTTTGAAGATTAGGTACGTTCGGGACTCAGGAAGAAGAAAGGTTTCACTGCAGAATACTAATAAAGGAACAAATAATTTTCAAAACTTAAGAAAAAATCTGGATCGAGCAACTCACAACTTTCACTAACTACTGTAGATAAAATTAATCTAAGTACTATGGAATAGAGCGAGGTGGTCTAGTTAATAGAGCACTAGTTTACTGTGCTTCGGGTCTTGGGTTCGAATCCCGGATGTGGCGGAAAATTATTTATACTAATATTTCTGAGGTATGGAGACCCTCCTAGGGCACACCCATCCTCAATTAAGTGGGTACCCAAAATAGAGAAAAAGCCTGGCGGGAGAGCGTGATTTAGGCCGAATCACATACCTGAAACAGTACAAATTATTTGTTCCTTTAATAGTATTCTGCAGTGAAACCTTTCTTCTTCCTGAGTCCCGAACGTACCTAATCTTCAAAAAGACAAATTACATAAGGATCTTTGGGAATATGATTTTTCCAGAGGACAGGGGCAGAAGCCTGAGGGAGTATATATATATATATCTGAAATATGTATAATTTTTATGATTCATAAATCCTTCGTAAAATCCTCTACGCTCCTTACTTTGTAACTAATAAACTGATCCGTAAAGACGGTCTGTATGTTGATGATTTGGCCCGAACCAGGTACCATTCCTTTCATGACAAACTCCCTTCCCATTCTAATCCTCTAGTTTCTACCCTTTCTTCCACTTCAATTCCTGATAATCCTTCGAGACCTTCTAGATTAGAATATTTTCAGAGTGCTGCCGCTGGGTAGCTTCTCTACATGTTATGTTCTTGTCTATTTTCTTTCAGCCTATTTACTAGATGTGTTATACAATAAAATGGATAAATATAAAATATGATCGAATAGGATAATACTTGAAGGCGAAAACAGTATGAATATTGTTCCTGGTAAATAATATAAAATAACATATTATGGTAAATAATATACCATATTATTATAATATACCATACCATAGAGATACTAGAGATTTTAGCAAAAATGTTGTCAAATATACAAATTTGTGGAAGGTAATGTTGAGTAATGGCAAATAAGGCTTAAGCTTAAGTATTTCTTGTGCATACATAATAATTCATATCGCACATTATTTAATTTATCATATAGGCATCGAAAGTCATGTGTTGTTTGCAACGCATTTTTTCATGTTCTACTATATATAAAAGTTGTATTTTGGGCTTATTAGAATTTTTAAACTTTTATTATTTCTTACTACATCATATATTTTAATATGCTATATATTCTGACAGGAATTAATAACATAATTTTCAAAGCTTTCTGTAAAGACCCCAGTGGATTTTGTTTATATTAACAATATTTCATATAAAAGTATGATATTATTTCATTTAAAATACAGATAAAATAAAATATTCTGCAATGCTACCCGGACGGTGGACGGTTTATGAAATTCGGCAAAACGGGCCGGCGAGCGAAGGTCCGGTATTGAAGCGAGAGGAGAAGCATCCGAGGAATGCACTATCTGTCACAGTCCGCCAGCAATGGAATCTCCGAATTGGGCTTCATAGGACAATGCTCGGGTTCGAACCCACGCTCCACCATTGTGTCTGATATTCCGGAGTCATTCTTATATTATGTGCCCTCTTGTTATGTATTCTTTCCCCCTTATTCGGTCCGCTAACGTTCAAACATTTATTGGATTGTCCGTTAAAAAATGAGGGATTTAGGAATGTTTTTATTTAAAAAAATAATCTCCATTACTATAAATAGAAGTTTGTCAACGTTTAGGCAGCTTTTGCATTGATTTAAAAGTGATGAAGTAAATACCTAAAAATGATAATTCAGGCAGCCGTAGGGACTACTGATAGAACTAAAAACTTTTTTTTTAATTCCTAATTTGCGATGGAATATTATTGGAAAGAAGAGTACGTTTGTTAAAGTAGATTATGTTGAGAATGCATGCTGTTTTATTATTGTTTTATTTAATTGTAAAAAAACATCACTCTGTAGAGATTATATCACCTTGAAGTATGTCATTGTAATCAGGATGTGAATGTAGACTTGATGGTACACATAGCACATTTTTTTTTATGGACCTGCCATTTGTTTCAAGAAAATGCAGACATTTCGGAATAAGCTTTATAGTTGTTTCACAGATATAACCTCAGTTTCTCTCCCAAGTAAACAAAAAATCTGGTGCGGGCAACACACGACTTTCACTTACCTCGATTTTTAAAATCAATGAAAGAATTTTCAAATACAGTTAGAGATAAAAATACGTGAAACTATTAAGGAATTAATCAAATTTAATTTATATAGAAACATGTGTTTTATTAAAAAATCTATTATATTATTATCTAAAATAATCAGTTAGTTTTATCTTCTTCTCATCACTCTCTATTAACTTCTAAAAGCTTATGTATGATATGATATTTTTTCTAAAATCTTTAGCTTTCCAACGGTATATCATACATATATATTACTGCTCTTATGTTCAAAAACGAAAAATTTCATTAAAAATATATTTTTTCTGTTTTCTCCTTTAGTTGGGTATCGAATTTATTCAATTTCAATATTTACCTGTTTTTCGTCAGCGTTAACAAGATAATCTAGTTATTATTATTGAATCTAAAAAATTAAAGGTACTTTAGGGGAAGAAAATTTAAAATATCGGCATTTAAGCCCTGTCAGAATATTTTTATCCAAATAAAACCTACATGATATTAAAGCCCATTAAATTTTACATCGATATAGCAAGTTTAATCAAAATCGTCGGAACCGTTTTTGAGAAAATCGAAAAAAGGTGCTAAATGCATGATATAAAGTGCCTCTTCTGGTAAGCTCATTTTGATGAAAAAAGTTTTGTCACGTCTCGGGCGTATAGTTGTCTTAAATATGAAATTTCAGTTTCATAGGACTTACTGTTTCCGCCCGGGAGTTACCACACACACACACACACACACACACACACACACACACACACACACACACAGACCTTTTTGCGGGACTTGGTTATTTGGACTCAGGGGACCCTAAAACGTGTATTTCCGTTGAAAACTGGAATTCGAAAATTTTCACGATCGCAATACTTTCCTTACTATATATAGTAAGTGAAAGTAAAAACATATGTTTTAATTAATAATGAAATATACATATAATCTATATAATTAAAATGAATTTAATTTTCGAAAGTCATTTTTCTGTGCTTATATTATTAAGATATTTTTTTCGGTTTCGCTTTACTACGATTTAAATATTTGACGGTTAGTTTTAACGAACTGTTTTTTTATAAAATCGCTGAAGGTGCAAAATGCTAAGTGTAAAGTAACACTTCCGGATAGCTGATTTTGGTAAATATGTTTCTGTAACATCCTAGAAATGCAGTAAATTTCAGTTTCGGTTATTTGGTTATTCGGTTATTTACGAGTTTTGGTTACCGCGTAGGCATAGACATACCGCAAGCAGTTTGCAATATTTGGTCACTTTGACTTCGGAGGACCTTTATAAGGAGTATTTATGGTGAAAATCCGAATTCAATAATTTCCGGTAAGCGGGAGAAAAAAAAAATATATATAATAGTCAAGTATTTGTCAGTTCGCAAAAATAACATCTGTTATTAGTTTCAAAAAGTTAATTTAATTTTTCAAGATATACTAACATAAAATTTTTTTTTTTTATTAAAACATTCTTAAGTACCTTATTTTGCAAATTTTCCTCACCAATCCTCGGTAGTATAGTGGTAAGTATCCCCGCCTGTCACGCGGGAGACCGGGGTTCGATTCCCCGCCGGGGAGGTAAATTTTTTTTTCTTTAAATAAACAATTTAGGTTATCTTATCTCAGATTATTACTAGCCGATACAAATATATTTCAAATGAACTAGAACATAATTTTTAATATATATATTTTTTTAGAAAATTACGTTTGAAAAACTGTTCTATAATAGAACAAAATCATTGTTAAATCCTAAAGAAATGTTATAAAAATGATCTATTCTTATCTTTTTACTATTTCATCTATTAGTAAAAAGGGCTTTAGTATTTCTCTCTGATTGGGAATATTTTCATTTAAATATGTTTGTTTACATTTATTAATTCACTCTTTTAAGTATTTCTCAAGAAATACAGTAATTCCGTCGCCAGTGAAGATAGATTATTTTTAAATGTAAATATCTATATTATGTATTAAATTAGGTGACATTTAAAGTTAATATAATCTAGAATGCTTGTGGTAACTTCATTTATGTTTTAAGGGGATGTATTGCGAACGTGAAAATTTTCGGATTCGAGTTGCTTACGGAAATACACGTTTTGGGATGCCCTCAGTACAAATTATTAAGATAGGCAAAAAGGTCTCTGTGTACTGCTTCGACAGGATGCGATTTGAAGATTCATTTATTTATGTTAAAATCTATGTCTGACCGATTTAGAGTTTATTGCTTTGGGAGTTTTAGTTCATCGTAACGAAATTAGCAAGAAAATATGTTTATTTTACAACGTCTATTCATTTTTATAATTAATCATTGGCAAAAATGAAAAGCATAAATCTAAAAAGATTAAGTTTATTTGTTTGTTAAATTGAATTAAATGTTAAATTGAAGAGCAGATAACGGGAAATTTATTTATTCCATATAAATAAAACTTAATTGCTATGTATGTATTCAAAAACTACAGAAATAACAAAGGTTCCTATCCAATTAGATTTATAAATAATCAATGTTTCAGATAACTTATTTAAAATACATTTTAATGGTTTAATTTATATAACATAGGAATCCTATTTAGTATACAGTGAATCATCTGTTTTCATGAAATATTATTAAATTCAAAATAATTATTAACAATTTTAGTTTATGGATTTATAACAACTTACCATTTATGTTAACAACTTAGTTAATATGCGATACGGTATGCAATATTGTTTCTAAAATATTGCGTTCCGAATGGAACATGCACGGACCTGCACGACGTTGGCAATACTTTGTCTATTATAACCTCCCTCTTTTCCAATAACATATGTTCATAATTTTATGGGCTTACAACTATATATTAAATTTTACTGTTTCATTTATTGTATATTAACTTTCCGACGGTACATTATACGTCTATGTTACTACTTATATTTCAGAAATAATTTTTCTGAGTGAGTGTCAAAAGTATCCGGAATTCGTATTTCTTTTCATTTAATAAGTATATTTCACTGCCATGAATTTATATAATTCTTTTTCACTCATAAATCTTTAAAAGAGACTCCCATAAAGGAAAATCACTGACCAGATATTCGAAAAGTTTATTGTTTTTAAAAATATCCGATTAATACTGTAAAATTACAAGATCGTTCAGTGTCAAAAGTATTCGGAAATCGTAATATCCTGTTGTTTAATGGTTTCAAATATTCATATTCTCACTAATATTCGACATACTTTTATGTTCCAAAGATTTTTTTTTCTTAAATAAGGCCTTAAAATATAAACGCAACAATCGAAAAACGGGTTTGAATAATGTAAAAATGAGAAATAGTTGAAATGTTAAAAAAAAAATGATAAGGCAATCTGTATGGCTATGTATAGTGTTGATAATATAATAACACAAAATCAAAGCAAAAAATTGAGCGTCCAAAAAATATTAAATGTTAAAACTGAAAGACCGATTATTCATCTAATACGAAAACAATACCTCGAATGAGTAAACCTTAGCTTATTTCTGAATTTTTGAGAACTTCTGGATACGCAATAAGTGTTTCAATTGTTCTCCGCGTTCTAAAAAAATATGACGAAAAGAAAAACATGGTAGAAGAAGTACGGAAAACGTCTTTTAGTAGGCAAGACAATAAGAGAATAGGCTGAATGTTAGTAACATTTTTTCAAAAGAAGGTTGATGAATTAAAATGTTTACAGATGACTCCCGTACTAAAATACATGATTCTTATGAAAAATTATGTTTTGAAGGAAACCAAATGAAGAATTATCATGCCATAGTAAAATACATTGAGCGGTCAGTGATAGTTAGGTCTGTTTGTCTTTGGAAAAGTTTAATAGTATTGGATTCATGGACAGGATTTTTAATAGGCTTGTGTATTTTATAAGTATGAAAAGCCAGAATTTAAAGTAGAAGAATAATTACTTATAAATTAATTTGTTTAAATACGTGCGACCATGACTCTGGACACATATACGTTATCTATTCAGATTTAGTTGCTGCAAAACTACTAAAAAGATCTCGAAATCTCTCCTCGATTATTTATTTCAAATTTAATTAAGTATTTATGGGTCCTAATAAAAAGGAAAAAAAAGAAATACTATATTGAAAATGAAAATGCCTCAAGAAACAATAAGTGCTTGAGTGGAATATTATTTCACACCAAACAATCAATTAATTACTAATATAAATTCCCAGTAGGCTAAAATATATAATTATACAAAAAGTTTTACCAACTGGATGTTTATTTATGATCAATGCATTAATATAATTAGGAAACCACTTAATTCCGAATACGTTTGACACCGTTGACATACATTATTTTTAACATTTTCGTAAATGAACGTTCAAAACGTTAAAAATAAAATGATTGTTGTCGTAATATTTGGTTTTAGCTATTAATAATAAACCTTCCTTCTAACATTTTAAAGTGGTTAACAACTCCTTAAAAATATAAAATATAAGTTAAAAACAAGTAAATTACGGAATGGTAGTAAATTCCGAATACTTTTGACACTCACTGTAGTTACAATTCGGTACGGAATACTGTTTCTAAAATATTGCGTTCCAAATGGAACATGCACGGACCTGCACGACGTTGGCAATACTTTAACTATTATAACCTCCCTTTTTTCCAATAACATATGTTCATAAGTTTATGGGCTCACAACAACTATATATTAAATTGCACTGTTTCATTTATTGCATATTAACTCACCAACGGTACATTATATGTCTATATTATATATTCCAGAAATAATTTTTTGATGAATTGATTACAGGAAATTAATTTTTCCCATTTAAATAAAATCTAAATTTCAATGTACTTTACTTATAAACCTTCAGGAAAGAATGTTTTAAATGGTGATGAAAATCCTATCAAAATCCGCCTTGTGCTTTCGAAAAAGTTCGCGGATATAAAAATCGCCTTATCATTTTGTACATATAGAGAAGAGATAGTATTTAATTTAAAACGCATGTTTCCAACGAAGCTGAAAATTCTTTAAACATTTTTTAACTCTTTATTTAATAGTTCTTAAATTAATTTTAACAACTGATGTCTGTGAAAGTCGTATGTTGTGCTCACCAGTAATAAAAAGCCTACATTTGTATAAAATCACTAGTTTCTACTTTAGCTTAGTACTTAGACAAAATAACATTTGTGTTCCTATTTTTTTGTTTCATATAAAAAAAAAAAAAATTCATTTAAAAAATAGATAAAAATACCTTTGTTTAGTTTTATTATAGCATTTTTTTTTCTATTAGATAATTGTAAATAACTACTGTTTGTTTTTTGTTTTTTTGCTCTAAAGGAGTTATCATCCTGTGAAGTTACATATACAGCACAATGCCATATAGATAAGAGGTTATTGTAATGTTACAACCCTATTTTATGATCCTGCGGTCATTTCCTGAAGTAGTTAGAGTTCCGGTCACAGGACAATAAAAAGTAATAATAACTTTATTATCCATTCCTTCACACGAAAACTTAATTTCCTAGTATGTCCTTATCGGCCAAGCACCGGTTAACCATTTAGTGTCGGATATAATACGATATGTATGGAAATATTATATGCATATTAAAAGGCATAATTAATGTTTAGGACAGATAAAATGTACAAGTAGTCGTTGACATAAAAGTATTGACGTAACATGGAAACCAACGTAATAACTGAAACAATATTTAAAAACTAAAGGTTCAGGACATTGAGGATTGATTCGTACTGTTTCTTGGCTAACTGCCGGGCAAGGAGGCGACGGAGCCGAGATCACATTCAGGCACCAAATTTTTTTTTTAGATAACCACTTCTTGGAGGATGGTTTTACCCCAGCAGTGTCTACCTATCCCAGGATTACACTACGGCTGAAATATAAGAATAAATAATTCTGCTAAATCTCGGCCGTTTCATAATTATATGTGTCTGTAGATTGTTTGAAAATGTCTTAAGCAAATAAAAATAAAAGACTTTCGAACAGGGAACATTCCCTGAATTCAGTAAAAAAAAAACAATAAAAAAAAAATCTGGTGCGGGCAACACACGACTTTCACTTACCTCCATTTTTAAAATCAATGAAAGAATTTTCAAAAAACAGTTAGAGATAAAAATACGTGAAATTATAAAGGAATTAATTAAATTAAATTTCTATAGAAACATGTGTTTGTATCAAAAATCAATTATATTATTATCTTAAATAATCAGTAAGTTTTATGTTCATTTCATCACTCTCTATTAACTTTTAAAGCTTGTGTATGAGATGATAATTTTTCTAAAATCTTTAGCTTTCCAACGGTATATCATACATGTATATTACTCTTATGTTCAAAAACGAAAAATTGCATTAAAAAAATATTTTTTCTGTATTCTCCTTTAGTTGGGTATCGAATTTATTCAATTTATATATTTACCAGTTTTTCATCAGCGTTAACAAGATAATCTAGTTATTATTATTGAATCTACAAAATTAAAAGTTAAAATATCGGCATTTAAGCCCTGTCAGACCATTTTTATCTAAATAAAACCTACATGATATTAAAGCCCATTAAATTTTACATCGATATAGCGAGTTTAATCAAAATCGTCGGAACCGTTTTTGAGAAAATCGAAAAAGGTGCAAAATGCATGGTATAAAGTGCATCTTCTGGTAGGCTCATTTTGATGAAAAAAGTTTTGTCACGTCTCGGGCGTATAGTTGTCTTAAATGTGAAATTTCAGTTTCATAGGACTTACCGTTTCCGCCCGGAGTTACCACACACACACACACACACACACACACAGACTTTTTTGCGGGACTTGGTTATTTGGACTCAGGGGACCCTAAAACGTGTATTTCCGTTGAAAACTGGAATTCGAAAATTTTCACGATCGCAATACTTCCCCTTACTATATATAGTAAGTGAAAGTAAAAAACGTGCAAATTATTACACAATGGTTTATTATTTCAAAATAACTATATTCAATTATAACTGTATAAGGACCATTAACTAATATGAAAAGCAATAAATAATTCAAAGAAAAATGGTCTTTCACCACAAAAAAATTACTGAGTTATGAAATTCTTTATGGGTAAAATTTCAATTTATTTTGTTTATAATTATTCGCTGTTTCTTGAATAAAAAATACCAATAATTTTTTTCTATCTTGAAAAGTAACTAGGTTATTAAATTAAATCGTTATTAAAACTTAAGGAAACATATCCACGACTATTTGATCTAGTACATTTGTGCCAATAATTAAAAAAAAATTATTTATTGGTATTTACAAATATATTGTACAACACTTCTAGTAAATAGGCTAAAATATTATAGACATGAACAACCCACCGGCAGTACTCTAATATGCCGAATTAAAAAAAATAAAAATGGTAGAGTAGTTTTAGAGCTGCAGACGGCGTACGGTGGACGGCAGACAAATCTTAATAGCGAATAAAAAAGTTTTTTTTTATTCGTTATTCAGATTTTACTCATCTTGGAACGTAAACCCCCAAATTTTGAGGGGGGTATTTTTTTTCAAATGTTTATAATTGAAAATAATAAACAAAAAGCTTTCTTCATTTTAAAAATGAAACTTCAAATAAATAAAAATATCAAATATATTTAAAACACGTTTTCAACTTAAGAGCTATAAACTTTATTCAGTAATATAACAAGTTGTCTAAATTATAATAGTGTGACATTAACACCTTCAAACAAGTACAATATTTACAAAATATAAGCTATAATAAAATTATAATAACATCAATGAAATATCTTCGACGTTTATAAACAAATGAACATCTTAAAATTACACCAAAATATGTATATATAATATTTACAATAGGTAGGATCACCAACCCAGGCCTGCTCTCCATGAAGGAAAAGCCGAACCTACGGAATCCCAGCGTCTCTTTATCAGATATATAAGACCCAGCTAAAGCTGAGTGAGGCCCAAATATACATCACTTGAAGGAAGAATCTTGCAAGTTCCAGAACTCCAATAAAAATATTTACAAGAGTTCTCAGGGCCACTGTCGTTCCGAACTTAAGGGTGTGAGGAGCTCGTTAGGGATGAGCCAGAGGATTGAGATGCTGCATAAAATTCTCATGAATTGAACATTGAGGTCATGAAGTGAGGTATTTTTGATCACACTAGTTATCAATTTAAAAATTATTGTGTTTACTTAACACATGAAAGAAATCAGTAAAGTGATGGCAAGTTCTAAATATTTATAATTGAGACTTTCAGGTAATATTTTCGGGAGAGGAAACAGTAAAAATACGGTGACAGTACCCTGAGACATTGCCCAGCTCGACTCACTGTGGACGTTCCTCGACCATCGTCAAAGACAGATGACGTGAAAAACAGAAGAAGGTCGTTAAGGAAGGAGTACAATGGGGTATAAACTAGCAAGTTGGGACTGCACGGAGGGACAAATGACAGAGAGGCAGCGAGCGATGTATTGCCTAGCGAGGGAACATGCAGGGTGTTGCTTGCTGACCATCTCCAAGGCATGGAAGTAAAGTATATCCAGGAGTAGGAGGATATCTAGGATGTAGCATACAAAGGATGTCTTGTATCTGTGTGATGGAGAATATCTTGTATCAAGGAGATACAGAGTATCTAAATTAGAGCTTCAGTGTCTTAGAGTAAAAACACAAACAAAAAACAACAGAAATAACAAATAAAATGTTAAATAGTAACCAATTAACAGTTAGCTTGTAATAATTTAGAAAATCAAACAAAACAAACTAGATAAGAATAAAAATATATTAATAATCCAATGCTAGTTAAAATAACTTCACAATGCTTATGAAAATGTGTGAATGTTTGTTTTATGATGATGTTTTATGTTTTATGTTGGTTTTATGTGGAATGTTTTAATACGACGCAAAATAAAATATAATAAATAATCGTTTATCTCTGTTCTATTTACTGATTTTTATTGAAATTAGCAAATCAATTGGGTTTATTTGAGAATTGGATAGACAGGAAGTGTTTGAAAAAACGGGATTTGAAAGTCAGAAGAGTATTGGAATGACGGATATATGAAGGAATAGAATTCCATTAGGAAGAGAATCGGCTAAGGAAAGATCTGTCGAAAGCTACGGTTCGATGAGGCGTTACAAGTCTGAATAGACGGAGGATTTAAATGAAAATATATCCGAGATGTACGATGGAAGTTGGGATCGGAGAAGTTGGAAGAGAAATAATGCCGGGAAGTACTTTAAACGGTAGGAAGGGTAAAGCCATTTTAACACATCGTAGTATTGGGTTACCGAAGTGTCACAAGATATCCCAAAGATGAAACATATCAGGCACTTAAATAATCGTTCGGTATTTAACTGTTAGAGATTGGATATGAAACTATACAACATCCGCCCTACCCTTGGTCACTTGCCTAAGGATTAACATTTTTATTTTTTTAGCCACAGCGTCAAAATTGTTATGGATAAAGGATTATAAAACGCGGTTTTAGTGTTTATCAATTCTAAATATGACAAATCACATTCCGAGAGAACAGGAAAGTTTCAAATAAGCTGACCGAAATGTATTAATAGTATTGGAGACTTTACATAGAATTGTAAAGCTTTAATTTTTTTCTGTTTAAGCCAAAATCCTGCATTATTTTCCGGACGACCCGGTAGAAAAATGATCTACTTCATTACTTACAGAATGTTTTAGTATTTAAAAAATATAAAATTTCTATGAATAAAATTGGAAGCTGATTTCTACTTCACCACTCTTTTGTAGAAAATAATTGCACTACGTTTCGGCTACAATGCCACCTTCAGGTGCATGTTTTCATAACTATTAATTAAATTTTAATAATTTTAATTAGATTTGTGCAATAATGAGCATGATACATCGACTGATTCTGTTTATACATAGTTTGTATAGTGGAATGATTTTCATTGTTCATGTTTTGTCATGTTTAGTTATAATTTTTAAATTAATTTTAAATTGTTTTGATTGAATTTAAAGAATTCTAACGTTAATCTCATAGATTATTAATAATTTTAACTGTATGTACGTGCATGTATATGTATGTATATATATATATATATATATATATATTATATATATATATATATATATATATATATATATATATATATATATATATATATATATATATATATATATTATTTGTTTTATTTATTTTTTATCATACATTTTAACATAGTTATATAATTTCATGACAAATTGTAAGATGATTATTTGTTAATTTGATAATATTTTGTACTTTTAGATCAAATTAGTTCCATTGCACCTGAAAATGGCATTGTAGCCGAAACGTAGTGCAATTATTTTCAAAAAAAGAGTGGGGAAGTAGAAATCAGCCTCTAATTTTATTCATAAAAATTGATCTTCACCTAAAAGAATCTACACCTTATATAAAATTTAATGAATTATTACGTTATGCTATGGCATCATTGATTTTTTCATTGAAAGCTGAAATCGGAAAAATAATGTTTATTTTCGTGAATTGTGGATTCCATCGAAACGAGCTCCCTGATTCACTTCAAAGGAGAGCCGAGGCAATCACCCCCGCTCTATATTCCTAACTCGATTTAAATTTTAAATAAGAAGAGGCAGATTGCTCGAAAAGCTTTGTGAGTTATCGTTGCGAAGGCGATCAGTGTCAGAGTGAAATCGAAACTGATCACAGGAAAATATCTCTTGATAATAATGACAGAAGCAAACATTGTTCTTGGATGTAGATCTTATTTAAAATTCTAACGTCAATTTATAACATGCGATGCAATGTATAACTTCCATTTGTTATTTTTTAATACATTTGAGTAGAGAACATAAAAAAACATCTGGTGCGGGCAACTAACGACTTTCACTTATCTCCATTTTTAAAATCAATGAAAGAATTTTCAAATACAGTTAGAGATAAAAATACGTGAAATTATTAAGGAATTAATCAAATTAAATTTCTATAAAAACATGTGTTTGATTCAAAAATCTATTATATTATTATCTAAAATAATCAGTTAATTTTATGTTCATTTCATCACTCTCTATTAACTTTTAAAAGCTTGTGTATGAGATGATATTTTTTCTAAAATCTTTAGCTTTCCAACGGTATATCATACATGTATATTACTGCTCTTATGTTAAAAAACAAAAACGCATTAAAAAAATTATTTTTTTTGTTTTCTCCTTTAGTTGGGTATCGAATTTATTCAATTTATATATTTACCTTTTTTTCTTTAGTGATAACAAGGTAATATGGTTATTTTTATAGAATCAACAAAATTAAAGGTACTTTAGAGAAAGAAAATTTAAAATATCGCCATTTAAGCCTTGTCGGACCATTTTAATCTAAATGAAACCTAATTTATATTAAAGCACATTAAATTTTACATCGTTAGGGTGAGTTTAATAAAAATCGTCGGAACAGTTTTTGATGAAATCGAAAAAAGGTGCAAAATGCATGGTATAAAGTGGCTCTTCTGATGAGCTCATTTTGATGAAAAAGGCTTTGTATAGTCTCGGGCGTATATTTGTCTTAAATATGAAATTTCAGCTTCATGGGACTTACCGTTTCCGCCCGAGAGTTACCACACACACACACACACACAGACCTTTTTGCGGGACTTGGTTATTTGGACTCAGGGGACCCTAAAATGTGTATTTCCGTTGAAAACTGGAATTCGAAAATTTTCACGATCGATTGCGTATTGACTTCTTCTTACTATATATAGTAAATGAAATTAATATATAATAAAAACAGGTTAAACGGAAGATTGCAATATGATATCAAATAATTAGTTGGTTTCTTAGTCTTCCAAAAACAGTTTATTTTATATATTCAGTTAATAAACTTTAAACTAGTCAACGTTTCTATTACGAATTTATATATGGAGGATGGTTTCAACTATATGAAGAAAAAACGAAGAATTTTTGTTGATAAATTATCAGATATATTAAAATATAGTGTAATTGAAAGTAAAGTGAGTCCTGATCATGGGGAAGGCCTCCGAAACGTTGACTCGTTTAAAGTTTATTGAAATTAACTTCTTCTTTTTTTTTCACTTAACATTTTATTTACACCTGTAAAAAAAAATTACAATAAGCAAATGTGCTAAAATCTAAGTAAACATGGCGTGGGCAGGGATTAGGGAGACAGCACCCAGTGGTGCATCCTTCTCACATTAAGCAGAACTATATTTTCAGGTCAGGAGGTCCCTCATCCAAATCCTTGGATTGTATTTTTCGTATGTGTGTCTTTTTATCAGGTCCGTATATTTAGCAAGCGTAAGTCCATATTGGTTTTAATAAATAAGTGTATACGTTAAGTTTCTGTCTGATGGGTAATTTAGAATGTCTATGATGTATCGAATACAATAGTCTCAGTCGGAAATTTAGAGTTTTACGTTTAGTCTTGACGTGTGGGCCCCATGTCAACCTTTTGTCAAAAATAAGTCCCAAGTACGTTACTGTGTTTGATTGTGGTATCTGGTGGTTTTCTATGTAAACTGGAGAGCAGTGAAATTAACTTTGCTTGGAAGACTCAGAAACCAACTAATTATTTGTTAAAAATATATGACCGAATTTCGAATCCAATAAACAGTAATCCAACAACTGATGGGACCCAATCCTTGAGTCCCACAAAAAGGTTTGTGGGTGTGTGTATTTGGTAAGTCTAACTCGAAAATGATCCCTTGTATATGACTGAAATTTATCTTATCTTAGGAACTTCATTGCTGAATTAGATGTTACAGCAACTTTTTCAACAAAATAAGCGAAACAGAAGAATCACTTTATATCATTTTGAACCTCTTTTTATTCTAAAAAATAGTAAGAGCTGTCCTGACCGATAATCCTCAGCATATTTCTTCTGTATTCGAAAAAGTTCATGAGTAAGTTGAAATGAGAACTATTACTTTCACATATATTATAAAATAAAATATAAATTAAGGGAATGTATTGCGATCATAAAAACCTAAGAATTCGAGTTTTCACAGATAATACACGTTTTAGGCCCTGAGTGTAAATGATCAAGTCCCTATATAGTCTGTGTATGTGATAAGTCTGCCTTGAAAATTGTTATATAAAACTAAAATTTTACGTTTTAGAAACATATATGCCTGAGATGCATTCCCACCTCCATCAAATTCAATGAACCATATGAACCACTTAATACCATGCATTATGCACTTTTTTTAAAATTTCCCTGAAAATGGCACTAACGATGTTGTCAAATTATAAATTTTCATGGGCTTCGAGTAGAGAACATAAAATGTATAATAAAAATAGGTTAAACGGAAGATTGCGATATGATATCAAATGATATGTTGGTTTCTAAGTCTTCCAAAAACAGTTTATTTCAATAAACTTTAAACTAGTCAAAGTTTTTATTTTGTAATTTATATAATTTTTTCATCCAAAGTACCTGTTATATTGTAGATTCCAAAAAAATTAACCATTTTATTAGCATTGCTAAAAACAGCTAAATATACAAGTTGAACAAATTTTATAACCAATTTTAGGTTGAATTTTGTATAATTAATAATATAACAATACAAAATATTATCGACAAAACTTAAATTTATGCATTTTGCATCATTCCCTAATACCATAAAACTTTGCACGGCAGCTATATTCACTTATGAAAAATTAAATTAAAAAAAAACAAAAAAACTTGCTTTCTCACCGAACACGATTTACCTTAAGAGCTTAAACAAATGGAAATAAATCATTTTTTTTTTTTAGAAACAGTAAATATTTATCACGTAAAACTATAGTTTCGTTCATTTCAGGAATAGCCAGGAATAAGAAAACACCCTAGGCTTATCTTAATTAAAACAATTAATCATCTTAATTGCTGTAATATTAATTAGACTTTTTAACTTAGTTAACCTTGGCTTTTGACTTTTAAGCTGTCGCATAGTGGCTAGTATAACAGCCATCTATGCAGAAGGTTACGGGCTTAAACCCGCAGGTGGCCCTAGGATGCCCTTAGTTATGGCGCTTTAAATTATTTCTATAAATCCAAGAGCAATTGAACGAGTATCCACGGGAACATGCAAACGAATCATGTATACGAAGCATAATATGTTTGTTATAAATTAAGTATCTCTGCTGGTAAGTTTTTGGACAATAAGATCTATAAAAGTCAAATTTCATATTTTAGAAGCGTATATACCGGAGTTGTTAAAACAATTTTTTCATCAACATCGGATAACCAGAATAGCCACTTTATACCATACATTTTGCACCGATTTCCGATTCTCTCAAAATAACACTAAATATTATATTAAAAAAAAAAAAACTTTAAATTTTTTATTACATCAACATGTCGTTTAGGGATCTCCTCCCATTTTTAGAAGTCTACAGAGTAAAATTACCAATTTCCATTACATTTATTTCTTTAACTAATTACTATGTAACATTGTTGATTATTGTTTTTAATGCCTCCTATTGATTTCAAAATTGTTTGATAGTTTTTAAATTTTGTTATCAATGGACACCTAATTAATAATATTTATTCATAACGTTTTAAACCTTTCACTGCACTATAGTGCAGTATAGTATTTTTTAATGTACTGGAAATTGGTAATTTTACTTTGTTGACTTCTGAAGATGGGAGATCCCGAAACGTCATGTTGATGTAATAAAAAATTTAAGTGTTTATGGAGAAATTATTCAGCCCGAATATCTACCTTACTAAATATTCTGATCAGCTATATCGATAAAAAAAATTTTTATTTATTTATATTTATTGAATTGTACAACTCAGTATAACATAAATACAAGTAAACGTGTTGACTTATACAAAAGGGCGTGAAATGGCTTTTGAAGGAACTACCTAGCAGTAGAACTTCGATGTTTATTTAAGTAAGTAGATCCCGAGGCCATCTTCTTTTCAATCGCCTCGGAGGGTTGTCAGGAATATGTGAGGTTGATAGGTTGCGGACAAGAAGATTTATGTGGGTTGGGAGTTTGTGATTGAAAATGGTATATCTGGTACGTGAAAAGTCTGCAATAAATGGGATATTAAGGTCGTTATGGATGATGATGTAAAATTTAATTTACTTTAATATCATGTAGGTTTCATTCTCGGGATTTAATATGATATAAGTTTTATCGTGATTAAAATAGTCTGATGGAATCACCTGTAGAATGGTGGCTAGCATTACAGCCTTATATGCTAAAGGTCATGGATTCAAACCCGTAGCTGGTCCTAGAATTTTTTAATCTGAGTAAAAATTCCTTAGTTATGCCATCCTTTGGAAGGGACGTAAAAAGGTGGTCCCGAGCCTGTGCAATGTCAGGTACTCGTTAAAGATTATTAAACCCTAACCTTATTAAACCTGGATAGGGAATAATTTATTGCTCCCACTGTGACATCGTCCGATAAGCCACAGAAGCATGAAGCGATGTTAAGTAAATTAGCTAGAGACAGACTTCCATACTACATAGGTTCATTCAAATCAAGATAGTACGTATGGGCATCAAATGATTGTTGGTTATGGCCCAGACGGCCATCGTGTTTAGAGGATGCTCATCAAATACTTTCTTATAAATTTATATTTAACCGATCTTACTTTCAATTGAAAATCCCTTTAACAACACTGACCAATGGCAGAAGCTATTTTTGTTTCTAACAACCATTACTAAACTAAAATCAGTCTAGAATATTATCATCCAGCCTGTAATGATTATTATAAAGAGTTATATTTGTTTTACATATTTTCCTCCCCCATTTTTTTTTGTTTTTCTTTATATTTATACTTATAAATATTTATTTATAGTAATTTGAATATCAACTGTCTGCTTAAGAATTTAGAAATATTTGTTTTGTTTTCATTGTTTTGTGATTAATTTTTCAGGAAGGATTTAATTATTGTATTTTAATAATATAGCCCAACTCAATGGTAAAAACATTTGCCTAAACAATAAAAATCTATCCTTCTATCCATTCCACGATATCTTCCAGGTGAAATAACAGAATAAATAACCATACTGGCCGCGGCGGGGTTTGAACTTACCCAAGAACAAGAACTTACCCTGAGAACTTACCCTTGAACTTACCCTGAGAACTTGATAAATTAGACATGCTACATAGGATTGTGCCCCAATCATAAATTTAATCTCGGCTTTCTAAGTAACGACAGGTAAAAAAATCTTTAAAAGTACCTGACGCGTGGTACCATATCCGAGGAGATGCGATAGTCAAATAAAGACGACAGAATGGCCCTAAGCTTCCTTCTTCAGCTTACCGGAGGCGCCTCGGATTCCACCGGAGTCGAGAAGAAATAAGGAGAGCTCTTGAATAGAAGTCGGGGGGAGAATCCTCTTACACGATCCTCGCCCCCTGGAACTCGCACAATGACACCGAGTTGCGAATATTCTCCGGTGATAATATTGCCCTATGTGATACGGAGGGTATGGAAGCCAGGTTGTGTCGCTATGGAGTCGAGTTATATTAGGGTCTCCGAAATTAACTCCTGCAAGATTTCATATTAAGTATGATATTAATCATATTGCTGGATGATTGCAGGAGGAGCGTGTTTAGCGACTAAGGTACTTAATTAAAAATCGTATAAACAGCTGAAAATAGCTAACCAATACAAGTTATAAAAATCACTGTTATAACTGTGTTATCAGCAGAATTTCTGCAGTAAAAAGCCAAGGAATTGCTCTCAATAATTCATTTAATCGTATAAAATGATTCATGATTGATATGTTATGTTATTTTATGTATTATGTATTGGGTTGTTTTACATGAAATGTCCGTTTTTATAGTTTCTGAAATACATTAAGGATTTTGCAGGTCTCTGTTGTTTTCTTCCGAATGTTTACATATTTTAAGTAAACAGTTACTTATCATCTACCTTTGTATTATAAACATTAGCTTCCCAATCATTCACCCCCTTTTTAGTATACCTCCAAATATGAACATGCAAACATTTGTTTGCGATTTTCGAGTAATATTTTTGTACGAGTTTAAACTCGGCCATTCAGCAGCTGAGGCCGCTGAAAATATTTGCAAGGCGTTTAGGGAAGGGAGTGTTAATGAACGGACCATTCGCCGTTGGTTTGCTAAGTTTTCAGCTGGGGATACCGACTTGGAAAACTTGTCCCGAGGAAGACCTCCGTCCGTGATAGACAACGATGTCCTCAAACATACAGTAGAAGAAAACCTCTACCAAACAGTTAAAGGACTCTCAGCACAACTAAATGCAAGTACATCTAAAGTTTCTAGACATTTAAAGTGTATTGGGATAGTAAAAAAGCTCGATACATGTTTCAAAAAATACCGTGCAAAAATTGAAAGAACTGGGCTACAAAGTTCTTCCGCACCCACCGTATTCTCCCGACTTGTCTCCAACAGATTACCACCTGTTCAGAAATTTTGACAACTTCGTCAAAGGAAAACTTTTTGAAAATGATGATCAAGTGAAAAGTGCGTTTTCAGATTTCGTTTCACTTCAAAGCTCAGTTTTTTCAGTTCGGGGATAAAAAAGTTGATGTCACGTTGGGAAAAATGTGTAGAAAAATAAGGTAAATACTTCGAATAAAATGATCTTGTTTTCATATTGTATTTTTAATAGAAATCCTCACCTTGGAAACGGACATTTCATGTGACGCAACCCAATATTTCCACCATAATAAATAGAAAAGGAACATATTGTATTTGTATAGATTTGTAAAATATTATTGTCTTTAATAAATAAATAAATATCTATAAATGGATCTAATATGTGCTCTAAGATCCAACTAAAATCCGCGAAACATTGTAAGCTGAGAAACATAGTAAGGTAACAACTATTTTTTATCAAATACAACACGAAATTGAATGTATGTTTACAGTGTGAGAGTGATTTATGTAACAAGCCAAAACTTACCAGATATATTTAATTAAGGTAATTTGAAATAATTGTTCTATGACATCATGCGGATTCCCTGGGCATCGTCTACGGACCCCTATTGGTCCGCGGACTACCAGTTGGTAACCACTCTCATAGTGTGCTTATTAGCATCCTTTCTCAGCATGCGTTCAGTTCATTGTTTGTATCAGATCTTTATGTCTTGTTTAATTATAATGTTGATAATTGAAGAGATTTGTATATGTTCCCCATGTTGACAGACCAGATACCGACACAGTAGCTGGCGACTGACGGAGCTCTATGTGAGAGGATAGCAAGCTAATTAGGGCGACTCAAGGAGGATGTGTTTAGGTTTGATTATTCCAGCGCTTTCTGGGTCAGAGCCCTAGCTGCCAGCTAGCAGCAATAGCAGCGGTGGATCTAGCAGTCTGTTCTGCCGTCGGGTGTAGGGTATCAACTAGTCTCTAGACCTACACAACATAGACGCCATATGTTTATGTTATTATATATTAGCTGTATCATATCCATCTGTGAGCCCTTCCCAGAAGGATGGATAAACCAATTAGGGAGATATACCAGACAGAGAAGTTGACTACAGATATTTACATTTAACCAAATTCCCACAACTCTAATTATAGAGATGTTATGGATACAAACTTTGAATTAGGTTAATGTTTTTCAATAATGAAGCATTGCAAAAAGGTTCAAGGTCCTGGTAAATAAAAAATAAAAATACCTTTTCTTATTTTATTCTCTTTTTTCATTATTCTGTTACTTTTCATTAGCTCATTTAGCTTTTGGTTTATTATTTTCAATAACGAAACTTGGTAATCGACCCAAAAAAAAAAATAAACAAAAAAATATATAAATAAACAAAAAAAATAAATAAAATAAAACAACAACAAAATTAGGACTCACGTTTAAAGTTACGTAAAACCCATACAACGAATAAAAAATCCGTTTGTACTCTGTCAACGGCATTTCTCCGGAGCTAGTGGACCTATTTTTTTTTTTTTTTTAAATCCGCCACAACATACTAATGCACCCAACATCCTAACACCTAGACGTTGATATCAGCCAATTATTTTTAAAATGACAGCCGATTAAATGTGATTTAATTCAATAACTCAGTATTGTTAAAAGTTTAAATTTCAAATAACCGCGAATGCTTATTAAAAAGAAAGGAGAGAAAGAAATTAAAATTTCACTCATAAATACGCTCATAACTCAGTTATTTATGAAGATATAGAAAAATATGAAGAGAGTTTTAGAATTAGTAAAGCGCGATAAACTAATAGAAAAAAATAAATGATTGAAATCTTGCCTATATTTACACTTGTAACTCCGTTATTTTCGAAGATAGAGGAAAAATGTATTAGTATTTTTCAACCAAAAAGCCAGTAATACTTGAAATATTACCCATAAATACGCCCATAACTCAGTTATTTTTGAGGATGGAGAAGAATATTATTTGAGTTTTAAAATCAGAAAAGCGCAAAACTGAAGAACAATAATTGATCTACATATTCATGTCACAAATTACAATACATGTAATTCCACCAAAACTCAGCTATTTTTGAAGACAGAGAAAAATCGAAAAGATTTTAGAGTTCAAGAGTACGGATCAAGTAACGGATACTACGCCGGCTACTTGGGTGACGACGTAATGTTTAATAATATTGATTTTTTGAGAGAAGTTGGTCGGGGTGCAGTCAATTTAACACACAATTAAGCGTAAACTTAATTTATTGGTGCCGACGTTTAGGCCTAAATTATAGGCCTTCTTCAGGGTGGTTGTGTGAGCTGAGAAGGCGTCAGTCCGCACTATTGATTTTAACTTGCTGATATTATTGTTCATGTAGCTGGTTCAAGACAATAAATAAACCTTACAAGGTATCTTGACCCAGGGCCGAGACACTAGTCTGGTAGAGAAACTCTCTCTATTAACAATATACATTGTTTTATGAGTATAGCAAAAAGTAGCTCAGCTCTTCAGATCACTAATTTGCTTCTACCAGGTGGTATCTCCCTAGGTCAGTGTATCTCTGCCTTTGTAACATAATGTGGTCTATCATAGTTTAATTCTCTCCCCTTTCTTCTCTCCCCCATCCTCCCAATTACTCTCATAGGATGAGATGCATGGCTTATACCCATGTGCACCTATGAGGACCTCTAACCACCGCTCTGCTGTTGTGCTTCTACCACACTTTACGTATCCTTCCTAGCCAGCACCCTCTGCTAATTGGTAGGTGCGTAGGTAACCTCATACCTGGTGCTGCGGTATGTGCTTCTAGCATGGCGAGCACTATCTCCATCTTGCTCTCTTCCTTGCATGAACACGCAATTGTCAAGTCCTTCTGTGACTATTTTTCGTCCATTAAATAACCACACCTCAACAACCCCATTGAACAAGGAGAAAAACTAAATTCTTAAATGATTAAGACACGATTTATAAGAGAAGTGATTCCCTGATAATTCGGTTTATATTGATGATTGAAAATAAATTTAAGGTTTTCTGGAATCAGGAAAGAATGACCCACATTATTGTAATAAAAAGTATCAAAACCCGTCCAGTGGTTTAGAAATAGTTCGAGGAAACCAATCATTTTATGTATATATAGAGATATTGTTATTTAATATAATTTCTGAAAGATAAAGATACTTAAGCCAGTTGGTTACAATAGAGAGGGCTGTGCTGTTAGCAATACGAGGAGGTAGGCTGTGGGAAAGGCCGAATGGCTGCCTACTCTTGTAGAAAATTAACAGGCAAAATCCTCTTCCCTCCAATCTCAGGTGTTTGTGATTATATCTCGTCCTCTCTTGTTTTAAAGCGGATCATCCTTTTGGAATATCAGCTTTGTGGAACCTTTTTTTTTTATTAAGGGTTAAATACAAACAATAAATAAACAGAGGTAGTAAGGGAGTTTTGTGGACAATTCAGTCCAGAATATTTATTATTTATATACATAAAGAATGTATATATAAGTATTGCTGCCAAAAATAATTACTGAAAATAGTGATGACTATGTCCTGTTAAATTTTTATTTATTTATTTTATTTTTATTGAAATTTAGAACTGTATAAAATACAAGTAAATAGGCTGATTAATGATAAAACACATGAAACAAACATAAACAGAAACTGCCCATTGGCAACACTCTATAGTAGTGAGTCTAAACATGGAGACCTTCTTGTCTATCTTCCGTTCAGACACCTCGGAGGATTATCAGGAATTGAAGAGGAAGCAAAAATTGAAACTAATGCATGAGTGGGCTGTATTATTAAATACTTTACTAATGAAATTGTCTGAATGAGCTTAAATGGCGAGTTTTTGTATTATCTTCCTCTACTTTTGTACATTCCAAAAGATTAACAATATAGACTTTTTAGCGTTGATAAAGAACGGCTAAGTTGAACGAATTTGATGACCTAATAAAGAATAAAAGAGCAAAAATCTTTTTTAATTTAATTTTTTGTTTTGGGATAATAAGAATATTAATAAAGACGTATAATATACCGCTGATAAGAGAATGATTTTATAAAAAAAATTATAATACACGCACAGCTGTAAAAGAGAACGGAAAATGACGAATAGGGCATAAACATATAACTGATTATTATGCGTTGCAATTTAATACTGTCATATTATTTAATGTAAATCATATACCAACGAATAATAATAATAATAATAATAGGCTTACCGAACCCGAAGGTTCGATGCCGATACCACCATATTCCGTCTACACATCCTCGTTCAATGTTCTCCGTTCAAGCCCAAGCCCCCAAGATCAGCCTTAACGCAATCCTCCCATCGACGTTTCGGCCAACCTTTCGGACTCGTGCCAGTCGGATCAGCAAATACCAACTTTCTCGGAATCCGTTCCTCACCGAGCCCAACAATTTTACTCGACCATTTGAGTCTCCGTGACGCTATCAACTCAATTATATTCACAGGATACAAGTTTCGCAATTCCGCGTGGTGCAACCTTCTAAACTCCCCAGTGCCCTCATCTCTCTTCGTACCAAATATTTTACGCAGTACCTTATTTTCGAAAACCTTAAGCCGTTGTTCATCCTTCAAAGTAAGCGGCCACGTTTCACATCCATGAACCAACGAAACTTAATAAATTTTCATTTAAATTGACTTTTTCAAATTTTAAGTTTATTTAATAGTTCTTAAATTGATTTTAACAGGCGTGGTAAGTGGAAGTTGTGTGTTGCTCGCACCAGATTTTTAACTTTAATTTTTTGTTATGTTGCATTTTCTTTCTTTTTTCTGTTGTATTTGTTTATGTTGTATTAATAAAGCTATCACTATTAACGATGCCATTTTATGTGATAAAATGTGATATTACTAAATAAAATAAAATATAATAAAGTTAGCTATATTATTAATGATGACAAACAATGAATTAAGCAAATATTTAGATAAGGTCTAAAAGTAAATATTGTTCAAAACTTTATCATTCGTATTGGAGGCTCTAACAGAATATTTTAAAGCCAAATCAGCAAGTTAATTATTGACTTTGTAATATAAAGATAAAACGGCACAGGATATGTTGACATTCTGTTATAACTAATGGTGATATAATATTCAGTCGGGTCATTACATGGTGAAATTTACAAGGGTCATATAGTTGAGCATATAATGTCCATATCACGAGAGTGAGCGTGTGGAGACCTTCGGCTGGGTATTGAGTAATTGTCTCTGGCTCCGAGCTGTCTGCGCTTCTGTTCTCGGGCGTGACTCATCTCCGGAGGTTGGCAGTCGGGAGTCCTGCGATATCAGGATGGGTTTGATGGAAAAACGGTGTAGTAGTCGTCACGACGATGATTGAATACGGGAACTATCACATTACTGGTTTCGTTGATTAAAAATGACATCACCCAGGAACTCAAGAACTCTATCTGGGCATACGGGTTCAATACCGTGTTGTTTCAATTTAGAAGATGTTTACATAAAGCATTAAAACTATCCATATACTTGTTAGTAGTGTCATTAATAGATCCATCTCCTGACTTCTTGTTATAAACATATATCTTACACAATTCGTGGCAACAACATTCAAGCAGTCAAAGCAAGATTAAGTTCGACACCGTATGACTTTTTTTGAATTGAGACGTTGATTTCCAAAAGGTACTAAAGGACATTTTTTACAAAATTGATTTTTTTACATATTTGTATTCTCATCACTTAAATGTATCTAAATCTCCTATTTGATTTTATCTAATAGTCACCCAAGCCCTTTATAAATGCAATTTAGAAATATAATTATTTTCTAAAGGAAATAATTACACATTTAATTTCGTTCCAAATTATACCAAAACATCTCATTTCATATCTTTAATATGATGTTATTAATATATTAAAAAAAACAATTCTGGATTTTAATTCGAAAAGAATCAAATTAGCAAATTTAATAATATAATAATTAGTGGTTTTCTCGTCTCCTGTAAAATTTCCTAGAATGGATATAGTACCTTTTGGAAATCAACGTCTCAATTAGTCTATTAATATTTACATTTTTTTATTTTTTTCGGTCCAGTACTATCTTGCTTTTGAAGGCTATACCGGGGTTTCTAAGGCAGGGAGGTGAGTATACAAAATATGAAAATCTGGCATATCCTTTGAATTAGTAAAATTAGTCCTTTTCGTACGTTTTAATTAATATTTACTACTGTATTACATAACATAACTACTAAATAGGCTAAAAGAAAATAGACATGAACAAGAATTGTAGAGACGCTACTACCGACTTATCGGCAGCACTTTAAAAATATTCTAAACTAGAAGGTCTTCTTTTCATCTTCTATTCAGACGACCCCGGAGGATTATCAGGCATAGAAGAGGAAGAAAGGATTGAAACTAATGGATTAGAGCGGAAAAATCAGCAATATATGGAACATTAAGGGATTATATATGTGATCGTTCGTGACAAAAGTAGAGAGCGTTGAGGATTTTTTCGAAGGATTTTGGATTGTGATGATTGAATACGGATAAATTTAGAAGATGGTTTATGGTTTATGATGGTTTATCGACCCGTCCAGATTGGCCTAATAGTAGTTATATAAATGAGCCGTTTGTAATTTAGTGGTAGATTAGAACGTTTGTATAGTAAGTGTTGAAGTAGCAGAAAACTTCAAGCAGTTGTCGTTTCAGTCTTAAAAAAGTTGAAAACAGTCCAAAAATTGAAAAATAAGATCAATTTAGAATTCGCATAACAGTTTAATGATTAAAATACGAAATGAGACATTAACTGGTTTAAGATAAATAGTGAAAATAAATAAATTTATAGTAGTTGGTGAATAAATGGTAATAGATGATGATAGATAAACCTATGTCGAGGCACTTTTTATAATAACAATAACAATAGTTCAAGGGAAAATATAACAATAATTATGAATCTATTTAAGGTCCAGTTTTCATGGAGGGAATGGTTGCTACCTGGTTCGGGCCGAATCAGTAACATTGCAACATTGATGGCTTTACAAAGGATATTAGATTGTAAGGATTGTATACGAGAGGAATTCGATGGTTTATTTGATAACCACTTATGGTTAGAGATCTTACGACGGTCATCGAAATGACCTTTTTTAGTAAAGTAGAAATTTAGAGCACTTTTCTACCAAGTGTGAAGTAGCCGAAAACATCAAGCATAAAAATGTTTCTTAACAAATTACTATTTTTAGATTTTAAGCTTTAGAGCCAAAATATTTAATAAATAAATGCATTAACTATGTGTAGTTTTGCTGGTTATATATTTAACCGACTTTAGCGGTATTTTAGGGTCGAAAGTAATAATAGGGCTGAACTATCTTAGGCGGTCAAACGCGGACAGGGGTTTAATTCCCGCCTAGACGATACGAAACTATTCGGCCGTAGTTAGCAACTAGAGGTTTGGCCTTCCACTTCCACTGTGGTGGGCAAAGGATAGCAAGCTGAGGGTAAGGCTTTGAACCTTAAGGTTATAGTCTAGTAGCAAGTCGGCTGTAAAAATTCAATCTCAATAGACCAACTAAAGTTTAACAGAATGTAAGGTAGCTGCCAAATAAGAATATTCTGTGGTTTAATTAAATGAAATATTCAGAAACATAATTAATTTTTACTTATTATTATTCTTTATATTTGCAACCCTGTTGCCACATAACTAGTGAATTTGGTGTAGGAATATGCGTTTCCTGATTTTATTCGATATCCTGAACATCCTTCGTAGAAATTATAAAGATCTTTTGGCCATCTTCTTTGTGGCAAACATCATAACAGACAGTTCATATATAAGTAAGTGAAAGTAAAAAAGTAGAGATGAAACAATTTGATTCAGATGGTTATGTAAGTCGGAGAATGAAATGTTTAGGACTCCATCTTGACACGTTTTGTTTTCAATCTGCAATCGTCGGGTTTCTCTATTTTTTCCTGCCTCTCCTAGCAGGTTCCGAACATCCCAGTTCACAGCATCCTCCCCTTTAAGTCAATATCTTTTACTAGCTCCATGAATTTTTACACGTAACTTTTCTTTTGGAATTGTTGCTATTGATACTCGGGTCACATCTTCTTGCTAAACAAAGCCGGCTACATTCAATAGATCCCATCACAAAGATCAAAGATTGCCCTGTTCCATCTTGCCAAGCATTGTGCGGCCCAATAGACGAAGGAGAACCCAGCCATAAGGAGTGATGTACAGGAGACAATACGGTGGGAAGCAGCAGATCTACTAATGTATTGGAGTCGAAAAAACTGTTTCCACCACCCTCTGAAAACTGTTACACATATCTCGAACCTGTTCTTAAAAATTAATCCTATAAAGTCCTACCTTTATGATAGGAAACAATAGTTCCTATTCTTCCCTTTTTACTTGGTCTGCTGGTGTTAAGGATGCTAAAGGCAGTATCCTAGGATCCATTCTTAACACAGTTTAAACAGCTGATATCCCACCCATCCTAACACTTTCCATTCTATATATGCTAATAACACTTGTTTGTCATAAATCAATAATGATTCAACTATTGCCTCTCAAACTCTCCAAGCCCACATCAGAACTTAAGTTATGGTGTCAGAATTAGAGAATTAAATAAATTAAAAAAATCTCCAAATAACCCTTCCTTGTAAACCTACATACTGCCCTACAGTATACTTTAATAATATTCCGCTTGTCTCAGTTGAACAGATCCACTACCTAGGACTCCTATTTGACAAACGTCTGAAAATAAAATCTGCTTATTAGACTGATACAAGAAACAATTCGCTCTTCAAAATTCTTCGAAAAATCCTTAAAGTTCCTTACTGTTTCCTGAATAAACTCATCCTTAAAGACTTTAATATTCCATATTTTGCTAACTTGGCTCGAATCAGGTACCATTTCTTTCATGAAAAACTACACTCCCATTCCTATCCATTAGTTTCTTCCAATTTGCTTCCTCATCCATTCCAGACAATCCTCCGAGGCGTCTGAAAATAAGATGGTCTCGTGACCTTCAAGTTTAGATTACCTACTGGAGTGCTGCCTATGTTCTGTTTCTCTTCATGTCATTGTATCATATACTATAAAATTTACATAATGTATTTTTTAAACATTTATACATATAAATAAATATGTTTAAAAAAACAAAAAAAAAACTGCTTTCTGTATGTCTGTTTTCTATAAGTATTAGTTACTGGTTTATATATATATATATATATATATATATATATATATATATATATATATATATATATATATATTTTTTTTTTTTTTTTTTTTCGTTTTTATAACTCTTAGACTCTGAAGAACATTTTGTATATTCTTCCAATTTTATTCCAATTAGGCTTGTCCCTGGATAAAAAACATTTGATATATTTATTTAAATAACAATGAAATAAGATGAGATGGTTCAAAGAATGTGCGTAGGTGGGAACATTTGTGAGTTTATGCGTACAATCATAATTCTTTTAACAACAAACATATACAATTTAGAAGAATTATTCAATTTTATAGTCCGTACAAGCAGGAATGGTTTTCATATTTGATTCAGTTTAGAATAAAACCCTTTGTAGGCTTATCTCTGTTCCTCAAAGGGACTTTTTCAAACATTGTTCCTTGATTGGGATCTGATGTAGGAGCTTTGTGGAGTGCTGTTTATGTATATGGCAGGCCGTGATTATGGCAGAGGGGAGGTGGGTGGGGAACACGAGAGAGCACACAACATCACAGCGCCTCCCCCGCGATAGAGCATCGCTAACAAACCGATTCACAAAGAGCCATCCCGTCCCATTCAATTATTTAAATATCCTCCTCGCGGGTTGATGCTAAGTGCGTGTGGTAATGGGTGAGTCAGTCGAGAGGCAGCATTAGATTGCGGCTAGTTCTTGGTAATAAGCCAAGTCGAACCCAGAGGTTCGATACCCGTGCCTCTAACCAAGATTTTTTTTTTTTTTTTTTTTTTTTTTTTCCAAATGACCGTCAAGACTTGAATCCAAATCCTATATGGTCAGTACTTGTTTGCTATAATTTAATAGAAACATAGGTTACGGAACCAAGTATAATAGAAAAAGATCAATAAATTAATTAAATAGAGTATAAAATAAGATTATGTAAATGAGACAGGAAGGTGACTCAAAATAACTAGAAGAAATGAAATAATATTAAAATTAAATTAAGCTCTGTGAAGTGCCTCATTTTAATTTTTTTTTTTAATTTTAATTTTTTTTTTTTTATTTATTTTTTTTTTAGATTTTACATTGAGCGTTAATGAAAAATTTCTTGATGATCATGAACTTTTCTTTGTCCAACTTATGTAAAAACATTGCTTCTGTTTCTGGGGGAACCACTACTTCCCTTTGCTTTCTATATTTTTTGCATTGAAATAGAATATGGCGCGGGTCTTCAGGGACTTTGCATGTTAGGCAATTGCCATCTTTTTCTATTTTCATCAAACTGAGAAATTTTTTTGTGCAGCCATGGTTAGTCCGTAGTCTTACTAATTGTGAAATTTCTTTTCTATCAAGTTGTCGGTTATTGGAGAACCATGGTATAAGGCTAATGGTTGGCTGGGTTTGATAGTAATCTTTGCCTTTAAATTGTGACTCCCAGTCATATTTCTCCTGCCATTCCTGGACTGCTTCTTTCTGTAGACATTTTAAAAGGTCTTGGAGAGGTACTTTGGCATTTTCTATCGTAATTTGTTTTTCCCCGGCGGCTCTATCTGCCGCTTCATTTCCTGACAGTCCTATATGACTTGGTATCCATTGGAAGCTATAACTGTTGCTGCCGGTTTGTATATTCCGGATAATGTCTAGAGCTATATAGGTTGTTAATTTGTTTTTATAAACATTTTCCAATAGTTTGCACGAGGATGCCGAGTCTGTGAATATGACTATATTGGTGTTAGAGTATTCACGTTGACTGTAACAAACTGCTTTGAGAATGGCATACAGTTCAGCACTAAGAATACTGAATTTCGAAGGTAGAGCAACCGAAATTGTGTAATCCTTGACTGTATCAATAACAGCTATTGCAGTTTGGTGGGAGGATTTGGAGGCATCCGTGAAGATATGAACATGGTTTGGGTAATCGTGTACTATTGTGTTTAAAGCCAATTGTTTCAATACGGTTGGGTTATATGACGATTTCCTTCCGTGTGTGGTAGGTAATTTAGGATTGCTATTGATTTGCAGCATTTTAATCGGAAGCGGCGTATTGCAATCTAAGGGACGTTTAGCTGTTTTTGTTGCCTGAAGTAGGTGTTGCATTTCTGTAATCAGACTTTTCATGTGGGGGCAATAAATGTTATTAGAGGTTATTGCTTTTCTTACTGGGTGCCTTTGATCGGAAAAACTTTTTATGATGTACTTCTTGGTAAGCCAGGCTCTCCTCAAGGGTAGCGGCATCTCTCCTGCTTCATTCAGCAGTGCATTTAACGGAGTAGTTTTAAATGCCCCAATGCATATTTTTATTGCACAATTCTGAACAGTATTTAATTTTTTAATAAGAGGAGATTTCGTTTCGTTGTAAATCAAGCAGCAGTAGTCAAAAATGGATCGGACAATAGATTTATAAAGCATGAGCATATTATGGGGGTGGGAACCCCAGTAAACCCCTGCTAAGAGTTTTAATAAATCGACATTTTTTTGAGCTTGATTCTTTATATTCGTCAAGTGCGTTTTGAAATGAAGCTTACGATCAAAAGTCATTCCCAGGAATTTTATTTGTTCTTGCGCAACGAGGTTATAGTTAGGAGTGATGATGTTAAAGCTTGTTAAGTCGAATTTTCGTTTTCTTGTAAATGGTATCAATTTGCTTTTTCTAGGATTGATTTCTAATCCGATTTTTTTGAACCCTTCCATTAAGCTTTCATAAGCACTTTTTAGTAGCTGTATTCCTTTCTCTGGGGTTTCTACTATGGCGAAAATAAGGAAATCGTCTGCAAATTGTATGATTTCGCAGTCATCTGGTGGGTTATTAGTGATGTGCTCAGTGTATAAATTAAATAGTATGGGACTGAGGACGTCTCCTTGGGGTAAACCATTATATGAATCAAATGTCACTGGGCCTTCATCGGTTTGAATCAGGTAGGTGCGCACTGAAAGGTAACTAGATATCCAGTTGGTTATGAGTGATGTAACACCATGTTCTTTCAATTTGTCTATGAGTATTGCCGGTTTGACATTGTCGTATGCTCTTTCTACGTCTATTGTTACTGCAAGTAGAATCTTTTTTTGGTTGAAGGCTTTGTAGATGTTGTTTGTTAAGTACCAAATTGAGTCAGTAGTGGATCTATTTTTGCGAAAACCAAAACAGTATGGGCTAAGTATTTCTTTTTGTTCTAGAAACCATTCTAACCTGTGTTTGACTATCAGGTTGAAAACTTTGGCTAGACAAGGTATTAGTGCTATGGGTCTGTAAGATGATATAAGGGAAGGATCCTTACCTGGTTTAGAAATTGGTACAATCTGAATTATTCTCCATTCATTCGGGACTTGGGACTTGTACCATACTTGGTTTAAAGTCTTTATTAATTGGTCTTTCCAGAGCGGTGGTAGGAGCTGAATCATGGTATAGTTGATTTCGTCTACACCTGGGGCAGTACCTTTCTTTCCTTTCAATACTGCTTCTAGTTCAGTCAATTGTAGAGGCATAGTCAGAGGATCATTGTTGCTACATGAGATGGGTTGTTCAAAAGAAACTCTATGTCTTGGTTCAAATATGTTGCAGAACTGTTGGAGGAACATTACAGCAGTTTCTAACTTTGAGGATACTACGTTTTCTTTTTTGGCTGATTTTCCTTTTAATGCTGTTACTTTGTTCCACATGTTGCTAATATGCTGGGGATTTATGGTTTCAACGTACTTTTTCCACGATTCTTTTTTTGCTTTCTTAATTAGAGTTTTCATTTTATTTATTTTTTTCCGCATTAGATTGTAGTTTTCGACGGTCATATTGTGTTTATAATCCTTTATGGCTCGTAATTTTTCATTGTTAGCGATGCTTAACGCGTTATTCCACCAACTTTTTGGATGAAAATTCGGTTTATAGAGATTCTTTGTTCGTGGGATAGCAGATTCTCCAGCTTGGTTAAGTAGATTGCATATACTGGTAACTGAAAGATTTTTTTCGCGGTTGTTACCCCATAATTGGTTTAAGGTAGCTATATAGAGATCTTTATCCATTTTCTTAAAATTTCTTCTAGCGTAAAATTTCCTTCGGTCAATGATAGCATCACTCAATTCTATTATGATTTGAAAATGGTCACTGCCAAGGTTTTCGGAAGATACGATCCATGATAATTTATGACCTATATCAGGTGTTGAGAAGGTGAGGTCTAGTATAGATGGTTTTACTCTTGGTGTGGTGATTCTCGTCGAAACGTCAGGTTCGTTCAATAGTAGGAAGGAAGACTGTAGCAATTCATGAATCAGAACGTCTCCTCTTTGTGAATCCGTTTCATTAACCCCAAAGTATGACGAGTGAGCATTAAAATCTCCTCCAATGATAATGCCGCATTCCGGAAAACTTTCAGAAATAGAGAATAAATTTTTAAAATTTGAGGAACTAGGCTTGCTGCTAGGAGAGATATAAACCGAAATTAAAATTAATTGTGGTTTTATATTCGTAATTTTAATGCCTAGCGCTTCGATTGGACCGATATTTCGAAGTTCAACTTTTTCAAATTTAAAATTACTGTGAAGAAATATTCCAACGCCACCATATCGATCTCTCCTATTTTTTTGTAATATATAATAATTTTTGGCCTTATATTCTCTATTTCGATTAAACCAGGTTTCTTGAAGTAAAGCTACATGTACTTTGTGAACGTTTAATTGGTTAATGAGTTCTTGAAATTTATTATTTACGCTACGACAATTATGTTGTAAGATTTTAAGATTAAAACAATGTAAATTATTTAGATCCATTGAATAGAAAAATGAGATTAATAATAGAAAGTAAATATAAATATAATATAAATACTAGAAAGATAATAGAAAGTAAATATAAAAATAATATAATATAATAGAAAGATAAATTCCAAAAAGTATTGTATCAGATTAATCCGTGGCCATGTTATTATTTTCAGGTTTATTGTTTATAGTAATATTGGAAATGATTTCTTGGTTTTCATGAACGAAATTGTAAAAAGTTTGACCAATGATATTCACCGTATCTTTTTCATTATCTATTGACTTAATTTTGTTAATAAGCGCATTTAACATATTCACATATTTAGAGTCGCTTGTCGATTTGTGAGGATTTTCATGTATGTAAGCTTTTTTGGTTTGATTATTCTCGTGTTGTAAGTCCGTAGAGTGAAATGTGTCGTTTGTAAATTCGGTTTTTCGTTTTTTCTCATTGTGCGTTTGTGGCCTGGCTTGATAGAACTTTTTCCTGGGATTTCTATAATTCAAGATATTGAATTCGTTTGTATTATCATCGATTTCAGGAAAATCTAAAAGAGAAAATCGATTGTTTGTATAAGTAGGGAAGAGTTCAGAGGCCTGTTTATAGCTTAATGGTTTTTCCGCCATTATTTGTTTAATTTTTTCTTGCCTTTTCTTTTCTGAACAATTTATGTCATTTGTTTTATGGGATAATTTACAATGAACACATTTTATTTGGTTGGTGCAGTCACTATTAGTGTGCTCGTAATCGCCACAATTTTGACACCTTTGTTTACCTCGGCATTTTTCCTTGAGGTGTCCATAACGGAGACACTTTTCACAGAATCTCGGTTTAGAAATATAAGGCACGACTTTTCGAAGAGCTAAATATAAAGCAACGCTGTCAGGAAGTTTCTGGGAGTGAAAAGTAATTTGAATGGTTCCGGTTGGCATCTTATTTATTTCCCCGGAATCATTTTTTATAGTTCTATTAAATCGTCTAACCTTTAAAACTTTTTCATTCGAATTAAGATTTTTTAAAATTTCATCTTCGGTTATAGAAGTGTGAACATCTCTTATTATTCCGAACTTTAATACGTATTGTAAAGGTATAAATGCTTTGAGGTTATTGCTAGTGATAAAAGGATTTTCTAGGAACCGGTTGGCGATGTCATACGTTCGAAAGTCGATTTCAATTTGATTTTTGTTTTTTCTTTTGACACTGTTTACCTGAGTGTTACTTAAGCCTAAGAATTTCCCTAATTTCATATCATGGAAAAAAATTGGATTAGTGTCGTCTTTTTTTTCAACAATCACTATGTATGGTCCTTTGAAATAATGTAAATATTTTATATTTTGAAAAATTAAAGAGTTATTATGATTAAATTCGTTGGTAGCTGTAATAGGAGGTGGTTTGTCCCCCCATCACTATCGGGCCCCATAGTGGGACCTTACTACTGGTTATTGTCAATTATTCAACTTATCGAATAATTTCCGTTTAATTAAGTAATATATAATCAAACAGAGCCAATATGTGGAGTGAAATTTTTAGTTAGTAACAAAGAAAAGTAAAAGTAAATATAAAGTAAGGTTCTTATCTGACAAAGTACTGCTAATCCCTCGGAGCGGAGCTGTCCTCTCTCTAGGATTACTCAGAGCAAACTGAACCAAGATTTTATATTTAAAAAAGCTGGTTTGGGCGCCATTTGTTAAGAGGCGGTAAAATTTGAGTTAAAAAATGTTTCAAATCGTTACGCAATAGTTTATTACTTACAAATAATTATATTAGGGTATGACAGTTTATAAAAAGAACAACGTGGTCTAGTGGATAGAGCACTAGTCTACTGTTCTTTGGATCCAGGGTTCAACTGGCGCTGTGGCTGAATATTATGTATTCTTATAATTCAGTCGGGGGTCGACCCTACTGTATGGAGACCGTCCTGTGGCACGCCTAGCTTCTATAAAGTGATCAAGGCCTAATCACCTCATTTCACGGCCAACGGCCTAGTTACAGTACTAATCCGACCCCAAAATCTTTCATGGGTTGTGGTGGTACAGGTTTTTTTATGACAATATATAAACCTGTTATAAATATTAGGTTAATAAAATTAGTTAGCTATTTACAGGTCATTAACTAATTACAACCCTAAGGGAAAATACAAAACACGTTGCACCCCAGCATCTAGAAACAACCTCCTATGAAAAACAAAAATAAGGAAGATTGCTACTTCTTTGGCACGCTGAAGAAAAATAAGCCCACTCAAAGTAAATCAAAATACATTTGTAAAATTTTCATGAATAAACATGAGGAGGTAGGGTTTCCGAATAGAAAAATAACTAATATCAAAACCAATACATTAATCTCGTAAAAAATTAAAACTCTCTAAATTGTGTCTATATCTTCGAAAATAACTGAGTTATCAGCGTACATGTAGGTATGAATTCATTTTTTTTTTTTTTGGTCTGACCTAATCCTAAAACTCTACATATATTTGTCTCTATATTCAAAAATAATTGCGTAATGGGTGTATTATACTGGATAAATTTCATTTTTATTTTTTATAACTAATTGTGATATAACTTTATAATTTATTTTTTCTATCTTCAAAAATAACTGAGCTACTGGATTACAATTTAAATCTGCCGCGATTTCATAATTAATTGACTGATATCAATGCAGGGCGTCAGCCAAGATTCGAAAAAAAAATCGGTAGTTTATGAGAAAAGTCGCCTCCATATATACGGATTTATTTTTTTATTCGCTATTCCGGTTCTATGCATTTTGAAACGTAAAATTTTTAGTTTTTTTTTTTTAATCGTTTAATATGTTCATAATTGAAAATAATAATAAACCAAAATTTATTTCGAATAAACACTTCTTTTACAAGCGCTCAAAACTTCAAAAATACCACAAAAACATTATTAACTGCTTATTTATTAAATTATTAAAATTCTAAATTTATTTTTTACAATCCGAAATCCTTTGAAAAATCTATTAATTCTACTACTTATTCTTATAAATTTAATCCCAAAAATACCTCTATTTTTATATGAGGTTTAGGTAGAGAGCGACAAAAAAGTGTGGTTTGTTGGATTGTAATTTTCAGTAATCAACCAAACAAGGTAGGAATATTTAATTAGATTTCCTACAAAACAAAAAATGAATCATTGAAATAGGTTAAGAATAGTAGAGATATACCGTTTTGAAATTAGTAGTGGTGATAGGCCACTTTATAAACAGTTATACCTTATTGTAGTTATTACGAAATAATAAACCATTTTGTAATAATTTCCAGCGTTTTCTTATCTTTTAGCCCAAACAAATTTAAAAAAAAATTATTTAAGGAACCAGCTTAATCCTAATAAAATTTTTGTACCCTCTTGATGGCTCCTGTGGGATAAAATATAAAAATAATTAGATTTTCTGGAAAAAAAGGCGTGGTGGATAAGCATAACTCTTTTCCTTTTTATTTTAAGTTAGGAAAACAAATAAAAAACGAATAAAAACTCCAGAAATACTTAGAAATCAACATTTAATCATTTGTAAGCTATTCCGTCAAGAACCGGATGATAAAACTAACATTTTAATAGAAGGAGGAATCCGACAGAGAGAGATAGAAAGAGAGAGAGAGAAGAAATGAAGGCAAGCTGTGTAAAGTATGTAATAATCTGAATGCCCTGGAATCCGGAGTGGAACTGGAAGGAAGAAAGAGAGGTCCTGGAAGTATGAAGGATATGTATTATAAAATATCCTGGATACCTTTCATCGCTGGAGATGGCTCGGCGATAGGAAGGGGGAATTCCACGGGTCGCCCGCTAATGAGATGGTCTCTGTTGCCTCTTTTAATTCTGACATTTTTCCAGAAATTCTCTCAGTTATTCGCTGACTATATCTTTATCTGGAATTCTTCGGCATTGTTATACGTCCGTAAAACAACCTGAGAGATATATCAGCTTTAAATGAACCGCGATAAGGATAAATTGATGTGCTGTAGCTGGGAAGAAAAACAAACACCCAGTGGCTGATTGGATTAACGACAAGGCATTTAAATATCGACTAGTTAATTATTCATTGAGTTATATCAGCTATGGTTCGATCCTATATTCAGGATATTTTCCTAGGGCACACCTTATGCGGATTGATCTTAATGGGGTGATAACAGCTCAAAATGTCTGCTAAATATCGCACAATCATAAGCCTGATTTTTTATTTAGAATAGAATAGAATAGAATAGAAAAATAATTTTTATTCTGGGACTGGGTCCCTTAAGAACAACATGATATGTACAATTAATATATACAATGTGTCTGGCCACAAGACCAAAGGACCATAATTAATTTTTATTTACAAAGCTTTAAGAAGAAAAGTAGGAAACAATAAAACAAAAGAGTAAAATAAATGACTAACTTCTAATGTTGAACAAAACTTAACCTTGAAACTGATTCATAATAATTGATCGATAAAGAATCATGAACAAATAATAAATTTTCTTTTTGAATAGATATTTGATTTGAAAACTCAGGCTTGTGGAGCGTCTGTTTGAGATGACAATAGGTACTCGAACAGCTGGGACTTGAATGATGGAAGGGAAGAAGCATGGCGGATTTGAGTAGGTAAGGAATTTCAGAGAGTAGTAGAGCGGACAAGAAAGGAATGGTCAAAACTTGTTGTTCTGTGGGCAGGAATATAAAGGTCAGAATGGCGCGATCTTGTTTGGAGCGAGCTGACGGACGATTTAAATTGCAGAAGTTTGAGGATATAGGGAGGTAGCTGGGAATTGATAGTTTGGTAAAGGAATGATCCCAGGAAGTATTGTCTGCGGTTTGAGGGAAGGAGCCACTTTAACTCACTGTATATTTATTTATACTATCTAGCAGTGGTTTCCGCAGGCTACGTTCAGAGGGTCCGCAGTAGGACATTATGAAATTATTTTGAATGAACTTACCGTAAAATATTTATGAATTTTTGCTTTTCATCAGAGTTACACAATCTACCAAGACAAATTTAATATTCTAAGTGATACAATAGATAGTTAGTGATATATAGAGAGGGATCACCTGTAGCAGGGTGACTAGCATAACATCCTATAACAAAGGTTACTGGTTCAAATCCGCAGGTGGTCCTAGGAATTTTTAAAGAAAGTAAAAAATCCTCAGTTATGCCGTCCTTCGGAGAGGACGTTAAAAGGTCGTCCCTAGACTGTGCGATGTCCAGTACTTGTTAAAGATCCCTATCCTAATTAACCCTGGATAGGCCAAATACAGGACTCCCACTGTAGTATCGCCCGATTAGCCACAGTAGTATAAAGTGAAGTTAAATTAATAAATAAACAATAAACAAACAAGATGATGATCACTTACAGGTGACTGCTACAGCACAATCAAAGCCTTGAAATTGTCCGTTTGGAACATTTAGAAAATAATGAAGGTAAAGGGCAGATGTTACTTCTCGTAAGTTAATGAAGAAATCTTGATTTCTTAAGGACCTATCTTGTATAAGTTTTTTTTATTTTAGTTTTATTTTTAGTCATTTAACGTCATTGGTATGCTACTGTTGCTAATTGGATGATGGTAAAGGGGGAGTCTTAAATTTTACCTGCCCAGGTTTTATTAAAATAGGGATCTTTAACGAGTAAATGAGATCGCATAGGCTTGAGACTGCCATTTTACGCCCCGGCCGAAGGACGGCACAGCTAAGGGTTTTGTATTCCGTTAAAACATTACAGGAAAATCTGTCTGGTTCTGCTTAAATTTTAGAGATTCAATGTTTCACAGATTGAAATAAAATCCTAGAGCATGGTTCTTTTTCCTTCATTTCCATTACCTTATTAGGCCATTTCTAGCATACTGAGTCTTGGTACTTGTATTTCCTATGAAATTTACGATTTAGGAAGTCCTTGCCATTTGAGCTTGAGACTATAGCAGAGAGGGGTCATCTGTGGGGCAGTGGTTGGCATGAAAGCTCTTTTTGAGGTTAAAAAAAAACACAAAAAAAACCTAAGTAATGCCATCCTTTAAAGGCGACTGATATTTTCCCTCACTCTGTTTAGTTTTTTTTTAGTTTTTTATATTAAATTCTACACTAATAGTCAATCATTTTGTAAACATAATATCTAGAAGCGCTGGTTGTTTGGCATTCTATCATTCGAAATTACTGACTGAACTTACACTAAGCATGCAGGCAGTTCTAGTGGGTTTTCTGTTTCTTGTTTCTTCTTTATTTGTCATTTTTATAAGAGGAATTGAAGGAGGTAAAATTTGGTTTGAAACACGTTTGCAATCGAAACATAAGAGGTGAACCCTACAGGGAATAGAATTGGTAGATTTTAGATTGCATATTACATCATGGACTGTTCTTTAAAAGTTTATGGAAGAATAACTAAACTTTATTCAACCCTTGAGTCGGCCATTTCTTATTACAGACCAAGCTAATAACAAGAGTGACTTTAGTTTTCACGATTTTTTTTTTTTTTCAAACCAACCTGAATATTCTTATAATATGAAATATTAAAATATATGTCTATTATTTTAGGTTAGGTTATTTATGGACACCCAACTACTGTGGTCTGTTATCTCCTTGTATATATTTTTTCTATATTTTTAAATTTTTTGTTTAGTTTGAATTGATCTTACTTTTTTTTATTATTATTATTATTTTTTTAAGAAACGGCCTTAAAGACCACGCAAATATCATTTTTTTCCCAACTTTTCCCTCACACTCCCCTCTCATCCTCCCTTCCCATTCTCATTCTTTCAGACCTCATCCCGTTTTGTTCCTCACTCCATACTCTCCCCTTTCCCACATCATTGGCACCCACCAGGATCTTTATGTTCCCAAATTCATCTATATTGAGACAATCCTGAATCTTCCTCAAGATCTTTCTCTCTATTCCTAAAAGTTTCCTTAAGCTAGGAAGAGAAGCGGTTTCCATTCCAAACAGAATAATGGATTTTACAACGGTGGTATAATGCTATATTTTTGCTCTTATTGAAAGAGCCTTTTTACAGTAAAGGCTACTGGTGGCAAAGCTGAGTCTTTCCATCTTGACCAGCCTCTCCTCCATACCCTTTGTCTCGGACTCATTACTACAAAATAATTTCCCTCAGATACCAGAAGCTATTTGTGACACTGATTTCCCTATACCTTGTTTTAAATGTTTTCTCCCGAAAGTTTCGAACCGTAGTCATCAACTCCTTGGTTTTGATTTTGTTAAACTTTGGACCTATGGCATTGAGCTTTGGGGGTTCAATAAACTATCAAACTCTTCCCGCTTCCAATCCTTGCAATCCAAAATACTACGAAAAATCCTCAATGCTCCTTACTTTGTAACTAATAAACTCATCCATAGAGACCTAAATATCCCACTGGTTACAGACTTGGCCCGCGATAGATACACCTCCTTTAATTTCAAACTACCTGCCCACTCAAACCCGCTTGTCCGTAACTTCTCATCTACATCTATTCTCGGTAATCCTCCGAGGCGCCTGAAAATACGGTGGCCTCGAGACCTGCTCATGAAATAAACTTTGAAGTACTACCACTGGGTAGATTCTTTACATGTCTATTCATGCCTGTTATTGTAATTCAGCCATTTTACTTATTGTATTTGTATATACAGTTGTAAAAAACAATAAATTATATTATTAAAAAAAAAAATTGTTAAACAGGTTAAATCTTTTTGAGAATTGTTTTGGAGTTTTTGTCCTGCAGCTTCTTGAGACTTCCTTCGGTATTTTCTGTAAAGCAGGAAATTTTCTAGACTTATTCTTTGGTGGATCTCAATCATTTTCTCGTGGAGGTTAGATTGGACCGTAGAGTCTAGGTATTTAAATGTATCCAGTTTTGGGAAGGTCATATTATTTACATATACGATTTTTGTTTTTTTTCTCGTAAATTATGACTATTATCATTATGAAATCGCTATACCTATCGATTATAGGTTATCATCCGACGACGGATCACAAGAGAGCCCTCCTTGAGATGCTAATTAGCCAGGAGCTATTGCAGGAAGGGATGCCCTTTCAATTTTCGTCCTGCAACACAAAGGGCTGAGGGGTTGCCCAGGCCGGCCCTTTACCAGTAATTATTTGCTTTTTTTTTTCCTTCTCTTTTCTTTTTTATCAAAGCCCTCAACATGGGCCGCCGCTGGACCTCGCCAATAATAATCCTCGGATCCCATTAATTTTCAACCCGTAATTAAAATCATCTTTGGTCTGCTCCGCCCCCCTTCTGCCAATATTTGTTCTGAACAGCGCCCAAGAAACGAAACAAAATTAAACAGAATAAACGAAAATATCGTATGAACTTTTAATATCCTCTTACAAACCGACTGAGGGAGTTATAACGATCGAGCCTTTTTGTAAACATAGAATTTAATATATTTTTCATATGGATTCTGTTGATTTTAAGTGTTATTTTTAGTCATATTTTTCCAAAAATAATGTATTTTTTTCACGTTTGGTAGTTTTCCTTATCCATACGCTAACATTAGAAAATGTATGTACTTATTGTTTGTCTTATTATTTAGCGCCAATTCATCCTACTGATGCTAATCGAATGACTAATACTATAAAACTAAGGATTTTTTACCCCATTAAAAAATCCTAGGGCCCCCTGCGGTTTTGAACCTGTGAACGTGGTATGTAATTATTTAGATATTCATACTGGCAATTACCTAATTTACAATAATATGTGCATGTATAGGGGAAAGTTGCCTATATCGTACCAGCGCCTAAATCGTACCACTTTAATATTTTGTAAAGTACAGTATAAAGCAGCAATCTACAGGCAAAACCTATAACTAGGATTCATTTCAGCCATCTTGGTTAATAATAAACGTTGTGACGCTGTACGTTTCTTTGTGGTGTCGATTTATTTAAAAATCAGTGTTCTTTTGTAAATTTTAGTGTTGTGATCTAAGGATATTCTGAAAATCCAGGTAAAATATTGTATAACTTATCATAACTATAGTAATTTACATTTCTTAAGCTACATTTTCATATATAGAAACTTCACCTGAAATAGATTTTATTTTGGTTTTAGTAGCGTTGTTTCGATCATCACTCGGTTGCCTATTTCGTACCACTGCCCAGTTGCTAAAATCGTACCAGTACGAATTAAGAAACTTATATTTTTTTTTTTTTTGCGATTCTTTAATTAAACGTTGTTATTGCTTAGCCGAAGCCTTTGCTTTGTTCTGTTATAGAATGAGCATCAAAAGGCAATATGGGAAATGGTCAATAGAAGAAATGTCGTTAGCAATAGCTGCTTATAGAAACGGGGACCTAGGTTTTAACGAATGTTGCAGACAATATAACATTCCCAAACCAACTTCTAAAAGGCATTTAGAATCACGCAATGTAAATGCTAATGAAGATAAAAAATCATTAGGGAGAACTGCTACATTATCTCCTGAAATAGAATCTGCTCTGGTACAGCATATCATAAATTTAGAAGAATTTATGTTTGGGTTAACAATTAATGATGTCCGCCGACTCGCCTTCGAAATAGCAGAAAGAAATAATTATTTTTAAAAGAATAAGAAAGCATCCTGACTTGAAAGTTGGTGCACCACCCGGTAGCGTTGTTGAAATTTCACCGATTTGTTTGTAAAGTGGCTGCAACATTTCGTTAAGTGGGTAAAGCCATCAAGAGAGCGTAAGGTTTTGCTGGTTTTGGATGGGCATACGACCCATTCAAAAAATATTGAAGCTCTAGACATAGCTAGGGAAAATGTAATTATCCTTTTGCGGTTACCGGCTCATACTACGCACCGCCTCCAACCTCTGGATTAGACTTTTTTTGGTCCTCTACAATCTTTCTACGTTCAAGCAGTTCAAAATTGGCTAAGATCTAATCCTGGACTGGGCATAACTAAGTTTCAGGTATCAAATTGATTAATGAAGCGTATAGAGTAAAGCAGCTACAATAGCTAATGCCGTGAGTGGGTTTCAAAGCATCGGGATATGGCCACCAAAGAAGAACGTGAAGTTTCAAGCAAGTTTTTTTACTAAATTTTATTGCAAATAAAACAGTTTCTTTTCATTGATCATTTTGTTTATTTTAACCTTTATTAAATACCTGGTACAATTTTGGAAACCACTGGTACGATTTGGGAAACCGGTTTCCAAATTCGTACCATTTGCAGAGTTCTATTGTAACTTATATATTTCAGAAACATGTTGTTTTTTAAAACTGAAAAAAATATTATTACATGCGTCAATATTTTCTTAATATTTTGTCAAAACATGGTTGAATTATTGTAAATCGTTTTCCCGAAAAAAAATAAAATGTTAAAAGTGGTACGATATAGGCAATCTTCCCCTATACAAAAATATAGTTATATTGGGTAGTAAAATAAGTGCGGAGTGTTTTTTTTAGTGACAATTTCAATAAAACACCAATTCTTGTAAATATTTTTAATCAGTCTATATATAATAATAGGGAAGATTCCGAAAGAATTTACAAAAATTGCAAGTAAACAGCTTTTATAGTCGCAAGGGCCTTTGTATATCTATATATATATATATATTTTCGGCGCTTTGTTCTAAAAAATGAAATAGAATTATGTAAATTTCCTAACAAAAAAAAAAAAGAAAGAATGTTTTTCATTCCTTTTAAAGGTGTAAACAATTCCGAAGCGGCGAAGACACGATGTTGAGCTCCCTGGGCTGAATAAGAATGAGCACTTGACGTAGCTCCTTAGTTCTTATCAACAATATTATTCCAAAATGTCACAATATTTTTTTTTTATTATAAATTGTTTTATTTTTCATATTAATGTATAAAACAATCTCAGGAACACAATCCTTGAAATCAAATCCGAGCATGTACCCAAATATTTTTTTTATATGTACCTATAAATGACAACTTTTCATATAAGCTAACATTTTTTTCTAAAATCATTAGCTTCCCAACAATACACTGTTGGAATACATCCAAAATATATATATATATACACAAAAGATATATTTGCTCTTATTTCTTCCATTTTTTTTAATAAATTCTAACAACATGATAATAATTAACGAGTCCCCTGTAGTGTAGTGGTTAGACATAACCATATATGCCGAACGTCGTGGGTTCAAACCTGGCAGATGTCCTAAGGTTTTTTTAAAAGAAGTGAAAAATCTTTGCTTATGATGTCATTTGGAGTGGACATAAAAATGTGATTGTACGAAATAAAGTAGTTGTTAAAGATCTTTATCATAATCAAATCTGAACCAAAAAAAAAAAAACAACTGCAGTTTTGTCCCATTAGTTACAGTTGCATTAAGTGACGATGAATGAAAAATAATGATAGTAACTAATTAATTTATTTATGATTAATTCTTGGTTTCTATAATTGATAGACCAAAGAATTTTCTAACAAAATAATGATTTTTCGAATTGGACTGGGATTTCATAAAATTAATTTTAAATTAACACAAAAAATGTAGTAATCATATATTGGATTTAATAACTAATAATATTTTTAATACCTGGATAAGATGGTTGTGCACTGTTAAGTAGATAATTTCTTACCTGAAAAAAGAAAAACAAATTAATAATATTATTTATTAAGCTGTACAAGACCTAAATTCCTAGTTAAATTCTAAACATGTAAATTAACTGTACAATAACTATGATTTTATAATACCAAAAATGAAAAAAATAATCCTCTGCTCAAATGTTGATGGGTTTATCATACCTAAGATGTAGAAATTCTAAATATGTTAAACCAATCTGTCCTTCAACACAACCTTAATTTTTTTAACAATGAAGCAATAATGGTTGACTGCGTGAGTAAGTGAGAGAAGTTAGTTCAGTGTGCAGTAAAAATAACACACAATTAATATATAAACTTAATAAACTGATGCCGACGTTTCGGCCTAAATTATAAGCCTTCATCTTTAGGGCGCTTTGAAGAAGGCCTATAATTTAGGCCGAAACGTCGGCACCAGTTTATTAAGTTTACATCTTAATTGTGTGTTCTTTTGACTTCACTCTGAACTAACTTCTCTCACTTAAATTGCTTAATGATATGCTGATTTAAAAATCATAAAATGTTTTCTCTTCACTAATTATTAATGCCTTATTTTTATTCAGAAAAAAAAAATACATTTCGTACATGCGCAGATTCCTCTCAGCGAATTCGTAACACAAAACTTATTGAAAAAAGGGATAAAGCTAGATCAATAAATATGCAGCTTCAATACACTTAAAATAAATGTTTTTTGGGAATTATTATTTTTATAGTTCGTACATATAATAACATTATAAAACTCAAGGATTTTATAATAATTACTCGGAAACATAAAAATTATATAAAATATCGCTACAAGGGACACGAGGATTGATACATGTGGAAAAAGAAAGTGAATGAGAGTATATGTTTTCTAAATAAATTTTTTTTTTTTTTTTTTTTTTTTTTTTTTTTTTTTCTTACCCTCTGGTTTTATTTTCGAACAAAATACAAATACAAATATAATATGTATAGCTGTCAGATTTGTCCTTCTGTTACCCGGAGGTATTCTAAAGAGGATTGCTATATGCGCTGGATGCACTAGTAATCTTTCAAGGGCTTCTTCTAAGCCTTTATTTATCCATTGCAAAATGGGAGGGACCATTCTTCAGGGTTTTGGCAATAAATTGAGTTCAGACATGGTCCGAACTCCTTCCCTCGGCGACAACGTCAACGAGAGGTAGTGATCCTTGCCACCTCCCAGGCTTGGGTGGTGGGGTGATATCAGAAAATAATGGATTAGCACAGGCCTTCAGCCCATCAAAGAATTTAATGTGTCTCCGGCTGATATATTCAGGCACTGTTGGCAATACTAATTCCTGATGAAGGATATGGTTTCTGACCCTCTGTAAGTTGGTACCTCTGACAATCCGCCGAAGGATGGAGTTCTGGAACGTCTGTAATTGTTTGAGAGTGGACTTAAACAGATGCCGCATCAAGGGCGCACCATAGAGCATAGTCGGACGTATTATAGCCTTGTAGATCTGTAGTTTCAGCCTCAGTGAGAGCTGAGGTGACGTGAGTAGAAGATTAAGTCTATAGCTCTTTCTCCTGGCCAGTTTGAGTCGTTCCCGTACGTGACTAGATAAGGTGAGGTGCCTATCTAGAGTGACGCCCAGGTAGAGGATTGAATTAGAGACTGGCAGTGTTTCTCCGTTCACTTTAAAATCAGTGGGCAAAGCGCTCTTCCCCTTCTGGAACGACATGACAATAGCATCTGTCTTCTTCGGGTTCACCCTAATGCCAATCTCCTTCAGCTCATCTACAATAGTGGTCGATGCTCCTTGTGCCAGGGTGAGAGCCCTTTTCGGTCTCATACTAGAAGCATAGATGCCAATGTCATCGGCGTAAGCTGCTACCAGTGCCATTGGGTGCTTCATTGAGATCACTTTTGCTGTAAAGATCACAAACAATAGTGGTCCCAATACAGAACCTTGAGGAACCCCACAAATGGTGTCCTTTGAAGTTGACAATTTATCGCCTACCCTTACGACGAAGGATCTCCCGCTTAAGTAGCTTCTGATCAATCGGCATAATGAAGCTGGAAAACGATAGTCTTCCAACTGGCGAAGCAGTAACTCGTGGGATACGCAATCAAACGCCTGTGTGCAGTCCAGCGAGATGAACGCCGTGGCTTCATTGTTCTTCGTCATACGCTCTATGGTGTGCCTCTGAAGTTTCACTAAATGATGATCGCAGGCTACGCCTCGTGAGAACCCGGTCTGTTCTGGTGGAATGATGGACTCCTCACTGCAGTGCTCTAGCAGATGGTGATGGATCAGCCTCTCGAACACCTTGCTCATATGCGAAAGGAGACTGATATCTAAATAAATTTGTTTGTGTTATATATTTATAATGTTTTTTTTTCTTACCTCAAACACAAAACAATACATAAAATATATGAATATGTTATTATTATACAAAAACATTAGGTTATGTCGTACCACATAAATTATCAATAGTCTAATGACTTCTATTTTATATAGTATATTTTTATTGGAAGGATGAGATGGATCGGGTGCCGGTCAAAAAAATAAGAGAAAATAGTGAAAAAATCTGGTGCGGGAAACACATGACTTTCACTAACCTCGGCTGTCAAAATCAATTTCAGAACTATTAAATAAACTTAAATTTAAAAATTTTTAAATTTTATATATTTATATTTATAAATTTATATTATAAATTATATATATATATATATATATATATATTATATTTAAATATTATTTACATTTACATCAGAGACCTTGAAGTATGGTGTCAGAATTGGACACCATCAAAATCAATTTCAACAAATCCCACCAAATTACCTTTACCCTTCGTCGTAAACCTACGGCATCCTGTCCTTCAGTGTCCTTTAATAATATTCCGCTAGTCCCGGTCGAACAGATTCGCTATCTAGGACTCCTACTTGACAAACGACTAACTTGGAATCCGCACACAAGACTGCAACGACAAGATACTACCCAATGCTTTCGCTTACTTCAACACTTACTGGACAGACGCTCTAACCTTCCACTACAAAAGGCTCATCTGTATTACCATCATAAGGCCTATCTGGACGTACGGAGTTGAGCTTTGGGGCTCAACTAAACTTCTTCTTAAAATTCTTCCCGTATTCAATCTCTACAATCCAAAATCCTTCGAAAAATCCTCAATGCTCCTTACTTTGTCACCAACAAACTCATCCATATAGACCTTAATATCCCACATGTTGCTGATTTGGCCCGTACGAGGTATCATTCCTCACATGACAAACTCCACTCCCACATTAACCCACTAGTTTCAATCTTAGCTTCCTCTACCATTCCTGACAATCCTCCGAGGCGTCTGAAAAGAAGATGGCTCGAGACCTTCTAGTGTAGATTACCTGGTGGAGTGTTGCCAATGGGCATATTCTCTTCATGTCTTTTCATGTATATTATCTATATTATGAGCCAATTTACTTGATGTATTTACTTATACAGTTGTAAATTTCAATAAATTAATAAATAAAAAAAAAATAATGGAGCTATGTGGAGGTCGTGTGTTGCCCGTACAAATTTTTAATCATTCTTTCATCTACGATTGTCAATCCTCTGAAGTGTCTGAAGTAAAAATGGTCGCGAGATTTAGAATAGTTATTAAACTTGTGCCTATATGTAAAGGTGTATCATAATAGATAATATATCATTTACATAATACATAATATGTCACTTAATAAAATTAAATGATATAATAACATTGTCTCCTCTTTCGGGAAGGAGTAATGACAATCCATATTATTTTATTTTATCCTTGCTATTGAAGAAGAGCACTGGCGGAAGATGAAAGAGACAGCGGTAATCCTCTATCGGCCATCGCTGCAGGTCGTGTAATCAGTTGATGGGCGCCCTAACACGAGTTGACGGTCCACCGGTCGTAAAACGTGTCAGGGCAATATGTAACCGCTCACCGGTAACCGTGTAACCATACTGTTCCCCAGCATCCTCAGTATGTAAACATTTTTTTGAAGCTATATATATTATTATCATATATACATTATATGTATATTATAATGTTATTTTACTTTCACTTACTATATATAGTAAGGGAAAGTATTGCGATCGTGAAAATTTTCGAATTCCAGTTTTCAACGGAAATACACATTTTAGGGTCCCCTGAGTCCAAATAACCAAGTCCCGCAAAAAGGTCTGTGTGTGTGGTGACTCCAGGGCGGAAACGGTAAGTCTTATGAAACTGAAATTTAATATTTAAGACAAACATACGCCCGAGACGTTACAAAACCTTTTTCTTCAAAATGAGCTTACCAGAAGAGCCACTTTATACTATGCATTTTGCACCTTTTTACGATTTTCTTGAAAACGGTTCCGACGATTTCGATTAAACTCGCTATATATTGGGTTGATGCAAAATTAATGCAGGTTTTTAGTAGGTATTGTAAATACGCCATATCTTTACTTTAACCATATATATTTAATCAAAATAATTTCCATCTGAATCAATGCACTTTTGCCAACGTTCAACAAGCTTTCTTATTCCACCAGAAAAAAAATCCGAATCCCTGGACTCAATGAAATCACGAAAAGAATTTTCAATGTCGTCCTGTCCTGGTTTTGAAAATTTTTCTCCCTCAAAAAGTTGTCCAGATGCCTGAAAAAGTGGAAGTCTGTAGGAGAGAGGTCAGGTGAATAAGGCGGATGTTGGAGAACTTCGTAGTCCAACTCGTGCAGTCGTCGAAGCGTTGGTTGTGCAACGTGTGGTCTGGCGTTATCGTGGAGCAGGATCGGCCCCTTCCGATTCATCAATGCTGGGCAAAGACGTTGCAATTTTTGAGTTCCGAGTTCCGCCGCCATTTCTCGTGTGGTTTTGGTTGGGTCTTCTTCCACTTTTGACCTCAGCTGGTCGTTGTCCAGAGCAAGATGAAGGCCCCGACCTTCCTTGTCGTCGAGGTCGAAATCTCCTCTGCGAAACTTCTGGAACCAACGCTGCACCGTGCACTCATTAATAGCCCCCTGACCCCACACTTCATTAATATTACGAGCCGTTTGCGCAGCGCTGCTCCCTAATTTAAATTCGTAAAAATAAATTTGACGAAAATCGCACTTTGACATTTTCGATTCAAGACCTTTGAACACACTGAACAAAACGATTTTACTAAACAAATTCATGGTGAAAGAGAGGGTATTAGATAAGGTTTGTTTTGGTATAATAATGATCAATGTTAGGATTAACTTTGTTTACACAATTGGAATTAAGATATTGCAATAGAGGAAACCTGCATTAATTTTGCATCAACCCAATAGATGTAAAATTCAATGGGCTTTAACATCATGTTTGTTTCATTCTGATTAAAATGGCCTGACAGGGTTTAAATGCTGATATTTTAAATTTTCTTTCTCTAAAGTACCTTTAATTTTTTTTAATCTATAAAAATAACTATATATTATTTTTACCACTGACGAAAAACAGCTAAATATGCAAGTTGAGCGAATTTGAAAAGCAACTAGAGGAGAAAACTGAAAAAATATTTTTTTAATGCAATTTTTTGTTTTTGAACATAAGAACAGTAATATACATGTATCATATACCGTTGGAAAGCTAAAGATTTTAGATAAAATATTATCTTGTAATCAAGGTTTTAAAAGTTAATAGAGAGTGATGAAAAGAAGATGAAAATAATTGATTATTTTAGATAATAATATAATAGATTTTTTAATAAAACACATGTTTCTATATAAATTTAATTTAATTAATTCTTTAATAGTTTCACGTAATTTAATCTCTAACTTCTTCTTCTTCTTCTACTGGCTCAACAGGCGCATGAGGCCGCTCTTGGCCTGCTCAACAGTCGCCAACTATCCTTCTCGATCCTTAGCTCGTCTCAGAGAGATCCCGAGCTGTCTAAGATCCTTCCCTACACCATCCTTCCATCGACCCTTCGGCCTGCCACGCCGGCGCCGGCCATCCGGAACATTCCTGTACACTCTACTTGCAACCCTGTCACAATTCATCCTCATCACGTGCCCAATCCATTTTAACCTCTGTATCTTAATATGAGAGGAGATACTGATATCCTGGTAGAGCTGAAACAATTCCTTATTTTTCCTCCGCCGCCACTGACCATCCTCAAATACGGCTCCCAGGATTCTCCTTAGGATTACCCGTTCAAACCTATCAAGCAGGTCCACATTTTTGTTGTTGAGGATCCACGTTTCTCCACCGTACGTAACCACTGGTCTTACAAGGGTTTTGTATAGCATCAACTTGGTGGAGCGGCTCAAAAGCTTGCTTCTAAATACCTTTGATAAGGAAAAATAGGCTCTATTACCAGCCACTATACGCTTCCTTACCTCTTCTTCTTCCTTCAGGTCATCATTTATAATAGAGCCTAGATACTGAAAACTTCTTACCAGTTCTATTTTATAGGGTCCCATTTCATAATGACTCTGCCTCTGGTCCATTCGTGTGCCTAGTACCATTATCTTAGTTTTCAGCTCGTTGACTTTTAGGCCGATCTTTCCTGCTTCCTTGTCCATTGCTTCAAAGGCCGCTCTTATGCTCGGCAGGGATCTACCAATAATGACCACGTCATCTGCATATGCGAGAATTTGAGACATCTTCGTAAATATTGTCCCTTGTTGTTCTAATTCCGCCCTATTGATGATAACTTGCAGAGCTATATTGAACAGAAGAGGAGCTACTGGATCTCCTTGTCTCAGACCACCTTCTACTTCAAACGGCTCCGATAGCCCACAGCATTTAACTTGGCAAATTGTATTTGCCATTGTGCATTTTACTAAACGAATTAGTTTACATGGTAGTCCCAGTTCATGCATGGCTACTATGAGCTTAATCTCTAACTATATTTGAAAATTCTTTCATTGATTTTAAAAATGGAGATAAGTAAATGTCGTGTGTTGCCCGCACCAGATTTTTTTCAAATGCCTATTACGGTTTATTATTTTCAATATTGAATCTTTGCAATCGACAAACCCCCCTCCTCTCAAAATTTTAGGGTTTACATTTCAGGATACGTAGAACTGGAATAACGAAAAAGAAAATCCGTTTGTCAGCTGTTCACCGTCCGCGGAATTTCTTCGATACTAATACGAGAAAAATTTTATTGAACGTCGACACAAAAATACTAGAACATGCAACGATGATCCTGACACTTTGACGTTGATATCAGCTGGTTAGTTTTAAAATGGCGGTCGATCAAAAGTGATTTAATTCAACAACTCAGTTATTTTCGAAGATAGAGAAAACAATTATTTGTGTTTTTTAACCAAAATAAAAACGGGAATTATTATTAATTTTTTTTTTTTTTTAATTTTACACATAAATACGTCCATGACTCAGTTATTTTTAAAGAAAAAGAAAAACTATGCGCGTTTTTAACCAAAATAAAAACGGGAATTATTATTAAAAAGTTTTTTGTTGTTTTTAATTTTACACATAAATACGCCCATGACTCAGTTATTTTTAAAGAAAAAGAAAAATCGCGCATAGAGATTAAGAATCAGTAATGCGCGATAAAAAAAAATCTGGTGCGCGCAACACAACTTTCACTAACCTCTGATATTTATATAAATTTAAGAATTTTTAAACAAATTTAGAAACGAAAATAAGTTGTTAAAGAATGATATACATTGGATTTTAATAGAAACATGTGTTATCAAACATCAAATAATCTATTATATTATTATCTACGGCAATCAGTTTGTTTTATCGGCTGTTCATCACTCTCCGTTAACTTTTACAATGGTATGTATAAGATATTATTATTTTTTAAATTTTTAACATTCCAACGGTATATTATACATGTATGTTACTGTTCTTAAGTTTAAAAATGATTAAAAAATGCATTAAAAAAATATGTTTGCATTTTTCTCTTTTAGTTGATTATCAAATTCGCTCAACTTGCATATTTAGCCGTTATTTATCAATGCTAATAAGATGATGTTACAATTTGTTTTAAATCTAAAAAATCAAAGGTACTTTAAAATAAGAAAATACAAAATATCGCCATTTAAGCCCTGTCATACTATTTTAATCAGAATGAAAATTACATTACATATTAAATTATTCATATTGAAAGTAAATAGATTATGTTTCAGAAATAGTCATTAAGATATTTAACAGTCATTTATGAAATATAATAAATTATGTTGAAGGAAATACCTTAAAAAAATAAAAAACCATTATCATGCATCATTTTAAATTCTTACCTTTATGTCGAATGATCTCAATATGGCCTCCTAATTTCAGGTTTAAGACTGCCTGTCTTTTTCTTTGAAACATAATTCGAAACGAAAATAAATAATAAAATGACAGAGCCATTAAGAAACTCAAATAAACCACTGTTTTCACATTTATGACACATTTTGCACACGTTCTAAATAACTTTAGTTACCTTTAAAACATATATAAAATAAATTAAAAGCAAGTAAATTACGGAAAGATTGTGGATTCCGAATACTTTTTACACTCACTGTATATTTTGTAAAGAGAAACAATGAAAAATATTTATACCTGAACTGAATTCAACATGGCGTTTATAACCCTAATTTATTAACTAAGTGAAAAAGATAACTTTATAACTAAAATATAAAACAGATCAATAAAATATTAAAAAAACAGATCAGCTGATGCGCTCGATGATAACAGTCATACGTTACATCGTCTCTCAGATTTTTGATTTTTTCAGTAGGAATTCGCTAGAATTCAGTCTGGAGAACATCACTAGACCTCAGGAATATTACGGCAGTGAATATTGGAGAAGTTTCGGTAAGCAAAGTTATAATTTACTTTGTACAATCACGAAAAAGTGAAAGAAGGGTCACTGATCAGCTGATTGCCGCTAGCTCGGCAAGCTCGGGCTTGCTTTTCTTTTAATTATCTTTCTTTTATCTTTAATTCTTATCTCATTATTTATTTTTTATTATTATTATTTTATTAATCAATGAGATATTTTCATCAAGTCATGTCCTCAAAGTCTGCAAGTAAAAGATCTAGATCTGCAGGTTCTAACTCGTCTCCCACAAAACAGAGACCCCGCCGTGAACAAAATAAAAAAATGATTCCACCAGCGACCGTGTCAGCTACCTCATTAGGTTCTGAACCACAGCCCAGCACATCATCACAAGGAATAACTGATGAATCTCCGTTTTTTACACCGAATCCATTTCAGATCCTCCAAAATGAAAAAGAAACCATGGAATCTTCTCCTATACCCAGAGAACCACTACCTCCACCAATATTTGTTAAAAATATTAAAAATTTTAAACTGATGTGTGCGCATTTAAACAAAGTAACAGATCCTAATAGTTATTATTGTATAAGTAGAACCAATGATACTAAAATATCTCCGACTACTGCTGAAACCTACAGAAAGATTGTAAAATATCTGACTGAGACCAAAGCTGACTTTCATACTTATCAGCTGCGCCAAGAGAGAGCATTAAGGGTCGTAATCAGAAACCTACATTCCTCAACACCCGTTGAAGCAATCAAAGAAGAACTGACAGAATTAGGATTCCAAGTGAGGCAAGTCACCAACGTTCTAAAAGATAAAAGTCCACTTCCTCTATTCTTCGTGGACTTGGAACCATCAGCAGGAGTCGAAAAAATCTATGACCTCAGCAGACTGTACTATACCCGTGTAAAAGTTGAAAAACCTTACACAAAGAAAGAAATAGTCCAGTGCCATAACTGTCAGGCATATGGTCATACCAAAAGTTATTGCCATCACATACCACGCTGTGTGAAATGCGGTGAACAGCATAAAACAGAAGAATGTACAAGATCAAGATCAGCACCCGCTGTATGTGCTCTGTGCCTCAAGGACCACCCGGCTAACTACAAGGGATGTGAAATCTACAAGAAACTCAGAACCAGATACCAAAAACCTCAGGATCCGAATGAAACAGCTGTACCAACCAGAAGCAGAAGAGAACCATCAAAACTTGTAAATTCTAACGTGTCATTTGCCCACTTGCTTGGAGGTGGTAACCAGAATCATGAAGTCGAGGCACTGCCGGAACAACATTTTCCTCAACATTCTCAATCTATTGTACAAGAATCTATCCCTCAAAGTTTACCTAATCTTCAAAAAACTCCTCAACATCAAATTTCTCATATCCCTCCACCATCAAACGTCACAGATCTTACCAGTCTAATGACATCGTTCATCTCCGAAATCAAATCTCTTGTTATGCCGCTTATATCACTCCTTACAAATCTAGTATCGAATCTAATCCCTGCCTTGAAAAATCCTTAAATGACTTCACCTAACTCCTTATCCATTCTCCTTTGGAATGCGAATGGTGTTAGAAATCATACTGACGAACTGACCGCGTTGTTGCAAGACAAAACAATCGATGTTGCACTTATAACTGAAACAAGACTAACGACTAAACAGTACTTCAAAATACCGCAATACATGACATACCGTACTGACCACCCAGACGGTAAAGCCCATGCCGGTTCTGCTATCATTGTCCACCAATCCCTCTCTCATCATTTACTCCCACTTCCCACCTATGATTTGCTACAAGCCACAGCCATAGTAATCAAGACTTTTTCCTTTCCGGTAACCCTCACATCTGCATATTGCCCTCCTAAACATTCCATTTCCAATTCTGAATTTGTATCCTTCCTGGATTCCTTAGGAAATCGTTTCATTCTGGGTGCAGACTTAAACGCCAAGCATCAGCAGTGGGGTTCCAGAACCACGAATTTTGCTGTCTGCACTCAACTCCCGAAATTTTAATATCCTGCCTCCTGCCTCCTACCTACTGGCCAACCGATCCTAACCGCAATCCTGACATCCTCGACTTCTTTATCCACAGCGGATTAGGCTCTCTCAACTTGTCTTTAACTCGCCTTGATGAACTATCCTCAGACCATAGTCCACTGATCCTAAAAGTATCTCTCACTCCAATTCCAAAACCCATTCCACCATTATTCATCCGAGGCCCTGTCAACTGGAACCTTTTCCGCCAAATCCTGACCGATAATATTGACCTCAGAGTAACCCTCAAAACCCAAGATGACCTAGATAATTCCGTCTATTCCTTTACCACCGCCATCCAACAAGCTGTCTGGACTGCTTCCTCTCCTAAACACTCCAATATAAATCCAGACCAAAATCATTTTCCACAACCTATTATAGACCTTATCCACACCAAACGCCGAGCAAGATCATTATGGCAGCGCACCCGACACCCAACAGATCGCCGCTCCTATAACTTCTATTGTAGACAATTGAAGAGGGAGTTGGCGAACTTCCGTTCCCAGTCCTTTAATTCCTACCTCTCCTCTCTATCAGCTCGTGATAATTCCCTGTGGAATGTCACGAAAAAGATCCTAAAATACCATCATGTTTCCCATCCTCTCCGACGTGGTGATGACTCCTGGGCTGCGTCTGATGAAGATAAAGCCGAGGAATTCGCCACACACCTCTCCAAAGTATTCACTCCTCACCCGGAATCCCACATCAATCACACCGCAAAAGTGCAAGACTTTCTTATGTCACCGATTCCACTTTACCTACCTCCTAAAGCTATTAATCCCTCTGAGGTCAAATGGAGAAGATCCAAAAACTGACTCTCCGTAAATCTCCTGGACACGATCTCCTTACTCCCCAGATCCTCCGACAACTTCCGCAGAAAGCTATTATATTCCTTACTTATATTTATAACTGCATCCTCCACACCACCTATTTTCCTCTGTTATGGAAACACTCCACCATCATCCTTTTTTTAAAACCAGGTAAACCTTCCAACAACACTTCATCCTACAGGCCTATTAGTCTACTCCCCATCCTCTCAAAAATCTTCGAAAGGCTTCTTCTTAAACGTATACTACCCATATTAGAATCTCAAAATCTTCCTTCCCATCAGTTTGGATTCCGTCCTCAGCATTCCACAGTTCAACAGGGGCTCCGAGTTGTAGACCATATTTCCTCAGCTCTTGAATGCAAAGAGTATTGTTCTGGTGCATTTCTGGACATTGCGCAAGCTTTTGACCGGGTATGGCACACTGGATTACTCTTCAAGCTGAAAACCCATTTACCCCAGTCCCTGTACCTCATTCTCCGATCCTATCTCTCGAACCGTTCCTTCCGAGTTCGCTGCGGTGAAGAATTTTCTAACCTTTATCCCGTTGAGGCCGGTGTTCCTCAAGGCAGCGTCTTGGGACCCATCCTCTACATCCTTTACACTGCTGATATTCCTACACATCCTGATACCTTTCTGGCAACTTTTGCAGACGACACCGCCATCCTATCATCCAGTTCCAATCCTGAAACAGCATCCTTAAACCTTCAGAGACACCTTTTCCTTATCGAACACTGGTGTAATAACTGGCGTGTAAAGGTGAACGAAGCCAAATGTAAACACATAACCTTTACTCTTAGACGAAAATCCTGTCCGCCAGTTTATTTCAACTCATTACCGATTCCTCTCTCAGATACAGTCCGGTATCTTGGCTTACTGTTAGACAAAAGATTGACTTGGAACCCACATACAAGACTTAAAAGACAAGAACTCAACCGACGATTCGGACAGTTATACCGACTACTCAACAGAAAATCTGAACTTACAGTTGAAAACAAATTATTAATCTACAAGACAATACTGAAGCCCATCTGGACCTACGGAATTGAACTGTGGGGGACAGCTAAACGTTCTAACATCAAACGCATTCAATCCTTTCAATCCAAAGTCCTCCGTACAATAGTAAATGCTCCTTATTATGTCTCCAATTATACCTTGCACCACGACCTTAATGTTCCATTTATTTCAGACCTAATTCCATCCAAATTTTCCAAATTCCACCAGAACCTCATTCATCATCCTAATCCTTTAGCTCAATCCCTATCCAGCTCCACTCATCCATACAACCCACCTAGAAGGTTGAAACGGCAGTGGCCTCGCGACCTTTTGTAAATATATTGGAGTTCTAGCACTGGCTAGATTCTCCACTCAATGTGATGTATGTATGAGTGTGTGTATGTGTATATAGGTATAAGTGAATTATTGACTTTTGTATTGATTCATTATTGTGTATATATTTTATTGTAATTTTATTTTGTGTAAATATTGTATGAATGTAGTATGTTTGATATCATTCAGCAATACTATTAATGTCCAAATTGGGACAGATTGTAAAATTTTCTCAATAAAAATTGTTATTACTAAAAAAAAAAAAAAAAAATAACTAAAATATTTAAATCAAGCGAATATTATCAGCATAATAAAATAATTATTTAATATCAACATATTAAAATAAATACATAGTAGGCTTTGAGATGCTAGTTAAAAAGTTCAACATTTGACGGATTCTTAATTTCGCTAGTTTTGAAATATTTAAAATTATCTGGTACTGAACTTTAAATGTTTTAAAGCACGATTTTATAAACCTTAATCAATGAAACATTCAGATCGAACACTTTTATTAATAAAATACTAGAAAAACTATTTAAAATAAATATATAATAAGGTTTGAGATGAATGTAATAAGTTAAATGTGCTGGCTTTGGTGGCTTTTAATTTAGCTATTAGCAATGTTGCCAGTTCCACCACTTATATTGAGACATAAAGTTAAACTAAGTTTTAAATTAATATATTTTCTCCTAAATATGTTAATATTTTATATAAAATGTATAATTTTATTATTTATATTTATTAACTTATATAGGTTTTAAGATTCTAGTACAGTATTTATTTCTGGCTTTGTTGGTTATACATTTCGCTATTAGCAACGTTGCCAGATCTGCAAAGTACCGAGACTATTAGCGGAAGCTGATAGAGGAGGCCAAGATTCAACACCACTTTTATTAAAAAAATATGATAAAATTTTTTTGAAATCTATATATTGAAACGATAATGTATATATTTTTAAATATAAAAAATAATATACAGTTATAACAGGGTTTGACATGAGAATTAATATATCCTGTGCACAGCTCTGGCTAAGGTTTTTTTGTTAATTTTCCTATAATCAGAAATATTCTCTTACTTGGAACTGTTCAAATATTTCATTTTCAAATGTAAAATTTTTAATACATACCCGAATATTCATATAACCAAATTTCCAAATGCATCATCTATTTAATATTCAATAAATCTAATAAATATGTTCATTAATATGATAAAGAAAAATATAATGATAATGATACAGTTAAAATTTCATGGTCTATAAATTATATTAATATACATTATTATGTTTTTAATTGGCTTTTTCCTAGTAATAACTAAAAGAAAATTAATAATGCAGATTAGAAACAAAAGAACAGTGGTATATAATTCATAATTATTCATAATTTAAATATAATTGATTTAATTGATTATATTTTAAATAAGTCATTAACATTGTCAACAGTCATTTAGGGAATAATATCATAAATTATGTTAAAGAACATTCCTAAAAACAAAATTATTATCATGCATAATTTTAAATTCTTACCTTTATTTCGAAAGATTTCAATATGGCCTTCTATCTTCAAGTTTACCACTGCCTGTCTTTTTCTTTAAAACATATTTCGAAACGAAAATAACTAATAAAATGACACGGAATTAAGAAGCATAAATAAATCATTATTTTCACATTTATAACACATTTTTCACACAATCTAAATAAAGTTAACCACTCGACACGGACCCGAACCGAACAAATTGAATCTAAAAGAAGATAAAGATGCAGTTGAAGATAACTTTTTTTATAAAATATTATTTTAAAATAAAAGTAAACAGAATAATGTAAAATAAATTAACAATAATTAACACTGTAACAATTTAATTTATATAATAACGGACAGAGAGTAGACCTAACCGCACGGAGACCAGTTCTTAACTAAATGATGTTAGAGTAAAAAGAAGGGCGACATCTATACTGCCAAATGTAAACATTCTGTAATTTAATTAAGAAGTTATTGGCTACGAGGATATTAAGTGAGCAGGCATGTAAACATCCTAATTAGATTTGTCTTCACTTTAAAAATATTGGTTTCAACAGTTTGAATTCTCATTATATTACCCAGCATCTTTTTTTTTTTTTTTTTTTTTTTTTTTTTTTTTTTTTTTTTTTTTTTTTTTTTTTTCCAATTACTGCAAACTAGGGACCACACTACTACTGATTTCATTTGACCCAGTATTGTCTCATCTTATCTATTATATGTAATAATTAAATTTAAAAAATCCCAGTACGTGTAAACGATTGTCCCTTTCTCTTCCTCCCTTAAATAAATAAATGCCTTGGCTATAATATGATAATATTTATGTAACTAAATAAATATCAATGGCTTAATCTATACTACCGTCTAAAATATGTGAGAATTTCATCCTCGAATCGGGAGCCGAACTTCTAGATACCGCTCTAGAAGTTCGGTTCCCGATTTTTTTTTTTTTTTTTTTTTTTTTAAGGCTACACAGTTGAAGAAGAGAGGTGAAAATTTGTCAGAGCGAGTTACTGTGAAAGCTCACGAAAGTAGCGGGAGAGGAGGAAGGCATATACATATATTATAATATAATATAATATATATATATATATATATATATATATATATTTTTTTTATAATTTGGATTATAACATCAAATATTAATTTGTTTTAAATCCGATAATATCATGAAATATTATTTTTTTAAAATATAGTGCGGGCAACACACGACTTTCACTTACCTCTATTTTTAAAATCAATGAAAGAAATCTCAAAAACAGTTAGAGATAAAAATACGTGAAACCATTGAAGAATTAATTAAATTGAATTATATAGAAACATGTGATTTATTAAAAAATCTATTATATTATTATCTAAAATAATCAGTTAGTTTGATCTTCTTTTCATCACTCTTTATTAACTTTTAAAAGCTTAAGTATAAGATAATATTTTTTCTAAAATCTTTAGCTTTCTAACGGTATATGATACATGTATATTACTGTTCTTATGTTCAAAAACAAAAAATTGCATTAAAAAATATTTTTTCAGTTTTCTCCTTTAGTTGGGTATCGAATTCATTCAATTTGTATATTTACCTGTTTTTCAGCAGTGGTAACAAGATAATATAGTTATTTCTGTAGAATCAACAACAAAATTAAAGGTACTTTAGAGAAAAAAAAATTAAAATATCGGCATTTAAGCCATGTCAGACCATCATTATCTGAATGTAATCTACATCATGTTTAAGGCTATTAAATTTTACATTGATATAGCGAGTTTAATCAAAATCGTCTGAACAGTTTTTGAGAAAATCTAAAAAAGGTGCAATATGCATGGCATAAAGTTTGTATGGGGATTGCCCTAAAGACAAATAAATTTAAAAAAAATATTATTATTATACTTATAATTATAAATATAAAAGTTTAAATGCTAAACGCATGGTATAAATGGCTCTTCTGGTAAACCCATTTTGATGAAAAAGATGTAACGTCTCGGGCGTATATTTGTCTTAAATATGAATTTTCTGTTTCATAGGACTTACCGTTTCCGCCCGGGAGTTACCCCCCACACACACACAGAACTTTTTGCGGGACTTGGTTATTTGGACTCAGGGTACCTTAAAATGTTTTGTTTTTTCTTTGAAAACTGGAATTCAAAAATTTTCACGATCGCAATACTTTTCCTTACTATATATAGTAAGTGAAAGTAAAAAAATGTTGATCTGTATATTCAACACAAATTACAATAGATGTAGAAGAGGAGTCAGTTGGGGATGCAATCAAATTAAGACAAAATTAAGTAGAAACTTAATTTAATAGTGCCAACGTTTCGGCCTAAATTTTAGGCCTTTTCAGAGCTATTAAAGAAAACATAACGTCCAGTAGTAAAATACATTATATTATAATAGATGTAGATTATAAATTATATTATAATAGATATATTATAATATGTTAATTATAAATTATATTATAATAGATGTAATTACAACCAAAACTCGATTATTATAAAATATATTAGCTTGAAAAAAATCGAAAAGATTAGCAGCTATATAAACATGTATACCTTATATAGTTTAATGGAAAACATTTTGCAATAATTTGCATACGTCTCATGTATGTATATATATATATATATATAGGTATGAAATACTTTCCCTAACTATAAAGTTTATTTAGAATTTTATGTTTGGACCCTAGGATTTTTGACTAGAGTTCTCTTCGACTTAAAGGTAGGTTACAATAGCTATCAGCAGGGACAGACGTGATAGTGAAGATAGCACTGTCGTATAGTGTGCTAATCAATGAACCACTAAGTAATTCATTGTATTGTAATTCATTACAAGACTCCCATTGTAGCATCGTCTGATTAGCCATAGTAGTATAAAGTGACAATAATAATAATAACCATAATAGGCTTACCGAACCCGAAGGTTCGATGCCGATACCACCAAACTTCGCCTGCACAGACTCGTCCAATGTTCACCGGTCAAGCCCAAGCCCCCCAGATCAGCCTTAATGCAATCCTCCCATCGACGCTTCGGCCTACCTTTCGGGCGCCTACCAGTCGGTTCAGCGAATACCAACTTTCTCGGAATCCGTTCCTCACCGAGCCCAACAACTATACGCGCCCCTTTGAGTCTCCGCGATGCTATCAACTCAATTATATTCACAGGTTACAAACTCCGCAATTTTGCGTTGTGCAACCTTCTAAACTCCCCAGTGGCCTCATCTCTCTTCGGATCAAATATTTTACGCAGTACCTTATTTTCGAAAACCTTAAGCCTTTGTTCATCCTTCAAAGTAAGCGGCCACGTTTCGCATCCGTAAAGAACCGTCGGAAGAATAATAGTTTTATAAATTCTAACCTTTAAGTTTTTAGATAGAAGTCGTGAGCTAAGTAACTTAGCAACTGAATAATAACACGCATTTCCCACCTTTAACCGGGACTTTATTTCTTCTTGAATTTCATTTTTTCTTGTTATCATTGAACCTAAATACTTGAATTTCTCTACATGTTCAAAAGTATGCCCTGATATATCAATATCACTAAGATCGCCGTTTCTGCTTCTTATCATATATTTCGTCTTATCGGTATTTAATTCGAGTCCTATTTCTTTACCGGTTTTTATTAACACACTTGTATTTAGTTGTATGGTTTCCGTGTCTTCACCTAGCAGTACCAGATCATCGGCATACCCCAAAACCGGAATCTTGTCACCCATATTTAAGCCTTTCTCGGTACACATCACGTTTTCTATGACATATTCTAAAGCTATATTAAATAACACAGGTGAAAGGGCCCAGTTTCAAACCCAATCGCACCTCAAATCTCTCGGAGTAATTATGACCGATTCTAACTTTATGAAATGTAGCATAAAGTGACGTTAAATAAATAAACAAACACGATTAGAACGTTTTAAAAAGGTGAAAAATTCATCGTACAAAGTGGCACTTCAAATTATTAGAAAAAGTTACCGTAACATACCAGACATACCATCGTCTTAAATATGAAATTTTACACACTCTCAACACATACACTAAAAAGTGTATTGCTAGTTAAAACTCTAATTCAAAAATTTCCACGTTCGCAAAAATTTACCTCACTATGTATTCCATATACAGGTAGGTTAAAGTAAAAAACGAAAAACCATACATAGTGTATGGTGAACTCTCTGTGGAGAAGATAAGACTTAACAAAGATTAATGAATTCCCTAAAAATACATTCAACAGTAATTAAGCTAAAATCAAATTTTCAAGTTTCATTTTCCGAATTAAACCCATTTGGACATTCGTTACACAGATTCATATCTCATTCAAATGTATCATTTCATTCAAAAATTTTAAGGCTCATTACGACAGCTCCTTGCCGAAAACAACAAAACCCTATGGACTTACAACAAGATACAGTTGACCAACACATACAAACTTTCTATTTTCGTCTTTATAGCCTACTGCACGGACTCAAGACTTATAAACTTATAAACTGACTTATAAACGATATGTAAATAGCTGAAATGCCTGTCAGATGAAGGCTGAAAAGAAGCTTGATGCGAGACCTTCTCTTTTAAATTAAAGCCTAGGAAGGGGTGCTGCTGGACACTTTCCTTCCCAAAGCCTATTTATTATTTCTGCTGCTTACGTTTTAAGAAGCACATTGACTTATCGTCAGATGGCTTTTGAGAGGTGCGAATAGATAAAATATTAAGAGAAAATGTTTGTTTATCTGACTATATATATATATATATATATATATATATATATATTTTTTTTTTTTTTTTTTTTTTTAATTAATTGATATTTACAACTGTATAGGAAAAATACAAGTAAATGTGAAAAAAGTAACTATTTCCTTGATTAACTCTTGTGAAGAAAATACCCAGCGGTAGCACTTCAATGTTTATCTCATTAGCAGGTCTCAAGACCACCGTCTTTTCAGGAGCAGAGGATTATCGGGAATGGATTGAGATGAGAGGATACTGACAAGCGGGGCTGCTAGTTTGGAATTAAAGGAGGTATGTCTAATTCTGGTTATGTCTGCAACGAATGGGATATTCAGGTATTTATGGATAGTGACGAAATAAGGAGCATTTAGGATCTTTTGGAGGATTTAGGATTGCAAGGATTGGGCGCGGAATTTCGATGGCTTGGTGTATCCCCCGAATACATATAAGTTTTGAAATTTCATTCCAAGCAAGGAAGTATGCGAATGCTGTGTTTTAGACCCACCAGATTTTAATTTGTCAAAGGAAAGTGACCAGGATAGCTTGAAATTTGTGTTCTCTGCACCTCCTTTATGAACTTGCATGATATTGATTTCTATGTAGGGGTTATAAATCACGCTATATAACAGGGAGGTATATGTTAATATTGGGAAGTAGGGAACTGAGGGGGTCGCATAGGACATCAATTGGAAGGGATCAACCAAAGCAGATAATTCTATTTACACGGGATCAAAACTGCCAATTACCAACTCCCGCTGCAATCCGTGGATTAGGAGGGGATAGCGCTCGGGGACCATTAACGCTCTTCTCGTTTCCGCCGTTCCAGTAATTTTCCCTAATATCTCTTTGTTTTTCGCCCTTTTTAACTTTTATTTTTGTTTATTATTTTTAATGACGAAACTTTTTAATCAACTGAGAAAGAAAAAAAAAATGATCTCCCTTCCCTAAAAATTTGAGGTGTTATGTTTTAAGATTCGTAGAACTAACCTAACAGATATGAAAGAACAAAAATATATCAGTCTGTACGCTTGTACGAATTTATAAATTAAATTTATAGGAGCCCTATGACACTTGTGTGTTATCAGTCAACAACGATCCAACTATCGCCTCACTAACTCTAACTCTAACTCTAAAGTATGGTGCCAAAATTGGAAAATAAAAATAAATTCCAATTAATCTCACCAAATGACCTTTGGCCTTCGTCGTACACCTATGCCCAATTGTTTATTTTATTTATTTAACGTCACTTTATGCTACTATGGCTAATCGGACGATGCTACAGTGGGAGTCCTAAATTTTGCCTATCCAGGTTTTATTAGGATAGGGATCTTTAACGAGTATCTGACATCGCACAGGCTCGGGACCACCTTTTAACGTCCCCTCCGAAGGACGGCATAGCTAAGGATTTTTTACTCCCATTAAAAAATCCTAGGACCACCAGCGGATTTGAACCCGTGACCTTTGGCATAGGAGGCTGTTACGCTAGCCACCCAGCTACAAGTGATCCCAATTTATTTTATTTTATTTTATTTAGGTCTCCCTGCCTTGCCATATGGCAATACGGGCGTCGGTAGCCATGACTGAGATGCTACCAGTAGTAATCTTGAGTTTCTGTTTTTCTTCTCTTCCCAGCTTTTTAATCTGGTCTCTCCTCGATGACTATCCCTTCAGCTCCTGCTTCTTCTCTCGGAGGTGGTCTTCCTCGATCTCGTCCAGTTCCACCTACGTTAAAAGCTGCCGGGCCTACTAATGTTTTCCACCCGTGAATAAATGATGTAAATTGTTTATAATTTTGTTCGGACACCAGCTGAGGGAAATTGCTCACCGAGAGGACCCAGAGGCCACATTCCCTCAATAGTTTGGCCCTTAGTGCCTCAAACGCGGAACATTCCACAATGATGTGCTCAGCAGTCTCCGGGACTCCACAACGGGGGCACAGGGGATCTACGTCTTTTCCGAAACTGTGCAGCTTACTTCGGAAAGCCCCGTGCCCAGTGAGGAATTGCGAGACCCAGTAATCCGGAACAATCCATTTGGCTTTCAATCGTGACCGGACCGTGGGGAAGAATTTCTTCAAGGTAGCACCTTTTGAGGTTGTCACCCACCGCCGGTCCCACTCATCAATGGTATGTTCCCGGATTGCACTCTTCCATTTCCTTGGGTCCTCCGCAATCCTCATTTGGATATTCCTCGGGAGACCTGCTGAGCCGTACCTCTTGTAGGCATCTTTAAATGAATCCTCACGCAGGAGGAGGTCGAGAGGTACTCCTCCTGCAAGAATTTGAACCGCCTCATGGGATACAGTACGGTAAGCCTTTGTTACTCGTAACAAAGCCGTTCGCTGAATGGTCGCCAATCTACGCTTCTGCCGTTGTGTGATGTTCTTGAACCAGGCGGGGGACGCGTATCTCAGAATACCCAGCACCATGCCGTTATAAATGGTCATTGTTGCTGGGTATCTAAGACCCCAGAAAGCGCCCCCTACAAGTGATCCCAATTGTATCCTTCAATAATACTCCGCTTGTCCCGGTTGAACAGATCCGATATCTAGTGCTCTACATTAACAAACGTCTCACTTGGAACCCCAAGACTAAAACGACAAGAAACTACTTGACGTTTTCGACTACTTCAACACTTACTATATAAATGTTCTAATCTTCCACTTGAGTAAAAAACGCTCATAAACACGACTATCATAAGGCCGATATGGACTTACGGAGTTGAACTTTGGGGCTCTTCGAAACCATAAAACTTTTCTCGTATCCAATCCTGACAATTCGAATTTCTCCGAAAAATTCTCTTTACTTTGCAACTAATAAATTAATCCATTAAGAACATAATGTCCTGTAAGTTACTGATGCTGGCCCGAACCACTCCTTTCAGAACAAACTCCATTTCCATTTTTTCTTATTTTGTCTAAAATAAACTGATCCATGAAGACTTTAATATTATATACTTTGCTGACTTGAATTTCGTTTATAGCTAATAATTATATGAAGATATATGTAACAATAAGCCGAACGAACCTGAAGGTTCAATTCCGATACCTCCCAAATTTTGCCAGGTTTGTTCAATGATCCCTGTCAAATCAAAATCCCGTGTGATCAGACTTGGTAAAATCCTCCCACCGACGTCTCGGCCTACCAGTTGGATCAAGGCATTTTAGTTATTTCGGAATTCTTCCTTCACTGAGCCTAAAGAATTGACACCCCATATAACGTTTAATTTAACGCGTTGTATAACCTTTTAAATTTCCCAGTGGCCTTATCTCTCTTTGTACCGAATATTTACGTAGTACTTCGTTCTTGAAAATCTCAATGCGTTGTTCATCGTTTAAAGTTAGCGACCACGCTTGTAAATAAAGATAAAAATGTCTTTTTATTTGTCAAAATTACATATAATAAAATATAAACAATTCGAAATTTACAAAATAGATTAACATTTATATATTAAAATTTTTAAATAAAAAATCATACGCACTACATGGTCTATTGACCGTCCGTGAAATCTGTATTTATTGACAAAAGAGGACTGTCGGGGCATTAATAGTTTTTTTAAATTCAAACTTTAAAGTTTCATGACAGAAGCCGCGAGCTATGTAATGTCGCTACTGTTTGATAGTTTTTTTATTTAACTTCACTTTATGCTACTATGGCTGACGATGCTCCAGCGGGAGTCCTAAATTTTGCCTACCCAGGTTATATTAGGATAGGGATCTTTAACGAGCACCTGACATCGCACAGGGTAGGGACCACCTTTTAACGTCCCCTCCGAAGGACGTAACTTAGGATTTTTTACTCCCATTAAAAAATCCTACGACCACCTGCGGGTTTGAAAATGTGATCTTTGGAATAGGAGGCTGTTATGCTATTTCGCAACTGAATAATAATAACAGGCATTTTCCTCCATTAACCGAGACTTTATTTCCTCCTGGATCTCGTTTTTACTTTCACTTACTATATAGAGTAAGGGAAAGTATTGCGATCGTGAAAATAGGTGAGATGAACTTTGGTCTGACAGAGCTTAAATGCCGATATTTTAAATTTTCTTTCTCTAAAGTACCTTTAATTTTGTTGATTCTATAAAAATAACTATATTATCTTGTTACCACTGATGAAAAACTGCTAAATATGCAAATTGAGCGAATATATACATGTATAGTATACCGTTGGAAAGCTAAAGATTTTAGAAAAAATATTATCTTTTACTCATGCTTTTAAAAGTTAATAGAGAGTGATGAAAAGAAGATACAACTAACTGATTATTTTAGATAATAATATAATAGATTTTTTAATGAAACACATGTTTGTATATAAATTCAATTTGATTAATTCTTTGGTAGTTTCACGTATTTTAATCTCTAACTGTATTTGAAAATTCTTTCATTGATTTTAAAAATGGAGGCAAGTGAATATCGTGTGTTGCCCGCACCAGATTTTTTATAGTTATTATAGAATTTACCTCAATTTATCTATCTCGTACTTCTTTAGACGTACTTGATATATCAATATCATTAAGATAGTAACCGTTTCAGATGTTATTATAATATTAAATGTATTATGACATATTGAATCCTTCTATAATTTTAAACGTACTATTTCAGAACTAAATTAAAATAAATAGATATTGAGAGTAAAATAATAATTAAATATTCTGACAAAATTAGAAGAAGAAATTGAATGTGGAACAGAGCAGAGAAGTTAATCCCGGACTAAGGACCTATAGGACACAGTGACAGGGGGCTTATCCCCCAATTAACCCCCTTATACTTTCTGATGCCTGGCTACAAGGACCCTAATTAGACAATTATAACTAACTTGTTTCATCACTCTCACTCTATCACTCTCCATCTCTCTTTATCCCCTCCTCTCTCCCTCTCACTCTCTCTCTCTCTCTCTTCCTAATAAACCTTTATTCAACTTCTCAAATGTAAATTGGGATTATTCTCGGCCCCGAAGTCGGTTTAGCTTGAATTGAACTAAATTAAAAAGTAACCCTTTTCCTGGCCCGGCTATATTTTTTCCGCCCTTCAGAAGGGCCGGGAGTGGGGAATTCGTCCTGAAAAAGAATAAATTACTTCTTTCTTTTTTTTTAAAGGTATGTTTTGTTAAAAATTATGTTAAGTTTAATTCAATCGGAACTTCTCTTTTGCTGGTGGAACTTCCTCTGGAGGCCGAGAAACCTGAACCCTAGGGTTCTGAAATAAATTATTTTCAAAAGGAACGATAGAAATAAAACATAAACCAAAAAAAAAAAAAAAGAAAAGAAAATTGAGTAAAAAAAAATGTAACTTTTAATTTAATTCGCTAGAATAATTTCCAAATAATATAAACAAGCAAATTTCGTTTTTGTTTTTTTTAAGATTTCTGGTCTCTAAATAAAAAAAAAATAATAAAAAATAAAGAGGTTCAAATATACAATTTGTATTTGTATATTATTGATTTCTTGTTTAATAAACACTAATATTTTTTTTCTCTAACTTCAGAAATAACTAGGTTATTGAATCAAACCAGATTTAATTGGCGACATTTTAAACTAGGTGTTAGGATCATCGTTGAATGCGCTTGTATTTTTGTGCCAAGTTTAAAAAAAAATCGGTCAAGTAGTTTCATAGAAAAGCCGCGGACGACAGACAATCGGATGTTTTTTATTCGTTGTTGTTTGAATTTTAAGAGCAAAAAACTGCTTGTGGTTATTATCTGCCTCACATCTTAATAAAAAAACGAGTTACTAAAATAAAGTTAGCAGAAGAAAAAAAATAGTTTAAGTTATATTTACTTCTACCAAATACAAGCATACAATACAAACCCAATTACAGAATCATTAAAATTCCCTAGCAATCCTTAACGCCCATCCCGACAAGGCAGACCACAGGCCAAGAAATATGCTGGTCAACTGACAAGCTTTGCTGTGATGAGCCGCTACTTCAGCGGTCCTCAAATTTGCTCATTGCAGATGGCAAATTAAATTGTATGTCAAATTTCTTGTTTTTAATAAATAAATATTTGCTGAAACAAACAAATAGTCTTTATCAATTGGATGGTCGTACTGTTAATATTGGGTTGTGTCACATGAAATGTCCGTTTTCAAGGTAAAGGATTTTTATTAAAAATACGATATGAAAACAAGATAATTTTATTCGAAGTATTTACCTTCTTTTTTACACATTTTTCCCAACGTACTGTATGTTTGAGGACATCGTTGTCTATTACGGACGGGTGTCTTCCTCGGGGCAAGTTTTCCAAGTCGGTATTCCCAGCTGAAAACTTAGCAAACCAACGGCGAATGGTCCGTTAATTAATACTCCCTTCCCCAAACGCCTTGCAAATATTTCTAGCGGCCTCAGCTGCTGAATGACCGAGTTTAAACTCGTACAAAAATATTACTCGAAAAATACTTGTTTCCATGTTCGTATTTGGAGGTATACTAAAAAGTGGGTAATTGATTGGGAAGCTGATGTTTATAATACAAAGGTAGAGGATTAGTAACTGTTTACTTTAAAGATGTAAACATTTGGAAGAAAACAACAGAGACCTGCAAAATCCTTTTTGTATTTCAGAAACTATAAAAACGGACATTTCATGTGAAACAACCCAATAGTTTCTTCATTGTCGCTCAATGTCTCAGAAAACTGGCGTACGCCAAATTCTTTAATTCCTCTAATTTACCGCAGACAGTCCTTAAAAATATGACTCACTGAGAGAATCACTTCAGGCGGATTTTTCGTGTGATGAGGTGAGGCGGCAGTGTCCTACTCTCAGGCGGGTGTTAACTACCTCTTCTTGTTCCTTATTCGGATTCTACATATCTTAAAATCTTAGCCCTTAAATTTTGATGGAGAGGTCGGATATTTTTTAAACATTTATTTGGCCAATCATAAATGTTCATTATTGAAAATAATAAAGCAAAAAAGTTGAAGAGAAACTATTTTTGGAACCCAGGTACTTTTATTTGTAAATTTCATGCAATCCACCATAGGTGTTTAGAACGACACGTGGAGGCGATCCTTAACACACCCTCCCTTCAAGCGGCGCCATCTATTTACTAAGGTACCCTAACAGTCCTTCCGGGTCCAGCCAATGTTCCAACCCAATTTATCGGATCGAAATCTCCGGCCTTTAAGGGATCGATTGCTTGTACCAGGTAGCATGGAAATAGCCCTCATGCCCTTTGTGATTCATTCGGTAGCAAGTTCAAGAAATATAAGCAAAGGTATAAAATTTCCTTTCACTTTTTATTAATATATTTTATTATAGCAACACATTCAGCAACCCGTTTACATAATACTTTCTACAATAAAAAATAAATTCTGAAAATACTAAATTTATTATTATGAAGAGTATAATATTTTATACAAATAAATGTAGAAATATTCTCTTGTTATATGAAACCATTTATTTCTTAAAACTATAATATGTTCCAATAGTTTTCGACGTTTCGAAGAACATTACTTCTTTTTCATAAAATTGGTTACAACTGTCATATTTATTATCAATGCAGGTCAAAAATTAATAAAACGTTTTCTTCTTTTATTTTTAAAATCTTCGTCATTTAAGATAGGCTGTGTATTTTTAAAATAAACTTGTCACATACTTTTACAATGCTTCATTTTTTCATTATTATATACTCAATTATAAATGCTGAATTATTATTGCTGCATATACTGAGTTACATATACATTTCGGAAAGTATCTCAATAAATTATTTCATTTAATAAGAGAATATTTATTTTATTTTATAAATAACATATACATTTATTTATATAAAAATATCCATGTTATTATTTTATTTTTATTAAACGAAAGAATTACATTTATAACTGGGTACAAAATACTTGGGCTTGTTTTAAGTAGTTCATAAAACCATTTTTAAAAAAATCTAAAATTCTAGAAATAGAAAGGAATAATAATAATTGAAAATTAATTGAATCCATATATATTTTATTTATATATTTTTTTAGATCCGTTATACTTGAGGAACATTTACTTATTTATTCATATTAAAATAGCACATTTTTTCTTCCAAATATTTTTTTATTTTCATTGATTGTTATTTTTAGCTATGTGTATCGCTTCAAGTATTTTTCTGTTTCTATTATTTTTTGATGTATCTAGTATTTTTATATTTTCAAAATTAAATTTATGTTGATATTTTGTGATGTGTTGATAACGCTGTAGCATTTGAATTTTTTACACTTTTACAATTACCAAATCAAAAACTCATTACACAATTTTTCAGAGAAGATAATACTATTGATAATACAAAAATAAAAATAAACAAAATAAACAACTTAAATCTAAAATATTATAAAATGACATATATCCCACAATTAACAAATAATATAAAAAGCACTTTTAAAGAGTATGATGACACAAATATAGCGTTTGGATTTTATAACAATATCAAATAGATAAAATAGAAATTATGGATAAACAAAATGTCATATATAGAATTGATTGTGAGAATTGTGAGGGAGTGTACATAGGTGAAACATCAAAAAAACTAAAAACAAGATTATCACAACACATTTCTAATTGTAAAAGTGTAAAAGATTCAAATGCTACAGCGTTATCAACACATAGCGCAAAATATCAAAAAAAAAAAAGGTAATTTGAATTTAAATATATATTATGAAAAAAAAATTAATAAAATGTAACTAAAACCAAATGGTAACTAAAAAATGTATAGTCTTGAAAATGGGGAAAAGGCCCCGAAACGTAGGCTACCACTTGTGACAATTTGTGTATCAATGAAAATAAAAATATTTTGAAGAAAAAATGTGCTATTTTAATATAAATTTATTTATATAGTGAAAACAACTGTATTTGATAATACAACAATTAATATGCTAAATGATAATACACATGAAAGTGCTCATTTTCTTCTCAAACGCCTCGATGGATTATCAGTAATTGAAAAGGAAGCAAGAATTGAGACAAGTGGGTGGTTACAGTGGGAGTGGAGTTTGTCATTGAAGGAGTGATACCTGCTAAGAGAAAAATCAGGAAAAATGGAACAATCAGGTATTTAAGGACATTTTTGTTTGTTACAAACAGTATTGAAGATTTTATGAAGGATTTTGGATTGTAAGGATGGAATAAAGCAAGGATTTGCTGGTTTAGTAGAGCCCCTAAGCTCAACTGCGTTTCCAGATGGGCCTAATAATGGTCATGTTGATAAGCCTTTTGTATTTCAGTGGAAGGTTATAGCGTCTGTCCAGTAAGTGTCGAAGTAACCGATAACGACGAGTAGCTTCTTGTTTCAGTCTTGTGTGCGGATTCCATGTTAGGCCTTTGTCAAATAGGAATCCTAGATAACGGATCTGTTCAACTGGAACTAGCGGAATATTATTAAAAAATACTGTAGGGCAGGATGTCATAGACTTACGACGAACGGGGAAGGTAATTTGGTTGTATTTTTAGAGTCGATTTTAATTCTCCAATTCTGGCACCATACCTTATGGCCTCTGATGGGAGATTGAAGAGTTTGAGAGGCAATAGTAGAATCGTTATTGATTGATAACACACAAGTGTCATCAGCATAGGTAGAAAGAAATCAGCTGTATAGATAGTGTAAATAATGGATCCTAGGATACTGCATTGAGGAACACCAGCAGACTGAGTGAAAATGGATGAGTAGGAATGATCGTAGTTTATTTTGAAGGATCTTTCAATAATGAGGACTGAATAATGAGGTAGTACGTAGGAAGGAGGAATTTACTGACTTTATAAACAATCTACTTCGAGAAAGGCTCATAAAGGTCTTTCGGATGAGTTTGTTTGAGACAAAGTAAGGAGCATTGAGGATTTTTCGAAGGATTATGGATTATATTATTGAATTTGATGGTTTAGCAGTCCCAAAACTCAACTCCGTACTTCCAGATAGGCCTTATGATTGTCACGTAAATCAGCCTTTTGTAGTTAAGTGAAAGGTTAGTGCGTCTGTCCAGTAAGTGTTAAAATAACCGAAAACTGCGAGCATCAGTCTTGTGTGTGGATTCTATCTAAGACATTTGTCAAGTAGAAGTCATGGATAGCGCCTTACATCATTGATTGACAAATGATGGTAGGTTTGTTAGCACGATTTTAAAGCTAATTATATGAAGATTTTTTTTCTTAGAGTCGGTACAAGAGTATTTTAACGAGTTCGGTTTTTAACAGTTCGGTTGATAAAAGAGTAATGTCAGAATATTATTAGAAATATTAAAATTTAATATTCTTCTTAACATTTGCGACACTTACTTTTTTATTTTGAAGGTTTGATTTCTTTACCTTCTGGGAAATTTTTTCCGATTCCATTAAGTACTAATTATTTTTCTTTAGGTGCATATGAAGCAGATATTTTTTTGTTTATCTGATGAAAACCATGCTTAACAGCAACAAAATAATTTGTTGATTTTTCTTCTTAACCGTTCACAATCGGATTACTAATCATATGAACTTTTTTGTTCAACATGTGATCTGGTATCTGCTTCTACAATCAGGCTAGTCATATCAGCATTTTTATGAGAAAGTTTTGATTTTTTCACCATTTATGTTTTTTGCGTCACTGAACACGAATCTAAAATTTGCGGGCAAATATTTTTTTTCACACTTTTTGCGAAACTTTTGGCACATTTTATGTTGTTTTTTTTACTACATTTAGAAAACGAAGGGTTTTTGGACAAAACTTACTATATACACAATCCAAGTGATTAAAATTTCCTTCATTTTTATCTGAAAAGTTTTTTTTTGGGATCAACCGTTTTGCCGCTAGAGCGCGTCAAAAATGAAGGCTAGGCATATTAGCATTTTTATGAGAAAGTTTTGATCCAGTTTTGATTTTTTCACCATTTATATTGTTTTAGGTCGCTGAACACGAATCTAAAGTCTGCGGGCAAAAATTTTGCCCGGAACATGTTATTTTTCACAGTTTTTGCCAAGATTTTGGCCCATTTTCTGTTTTTGTTTTTACTTTATCTCGTAAATAAAGTGTTTTTGTACAAAACTTACTAAACACACCATTAAAGTTAACAAAAATTGCTTTATTATAGGATCAGCCGCTTTGTCCCTAGAAAGCGTTAAAATAATATTCCTGTTCAGCGAACCTTTACCTTTTACCGAACCTTTTACATAAAACGTAAAAAAATCATTTTCAGAGCTAAAATGACGTGCCTAAATACATTTGTGAGACACCCTATATATTCATCCACAAACGGTATTGCACACACGTGGTGTTAATTTTCTGTAACAATGTAAAATCTTCCCCAATTACTATAAGTTATGAAGAGATTAAAAAGTGAAATACCATAATCAGTTTATACAGACGTGACCAGAGAGCTCAAGTATATTCTGCAGAGCGGCAACCAAAGGCCGAGAGAACGAGCTATATCTAAATCACGGGAACCTGGCCTCTTATCTCTACCTTAATGGCTTTAAGCTAATTCGCAGCTAATTGAACCTTTTTAGAAGCCATTACAGCCGAGGCTAACATGTCCTCCGGGCACACTCAGCCCCTGTATGTTTGTTTAATAACACACCATACGACACGTCGCCGCGATAAGGACCATGCGAACGGCCTATTTAAACAAAAGATTAGCCCTTTCAGACCGAAGCTAAGCTAATTAGTCGAGTTTCATGACGATCGGAATATCACATGTCCTCGCTTCGGATCACGCTGAGGGATTATTAGCGGTTCTACGAAAATTGCCAACTGTTCGGAGATTTGGGGTCAGATAGTCCCGAGCCAAATTATATGACTCCCAGTGGAAATATGGCTTAATTTAGGGGAGTTTCTTTTTCTCGTCCAATTTTCTCTGTGGTTAACATGATGGACGACATTCTAGTCACTATCAGGAGCAATAAGCCTGCACTTTGCTAAATAGGTCGAAATGGACCCCAGATACTGATAACAGTTTTCGTGAAAAAGGGGAAAAATAATAAAGTTTTCATTACTTAACATTGGACCAATAGATAGGATTACTCTTATATTTACAAATATTTAAATCAATTTACATTAATCATTTATTTAAGACAGGATATTATTTCGGGTTACTCTCAAGAAATAATAGTAAGTATAAAATAAAGTATCAAAATTGAAATTCGTTTTAAACTAATACTGAATAAAGTTGAGATTCTTCCAAAGAACAAATAAGAAGTTGATATAAATTTTCATTTTTACATTTATGCATTCATATTTACAACTGTACACAACAATTCATTTATTCAAATTGTTTCTTTAACCTCTTAAGTTACGTAATCACGCTAATGGACAATTATTGATTTTTAAGGAGAAAAATATCTCTCTGAGTGGGTAAATTTATCTGATTTTTCAATCATTAATTTTTACTTTCACTTACTCTATATAGTAAGGAAAAGTTTTGCGATCGTGAAAATTTTCAAATTCCAGTTTTCAACGGAAATACACATTTTAGGGTCCCCTGAGTCCAAATAACCAAGTCCCACAAAAAGGTCTGTGTCCCAACACAGAGTCCCACTCCCGGGCGGAAACGGTATGTCCTATGTAACTGAAATTTAATATTTAAGATAAATATACGCCCGAGAAGTTACTAAAACTTTTTCATCAAAATGAGCTTACCAGAAGAGCCACTTTATAAAATGCATTTTGCACCTTTTTTCGATTTTCTCGAAAACAGTTCCGACGATTTTGATTAAACTCGCTATATGGATGTAAAATTTAATGGGCTTTAATATCATGTAGGTTTCATTCTGATTAAAATGGTCTGACAGGGCTTAAATGCCGATATTTTAAATTTTCTCTCTCTAAAGTACCTTTAATTTTGTTGATTCTATAAAAATAACTATATTATCTAATTACCACTGATGAAAAACAAAAGCAACTAAAGGGGAAAACTGAAAAAATATTTTTTTAATGCACTTTTTCGTTTTTGAACATGAAAACAGTAATATACATGTATGATATACCGCTTGAAAGCTAAAGATTTTAGAAAAATATTATCTTATACTCAAGCTTTTAAAAGTTAATAGAGAGTGATGAAAAGAAGAAAAAACTAACTGATTATTTTAGATAATAATATAATCGATTTTTTAATAAAACACATGTTTGTGTAGAAATTCAATTTAATTAAGTCTTTTATAGTTTCATTTAATTCTTAAAAAAATTATTTTTATCTTTAAATGTATTTCTAAATTCTTAAATTGATATAAATAACTGAGGAAAGTGAAAGTCGTGTGTTGCGCGCACCAGATTTTTATTATTATTTTCTGTCTATATATCAATGAATTTATATATTTATCTATCTGTTTATCAATCTATCAGGCTGAAACAACCTGATTTACCTTGAATTCCTCACACATTATATACCTTAGTGCAATAATAGATTATAAATTGATCTATTTCCATAAAATCATACACGATAAAGTACTTTATCTTAATTTGTTGGATTCATTAACTTCAGTGTTTTTATGCATCATTGATTGAACTTTAATAAGCCTAACATTATTAGATCTGTTATTGGTAGTTTTTGTAAAGGAGAGAATATGATCACAATAAGATCCGGTAAGTGAATGTGAATTATTTCCTGGCAGGGTCTTCCCCCGGCATCCTCGGATTCCAAAGAGCGATCTGGACAATAGGGACTTGTAGCAGGAGAGACTTTGCATAAACCGAATTCCTCCAACGGAAGGAATGAAATAAATAAAACCAAAGAAAGAAAAGGAAGGGCTAGAAGAGAAACTAATTTATTCCGCCATTAGGAGTTCTTTGCGACAAAACAATGGCATCGGTGCAGCTCATTAAGTGCATTTATCTCAGTGTATTAGGGCGCATGTCAGTGGCGCGGCAGGGGGAGGCACAAGGCGCTCTATTGTAATTGCAAATTCCCCCGCTCTCAGCTCTTATTAGCCGAGGCAGCAAACTGTGTCCCGACTTAGAGTTGGGTCCTACGTCAATGTTGTCCCCAACTCCGGGATAGGTCTTTAGCTATTGACACAGCTCTCTCTCCAACCGAGTCCGCCAAATTTGAATATATTATTGATACAGAGCCTAGAATATCAATTCTCTGTGCCTATTGTAATAATTACCAGGCCCTTTAGAGTCTGTATAATTATAATAAGATAACTTATAAATGGATTCAGTTGACAGAGAGGGAGTTTAATTATTTGCCACAGCAGATAAACTTAAAGATTCATTAACACTTGCAAAAGCATTCTCCTGGACATGAATATACATTGCGATTAATCACAAGACGAGTATGGTCGGTCCGAAGATAATGTAAACGAAGATCATTAAATTTTGACCAAGTCTAGACAAATCTCTCTACCTTGAAAAAAAAAAAAAAGAAGAAATAAAAAAGGAACCTGTAACTCTACAAGCCATGAAGGGTTTGGACTCAGTACATATAGAGGCTCGTACAGTTGCTAGCCCAACGAGGTGATAAGACCGAGATCACACACAGCAACCAGCTTTTCAATTATTTGGGTACTCACTTTAAAAGGGCTGTTTTTGCCGCAGGAATAACAGAATAAATAATAATCTGTCAAAACCATGATTCAAAATCAGGACCTGGATAACATTAAGAAGTTTTTGATTTTAAAGTATGATATAATCTTAGTTATTTAAGTGAAATTTCTTTGATTACCGAAATTCCAACCAAATTCTTTAATTATTCTCTTTATATTTAAACATAATTATTATAACTACAATCAAGATTGTTAAAATATTTGTAGACTATTTTTTTAACAAAATAATAAAAACTATTTTCAACTTTTTCATTTTTGTAATACGGTTTATTAATCGTTAATTATTGGGTTGTTTCACATGCAATGTCCATTTTTATAGTTTCTGAAATACATAAAGGATTTTGCAGGTCTCTGTTGTTTTCTTCCGAGTGTTTACATATTTAAAGTAAACTGTTACTAAGCTTCTACCTTTTTATTATGAACATTAGCTTCCCAATCAATTACCCACTTTTTAGTATACCTCCAAATATGAACATGAAAACACGCGATTTTCGAGTAATATTTTTGTACGAGTTTAAACTCGGAATTTCAGCAGCTGAGGCCGCTAGAAATATTTGCAAGGCGTTTGGGTAAGGGAGTGTTAATGAACGGACCATTTGCCGTCCGTAATACCTCCGTCCGTAATAGACAACGATGTCCTCAAACATGCAGTAGAAGAAAACCCCTACTAAACAGTTAAAGGACTCTCAGCACAACTAAATGCAAGTGCATCTAACGTTTCCAGACATTTAATTGGGAAAGTAAAAAAGCTCGATACATGGATTCCTCATGATCTCACTGAGCGGCAGCAAGACCCCATGTTTCAAAACATACCGTGCAAAATTCATGAATTTAATCAACTTCGTCAAAGGAAAACTTTTTGAAAATGATGATCAAGTGAAAAGTGCGTTTTCAGATTTTGTTTCACTTCAATGCTCAGAGTTTTTCAGTTCGATGATAAAAAGTTGGTGTCACGTTGGGAAAAATGTGTAAAAAATGAAGGTAAATACTTCGAATAAAATTATCTTGTTTTCATGTCGTATTTTTAATAAAAATTCTTTACCTTGAAAACGGACATTTCATGTGACACAACCCAATAGCTGTTGTGCTGCCAATGTTGAAATAAGATAGGAGGATATATTGTATAAATATATATTTTTATCAAGAGTATTTAAGATCAACTATTTATTGTCCTAAAACCATCGTAATAAGATCGCTTAGGTTACTGACTAACACTGCCGATTTTTTTAAAAATTATTATTTATTTAAATTCACAACTGTGTAGGATAATAAATCTAGTAAATAAGCTTTAAGGTAAAATTAATGAATACAAGATGATGAATCTAGAGAAACTGCCCATTGGCAGGTAGGTTATAAACCAGAAGGTCCCAAAGCCAACTTCTATTCAGACGCCTCAGAGTATTATCAGGATTGGAAGAGAAAGAAAGGATGAAAACTGGTGAGTAAGAGTGGGAATGGAGTTTGTCATGGAAGAAGTGGTATCTGGTTCGGGATAAGTCTGTTAAATATGGAACATTAAGATCTTTATGGATGAGTTTATTTGGGACATAGTAAGAAACAATGAGGATCTTTCGAAGGATTTTAGATTGCAAGGATTAAATACGAGGAGAATTTGACAGTTTAGTAGAGCCCTGATCGTAAAATCTGTAAGTCCATATAGGGCTTATGATGATCATGTAGATGAGCATTTGTACTTAATTGGAAAGTAAATGTTGAAGTAACCGAAAGCGGCGAGCTGTTTCTTGTCGTTTCAGTCTTGTATGAGGTCAGCAAACTCTGACACAATAAGGTCATTAAAGATGAGTTATTCGAGACAAAGTAAGGAGCGTTTAGAATTTTACGAAGGACTTTTGATTGTAATTATTGGAAACGAAAAGAATCCGTTGGTTTAGTAAAGCTCAACTTCAACTTCTGAATTTAACATTCAGTTTTTTATCGCACTTATTCCATTTTTTATTTCATTGTTATATTAGTCGTTTATTGGATGATCTGGAATTCTACTTATTTTTTTTTTTATTTAAGATTCGAGAATTAGTATTGTTTATATAAAAAATGATAGCATGATTTATTTAATTTATTTTTTTCGTTTGGGCCATCTAAAGCTTTTGTTTAAATGTGTTTTCTTCCATTTCTGGAGTGCTGGTTGGTTACTTTCCTGTCCATACCATATCATTATGTTTATTTAATTTTTTTTCATTTAATATTGTTTTTTATATTAGTTATTGATTTGTTCCGTTTATGTACCTTAGATAGATATTCTAGAATATAAATTGCCCCATTTGGTATTGGTTTTAACTATAATAACTCTTGATAAATTATCTTTTAAACGTCTTATTCCACACACTGCATAGGACTTGTAACATCAATAAAAGTTAAACCAATCGCTTTTGAGGATTACAAAGATAACACATCTTGACGACGCTGAACTACTGCCCATCGACACTAGGATCAATGGGACCTGTATATCCTGGAGAGGATGGGAGAGGATATTCCCACAGGATACGGCTGGAGTAATTACTGGAGTTACTGAAGAGTGTGGTCCAAGAGGCTGGAGGACCAGCTCTGGAATCAATCAGGGACCTCAAATATTTACCTCCGTCGCCGATTCGGTATCTACCTCCTTGCTCTGGCTTCCGGAGCAAATCTATCATTAGCTCTTTAGGGTTGGAATCCTGTTATTTATTAATCATGTTATTTATTAATATTGTAAGTCATATATTATCATCTATTTAACGTTATTTTAGTCAATTGAAAAATTCCTACCTTCCCATTACCACTCATAATATAGGCCAATCCATTCGAAATCGTCCAGACCTTGCCGCTCGACATTTTCGATTTTCGTGATTTTTTGACCAGTTATTCTCTATCCTTTCGTGATTATAAAACCATAAATAAAAAAAATATCGGGCTAATACTTTTAGTGTTGCAGCCGTTTTAAGTCAATTTCACGGGCGAAAACATGTGATGGAAAAACCTTTCTAATCCCTTTAATTTTTTAGATATCGAAACAAAAAAAAATTAACAATAAGATAAGGACATGCTTTGTATTTTTTGTCTTGACAACTCATTGCCTAAATAGTGAAGAAAGTTATTTTAAAATTTTTCGAAAACGAATAAAAATCGAGATTTTTAACAGGATAAAATTACACGAAGGAAAAGAGACTTACTATTAATTATTTTTTATTATAAAGCTTAGTCTTAGTCCCACTTGCTGTAAAAATTTCGATCTTAGGAACATAGTAGTTTTTCTACATAAAATTTCAAAATTGGCAAAAATTGATTTTTCGCGATGTTTACACTGAAATATCTCATAAGGGACTGAGTGAAAAAATATGAAACTTATACAAATTACCTATCTATACGATCAGTTTAAGTTATACAAATTTGGTCTTTGAGACTAAACTGGTTCCGGAGTTTATAAAACTCTCTTAAATGTTAAAATAATGTTTCCTTTAATAAATAGTAGCTCCGGTAATTTTGCATATTTAGGACCCAAACAAAAACTAGAATGATAATAAGATTATTTTATAAAATGATGGTCCTTACAATACAATTACCTAAGTAGCAAAGAAATTGGTTTAAAAAAAAAATCACGAACAAATACATCAACTGAAACCTATGGCGCGCTATGACAAGGGAGGTTAGAAATGATTTTCACGCTTAATTATTTTTCCTTATATAGCCTTATCATTGCACTACTTGTTTTAGAAATTTCGATCGAATAAGCTATACCTTTTTTTTTTAATATAAATTTTCAAAGCAGGATTTATTTTCCAGCTTAGAAATATTTATAGTAAAATATCTCAAAAAAAAAATGATATAATTAATACAGATTATACATCTATATAATACGTACGATAGTATAAAATTTCATGAAAATCGGAAATCTTAAAATTTCTGGATCAATACGCATGGAATGACCCTGTTTTGTTTTCCTATTCTTCTTTAAATTATAGTTAGGTTAAATAAAAATATTTCTAAAAGTAATAATAATTAAAAAAAAATACCAATCATTAAGAATGGAAGTGGGAAAGATCATAAACTACGGTTATGTGTGTGTCTCGGATGTCAAAATTATTATTTACCACATAAAAATTTAAAGGTTTTTAGCGAAATATGATGAAAAGCGTCGGTAAAGGACATTTGGGACCCGGACCTAAATGAAACGGTTCCGTCATTTTTTACCAGAGGCAGAGCGTTTGAGGGCGGTTCGCTCTGATGGGAGCTCAAAGGGCCAATCAGGATGTTTCCAGCATAAAAAGGATTTTATGGCTCCAGGATCCTCCAGCTCCAGCCCTTCCAATCCTATCACGTATCCCTGTCGTCTCCATTTAGCTCCATTTCCCTGCCCTTCGTCCTTTACCTCAGAGGAAACCTATATGATGAGGTCGATCTAAAAGGTAATAATATATACGAGAATTTGATTTAGAGAAAAGTTCTCAATGCGGAAGTATATGCACTAACATACTAGTCACACTTTAAGAGCAGTATACTACTATGTTAATGGTGTTTAAGAGTTAAGTGGCCAGACTTCAGAAATGAATTAAGAACCCCGAAACAAGAAAAAAGTCCCACTGAGATCAATCCAGAAATGCACAGGTAAGGAGCTTGAGTCTAAAATCCAATGTTGGAGTCGGCAATGTTTTTCAGAGTTTATCTGCTATTTTACTTCATATGGAAAATTTATTAATTATGCTTTAAGATCGAATTTATAAAATATTTACTTTATAAAGAAAGATAAAGTAAAATTACATAATTTAAATATATATATATATATATATATATATATATATATATATATATATATATATATATATATATATTGTGTGTGTGTGTGTGGTCTCATATCAGTATTACTATTGTTCATTCTGAAACAGATTGTAATAATTCTGAATAAATAAATATTTAACTACAAAAAAAAAAAAAAAAAAAAAAAAAAAAAAAAAAAAATATATATATATATATATTTTTTTTATTGTGCAGTACATTTATTTTTTTTAATTGCCCTTTTGAGCTCACCAGAACAAAAGAATATATTTTTATTTTATCTTTGTTAAAATTATCATACAAATACACTTGTAAATTGCAATATATATATATATATATATATATATATATATATATATATATATATAGAACGAAAGAATATATTTTTATTTTATCTTTGTTAAAATTATCATACAAATACACTTGTAAATTGCAATATATATATATATATATATATATATATATATATATATATATATATATATATATATATATATATAGAACGAAAGAATATATTTTTATTTTATCTTTGTTAAAATTATCATACAAATACACTTGTAAATTGCAATATATATATATATATATATATATATATATATATATATATATATATATATATATATATATATATATATATATAAATATATATATATTGCAATATACAAGTGTATTTGTATGATAATTTTAACAAAGATAAAATAAAAATATATTCTTTCGTTCTGGTGAGCTCAAAAGGGCAATTAAAAAAAATAAATGTACTGCACAATAAAAAATTAAATAAATCTTCAGTATAACTTATCTTTCGCTGTACGCTGATTCGGACGAAAGTGAAATGAGGATAATCGGGTAAAATGTATTGAAAGGAAATTTTTGTATGAAGGAAATTTTCACCTGTTCACCTTCTTGAATTCGCAGACAGCGTCACACAATGGTGGTTGAAGAAAAGACTTCGAAATGATCATAAGTTTCATATCCAAGAGGTACAATAAAAAAAAAAAAAACATTAAACCACAAGTTTACAATTAACATCGGCGGACTCAAAACCGAGATCACAAGTTCGATGATGCTCACAGCTGGACATCAAAAATGCAAGATAGTGAAAAAATGGCCATCCTGATAATAGTGGTAACCCAATTGTTGGCCCAGCGATTGCTATCTCCGGTGATGGTTAAGGCGGCAAATTCAAAATGAAATGAAATAAAAATAACGAACAGGATTATTGAATAAATATTGTAATTTTGACAAAAGTAGAACACAATGAAACACTAGTAGAGAAACTACCAACCAACAGCACTTCTAAAATATCCTAAACGATGTCTTGTACCCTTCTGATGATTATCAAGAAATGGAAGTAGAGAATGATGACCTTACCTTATAACATACCTTCTTTTTATAGAAATTAATAAATATATTTTTATTCTTTATGAATAGGACATATAGGAAGTGATTGAATAGACGGGATTGAAATTCGAAAGAGTACCAGAGTGACAAATACATGAAAGAATACAATTCCATACGGACGGGGAGTGAATTAGGAAGAATCTGTTGAAAGCTACGGTTCGATGAGGCGTTATATACAGGTCTGAAGGCCGCGAATGAGTGTTGCGGGATCGGACGGAGGATTCGTAAGAAAACATATCTGAGCTGTACGATGGGCGGCGCGACTAGGGAACTAATTAATTGATTACTTTCTCATCATAGTCTTCAGACATTATCAGTTTACATTTATATTTGTTTCCATATTTTATCTTTATTATTGTCAGATTATTATTGTACCCAACTTATCATTTTTCATTCGGTAATTATTCCGTCACTTTTCTTATCAGTGCGCGTGTTTATAGTTATCCAGAGTGCTTCTGTTGAACATAGTTGTCTTCCACCCGACTTTTGGCGCTAAATTCAAATTCAGAACACTTATAAAAACCCCGATCTTCGAAATACTTATCTTTATTTAAGAAATAACTGTCGAAATAATGGCGAGAAATTGAACTTAGAAATGCGAACATTTATTTAGAAACTAACTAATTATCGAAGACTTTATTTACTTGATAGAACTTTCAATTTCAATTTTATTTAAAATCGGCAGTTATTTCTTAAATAAAGATAAGCATTTCGAAGATCGGGGTTTTAATAAGTATTTTGAATTTGAATTTGGCCCCAAAAGTCGGGTGGAAGACACCTAAGCTCAAGAGAAGCACTCTGGACAACTATAAACCCGCCCGCTGTTAAGTGACACTTAGGAATAATTACCATTTATTCTTTTCATTGTATTGGTTTTTATCTCTTTTTTCTTAGCACTGATGAAGGCACATAATGTAGGCCGAAACGTCGGCACAAAAATAAAACACTCTTGTTTTCTTGGTGACCGCACCTCTCATTTGAATTCTAATCTATACTTACCTAAGAAGATATAACCTTTATCACACACTGATACTCTTACACTGAGCTTCGTGGCTTGGACAAACAGAAGCCAGACCCCAAGACTGTTTGGCAAGCAGGGAGATGGCAGGGTACATTTGCCGAGACCATCTATCAAGCCGCCTCTCGGATGGAATTAACTATTAGCAAAGGGGGCCGTGTTTACTATTTTACGGCCAGTTGCTCTATAGATCCAAAGGGGAAGCAGCACTGAGTCAGTTGTCAACGACAAAAAATATTAACACCATTAGCTATAGCTAACGATGAGGGGTTTTCAGAGAAAACATGGATCCGCAGAGTGAATAATGTTTATTTGTTTTCATGAACCGAATAATTAAGATTAGATATTGCCACAAGAGAGAAGCCGTCAAATGTAATGTTTTAAAAAATAATGACCATAACTAATAGTGAAAATAACTCTCTAAAAGTTTTAGATTATATAATATAACAATATAAAAATGTTATTTCCAATAATCACTTAAATTTATGTTAGAATCAATTCAGGAACTTTAATATTTTTTCTAAGATCTTTAGCCTTCGAACGGTGTATTTTATATATATATATATATATATTACTATATTATTATTCTTAGGTTCGAAAAATAAAATTACCTACAAAAATATTTTTGCACTTTTCCCCTTTATTTTATTATTAAAGTCATTTTTACCAATGGTAATATGATGAATTGGTTAATATTTTTAATCATATACATATATATTGTATATGTACAATATGTATCCATGCATACATATTGTATATGATGATATACAATATGTTACTTAAGCCTATATGGACCTATGGTACTCAGGTGTGGGGCTCATGCAAAAAATCACACTTGCAGACAATTCAAATCTTTCAATATAAATTCCTCCCCTTCATCACTCACTGTTACTTTTACGTAACCAATAAATCATTACACAAAGACCTCAACATACCAATCTTAACGGATATCATTAAAAAATATTACAAACATTTTCACCACTCACTCACTGGACATCCAAACCTACTGGTACAAACATTACTAACCGATACACTACCACAAAACTCACCAAGGATACTGAAACTCTACTGGAGAAGAGGACCTACTTCTTTAGCAGATCTTCCCCGCCAAGTTATCAAATAAAATAAAAAAATATTTTTATTTAAAAAAATTAATGGTACATTGGGAAGGAAAAAAATACAGTTTATTTGCCACTTTGTTAGCAATTTATCCATTCTCTCAAAAAAGAATTTCCCATCTTTACAACTAATAAACTCCAAAAACCCTTTTACTAATACCCTTTATGTATTAATATTTTTAATCTCGTAAGTAGAGGTCCAATTGTGTACACAGTGTAGCATAAACCTCTTAACGCTGGTTTTTCTTTCGTTTAATGTGTTTGGGACCTAAGTTTCAAGCGCCTGTCTATGTTTATGTCACCGACGGTGGATTTACTAAGATCAAGTTTTCCAGCAATTCTTGAATAGTTGTTTAGGTTTAGTTCGTCATTTTTTTCCTCCACAGAAAAAATAGCCTGCAAAATACCATCATCAAGAGAGTAAGTCCTTTCACAAACTTTATTTTTTCAAGGCTTAAATTTTCCTTCCCAACATTAATTCAACACTGTAGCCAATGCTGCCTTCGTCCAAAGCTTCATTGATGCTTATGGCCATCTGGTTCCGTTCTGACCGAATTAAACTCGTATAATAAAAATATTACGTTAAGGTCATAGTAAAGACTGATTCATTTTTAAGTAGCTTTATAGTGGGCTTTTTCTAAAGAAAACTCGAAATCTTGCATTTTTTTCTAGACAAACCAAGTTTTCTTAGAAACTAAACAAATTTTCCGAGAAAACTATAAGATGTATTAAGTAAAGAAACCTTTTTAAAATAGTTAATTAATTATTGGCAATGAAAAAGTATAAGCAATAGGTTCTTAATACAATTCCAGAAAAAGCAAGGTTCTTCAAGTTGGTAGAGCTCAAGAAGATGTACAGATCTCCTGTGGTGGAGAATTGATGGAGGTGGTGACAGAGTACACGTATCTAGGCACAGTGATCAGTAGATCTGGGAAATTGGATTCTGAAATCTCAAGCAGAATTTCCAAAGCTAATTCCGTCTATTACCATATCTGCAACACGGTTATCGGAAAAAGAGAAGTAGCACGGAACGTGAAGTTACACCTGTTCAAGTCCATCTTTCTACCAGTGCTTCTCTATGGAGCAGAGAGCTGGATTATGAATGAAAGGCTACAAAGTCGCATCACTGCCTCGGAAATGAAGTTTCTAAGAAGAGTTGTGGGGAAGACACGGAGAGACTGTGTCCGGAACGAAAGGATCAGGGAAGAGCTTAATGTATGCTCTGTTCTGGAAGTCTTAGACAAGAAGCAATTGGGATGGTACGGCCATGTCTGTCGAATGGACCACCACCGGAACCCAATTAAAACAATGGAGGTAAGGCCCTTAGGACGAAGACCTAGAGGACGCCCAAGAACCTCCTATATCAACCACATGGAGCGAATAGGGATGCGTAGAGGTAAAACTCTGGGCGAGATTAGAAACCTTGCCAAGAACAGAGACAGTTGGTACCAATGGCTGGGAACTCGCCCACGCTGAAAGGCAAATGGGTCGAAGAGAAAGAAGAAGAAGAAGAAGGTTCTTAATATATATTTTTCAATCATTGATAAGAATAAAGCTAGCACATTTGTCAATGGCTACCTTAATAAGACCAAATAATCTCGAATTCCAAACCGCTTTCATAGACTAAAGCCATATTGGAATCCTTTCTGAGCCAATGAATGCTAGCTCTAAATATGGAATCGGCAGAGGGCTTTTAGATTGGCCTAATGGTTCGAAGTCGAACTATTCAAACAGACGATGCTCATTAATTACAAAGGAACTCTATAGCGAGCCGCAAGCCGTGTGTACGTTCGCCTCTAGCCCGCTTCCTATTTAGCAATCTGTAATCTTTCGAGTGCTTCTTAATCATGCATTCCTTTCGAATTCGGAACTTGTATGCATTTTTTTTAATTAGTTTGTTTATTCATTTAGGGCCATTTTACGGTACTGTGGCTAATCGGACAATGCTACTGTAGGAATACTAAATTTTGCCACTACACGTTGAATTAACATTAGGATCTTTAGCTAAAACCTGACATCGCACAGGCCAACATTTCACGTTATCAGCGAAGGACAGCTAAACAAAGGGTCTTTTTACTCCCTTAAACCTGCCCTTTACGCATAAAAAACTTGTGGCTCCAATCCGGACTGCTAACAATAAATTCCAGCAAATCACCATAAAAAACATAACGCATAGATTCAATCCAATAGAAAACTGTACCATCTGCAATAAGAAAGAAGCATGCAATATTCACCATTTCTTCACATCATGCCCAGCCTACTCCTCCTACCGCTCAACCATCATACCAGCCATAGCCCAGTTAACACCTTCAAACTTCAGACTATATCTCAAAAATATAACCTCTGAAAATACTTAAAAACTGTACTTTTACACCAGAGCAAGCCTAAATTTAAGAGGTTTTGTGATAGATCACTAACTCAAAAAAATGTATCTTAATTTATTTATTTTGATTTTATTTGTTTTTGAAGTCATAAGAAATGGATATATATATATATATATTTTTTTTGCTAATTATTATTGTTTATTTTATTTTATTTGTATTTTTTTTTTTTTTTTTGTGGCTAAATATAATTTTTTTTTTATTGTACTCATATATGACTATGTACATATATTTATTATTATTATTATTAATATATATATATATATGTTTTCTTTAGTTTGTTACACCAAAAAGTTGAAATCAGTATATAAAAATATGATTTATGTACACACTCCTATTGTATGGGGAAATCCCCGATTGCAATAAAAGTATATTCTATTCTATTCTATTCTACTCCCTTAAACATTCCTAAGGATGTCTGGCAGTTCCGAATCCGCGATCTCAGGAATAGAATGTTTATTTACTAGCCTCTACACAACAGGTGATCCCCACTATTAGAATAGAAAGGTAAAAACATTTTATATATTGTAAAATTAATCTAAACATACTTTTTTTTTTTTTTTTTACATTTTTGTTTTTATAAACTGCACTAATAACATTAGGGCCTCTAGTAGGTAAAACAATCCTTCACATTATCCAGTGCGGATAAAATGAATAATTGAGAATTATGGAAAATAATTTGGTAACAAGTCTACCATGCCAAAGATTATGAGTTTGAATTCCAGTCCCGGGACGACTTTTTCCAAGCAAATAAATAAATGGAGATTTTCAGGCCCTTCAGCCAACTTATAGGCATTCGAAAAAATAGGAAATAATAACCCCGCCATTTATTTATCATTAGAACACCGTTTGTAATCTAAGGAAACGCTTGATTAGGAACACATGAAATGTGATATTATTTAATTTTAATATTCATAGAATGATAAAATCGTATGTCGATTCCTTGTATATTTACCATCTCTAATAAATACCTCTTCATCTTCTGTTTACAAATCTTGTTTTGTTTTGTTTTTCCAAGTAGACAAAAAGATTTTAGTATAATTTTAATCGTTACAATATGAATACGGGATTTCCGAACGATTTTTTTTTTATTGGTATAAACCCAGACAATTCGCTTACAGGACATTAAAGAACAAAAATCAAGCGTTTTGTGAAGAAAGTTCCAATGAAAGAACCATTGATCATAAATTTGCTTCAGAATGTAAGAAATCAGAGACTCTGCTCTGTTGAAACCATTAATGGAGGACAAAGATGTTAAAAACGACATGAAAAAAGACCAACATAAAAGAGTAAAAGAATTTGCGTTAGAGCTAGGTACAAGTCATATCATTGTTTTCAGGTATTTAAAATTTATCGACAAGGAAAAAAAAGCTAGATTCCCGGGTCCTATATCAGCTATGAACATGTCAAGTGTTTTCCGTTGCAAGCTGTTCAAAGAAACAAACCCTTTCTTGGTCGCGTATTAGCATGTGATGAAAAGTAAACAGAGGGATGAATCATGTATAACAGTTGACAAAGATCAGATAGACATCTTTCGAACTAAGAGGCCTGTCGGGCCAAAAAAAACAAACAAAATAAAATAAAAAATTACGCAGTTATGCATTCTAAAGTTCGTGAAGTTTTCATAATCACTGAAATATTTGGATTAAGCTTTGATATGACCAGTTTTCGAAATTGCTTCCCCTAAAATACATTTAATTTTGTTTCTTTTCTGTTTGTCCAAGTAACCACCCCTAGAGTTAATTTTGAGAAAGTCACCCTTTGCCAGTTGATAAAGAGGTAAGGGGCATTTTATCCTCCCACTGGATCTCCTCTCACCCCGCGACAGACAGACAGAAAAGGAGGAAGCCGCCGTCCTTTGGGGAGACAGGGGAGGAGAGTCAATTTGCCCTCGGTGGAAATAGACGTCTCTGAGAGAGTGATAAGGGAGGGATAGGGAGCGATGGGAGGGAGAAGGAGTGATGGGGATGTAAACAGAGGGAGGGGCCTTATCTCGCTCTGTCGCCGCTCAATGTCACTCAAGGATTCGGATCTTATCTACCGGGAGAATAAACACAAGTTTCATCATTATACCTTTTGTCCAGTCTCGCTTCGGGAAGGGTTATAGTACACGAGTATCTTGTAGGAAACTAAGTGTTACAAGAACAACAGTGTCGAAAATAGCAAATATAATAGTCGAAAACTAATATAACATCTTTTAAAATATTATGAAATAAGGTTTAAAAAATACGAAGCATCTTTAATTACAATAAAAAAAATCTGGTGCGGGCAACACGACTTCACTTACCTCCATTTTTAAAATAAATGAAATAATTTTCAAATACAGTTACAAATAAAAATACGTGAAACTATAATAGATTTAATTAAATTGAATTTCTATAGAAACATGTGTTTTATTAAAAAATCTATTATATTATTATCTAAAACAATCAGTTAGTTTTATCGGCTTTTTATCATTCTCTATTAACTTTTTAAAAGCTTGAGTATAAGATAATATTTTTTCTAAAATCTTTAGCTTTCCTACGGTATATGATACATGTAAATTACTGTTCTTATGTTCAAAAACAAAAAATTGCGTACAAAATATATTTTTTCAGTTTTCTCCTTTAGTTGGGTATCAAATTCATTCAATTTATATATTTACCCGTTTTTCATCAATGGTAACAAGATAATATAGTTATTTTTATAGAATCAACAAAATTAAAGGTACTTTAGAAGAAGAAAATTTAAAATATCGGCATTTAAACCCTGTCAGTCCATTTTAATCAGAATGAAACCTACATGATATTCAAGCCTATTGAATTTTACATCGACATAGCGAGTTTAATCAAAATCGTCGGAACCGTTTTCGAAAAAATCGAAAAAGGGTGCAAAAAGTGGCTCTTCTGGTAAGCTCATTTTGATGAAAAAGGTTTTGTAACGTCTCGGGCGTATAGTTGTCTTAAATATGAAATTTCAGTTTCATAGGACTTACCGTTTCCGCCCAAGAGTTACTACACACACACACACAGACCTTTTTGCCGGAATTGGTTATTTGGACTCAGGGAAACCTAAAATGTGTATTTCCGTTGAAAACTGGAATTCGAAATTTTTTACGATCGCAATGCTTTCCCTTACTATATATAGTAAGTGAAAGTAAAAATAGTAATTTATTGATTTGTCTTTAGGGCAATCGCTATACAAATGGAGCAGGCTGGCATAGCACAAATAAAAAATCTATCTCTAGCATATGTAAATTAATAATTGCATCGAACCAGAATAAGGAAATAATCCTCCAATGCAGTCCCATCACAAGCTGGGCACGGCTTCTGTGGGTCCAGGATGTACTAGTACCTCTGCGGGCCGACACTAAACGAGATGGAGTACTTTCCCGACAGTATGATATCGGCTAAAGTCCTAACATATGCGATATTGCTGCCTAACAATAAATTACTTTAATAACATACATATATTTATGTCAGAGATAATTTATTAATAAAGTTAAGCTCTAGTTACATAAATAAACGTTCTTCGCTAATTAACGTCTCAATGAAGTGTGAAAGGCAATCTGAAAAATCTAGTGAGCGCCACACACATTTTTCACTTAGCTTCTTAAAATAAATTCTCTAATTCACTTTTCGTTCCTCTTTATACTTCATTTTCACCTGTCAGAAGCTATCGTACAATAATCAAATTTGCTGTACTTTAGAGGCAGAAAATAATAAAATACGCTATTTGAGCCCTGTCAGACTATTTAAATCAGAATGAAACTTGTATTATATTAACGACTATTAAATTGGGCATCGATATAGTGAGTTTAATCACAATGGCTTGAGCCGTTTTCGAGAAAATCGTAAAAAGGTTACCTCATTACGATAAAAAAGTTCTTGTAGCAACTTTCTCGGGGGTGTAGTTGTTTTAATTTTTTTTTTATTTATTTATTTAAAGAAATTTACAACTGTATTAAATAAATACAACAAGTAAATAGGCTTTATATATCATGGTAATCCTGAGTAGCACACCAATGTCTTATGTTAGGAGGTCGCTAGGCCATCTTCTTTTAACAGGCCCCGGTGGGTTGTCGGGAATAGATATGGAGGAGAGGTCAGGGATAAGCGGGTTTGAGTGGGCAGGGAGTTTGGAATGAAAAGAGGTATATCTGTAACGGGCCAAGTCTTCAACAAATGGGATATTTAGGTCTTTATGGATGATTTTATTAGTAACAAAGTAAGGAGCATTGAGGATTTTACGAAGGATTTTGGACTGCAAGGATTGGATGCGAGAGGAATTCGATGGTTTAGTAGACCCCCATAGCTCAATGCCATAGGTTCAAAAAGGCCTGATAATTGTGATATAAATGAGTTTTTTGTAGTAAGTAGGAAGTTTTGAGCGTTTATCAAGTAAGTGTTGCAGTAATCTGTATCTACGAGCAGTTTCTTGTCGTTTCAGTCTAGTATGAGGATTCCATGTTAGGCGTTTGTCGAGGTGGAGTCCTAAGTACCGAATCTGTTTAACTGGAGTAAGTAGGATATTGTTAAAGGATACGGTGGGGCAGGAAGTCATAGGCTTACGACGTAGAGTGAAGGTGATTTGATGGGATTTATTTTGATTCTCCAGTTTTGACACCATTCTTCAATGGCTGATGTGTTTTAAAAATAAAATTTTAGTTTCGTACGACTTTTAGTTTTCGTGCTAGAATTGTCACACAGACCTTTTCGCGCTACTTGATTATTTTTAGTCTCCCTAAAAAGTGTATTTCCATTGAAAACTTTAATTCGAAAGTTTATACGATACCAACGCTTTCCCTTACTACATGTACATAAGTGAAAGTAACAATGAGATGCTCCAAATGTATCAACCAGTTATTTTTTTTTTGGTAACCATATTTGCAAGGGTGTTTTCTTTTTTCTGAATCTGACTTCACATCCGAATTTTTCGAAGCAATCTAGCACTTAAATAAATGTCCCATTAATAAGCAAACGGGCTCTTGGAAGATAAATTGAAAAATAACCGAGCAGTAGAAAAAAAAACTACTCAAAGCAGCACTCGAAGAGGTCCGAAGTGGCGAGGGAGAGGAAGGTAGCCGAATTGATTTCGATAATATCCTTGCTATAAGGAGCAGGGACCAACTTTTGTACCCGCTTCATAAATATTGAATGAACCACCTCCAGGGGAAATTAATATGGTAAAAAGGCAATCAATGTTAAATTAGTGATATCGGCGCCTCCCTCTGCCTCCATTCCTATCAAAATGTAAAAGGGATCGGGCGCCGTGTCCTTTTGATCGCGGACTCGATTCTGGGCGGTAGTGGTATTCTATTAGGATTCTATATGAGGGATAATCCTCGGCACTTTGCATATCTACCCCCGGGCGTCGATAAAGTGTCTATCTAGCCCCAGCATCCCCACCCTTCTTCCGACTGGGGTAATTTCACCCCTTTATGCCCTCTTTAGCCTTCGATCCCATTCATTACACCTACACGTATCGAGTTACCTGAGGATCCTCATCTAATTGAAAACGTTTATCTTATGAAAAATTGTGAGCGTTCTTCTTCATAATACATACGGGTTTTTTAAAACAAGTTGATATTTTTTTCTCAATTCTCTTTTTCTATACATTTTTGTATTCAATTTTTTTGAAGTTAAAGTACTAAGGATGTAAAAGTATACTTAACTAAGATATTCTACTTTTATTTTTTATCTACTCCTACCTCGCCTTTAAAGGCTATAAGGAGGTTTCTTGTGCCAGGGGAGAGTAGGAAGATTTAATCTCCCCGCCACCAAGAAACGAACTCATAATTATTTTATTTCAACTTTCTGGTCATTTGTTTGCTGGGTAATGCGCGATAACCTGCTTGATTGAGATTTTTTTGATGCCCATGAAGGTTCTTGAGCTCAGAACATTTTCTAATTTCTAAATTATTTATTTATTCCTTCTGCAGTTTTTCCTTATTAAGTCAAGTTCACACTCAGCCGCCAGGTGTTTCCCCCTATTAATTCGGGTACCCCTACTTTCTAGAGACTGGATCTACCCAAGGAGTGTATTCATATCCACCCCTAGCAAAAATAACTAAAAAAAATAAATATATAATATTCTGTAAAAGCCGGAATACGAACCCAGGGCCCGGAAAACTGTAGACTTGTGATCTACCACAAGACCACGCCGCCTCCTCCACCGACATAAAACTAATTTATATTACCATCATCAGGCCAATATGAACATATGGGATTGAGCTATTAATTTTCACCTAACTATCATATTTCTTCCTCATCCAATCTTTGCAATCCAAAATACTCCTTACTTTCTCACCAATAACACAATCCATAAAGATGGATTAGTTGCAGCACAAAATAGATATTCTTTCTTTAAATCCAAACTACCTGCCCAATCAAAATCACTATTTCGTACTCTCACATCTCCATTACTTCTCGATAATCCTCGAAGGTACCTGAAAAGACGACGGCCTCGTGAACTACTGCATTAAATAGCCATTATAATGCTGCCGCTGGATGGTTACTTCAAAATACTTTTTCGTGTCTACAATTGAGACGTTGATTTCCAAAAGGTACTATATCCACTTTAGAAAATTTTACAGGAAACGCAAAAATCTGTCATTTATTTATTATTGGACCAATTTACGTGATTCTTTTTTTATTAAAATCAAAAGTTGATTTTTAAGTGTGTTGCCAACTCGTTTTTCCAAATTATTGCACTTTTTCGATTATTTTAAACAATATAATATGGATATAGTAATTTTTGGAACGAAACATGGTTATAGTACTTTTTGGAAAGAATTAAAAGGGATATAGTACTTTTTGGAAGAATATAACGCGAGATAAGTTGGTAACAGTCACTATAACCTTCCAGATAAAACATTACCGATAACTAACGTCTTTATATTGTTAATAACTAAGTTTTGTAAATTTCCTTATTCTCCCTCTGAGCAATATCTTTCTTTGTTGTTTAGTTACATTGATTATCTATTCTTCATAAAGAAAGTAAATATTCAAAGGACAATTTATCTATTTACGGCACTATAATAAGAAAGTATGTAACTATGAAGTTTGTTTTGAACTTTTATTTACTATTTGTGTGACTTTAGCAAATTTAACTATATTATTAACGACGTGTAAACAATATTTACCCATAGATGCTGATAAATAATAACTTTTGAGCTTTTATTTAACATAAAAAAAACGATTACTTAGATCAGGCACGGATTTTCTTCACACATTTAGTAAGTTCGTGGAATGCTAATTCCAACTATTTGCTGCATCAAATAACATTATTCTATTAAAATGTGAGTTTCTGAAAAATTTTAAAACAAATTTATGTTGCTGCATGAAGAAATACTATGAAAAAACTTAATTTAATTGACAACCTAAAAGAACCAAAGCGACGCAACTAAGTTGTTTCAAATAGCCTAAAAACTGATTATTAGGGTAAAATCAGTGATCAAAATAATAGCGGTGATTAAAGACGTGCTAAATGAACCAATAAAAATGTATAAAATGATGAAAACAATAAATTAATGATGATATATTACGGGATTAGGTGCTTCTGCCGTATAGTAGGAAATATAGTACCTTTTGGAAGGAAATGAAAGGAAAGGTTATATCTGTTTACATAGGATATAGTACCTTTTGGAACGAAACATGGATATATTGTTATATGTTTGCAAATGGTCTTTGGATCTATGACAAGTATAATATAAGACAAAAGGTAATTAGGGCTGAAAAAAAAGAAAAATCATGATATAAAAGGTGTTTCTATCCGACCCCGCACTATCAGGCTGATATTCCCAAATGGGGTGTTCATAGCCCATTTTTGGCCGAGTTAAGGAGTGCTGTTCCTCTAGAGGGGATGAGCAAAGAGCGGAAGTAGAAGAAGAAGGCAGAGATAGGATAGGCAATATCTCTAGGAAATGAGATCTCCATACATTGTAGCGGGTAGTAATGTACAATCTATATACATGCTCCATGATTGCCTACCATTCTAACTCCTACCAGGGCCTCCTTTCCAAAACATAACTCCACCATCTCAACTTCTCCTTCCGAGTCTCTTTATTATGGAACTTATCTCGGCCTTTTGTTTTCTTTTATAGATGGCGTCTGTTATATAGGACTCTTTTATCATCCTCCGGTATATTTATATATATATATATATCTGAGGAAATAGCCGATGTTAAGACCCTTTCGGACAGTAAGCCTTTGTACGAGTGCGGGTGAAGTTTTGAGCTTTTCATAAACTTTACGTCCGGTCGTATCTCTTTGCTGGAAATAGATAGAGTCGGTAGTTACCCCGTGTAATAATTCAAAGTCCCTTTTCTTCGGAGCATATTCATAAACGCAGTTTATATTTCTGTTTTTATTTTAGAATATAAATATATTTTTTTACTGATATATTTATAGCTTATTATAAAATTATTTTTTCTTACATATCATAAAGAAGGATGACAAGCATATTTCCATATATGCTTGTGAACACATGGGAGGGATAATGTCGAGCAGCATTCTTATCTAGTTTTCACTAGACCCTTTGGTTCAACAAAGCATGTCTCTCATCCAATATAGACTTCTAATAAAACACAGTTCAACTGTAGCTACATCTATGTAAAATGTTGGTGCAATTCTTAGTTTCTGCTTACTGCTCAAAAAATACAATATTAACAGAATTTGATACAATTTTCTCAATTATTATTGATACAATTAAGATTTTCTTTAGATGGTAAAATTAAGTGTTATGTAATTAACATATTTTTTTTTTTTTATAAAATATGAATAATGGCGAAGACGCACAATATACCATTTAAAAGCTCAAGATTTTAGAAAAATTAATATACAATTAAAAAAGTTGTAAAAGTTAATATAAAGTATTTATAAGCCCATAAAGTTATGAATGTTTTTTATTTGTAATGTTGTAGAAAGGGGGGTTATGTTGATTCAGTGTTGCCACTGTACAGTGTCGTAAAGGTTATATTCTTCTATACAGTAAGTAAACCATCAAACTCCTTCTGCATAAAAACCTTACAACCCGAAATCCTTTGAAAAATCCTGAATGCCCGTTATTTTGTCAATCAACTCATCCATTATGATCTCGATATCCTATTTGTCGGAATAAGTATACTTCTGTTTCATTCTAAAGTCACTGCCCGCACAAACCCACTTGTCTGTAATCTATCTGACTTAAAATAGTTAATGAATAGTAACCAATTGATACTTCTTTCATAAGATTATTTTACAAGTTATATCATACCTATACATTATTATAAACATTAGTTTAATTATAAATTATTATAAATAAATTTAAAATAATTCTAAAAGTATTTATTATTCCTAAGAAAGTGAGCCATTACTGCAAAAATATATAAGTCTGAAGGCGGAAGATTAGGAAAGCAGGAACTGTATGGCAAAAATATTTTTAAAAACAGAAATATTTTCCGTTTCTGTAATGGAGCCATGTTGCCTTGGAATTAATGGAATCGGATTTAGAGAGAAATCTCAATACACATAGACTTTTAAAAACTAGTAATTTTTTATTTCATTCAAATTGTCAAAAGTAATACCTCACATCTAGATTGAACTATAACTTAATTATATACGGCAATATGTTAAGTCTTTATTGTCCTTAAAATATATTTTTATGGTTAATTTAATGGTATTTTAATGCGTGATGGTTGTCCATTATAACATTATTTTATAGCCTACTTTTCTAATATATAATATTTATAAAGAATTTCTATCCCAGAAATGAGAGGAATGGACCCAAGATTCCTCAGTTATCCTGTAATAAAGATAGATGACAATCCTCCAGACCCTTCTCAGTAGGGCCTCCTCATGAAGACAAATTGTTACTCTTCTAGACTGGATTCGAAACTTTGAGGGATCCTTTATCAGTCCACTGCTTCGAGGGTATTTGTCAATATCAGTCGACTCAATGACAACCGATTGATAAGGTCATATAAATCCATTAGGTTTCGTAAGGTTAAGATTTAGAGAGTAAACTATATATTGCATAGAATCATAATCTACTAAATAAAAATAAAAAATACACATAGCAGCCATAATAAGTTGTAATAATAGTCTTAGAGAGCCCGAAATTTCAATGTCGAAACAACCAAATACTGCCTACACGGACTCCTCCAATGATCACCGTTCAAGCCCAAGCCCCGACACCGGTCTTAACACAATCCTCCCATCGACGCTTCGGCCTACCTCTCAGAGACCTATTTTTTTAAGAATCCGTTCTTTACCGGGCCTAACAACATAACGCCTTTAAATAGTTAACGTCATTAAAGAAAGGTGACCACGCTTGAATCGTCGGGATAATAACTATTTTATAAATACTAAACTGTTTTAAAATTCTGTTAAAAAATATTTTTATTAAAATATACAACTGTTTTTTATAATACAAAAAGTAAATATGCTGGTAAATGATAAAATTCATGAAAATACATGTGTTCTTTCAGACACCTCGGCGGATTGTCAGGAATTGAAGAGGAAGCAAGCAGGATTGAAACTAGTGGATTAGAGTGGGAAAGGAGATTGTCGTGGAAGGAGTGATACCTGGTATCATCAGATAATAACTGTTTTATAAATTCTAAACTGTCTTAAAATTCTTCAAGTTTCTTGATAGCTAAGTCATTTAGCAACAAAATAATAACACGCATCTCTCTCCTTCAATCGCCGCTTTTATTCCTTCTATATTTTGTTTTTTCTAGTTATCATAGAACTCAAATAGTTAAATTTCTCTACGTGTTCGAAGATATATCCTGATGCACTCACAGCTGGACCCAAACCTTAAAATTAATAATGGACTTTAGTTGACCGTTGGGAATATTAGATGAGGAAGATGATTGGGGGGATGTGGGCATTAGAAAGAAACACACATTAAAAAGTAGTACTTATTTCCATTGTGTGCCAACGTTTCGGCCTACATTGTTTGCCATCATCAGGGTGAAGGCAATGGATCAAACCAGTTAAATCTAACCATCACCTTGACTGGGTACCACTTTGAAGTCTGATTTGGACAGTTTGCCAATGACGTTTCGGACATTTATTCAATTTTTTCATACAAATTCATATTAATAATTCATTAATTTGAACTTATGTGTGTGCACCGAATAGAGCAGAAAAATATCTACCAAAAAAAAAAAAAGAATGGCCTATATTATTTATGATGAAAAAAAGGAATAAAATGTAAAATTTTGACGGTTTATATAAAGATGAAAATGGAAAATTATACTAAGATTCAAGTTTAAAACTATAAATGGCAAAACTTTGAAATGTAATTTAAAAAAATATATATATATCAAAATATACGACTGTATATTGTAATACAAAAAGTAAATATGCTGATAAATGATAAAATTCTTGAAAATACATGCGTTCTTTCAGTCGCCTCGGCGGATTGTCAGGAATTGAAGAGAAAGCAAGCAGGATTGAAAATAGTGGATTAGAGTGGAAAAGGAGATTGTCGTGGAAGGAGTGATACCTGGTATAGAACAGGTCAACATAATGGAACATTTAAGCTCTTTAAGGATGATTTTATAGGTGACAAAGTAAGGAGCGTTGAGGATTTTACGAAGGATTTAGGATTGTTATGATTGGATACGGGAAGAATTTGATGGCTTAGTAGAACCCGATGTCTCGACCTCGTAGGTTTGTCTATTAAGATGACTCATAGGCGTTATGAGTGTCATGTAAATTAGCCTTTTGTAGTTAAGTGGAAGGTTGGTACGTCTGTCCAGTAAGTATTGAAGTAGCTGAAATAGTTATAAAACTTAGTTACAATTTTCAAGGATATAATTAATTTATTATTGATAATAAAGAATTGATGAAGAAAGACTTGTTCCATTCTGTGATACGTAACTAATGACCTTTTCTGAATTGATAATCAATGAAATATATAATCATTTTTAGAGAACTATGTTTGCCACATGAACATTAACCGGCTCATATAAATATCCACACAGCAAAAGAATCAAGTAGGTCAACGAACTAATAAAATCGTTCGACACCATCATAAAAACCTCTAGTTAAAAAAAATATATGTATATTAACATAAAAAATAAAATGAGAAAAAAACTAAAGAAATGCGGTGTGAAAGATGGGGGATTAAACCCTACCTACCCGAAAGTGTCATGTTTATCAGTTCCAAAGTTGAATAGAACATGTGTTACTGACCAGCAAAGTGGAGAAGACCCTGACAAAAAATACTTATAAAAACCGTACAGAGATCCTTTTACCAAAAGGACCGCCTCGGAAGACAAAAAGGGACGGTAGCTGCCATTAGGGCGGGTTTAATTTGTAATAAGATATTTTTCTAATCCATCAGGGCTTGTGGAAGGGGCTGGAATATCGGAAGGGGGAGCCTGGCCATTCTCCCACAGAGAGCGCTAAATACTGCGACAGTTGTCAAATAATCAAGTTACCGAAGGGAGAGGTGCTGGCGTTTGTTAGTTCTATACATATTTCCAAAAGCGACAATGGCCTCATAGTTCTTTCTGATTGTGTTCCGGAGGTTCATCAGTCTCAGCATTGTAGTCCCAAGGAGCAAAGAACTGATATAATTGCCTGCGAATAGGCAGATATCGAAAAAATAATCGAGTCGGGTGCCGGAATTCCCTTGGCAATGTAGGGTAGGGTGCGGAAACGGGAGAGTGAGATTGTGAGGGATATCAAGCACTAAACACTCTTTTTTTTCCCTCTTTCAATCGCCGAATTTAATAAATATATATTAACCATTCATAATCTCTCTATTAAATAAAAAACTATTTATAATCAATTAAAATTATTTACAATTAGATTTAGAATCAGATTTTGTAAATATTTATCAAAATGCCTTATAAACACCAATGTTTTAAAATGAATAAAAAACGAAATCTTTGATTTCATGAGTCCGCTAAGAAAAATAAAAAATGTAAAATCGAGTATATAATTACTATCTTGATGTTTTATTGTAAAGAAAAGTAATAAAAAGAGATTTAAAAACAATTACACTGAGTTTCGATGGAAACATTTATTTCTGATTAAATAATCCAACAATAGCCATTATTATCTTCAATAATCACTATACATAAGATCACTTCAGTTATTTCCATATTCGTCCCTATCTGTTAGGTTATTTTATATATATATATATATACGACGAGTTAAAGTGGTTAACCCCAAACTTTCGAAGACAATATTTCCTTGGATCATTCCTTTATCAAATCATAAACTCCCACCATCCATTTTATGTCTACAGCCTGTTGATGTTTAAATCCTCAACCCATCATCCGGAAACAAGATCCCGTCTGTCCGACCTCCACACTCCTTTCCATAGAACCAAAAAATATGACTGCTCCTTTTTAGCCCGGTCCTCTTCCTTATGGAATAACCTCCCTTCAAACATCCGTCATGCTCCTTCCCTCTCATCGTTTAAATCCCTCCTCTTTCAATACTTCCTTTCTCTTCAATCAGATGTAAGCTAATTTTTATCATGCCAACTAATGTAAGGTGAATTTTACTTTAATGAGATGTAAAAGTTACATTTTATGTTTATTCTTATTTATTTATTCCTAGAATTTGTAAATAGAGATGACACTATGACCCTTTATTTTTTTTTATTATTATTTTATTTTATTTTTTTATTCTTGTGTTATCAAAGTGTATTTATATATTGTTTTTGGCCAGTTATAATTTATTATTTAGTTCATAATTGTTATTCTTAAGGGGCATTGTCCCAGAATAAAGTTTTGTTTTCTATTCTATTCTATTATATATATATATATATATATATATATATATATATATATTATATATATATATATATATATATATATATATATACATAAACCTATGGTTCAGTACTTATACAGATTCGAACTGTTTCAAGGTGATAAGGCCTAAATCATGCTCGACCGCCAGGTTTTTCCCAATTTTGGATATCCACTTTATAAAGGCTGGGTGTGTTCTAGGAGGGTCTCTAAACCCCAGGGTCACTCCACGTCTAAAATAACAGAATACATTTTCTGGCTCAGGCGGAACTCGAACCCAGGACACCGGAGAACAGTAGCCTAATGCTCCATCCACCAAGCCACGCCGCTCCCTTGTTTTATGGTCTATGTTAATATTTAAGAAAATATACGATTCAGATTAACTCGAGTTCGTTATAAATTTTAGAACATATGTAAGTGTATATATAACATGTATGCATAACAGTGCTCCACTCCACTTTCTCCAGACACAATATATTCCTTATTTTGGTCAATTATTTTCAATATTGAATCTTTGTAATCGACCAAATAAAAAAATTGTGGACTAAAGTACCAAATTACGTTGAACCCGAATAATGCATTTTAAAAAATCCGTTTGTTGCTCAGTTAATTGCCCCTAAATAGCTATATAAACAGTTATATTCTAACATAGTTATTTGGAAATAATAAATCATTGTGTAATAATTTGCAGTGTTTTTATTTCACAACTAAAATCTTCACTAGAAATAATTTGTATGGCAGAAAAACCTTTTCTAAAATCCCATTTAAAAGGTTATTATTAATTTTTTTTGGATCTTCTATTGATTTTTCATGATCTGTTAAGCCAATTTAATAAACAAAAAACCTACTACTCCTACTGTAGAGAATAATCTATTTTAGGGTATTATTTTTTTTTGAAACACTTTTCATACCTGTTTCTACAATCATAATAAAGGTACATATGACAGACTCCAGATGTCCTGGAAGATAACAACGGCCACTCACTAGATCTAGAACAGGCTGGATAATGACCCTGACGACCTTGCCGCTAATTCACGGCCGACGACAGCGTAATAACAAACCGCTTCTTAAGTCCGAATTTTACCGATATTCGTATTTTTATCCGGTTCAGTTTTCAACAAAACGCAAAAAAAAAAAAAAATTTTAAAATCCAAAAGACAATTTATTTTAAATTTGTCCAAAATTCCAATAATGAGTACTGCTTCAGGTCCGAGAGATAAGTATAAAAATAAAAAAAAAATCTGGTGCGGGCAACACACGACTTTCACTTACCTCAATTTTCAAAATCAATGAAAGAATTTTCAAATACAGTTACAGATAAAAATACGTGATACTATTAAAGAATTACTGCTCTTATGTTCAAAAACAAAAAATTGCATTAAAAAAATACTTTATCTGTTTTCTCCATTAGTTGGGTATCGAATTCATTCAACTTTTATATTTACCGGTTTTTCATCAGTGGTAACAAGATAATATAGTTATTTTTATAGAATCAACAAAATTAAAGGTACTTTAGAGAAAGAAAATGTAAAATATCGGCATTTAAGCCCTGTCAGACCATTTTAATCCAAACGAAACCTAAATTATGTTGAAGTCCATAAAATTTTACATCGATATAGCGAGTTTAATCAAAATCGTCGGAACCGTTTTCGAGAAAATCGAAAAAAGGTGCAAAATGCATAGTATAAAGTGGCTCTTCTGGTAAGCTCATTTTGATGAAAAAGGTTTTGTAACGTCTCGGGCGTATATTTATCTTAAATGTGAAGTATCAGTTTCATAGGACTTACCGTTTTCGCCCGGTAGTTATTACACACACTCACAGACCTTTCTGCGGGACTAGGTTATTTGAACTCAGGGGACCCTAAAATGTATATTTGCGTTGAAAACTGGAATTCGAAAATTTTCACGATCGCATTACTTTCCCTTACTATATATAGTAAGTGAAAGTAAAAACAACCACACACCTCAATAATATAAGATATTACGATTCACATAAGTAAAGGTTTTTTTTTTTTTTTTTTTTTTTTTTTCAATTCCCTCTGTGACGAATCATTTAACTGCCATTTCCGATTATGGTATACTGAGAAAATTAATAATAAAATAAAAAAAATATCTTAACATCCTCTAAAGAGTTTTTAATCTGGAAGAGAGTTAAAATTAAACGCAATTATTCCGCTTTCATTGAGTTTAACTTTCCCTTCTGTAATTATACTTGTTATTACAGCCATTTCATTAGCTATTAAAGCTAAGTTCTTCATGGGACTGTGAACGGAGGGGCAAGAAGGGCTAGTGATGAAAAGCCTCTCGGATGCCTCCTTTTAATTATTTTCATGTTAATGTCCGCTTCCTTAACAGGCACCTTATATTTTATAAGATAATCTTGAATTATTGCTGTTTGAGATTGAGCGAAACGAATAATAACAAAAATAGCAATAAATTATAATTGTAGGAAATAATAAACAAATGTAATCCGAAAAGAAGAAAAGTTCATTTTTTTTTCAAATTATTTTATTGATTTTAATAACTGTATATACAATAAATACAACCAATGCTGAATTATAATAAAGGGCCTGAAAATACTTGTAAAGAAACCACCCAGCGGTAGAACTTCAATGATTATCTAAGTTAGTAGATCTTCTTTTTCAATAGACTCGGAGAGTTATTAGGAATATGTGTGGTTGATAGGTAGCGGACGAACGGTTTTAAGTGAGTTGGGAGTTTGGAATTAAAAGTGGTTTATTTAGTACGAGATAGATATGCAACAAATGGGAAATTAAGTTCTTATGAATGATTTTATTTTTGACAATGTCAGGAGCATTTAGGATTTTGTATAAGAATTGTAAGGATTGGATACGGAAGCAATTAGATATTTTAGTAGAGCCCCAAAGATCGATTCCATATTTCCTCATGGGCCTGCTAATGGTAATATAAATGAGCTTTTTGTAACAGAGTGGAAGTTTTGAACGTTTGTCACGTAAGTGTAGTAGTAATTGGCATCTACGAGCTGTATCTTGTCGTTCAAGTCTTGTATGAGGATTCCAAATAAGAAGTTTGTCAAGATCGAATTTGGTTTACAGGAAATGAGTGGGGTGCTATTAAATATTAAAGCAAACAGTGGGGCAGGAGGTCATCGGTTTACGACGAAGGGTAAAGATAATTTGGTGGAATTTGGTAGGATTTATTTTGATTTTGACTCTAGTTCTGTACATGGATTTGGTATAAAGGAGTTGGGTCATTATAGACGGATAACATACATCCCCATAATAAATGAGGACAGTGCCAGAATGTTGTGGTATATTAGCTGTGTAAACCGTATCAAGGACTGGACCTAAGATACTACCTTGAGGTACACCGTCGGACTGAGCAAATTTGGAAGAGTAGGAAAAGTTATGGTTTACTTTATAGGTTCTATTAGTGAGATACGAACGTTTTATAAGAAAATATAAGGAATGGACAAAATTTGTAAAGGAGTTATGGATGCCAGACTCAGTCAAAAGCTTGTTCAACGTCGAAAAAGGCTACTGTGCAGCACATTCCGCGCTCCAGTTTGAAAGATATAACATACACCGCACGATGACATTGCTGTATTGTAGAGTGGGATGTCCCAGAACCAAACTGATGATGAGGAATCATGGGATTCGAAAAAAAAAAAAAATTAACATCATATTGTGCACAATATTTTCACCATTTATAGAACGATTTGGATAGTGCGTTTCTACCTATTTATGTTCCAGTTACCATAAAAACATATTATTAAAAAATAAATATACTCTACGACGAGTTAAAGTGGCTCCTTTTCTCCACACTTGGTACATTCCTCTTCATAACTATGCAATCCCAGCATCATTCCTATATCCACAGTCTCCTTCAATTTAAATCCTCAGTCCACTTGCTGGAAACTATATAGCACCACTCCGATCTTTGTATCATATCCCACAGAACTAAAGCCTTCGATGGATTCTTTCTAGCTTGTTTCACTGCATTATGGAATTCCATTCTTTCTAATGTACATCCTGCTCTACTATTGTCCATAATCAAATCATTCTTTTTTTTATCACTTATTATCCAAAAAGGACGTTCGTTAATTGTAAAATTTAAAAAACATTTTCGATTAAAAAAGCTTATCAATTCTAATGGCCAAAACTATTTCTTTTTTAGTACATTTTTTTTTTAATTGTCAATCTAGTGTACATTTATTGATTAAAATTTTTTTAAAAAATTAAGGAGAGGGAGAATAATATTTTTTTTGTTTATTTTGCGGAGACTTTGTCATTTGGTCTGACTGAATAAAACGTGTATTCGCAGTAAAAACTCGAATTCGGATATTTTCACGATCGCAATACATTCTCTTACTAAATACTTTATATATAGGTAAGTGGAAATAAAACTGAATAAATTATGATTCCTCTGAAAAATAGGTTTAATTTTTTCAGGTTAATCCACAAATTTCTATTTGAAGATCCATGAAAAAATATTTCTTATTTTATAATTGTTGATAAATATTTTCAATAGAATACAAATTAATAATAGGAAACATATATGACTTTTCCTTGAAGGTCATAATTTCTGAAATATTAAAAAAATATGGGAGAAGACCAGTTAGTTGTTGTATAAACTGAGGTATAATCAGTGGGCAGTCTCATTATGAGTGATGCTTGGTAATATTTTTTTTTTTAATTCATGTAATCTACAAATATATTTTACCTAAAGTAATTTTACCGAAATAAACAAGCATCTGTTAGGAGAATGTATACCTATTTTTAATAGCTCTATAGCACTGAATGTCTTACAAATCAGTCAGATGTAACCAGAGACCCTTGTTAAAAATTACATTGTACCATACACACTCACGACTTACAACTTAATACCCATACCACGACTGAGACACACTGATTCTCTGAAGATATCACGATTCTTAAGCATATATATCGTATAACATTTAGATATTACAACCTCAACAATGTTACACACAACTGTACAAGAACTTTCCTGCATTTTCAGTCATTGTTACCAATTGAGACGTTGATTTCTAAAAGGTACTATATCCATTCTAGGAAATTTTACAGGGTGCGCGAAAATCACTATTTATTATATTATTAAATTAGCTAATTTGATTCTGTTAGCATTAATATCTAGAATTGATTTTTTAGTTTATTAATAACATCATATTAAAGTTATGAAATGAGATGTTTTGGTATAATTTGGAACGAAAATAAATGTGTAATTAGTTCCTTTAGAAAATAATTATATTTCTAAATTGCGTTGATAAAGGAATTAGATGTACATTAGATAAAATCAACACTTAGGTGTTAGGTTCATCGTTGCGTGCCCTAGTATTTTTGTAGCGAATTTCAAAAACGTTGGTCAAGTAGTTTCGGATAGGGGTGGGCATAATCGAATTACGATTATCGGATCATTCGATTATTTAAATCATTCGAATTAATCGATTATCGGATTAATCGGTTTGGAGAAACGAATGGCCATTCGAACTGAATCGTTTTACGTTAATCGCGGGATTACAAGGAGCTTTTTATTTCTGCTCATTACATAAATTATATGCGCATTTGCACCATGGCTCCAACCAGCTCAGCCATGCCATCGTAGAGATGGGAATTTTGGCAAATTGCCTCTCATAAAGCATATTAATCATTCGATCATTCGATTATTTAAATCATCAAAGTCCTATCATCCGATTATGATGATCATTCGATTATGCCCACCCCTAGCTTCTGAGAAATGCCGCGGACGGTGGACAGCGTACCGCGGATGGCGGACAAACGTTTTTTTTTTTATTCCTTATTCAGATTCTACGCTAACGTAAGCTCTCAAATTTTGAGCAGGGGTAATTTTTTTTTTTTTTTTTTTTTTTTTTTTTTTGGTCGATTACAAAGGTTGATTATTGAAAATAATAAACCAAAAATGTTACACTGAAGTACTTTTAAATTTTTCAATTCAATACTATTGACCGTAATTAATATTTGACATTAATTGTGAAATCGGTTAGTATGAACTATTGTGATCAACTGAAATAAAAATCGCTGAATAATTTTTCTTGAAATTGTTTCTTTGATAGTAATATAAAAGGAGTTTTAATATACCATTATAGCATATTATGGTAAGATTAAGATTTTATAAAATAATATTTTACTTACAAAACTGTATAAGATAATGAACAGTGAAGAAAAGCGTATAAATTGAAATTATTTAATAATTCATCATAAAAATACATTAATTATATAAAATGTTGAACATGACAGGTAAAGACCCTAGGATCCTTTACCGAGAGTAAATAATACTTCAGTGGCCCGTAGAATAGTTCTCTCTAGCCTCTGCAATGTAGGTTAGTCGTTAAAGACCCCTATCCTAATTAAACCTGGGTAAGCAATATTTAGGACTCCTACTGTAGTGTCGCCCTATTAGCCAGAGTAGCACAAAGTGTCGTTTAATTATAAAACAATCATACAATAAATAAATTATTAATCTTTGATACGGAGTAGAGCTTTGTGGTTTTACTAAAGCATCAAATTCTTTCTGTACCCAATCCAAAATCCTTCGTAAAATCCTCAATGCTCCTTATAGTCCAGGAGCTAGTGAATCCCCCGTGTAATGGTCTTCCTGTAAGGTTAGAAATTTGTATACTTACGATTTATAGCATTCTAAGGGCAATAGCTAAGACCTGGCAGGCGTCACCCTCAACGTCATTAGCCCCTTTATTTTTTTAATTAAAAAAAAAAAAGTATAAAAACTTGTTTTAGAATATGTCATAGAAAAGGTGATGTGTACCGAGAAAGGCTTAAATATGGGTGACAAGATTCCGGTTTTGGGGTATGCTGATGATCTGGTACTGCTAGGTGAAGACACGGAAACCATACAACAAAACACAAGTGTGTTAATAAAAACCGGTAAAGAAATAGGACTCGAATTAAATACCGATAAGACAAAGTATATGATTAGTAGCAGAAACGGTGTCGATCTTGGTGATATTGATGTATCAGGTCATACTTTTGAACACGTAGAGAAATTCAAGTATTTAGGTTCAATTATAACTAGAAAAAATGAAATCCAGGAAGAAATAAAGTCCCGGTTAAAGGTGGGAAATGCGTGTTATTATTCAGTTGCTAAGTTACTTAGTTCGCGGCTTCTATCTAAAAACTTAAAGATTAGAATTTATAAAACTATTATTCTTCCAACGGTTCTTTACGGATGTGAAACGTGGCCGCTTACTTTGAAGGATGAACAACGGCTTAAGGTTTTCGAAAATAAGGTATTGCGTAAAATATTTGGTCCAAAGAGAGATGAGGCCACTGGGGAGTTTAGAAGGTTGCACAACGCGGAATAGCGGAACTTGCATCCTGTGAATATAATTGAGCTGATTGCATCGCGGAGACTCAAATGGGCGAGTAAAGTAGCGAAAGGTAGGCCGAAGCGGAGATGGGAGGATATCGTTAAGCCTGATCTCGGGAGCTTGGGCTTGAGTGGTGAGCGTTGGACGAGTCTATGTAGGCGGAGTTTGGTGGTATCGGCATCGAACATTCGGGTTCGCTAAGCCTATTATTATTATTATTATTATTATAAAAACTTGTTTTTGTAAGCTTGGCAAGAAAGTTTTTGTAACATTTCACATGGTAGCCAGTATTATCGTTAATTTCTTGTCGTGATGAAAAATTATCGCAAGAGCGAATTATCAACTTCTTCAAATTTATTGATTTATTAATTTTGTTTTTATTTTCTATTTTCAGAAGAGGAAAACATCGAAGAATCAGATGATGATGAAATCACTAGTTTTGAAGTGCCGGATTATGATGAAGAAAACTAATGTAAAAAGTGATGTTGATTACATTAAAACTAATAATATATATTGTATTTATCATTTTTATTTTTATTTCATGTCACTCGCGCCATAGGCTTTCACGTAACAGCTCTTACTCGTAGGCCCATAGTAGCTTTTCTCTCACCTGCCAAGGTTTTATGTTATTCAAAACTGCCGTTCATCGTACCAATTTACTCACTCGAAAACGTTTACTCAAAAATATATTTAAATTTCAACTATACAGGAGAAAGTTTATTTTACCTCATCAACATGTCACATACTTTTTTCCATTGTAATCGCCTGTAAATTTTTTTTCAAGATTTGCAATAAATAAACTACATCCTATTAAATTTTCAAGCTTACAGAAACAACTTTTTATGATCTATTTTTTTTAAATTAAAAAAATAAAGGGACTGATAACGTTGAGAGCTGACGCCTGCCAGATCAGCATGCTATAAAGCAGCATAAGTGTACACATTTCTAACCTTACAGGAAGACCGTTTCTTGGAGGGTTCACTAGCTCTCTAGCTATTACTTTGTCAGGAATAAACCCATTCATATAGACCATAATGTTCCTTATGTTGCTGACGTGGCACGAACCAGGTATCACTTCTTTTATGACAACTCTATTGGTTCTCTAACCCATTAGTTTCAACCATTGATTCCTCTATAATCTCTGATCAACAGCCAAAACGTCTGAAAAGATACTCTGTGGGCTATAAGATAAACTATGGGCCTCCTCGTTTAGCATAGTTTTCCGATAGCTGCCAATGGATAGTTTCTCTTCATGTATTTTATCATTAACCAACATATGTACTTGATGTATTATAAAATATAGTTTTATAATTCAATAAAAATATTTACTTATAAAAAACATGACGATAATGAATAATGAAACAACCAATAAATAATTCCATAAAAATTCAAAGAAATATATTTTTATTCAGCTTCAAGTTTAACTAAAACTTTTGAAATTTATCTTATAACGAGGGTAAGAAAAATTTAATGTCGCGTTTTTTTTTATTTCCTGATTTATTTTATTTTATTATTTTTTTGTTTTCGAATTCATTCAACTTCTTAATTATGTTGTCACGGACCAACGTCAGTTCTGTTCAGTTTTAAATCTAAGCTTGTGTATTGGTGGTATTTGCATTTTACCATGGGGTTCACATAGTACTATTATTGTGACTGACCAATTGACCGGAAACTCCTAATTTAGCTACCTTAAGAATCCCCTGCAGAAAAAAAAAAAAACAGGCCAAATGGCATAGGGTGAAAAAATAAAATAATACAAATAGAAATAAAATGAAAAAAAAAGAAGCGAGAATAGGATAAAAAATGGACAGCAACTGTGAGATAAAGATCCCCCTTTGCTGTAAACCTATTTCGAGATTCCCAAAATACAAAGAGATAAGACGGCCATGAGCCGGGGACCAAATGAACCCTGACGTGTTTGTTAAGCGGAGAGAGAAATCTGATCCCGGCACTACACCTCCCGATCTCGCCACCGCTTCTTTTTTTAGGGGTACAAGGCGGCTTTTTATGAAACGAGGTGAGGATTAAAAATAGTCTGTCCGGCCGCCGGGGGTATGTCATCCGACGGTTACATCTGTTACATGAAGTATGGATAGGCGGGTGGGTAGTGGTGTTAGGTGTCAGTACCTCGCCAAAGGAAAAAAAAACTAATAATTCTTCTTTGATAGTACTTTTTTACAATGCCAAAATGGGATAATATTAAGAGTGAGGACAACTATAGTTCGGATATGGGCAGCTGTTTGAAAAAAAAATTAGTAGCTTTGTGAAAAACAATAGATTGTTTTTGTCTAAAATCTACTTTTTTTCTAAGTCTGGAAGAAATCGAGTTCGCCGATGGAATAGTGTATAGAAGGTTCCGAATGAAATACTCGTTATATCAAAATTTAGTTATAATCTTCTATGTACATTTAGATATTAGTATATTGATAACGTTTTTCTTTCAAATCAATATAGCTCCTACAAGGTAGAACCTAGCGACAAATATTATATGAAAAAGGTGTTATTTAATTAATTTTACTAATACAGTAGTAAAGGTAGCCCGTGTCTGAGTGTCTAGCGCGCTAGTCTCTCATGCTAAAGTTGTGAGTTCAAATTCCAGTCCCGGCGGGGCTTTTATAATGATGTAATTAAATGGGGATTCACTCACAGCTTCTCCCCCGGGTATGTGAGACCCGTCAACCAAACGGTGGCCATTCACAAAATTAGGGAGTGATGACCCTACCCTAAAAAAATTGCATTGAGAAAAGCCTGCACGGCCTGTCGCGCCACTGAAAAGAAGAATACAGTTGTAAATCTCAATCAATAATAATTATTTTTTTCTCTTTATATCTATATTTACGCCTGTCAGAATGTATCTGACAATCAGCAAATGTGCTGTACAAATTCAGATCAGGCATGGTAGGCATGAAGAAGGAAAATGCCCAGCAGAACCCCTTCCTTGGCATTAATTTAGCAGAGCAGGTCTCTCATCCAGCTTCTCTTTAGTCTTCTTCTGACTGGCATTTCAGCTATTGACGTCGTTAATCAGTCTATGGTCGCGTCCGTTAAGTTTACTGTGAAAACGAGTATAGAGTGTTGGTTGTTGTAAGTCCGTATGTAGGGTTCTGTTGTTTACGTACCAAGGAGCTGTAGTTATGAGTCTTAAAATTTTGGATTGAAATTATTGTAGTTTTTGTATGTGAGTATTTTTTGCTGAACCAAAGATCTGTGAAGCGTAAGTCCATATTGGCTTAAGTAGGTATGTGTATGTATTCAGTTTCTGTCTAATTTTTAATTTTGAAGATTTAGATAAAAGTGAGTAGAGTAATTTCAATTTTAAAAAAATAATAATATTTTATTGTATGATCAGAAAACAGTCTGCAACTTTTCGATTCTAGCAACACCACAGATCCAGAGCGGCACAAGAACGTTAAATATATCAGAATAAAAAAAGTTCTGAAAAATGGAGAGAAGAAAAGAAAATGATATACCCAGAGGCAAAAGGATTCGATTAACATTAATATCAGGATAATAAATTATATAAATAAATATAAGGATGACTGAGTGCATTATATGTAATTAAAATTTTAAGATACAATTTAGAAATATCAGGGTATGAGTTTGAACCTAAGAAAACAGAAGAACAAAAGAAAATCTCAAAACTTTCATGAAAAGTCTAGCTGTTTTTTTTTTTGTTTGTTTTTTATTTTATTTTTTTGTTTTTTGGGCGAGTAATCAAAATTGGGGAGCCTGTGGCTGAGTGGCTAGTCTCTCATGCTACAGGTTCTGAGTTCGAATCCCAGTCCCGGCGGGGCTTTTATAAGGATGTAAAAAAATGGGGATTCACTCACAGCCTCTCCCGCGGGTATGTGAGACCCGTCAGCCAAATGGTGGCCTCTCACAAAATTAGTCGTAGGGAGTGATGACCCTACACTAAAAATTGCATCGTGAAACGTGAGTGTAAACTCCCAGGAGTTTACACCACGAGGCCCAGGGCCTACACGGCCTGTCGTGCCACTGGAAGAAGAAGAATCAAAATCTGAGCTCATTTTGAAGTCTTTATTATTTTTTTTATTTTATTATCAACAAGATTATTTTGAAAACGTTTTAAAATATTTTTAGGATTATTCGCTTCAAATTTTAATATTTAATTTTCTACGTTCTTCAGTACATGTAATAATGAATAAAATGTATTTTTCGCGTACAGTATTCTTTATTATGATAAATGCGATATTCTGGTTTCTAATGTTTAACACTACTCAATATTTTAATTTATTATTTAAGCTCAGATTCACCAAAATAAAATTTATAATACCATAAAAGTTTACAAATTAAACCGCACATAATGACATTATATCATTTTTTTCATACAGTCTTATGTATGAGATTTGAGATTCAATCTCACAATAGTTTTAAACGTCCAAAATTTCTATGCTGATGAAATTCCTTCCGGGAATTCATTATATAATTCCTAAACAACCACTGAAAATTTACATGAAGCCGAACCATGGTATAGTCCAATTTGGCTGATGAAACATCGTAACTAAATATATGCCTTTTTAATGAAGAACGCCCTTTCCTAGAACCCAACCATTGTCTTTTTATTTACAGAGCGTTCAATATTTATTTTAATTTGTAAATATCATGTTTACTTTCACGTAGCTACATATGAAATACATAATGAGGAGAAGTATTGCAGTCGCTGATATTTTCGAATTCGAATTTTTACCAGAAACACGCGTTCTAGTGTCCCCTGCGTCCTATGAGCAGGTCCCGCTAAAAAGTCTCTTTGGTAATTCTATATAAAAAAATTAGATAAGCTGTATGAAACAGAAATTTTATTTCATAAAAGATAAAATACCTGAGATAAAGCAATCAGTTTGCACCTCTTTCCGACTGAAACAGTCTACTACAGCTTAAGTGCCGACATTTTAAATATCCTTTTTCTAATGTACCTTTACGTATGAATATTCGAAAAATCTGGTGCGGGAAACACACGACTTTCACTTACCTCGACTGTTAAAATAAATTTAAAAACTATTAATATACTTCAATTTGAAAAATATCCTAGGTTGATTTGTTTGTTTATTTATTTAACGTCACTTTATGCTACTATGGCTAATCGGACGATGCTACAGTGGGAGTCCTAAATTTTGTCTATCCAGGTTTTTTTGAATAGGGATCTTTAACGAGCAGAGGCTCGGAAACACCTTTTAACGTCCCCTCCGAAGGACGGTATAACTAAGGATTTTTTACTCCATTAAAAAATCCAAGGACCACCTGCGGGTTTGAATCCGTGACCTTCGGCATAGGAGGCTGTTATGCAAACCACCCAGCTACAAGTGATCCCCTCTAAGTTGATTTAAATAAAATGTGTATTATTTTTCGTTATAAATAATTAATTTAGATCAAGTAATATACTACATTAAATTGTCAATCAGTAATGAGTTTATTCCCTATTCGATCAGTGTATCAGATAATCTTTCTCTTTCCAACGGTATATTATATGTCTATATTGCTGTTCTTAATATAAAAAAACAACAAAAATTATGTGAATAAAATTGGAGGCTGATTTATACTTCACTAATCTTTTATTAAAAATAAATGCACCAAGTTTCGGCTAAAATACCAGCTTCAGGTGCAACGGAACTAATTTATCTAAAAGTACAAAATATTGTTACAATCACAATTAATCATCTTACAATTTATCTTGAAAATTATATAACGTATAAATTATACGTTATAATTTATAACATATAAATAATATATATATATATATATATATATATATATATATATATATATATATATATATATATATATATACACATACATACATATATACAGTTAAAATTGTTAATAAACTATAACATTAACATTAAATTCATAAAACTCTATCGAAACTATTTAAAAAATTACAATTAAACATGAAAAAAATAAGATCAATAAAAATCATTCTACTATAGAAATGATATATTAATGGTATCAGTCGATGTACCATGCTCATCATTTTCACAAATTTAATGAAAATGATTAAAATTTAATTAATAAAGATGAAACAAATAACTAATTAACTTTAAAAATGTGCAATTACCTAAAGTGATTACAACTAAAAGCCTCAAATCTAAATCAGATGTCCATGAAAGGGGGGAAGAAGGGGGTTACATTTAAAATGACAGATCATTTAATAAATATAAAAAAATAAATTAAATAAAAACATCTGATTTCCTACATGAGGAATGTCATTACGAGGTTTCATTTATAAAAATCCTATTATTATATATTAAGTTTATAATCTTTAAAAGTCAATTAATTGCCAAAACCCTGAAGAATGGTCCTTCCCATTTTGCAATTGATAAATAAAGGCATAGAAGCCCTTGAAAGATTACTAGTGCATGCAGCGCATATAGCAATCCTCATTAGAATACCTCCGGTTAATAGAAGGACAAAATGTGACATCTATACATATTACATTTGGATTTGGATTTTGTTTGAATATAAAACCAGAGGGTATGAAAAAAAAAAAATGTTAAGTTTAGAGATAATGTTAGTGTATGCATTACATAATGTTTGAGCGTCTTGTTGGAAATTACATACATGCTGTAAATTGGAATCTACACCTTAACAAAAATTACATACAAAAATAGTTTTCTCATTTATCCTTTAGTTAGTTATCAAATTCGTCCAACTTGTATATTAAGCCGTCGTTCATGAATGTAATTAAAATGATATATTTAACCTTTCGGAATGTACTAAATTAAAGGTAGTTTAGAGAAAGAAAATTTAAAATATAATTAATATAAAATTATATTAAAGCCCATTAAAGTTTATATCGATATAGCGAGTTTAATTAAAATCGTTAGAGCCGTTTAAAAAAATAAATCGTAAAAAAGTGCATAATGCATAGTATGAAGTAGCATTTTCGGTCAGCCGATTATGGAAAACTGGAGTTTTTGGAAAAAATTTTCTCGATTGCAATACTGTTCCTTACAATATATATCATAATAGGTAAGTGAAAGTACAAATATATATTCATTGAATAAAAAAAAAAAAAAAGCAGTATTCCTGCAAATAAAACTACTAAAATATATCTTCATGCGTTATCTCGAATATTAAATACTGATAACTGCTACTGATACAATATTAAACTATTCTTACAACTGAAGTTTCACTTATGGATTATGCAAGATAAACTTTTACTTTTTGTAGTTCATTAGGATTAATGTATTTATCATGAATTTCTTAAAAAATAAAATAATATAAATACACATTAATAATAAAAATACACATTCGCTATCTTCTATATATAGTAAGGGGAAGTATTGCGATCGTGGAAATTTTCGATTCTGAGTCCAAATAACCAAGTCCCGCAAAAAGGTCTGTGTGTATGTGTGTGTGTGTGTGTGTGTGTGTGTGTGTGTGTGTGTGTGTGTGTGTGTGTGGTAACTCCCGGGCGGAAACGTCGCTGCCACTTTTGGACTGTCTGCTTCCTCTCTTCGGTTCTAGGAATGTGGACAACACTTTTATTCGTACGTTGCCTTTCCTCCGACAGCAGTTCAATGGGTGGCATCCTGGCCACCACACATGCAGCTTCGTAGGATACAGTGCGAAATGCACTTATCACCCTCAGAGCGCTTCGGCGATAAACTTATACAATGGGTCTCCTGTAAGAAAGTGTGTCCAGGGCATTATTCCATATTGGGGCTGCGTATAAAAGAGTGGATGAGACGACGCTCGCCATTAATAGTCTCCGACTACTTCTAGGTCCGCCTACGTTGGGCATCAATCGGGCTAGAGCTGTGGTCACTCCTGCTGCTTTGATGCATACTTTCTGGATATGCTCCTTGAATTTTAGCCTTTCATCAAGTATAACCCCAAGATATCTCAGTGAGGGCTGGGACCGTATCTATTGCCTGCCCGTGTGTGTGTGTGTGTGTGTGTGGTAACTCACGGGCGAAACGGTAAGTCCTATGAAACTGAAATTTCATATTTAAGACAACTATACGCCCCAAGACGAGACAAAACGTTTTTCATCAAAATGAGCTTACCAGAAGAGGCACTTTATACCATGCATTTTACACCTTTTTTCGATTTTCTCGAAAACGGTTCCGACGATTTTGATTAAACTCGCTATATCGATGTAAAATTTAATGAGCTTTAATATAATGTAGGTTTTATTTGGATGAAAATGGTCTTACAGAGCCTAAATGCCGATATTTTAAATTTTCTTCCTCTAAAGTATCGTTAATTTTATAGATTCAATAATAATAACTAGATCATCTTGTTAACGCTGATGAAAAACAGGTAAATATATAATAATTGAATAAATTCGTTACACAACTAAAGGAGAAAACAGAAAAAATATTTTTTTAATGCAATTTTTCGTTTTTGAACATAAGAGCAGAAATATACATGTATGACATACCGTTGGCAAGCTAAAGATTTTAGACAAAATATTCTCTCGTACACAAGCTTTTAGAAGTTAATAGAGAGTGATGTGAAGAAGATAGAACTAACTGATTATTTTAGATAATAATGTAATAGTTTTTTTAATAAAACACATGTTTCTATATAAATTTAATTTGATTAATTCCTTAATAGTTTCACGTCTTTTTATCTCTAACTGTATTTGAAAATTCTTTCATTGATTTTAAAAATCGAGGTAAGTGAAAGTCGTGTGTTGCCCGCACCAGATTTTTCATATTTTTAACGAAAAAAGTATGTGTACGAATACTATTTTTTCCCCACTGCACATGTACATCAAAAATAATAATAATAAAATTTAAACGCTATAAATCACAATAAAAACATATTTAAAACAATAAAAATTAACCACGTCCAACCAATCATGGAATTTAATAGACTATTCTCCAAAAAGCTCTAAATGACAGAATAATTCTACATGACACCTTTTTTTTTTACTTTGTTTATGAAAAGAGATAATGTTTGTTTTAACAAAGTTGTAATTGATTGAAAAACTCTCTTTGATTGTCCAGTAACAGTGTATTGCTTTGATGCAGGTTTTTTTATCTGTCCTTTTGTTTATATCGGAATACAATTCAATTTTTTTTCATCTTTTTAATTTACGCCCGTTGTTGTATTTTAAACGGTTTTTATACGTTTAATTCATTTTATTTACAGTTAAATGGATTGCATTTTTTTTTTAATATACAATCTCTTAACGTATGAAGTTTCCCACACATTTCTGTTCTTCATAAAGTGTGTTCTTATACTTTAGTTGATATAAGTAATGTATTTATTATTGTGCCCAATTATTTAAACCAAGTAATTTTGTTTCATCGATAGAGAAGCAAGTATGCTAACAAAAAAAAAAAATCTGGTGCAGGAAACACACGACTTTAACTTACCTCCGTTTTTTTTTTTTTTTTTTTTTTTTTTTTTTTTTATTCGTATATATTACAATTTGTCATAATAGACAATAATAATAGTGCTACAAGATCTCATTCATACAATATTTACAATATAAACAAAAGGAAAGTCAAATTACATAAAATAAAATCAAAATAAATAAACGTATACAATAACAAAATCACCTCCGTTTTTAAAATCGATTAAAGAATTTTCAAATACAGTTAGAGATACAGATGAGTGAAACCATTAAATATTTAATTAAATTTAATTTCAATAGAAACTGTTTTATTAAAAAAAATCTATTATATTATTATCTAAACTAATCAGTTAGTTTTATCGGCTTTTAATAACTTTTTATTAACATATACAAGCTTGTGTATAAGATAATATTTTTTTCTAAAATGTTCATTTTTCTAACGGTATATTGTACATGTATATTACTGTTCTTATGTTCAAAAACAAAAAAATCCATTAAAAAACTATTTCTTCAATTGGATATCGAATTCGTTTAACTTATATATTTATCTGTTTTCCATCAATGGTAACAAGATAATGTAGTTAAATTTTTCTAATATACAAAATTAATAGTACTTTAGGGGATACAAATTTTAAAAATCGACATTTGGTCCCGTTCAGACTATTTAAATCAGAATTAACTGCTTTAATATTAAAGCCCATCAAATTTTACATCGATATACCAAGGGTAATCAAATTCGTTAGGGCCGTTGAGAAAATCGTATAAAGGTGCAAAAAGCATTATATAATGTGGTTCTTCTGGTCAGTCGATTTATAATATTTCGGGCGTATAGTAGTCTATATGCGAATTTTCAGTTTTGTACGATTTGGCGTTTTTGTACTAAACTTTCCACAAACGGACACACACACACAGACCTTTTTGCTTGAACTTGGTTATTTTGACTCAGATTATCTTAATCCGGAATTCAAACATTGTCACGAACGCAATACTTTCCCTTACTATATATTTCATATATAGGTGAGTGAGAGTAAAAATTCGGAAAAATTCCTCTCCAAAAGAAAAGGTTCTCACGGCTTAAAAGAAGAATAATGAAAGCAAGAAATGTACAGAGAAAAGAAAGAAGATGGGAGAAAAAATATAAAAGAATATGGTGGGGAGGGGGAAAAACAACCTAAATGATATACCTGTGATTCATCGTTGGGATATATTAAGATAAAAATAAATAATATATATACTTTGGTATTTAAGGTCTTTTTTTTTTTATTGTCTAGAGCTTATGATAGCGTTTCAACGGGTCGTAAACGTACCTAGATACTTTCTGTCGTTCCCAAAAGTGCGCAGCGTTCCGTTCAGCTTGATAGAAAGCGATTATCCAATCGGCGTAGGTTAACGAGGGACTAAAGAGAGAAGGCCCTTCCCCCACCCCAGCACTTGGGTACACGTGGCCAACCATTTGATGTAAGCGACAGGTCTCTAATTAGAGCTCCCTTTGCCGGGACAATTATCCTAGAGGGCGCAGAAGGGATTCTGGTCCAGTTTTCTCCTGCCGGTGACGTCCGTCAATCCCATGCTCCTAGGGCTATCATCCGACGATTAGTCGCCAAATCCGGTTTTAATTCGACAGGCAAATAATGTCGGATGAGTGGATGGAGGGCAAAATTTGCTTGAGTCACTTCAAAGGACAGCTTAACGAAGCCTTAAACGTTTATTTCCAAGCACTTAAAATCATTTCATGAGTGATAAAGTTACAAGAGTGGAAAGATAACATTTCCATCGTTGGTCTATTGAAAATAACTTATTCTCTTTATGCTACTATGGTTAATCGAAAGATTGTACGACAGTATAATAGTCCTCAATTATACCTATCCAGGTAGTGATATTTAAGAAGTACATAGCATCGTTACATGACCACCATTTGACTTCCTTTCGAAGGAATACGAAAAGTTTGAGGGCAATATGTTGAATTTAAACCAACGACCTTGGGCATGGGAGGCTGTTGCGCTAGCTACTATATTACAGGTGATCCTCTGTTAGTAAGAGGGGCAACTAACTTGTTTGCTCGCAGCCTCAACCCGGTCGTTATTATGAATCGCTGAATTATCTGCCGATCCGTGTAATTTTGTTGAGGGTAAATAAATGAAATAATAACAGAGAGAACATGAACAAGCTTATATTAAATAAAATAAAACATAATACTGTTTATAGAGCGCAAGCGGTGATTCCTTCTATCCGTTATGACTTCCTTCCCTCTCCCGTCTGCGATGTTCCTTTCTTTCCTTCTGCGACTCCTACTGCATGCGACAATTCTGAGACAATCTTCTAGGATGATGTGCAAAATGCGATTATGCGAATAATATGCGACATTCAGTGACAACCAATTTAATTTAACACAGTCTACACTCGCGAGTGAATCTATTAACTCTCTCTCACAATACCAGAATGCACTCTGCCCAGCGGTCACTTAACAGCTGTTTCAAATAGAATAAAACAAATGACTGTCGCGCTTGCACATAACAATCACAAAATAAAATTACAAATAGTGAGATATAAACATAAGAATATTTCAATTCTTAACACCCTCAATTCGCAACTTTCTTTGGTAATACCTAAATTAAATATGGACAAATATAACTTGACTTGTTACTGCTTACTTCACAATACTCCAAGAACAATTATAAGTCAGGTGATCACGTGTTCTTTTTATAAGAATAGTGAATTACCATAAATCGAAGATGAAGAAAGATTTTAAAATAGTTGGTTATAGTAAGAATAGAGTTTATCATGGAAGCAATATAACTTGGTTCGGGCCAAACCTCCGTCAGTTGTGACGGTTTTGTGCAGTCGCAATTCAGCTGTGCACCCCCATAACGCTCGAAGGGTCAGGAGAAACTCTCTCCTCCCATCTACATCTTGGCCTTCCTCTTCCCCATGTTCCGAAGAGACTGTATTTCTGGAGTTTCCTAGGCAGCTCATTTTGATGACACGAACTCCGTTCATCTCGTTGAATACATCGTAAATCTCCCAGTTTGAAGGCTCCAGGTCCCATCAACTAAAACTCCTTCAAATTCCTCCGAATTTTTCAATACCAAATGATTAAATTCTATACTTTGTAGGCCCCAACAAGTGCTAGGAATGCCGTCCTGCCTGATGGGAGCTCCCAATAATAAAGTAAGGAGGATTGAGGCTTCATGAGGTAAAATCTAAATTACCATTCTATTTCGAGGACTTTATACGTATCAGCTGATTAATTTTTAATTTCCAAACACTCTCTATATAAATCCAGTTTCCTAAGTCTTTGTCGGATTTAAATCTCTTCGTCGATTTACTAAAGGAAAAATATGTTTCTATTGTATAATTCTTTCTGCGTCTGGGTCTCTTCGTCGTTATGAAAATGAATAAGTTTCCTAAAGACGGAATAAGCAAAACCCCATATTCCATCTCGAGGCGAAAAGACATTCAAAAACTCTCTTTCGTCGAAGCAGCCAGCCATCTTCACGAATCTCTACCCAGACAAAACACAGGACAAGCTGTACTGCACCGCCTGCTGGAACCTGTCAGCACTGGTCGGATACGGGTAACGGAGCCATCGCACAGAAAATCAGATAAAAGACTATAATTCTAGAGGCCTGACCCCCATTCATTTAATCTGTTTGATATGTCGATAACCTTAATTAAATTAATTAAAAAATATTTAAAGAACTCACAATCTTTATTCATTTGAATACAGTAAAGGACTCCCGGTTGTAAAACACAGGCCAGGCCCCGGAATTTTACTGTCTTTTTTCTCCCATCTCCTTCCTTTTCTCTGTACATTTCTTACTTTCATGCTTCTTCTTTTCCAAGAAACTTTTCTTTTGAAGAGAAATTTTTCCGAAATTTTACTCTCACTAACCTATATATGAAATTATATATACATCGCGAAAATATTTGAATTCCGGATTTCGATCGTTTTCGGGTAATCTGATTCAGAACCAAGTCCCGCAAAAAGATCTCTGTCTGACCGTTTTTGGTAAGTTTAGCAAAAAAATGCAAAATCGTACAAAACTGAAAATTCGTATATAAGACTACTATACACCCGAAATTTTACAGCAACTTTTTCTTAAAAATCGGCTGACCAAAAGAACCACATTATGTCATGCATATTGCACATTGATAGGCTTTAATATTAAAGCAGTTAATTCTGATTTAAATAGTCTGAACGGGATTAAATGTCGATTTTTAAAATTTTATTCCCTGAAGTACCATTAATTTTGTATATCAGAAAAATTTAACCACATTATCTTGTTACCATTGATGGAAAACAGGCAAATATATAAGCTGAACGAATTCGATATCCAATAGAAGAAATAGTTTTTAATGCAATTTTTTGTTTTTGAACATAAGGACAGTAATATACATGTATAATATACCGTTAGAAAGCTAAAGATTTTAGAAAAAATATTATCTTATACACAAGCTTGTATATGTTAATAAAAAGCCGATAAAACTAACTGATTAGTTTAAATAATGATATAATTAATTTTTTAATAAAACAGTTCCTATAGAAATTTAATTTAATTAATTATTTAATGGTTTCACTCATTTTAACTCTAACTGTATTTGAAAATTCTTTATATACAGTAAAGGACTCCCGGTTTTGTAAAACACATGCCAGGCCCCGAAATTTTACAGTCTTATTATGATTCAGACTGTGAGAAAGGTGAGGTGACATCCCATCGCCAAGGAAAAAAAATCGTTCTGGAAGTAAAGTAGTAACATTTTGTCACGGGGAGTCTAATCAGGCAGGACAATGCCCTCTCTTTTTATTTCCAGAGAGGGGAGGACAAAAAGTTGCCGCGAATACGGAAGGGGCGGCAAATTACACAATGCCGTCCTCCAACTTCTTCATGTTCTGGTCCTGGTGTTGTTTGCAATCGTAAACCTGATTACGGAGCGTGACAGATCCGGGGAAAGGACATGCACAAACATAATGGAGAGGAGTTGAGGCGTGGAGGAAGAAGAAGCTTGGGGTAACCCTGGCCTATTGTCACTGTGGACTTTATGGTCCAAGACTTGTTTCTATAGGAGGGGGCCTCCATGTCAACTTTAATATCTTATAATAGGGTGCGGCAGATGTACAGAGACCTCTTGGTATTATATAGTTCGAATAAGATATAGATGAACGCGTTTTATAACGTTTGCGGTTGACAGCTGAGTTCAGAAGTGCCAACAAACGTTGGTTGGCAGGTGCAGTGATACGATCATATCAAGCCATCCAAAGCTCAGAATTACATCAGTCCATCATTTTATAGAACTAGATATTAATTATCACTCATTATAATATAATAATAATAATAATAATTTTATTTATTTGTCTTTAGGGCAATCCCCATACAAATAGAGCTGGCTGGCACAGCACAATTAATAATTTATCACCAGCAAATATACAATAATATAATTAAAATTCGAATAAATATTTAAAACAAAAACAACAAAACACATCTACAGCAGTAAGCTTAAAGGTGCTGCTATCTTTATGATTAATTTCATCCAGCATATACATAAATATCATAAATTAAATATAAGCATATCAATAAATAATGCAAAAATATTAGTACTAAAGCGAATACTAATTACCCACAAATTACTAACAAGTCCCAAAACCCTTAAGAATGATTAAAATTCTGAGAAAGATGTTAAAATCTTATTTTAAGATTCTCTTTGACAAAAATAAATAATGATTTCAGGTCCATTATGTGGGGTTCCGCAAGAATTTCGTAAAAGCCATCAACACTCACATCATTTAATACGGGCATATAACGGGTTCTATTGTCATGGTATGCGGGACATCGAACAAAAAATTGGAAACAATCTTCCAATAAGTCTCCATCACAAACTGGGCACGGCTTCTGTGGGTCCAGACTATACTTCTGCGGGCCGACACTAAAGGAGATGGCGTATTTTCCCGACAGTCTGATCTGGGGTAAAGTCCTAACATACGCGATATTGCATCCTAACATTAGATAACTTTGCGGAAGGACGGTGTCAACAAAGACCTTACTGTACCACGGGCTATAAGTCGACTATCCTTCATTCTCATATATTTGCAGTAGCCCTCCAAAATATCCCTCTCCCTGGTTCTAACAGTAATAGAGTCGTTAAATAATAACGGGTCAAACATCCCGAAACTCACGAAGAATTTCCGTAACTGCGTGACCCAGTTATACTGCTTACTCCACCTATCATCTCTATCCAGGAACATCAACTTTAGGAAAAATTGCTTTACATATCGTCATTATAATATATATTATATATTATAACTAGCCGGCAAACGTTGTTTTAAATTATACTTATAAATTATTTCTAGTGTAGAAAAAAAAATAACTAACTTATTTTAATATATGATTATATCAATTGGAACATTCTCTTCTAATTATGTTTATATGTATTTATTTATCAAAACATGTCAAAAATAAATCTTATTACGTTTCGAGGTATCCTATGCCTCATCTTCAGATTCTCAATATTATATTTATTTCCATATTGTATCTCAATATAGGTCATTTAATATTATAATTTATTCACATTAAGTTCATATATATATATGAATAGTAATTCTATCAAATTCTAACTTTTCACTATCACATATTAATTTTTCCTGTGCACTTGCAACTATCATGTATACTAAACTAATAATTAGAAGAGAATGTTCCAATTGATATAATCATATCCTAAATTACTCTTCTATAATATTAATTGATATAAAACTTATTTTAAGTGTGTAAGGATGTAGTATATAAATGAAAGAGATATGGAGCACTGTGAATGTGAGGGGATATACAAATAACAAAACCCCAAACATTAATTTTTTTGATTTATTATAATTTATTCCTTAAAATTATGTATTTGTCATTAATTAATAACGACAGAAACACTAACAAACAATATCAATAACTTAATGCTTATAGCGTGTACACTATTTTTTGTTAACCCATCTTTAGCTAAGCTAACAAAAACAACTTGACAATTGACTTTTGACAATTTTTTCAGTAACGACCATAACAATTTTGAATAAACCTTCAATATTGATGTAAAATTTAATAGGCTTTAATATCATATAGGTTAAATTTTCGAATTCAGTTTTCAACGGAAATGCGCACTTGAAGGCCCCCTTAGTGTAAATTGCAAAGTCCCGCAAAAAGGTTAGTGTGTGTGCGATAAGACTAGCACTAGCAATAGTACGAAAATGAAATTTCATATGTAAGAAACACCTACGCCGGTGATGTTACAGCAACTTTTCACTAAAATCGGCTGATCGAATGTGCTACTATGCATTTGCACAAAAAAACGGCTTTCAGAAAAATTTTGATATAACTCATTGAATCGAAGTAAAATTTAACGAGCATTTTTATCATGTATGTTTAATTCTGATTGAAATAGTCTGATAGGGCTCAAATGCCAATATATTAAATATTCATTCGCGAAAGTACTTTTGATTTTGTAAATTTAATAAAATTGACCTGATTAGCATTGCTTAAAAAACAGCTTAATATACAAGTTGAACGGATTTGATAATGAACTAAAGGATAAAACTGCAAAAATATTATTTAGATGAAGAAGATGGTAGGGGGTGCGGTCATTAGAGAGAAACACACATTAAAACAAGTACTATTTCAATTATATTCCGGTTTATGTTAATTACTTCTTTGATTATGTTAAGAACTTCTTTAGACACTGTCTCAGAGTCAACGCTGATGAAGACCCACAATGTAGGTCGAAACGTCGGCAAATAATTGAAATAGCACTTTTTTTAATGTGTGTTTCTCTCTGACTTCCTTAGACACCGTCTCAGAGTCAACCCTGAAGAAGGCCCACAATGTGTTTCTCTCTAATGACCCCACTCCCCAACCATCTTTTTCATCTAATTTTCAACTTTCAACTAAAACACAAATGTGTGCAATGTTTTGTTTGTTAGCGAGAAAACAGTAATATAGATGTATAATACACCGTTGGAAGGCTTTTTTATTTTCCTCGTTAAAATCTAAAAAAAAAGTTAAAGGTATACAGATACGTTTATAAGTTGTGCAATCTATTTATTCGAAGATTATACAGCTCACATTTTGACGGAGAGATGTTAAAGTTGCCGTTAGGACTAGAATAGCTTCGAGAGAGAAAATTTAACAAGTTGGCACATCGTGTGTTTGCACTGACAGCTCTCCCAAACTTACTTTCCCAACAAGTATTAAACGATAAATTTTCAACAAATAATAACGTTGAATAATTGTTTAACTAATACAAGGGTAGAAATGAAGGAAAGTTAATACTTCAAAAGTCGCTTTAACCTAAATAGTATATAAAAAATAAATAATTAAAAAAATCAGGTGGGCGCATCACACAACTTTCATTTATCTCGGCTGTTAAAATCAGCTTAAGAACAATAAATCAAATTTAAAAAAATATATATTCGGTCTGTCCAAAACATATGATTTATATGAAGTACCTAATATTTATTTATTGAGAATTATTAAAATCTAAAAACAATATAATATAGTTATGTGCAATAAGTAATAACTTTATGCCCTATTCGTCACTTTACATCATTTTTTACAACTTTGTTAGTAAGATATTATGTTTTCGGGAATCATTAGCTTTATATCGGTATATTATACATCAATAATATCCTAAAAAAAAAATAAATAAATAAAAAAAATATTAACCATATCATCTTGCTATCATTGAAAAACAAGGGTAGACATATAAGTTGAAGGAATTGGATATCCAACAAAAGAAGAAAAGAGGAATTAAAATTGTTACGAGACTTTTGTTTTTTTGAACATACGAGCAAAATACGATGTTTAATATACCGTTGGAAACCAAAAGATTTTAGAAAAAAAAAATTACTTAAAATTGTAAAAGTATTTAAGTCCCCTGAAGTACTTTCAATTTTATAGATTAAAAAAAAACTATATCATCATGTTAGTAATGATAAATAACTGGTGAAGACATAATTGATCGAATTACGGATATCCGACTTTAGGAGAAATTGCAAAAAGACTTTTTTTATGACATTTTTGTGTTTTTGGACAAATAAAAAAATAATATAGGTGTATAATAAATCATTGAAAAGCTAAAGATTTTAGAAAAATATTAGCATATAAAAACACAAGTACAGAAGTTAATAGAGAGTGATTAAAAGCCGATATAACCAACGTAGATGATAACATTATAGATTATTTAATAAAAAAAAACAAAAAAATATGTTTCTATTCAAACTTAATTAAATTAATTCTTTGACCATTTTTCATCTCTCGTATTTTTTTGTAAATTAATTGATTTTAATAACGGAGGTAAGTGAAAGCTGTGTGTTGCACGCACAAGATCTTCAGAACATAAGAATAGAAATATAGATGTGTAATATATCGTTGAAAATCTTTTTATTTTATATATAAAGTTGTGGACGGTAATGTTAAGTGAAGGATAGAGCATAAACGTTAGTAAATATTTTACGTAACAATTTGTTTATTCATACCTTACTTATTTGTTTATTATTCAATCTAATATATATGTTTCTAATGAAACTAAGTAATCCATTAAACTTTTTTTTAGTCTAACTTTGTTTTATATTGGGTTGTGTCACATGAAATGTCCAATTTCAAGGTAAAGGATTTTTATTAAAAATACGATATGAAAACTAGATAATTTATATTCGAAGTATTTATCTTCTTTTTCTTTACATTTTTCCTAACGTGACACCAACTTTTTTATCCCCGAACTGAAAAACTCTGAGCTTTGAAGTGAAACACATCTGAAAACGCACTTTTCACTTGATCATTTTCAAAAAGTTTTCCTTTGAACAAGTTGTCTAAATTCCTGAACAGGTGGTAGTCTGTTGGAGACAAGGCGGGAGAATACGGTGGGTGAGGATGAACTTCGTAGCCCAGTTTTTTCAATTTTGGCACGGTATGTTTTGAAACATGGGGTATTGCTGCCGCTCAGTGAGTTCATGAGGTACCCATGTATCGAGATTTTTTACTTTTCCAATACTCTTTAAATGTCTGGAAACGGTAGATGCACTTGCATTTAGTTGGGCTGAGAGTCCTTTAACTTTTTGGTAGAGGCTTCCTTCTACTGTATGTTTGAGGACATAGTTGTCTATTACGGACGGAGGTCTTCCTTTCAGTTTTCCAAGTCGGTATCCCCAGCTGAAAACTTAGCAAACCAACAGCGAATGGTCCGTTCATTAACACTCCCTTTCCCAAACGCCTTGCAAATATTTCTAGTGGCCTCAGCTGCTGAATGGCCGAGTTTAAACTCCTACAAAAATATTACTCGAAAATCGCGTGTTTCTATGTTCATATTTGGAGGTATACTAAAAAGTGGGTAATTAATTGGGAAGCTAATGTTTATAATACAAAGGTAGAGGATTAGTAACTGTTTACTTTAAATAATGTTTAACATTCGGAAGAAAACAACAGAGACCTTTCATGTGAAACAACCCAATCATCATTTGATTTAAACAACCAATTCATTATCCATTCATACCAAGTTTTAATTTTTTTTTTTTTTTTTTTAATCCTAAATTCAGGAGATAAAATAAAATAAAACATTTAAAACAATATATAATTTCCTTAAATAGGCTAGTGAACTTCAAATCCGTAAAAAGAGTATTCGCGTTCCTTTTTTTAACGAGTTTGTTGTTTTTATTGGATTCCAGGTAAATATTTAAAAATAAGCTTGGACAGCGGTATCAGATTCATTATAGGACTCCAACTTAATTAAGGCAGGTTAAGTTTGACAGCCTCCGTTTGTTTATTAAAAGAGAGAAGAGGTGGGAGGGGAGGAGGGGATATAGCCGAGGTTCAAAGATTCGATATAATTGGAAATTTCCAGCGTTCGGCGAACTGGAAGGTTCGCTGGAGAAGGTAAATAACGGTTCGTCAGTGACCCAGGAACATGGCGTTTCGATGAGCATAGCGTTGTGGCCAATACACTCTTTGATTGGAGTTTTCTGTTTGAGAAGTATATGATTACGACCTGCCAGCATTTCAACAAGCCACGAGGTACTACATAGTTATTGGTTCGTCTGATTCGTCATAGCTTGGGGTCATATCTGCTCGTTTCTATAACCAGGCTAACATTTTACAGCTGAATAAATAATTGTATTCATAAATAAAACATGTTTATCTGGGAGGATTACATAACAGAACCACTTATACTTACGCACCGCAATTTTTTTAAATATATTTATTTATAACTAAAACTGTATTTAAACATACATCAAGTGAATGTAATAAGTATATAATACAATGGCTTGAAATACACGTAGAGGCACTGCCCATTGGCAATAATCTAAAAGGAGAGAGAGAGAAATGCTTTATTTATTTGGCAATGCTGCCCAAATACATCGGGTTGCTTACATAACACACCATACTGTATCAATCCCTTGGACATATTCACTTACATTTTCAATTTTTTTGTTGTTGCTATTTTACTACAGTTTTATAATATTTACATCTTTAGCTTTTACATTATTTTATTTTATTTCTCTATTCCACTATATTTGAAATTTATATCTCTGGTGCGCACATTACATAATCAACATATAATCAAATTCACCGTTTAATTTCCATACAGGTGATGGTGGATAATCCCCAGCGAGTCCAAAATCACTTTTTCTGCTAACACCGCTATATCTTTTTTATCGACACCCAACTTCTTCCAAAAATCTCCTTGTGCTTAGGGATCGCTCCGCAAGACCCAAACTATAGACCTCTAACGGAGAACTGTCTCTCGCCAAATGTTTCGCGGAACTTTTCTTTTAGGAAAGAGATGCATTTCTCGTAGATTGCTCTCTTTTCTCTATCCACTCCACCTGCTTGATCGAGGTTATTAGTCTCATATCGAACGGTAGGGTCCAGGATCATGGCAGAAGTTCCGTTCTTCGGGAATGCGACGATGTCTGCGTACCTAACTGATCCGTCCGCATCAATGCAGTAGACCTCGTCAAAATAGGTGAAATCTTTTTCCCTGAGGAGTTTCGCTAACTCGTTCTTAACCCTGTGATGCCGACGCGTGATGAGGAGGGAGTTGTTGGGGCAATCTCCGAGCACATGGGTTGGTGTTTCAGACTCTCTGCCATATTTGCGATAGAGGGACCCAACTTCTCTCACCTGTCCGCTGGCTCCTGGGACTCCACGCAGGGGAGCATATTTTATATTCAGTTTCAGGGCATTAGACCATTCTGATCCTGAGAGAACTTGCTTCTCACATACATATCTGTTAGCTCTCGGGGTATCTTTGAAGTGTCGAACGCCAATGCCCTGCCACCTGCAATTGGCCCATTCTTCAAACGCCTTTTCCCGAAGCGACTGTCGTAGAGCTTTCACACTTCTGTCGCCGTGCTCAACCTCCAGTCTTTCGGCGATTTCCTCATCATACCGAAATATAGATTGAAAAAGGGCATCCGGGACATTAGACAGTCGCTGGGCAAAATCAGAAGGTTCCGGGGTCATCTTCTTTTCAGGCGCCTCGGAGGATGATCAGAAACAGAAGAGGAAGCAAGGAGGTATTAAATTAACTTATACAATCTATTTACACAATGCCTGAGAATACTGAGGGACATTACAGTTAACCTTGCCATACAATTTTACAAACAGAGAAATACCTTTAATACTTAGTCGGCTAGCGAAGGTGGAATCGGTCTTAGACGCCTCTTCTACGCTTCATCCTCCAGCTGCTCTCTGCCCCCAGCGGACCTCTCCTCGATCTCTAGATGGAACTCGACTCTGACAATATTAGATTATAAAATCGCACCCTTATCACCTCAACGCCTCTTCATTCCAAAAATAATTTTCTTTGAAAATTGCCGATATGCTCTGAGGCAAAGGAAGGCGGGGCTGACGTGGGAAGTGCCCCTGGGGTCTAGGAAGTTTCCCGAGGAATCGCTGGGGGGGGGGGCATGGATTTAGGTAAACGCCTTTTGAAATTTTGCCGACAAAGCCCTATCAATATTTACTAGATTCATATATTAATTATGCAATAATGAATTTGGAGTGTTCAGCATCCTCAATACATAACAATTTATTAAAGTTTTTAACCAAAAAAACACTAATAATTATTTAAAAAATTATTGAAATTTTACCTATAAATAGGAATATAACTCAATTATTTTTTATAATGGAGAAAACCTTGTGTTGAATTTCAGGATCAGGACACCGTGACAAAAAAAGAAAAACGAATAAAATTGATATCTTGCCTATATACGCTCGTAACTCCTTTATTTTCGAGAAAAATTCTATATAGTTTTAGAATGAAGTACACCGCTATTAATTATAAAACAGAAAAAACAAATTGAAAATTTCACATTGAGGGTGTACCACTATGTTCAAACCAGGATTGATCCACGACAGATAGAACAAAATATTAAGTTGTGTCCCATGAAATGTCCGTTTTCAAGGTAAAGGATTTTTATTAAAAGTACGATATGAAAAAAAGATAATTTTATTCGAAGTATTTTCCTTCTTTTTCTACACATTTTTCCCAACGTGACACCAACTTTTTTTTACCCGAACTGAAAAACTCTGAGCTTTGAAGTGAAACAAAATCTGAAAACGCACTTTTCACTTGATCATTATTTTCAAAAAGTTTTCCTTTGACGAAGTTGTCTAAATTCCTGAACTGGTGGTAATCTGTTGGAGACAAGTCGGGATAATATGGTGGGTACGGAAGAACTTCGTAGCCCAGTTCTTTCAATTTTTGCACGGTATGTTTTGAAACATGGGGTCTTGCTGCCGCTGAGTGAGATCATGAGGTACTTATGTATCGAGCTTTTTTACTTTCCCAATACACTTTAATTGTCTGGAAACGGTAAATTCACTTGCATTTAGTTGTGTTGAAAGTCCTTTAACTGTTTGGTAGGGGTTTCCTTCTACTGTATGTTTGAGGACATCGTTGTCTATAACGGACGGAAGTCTTCCTCGGGGCAAGTTTTCCTCAGCTGAAAACTTAGCAAACCAACGGCGAATGGTCGAGTTTAACCTCGAACAAAAATATTACTCGAAAATCGCGTGTTTCCATGTTCTTATTTGGAAGTATACGTAAAAGTGGGTAATTGATTGGGAAGCTAATGTTTATAATACAAAGGTAGAGTAACTGTTTACTTTAAATATGCAAACATTCGGGAGAAAACACCCGAGACCTGCAAAATCCTTTATGTATTTCAGAAACTATAAAAACGGACATTTCATGTGAAGATAGTTACCCTGCCACAGCCGGCTTTAAACCCAGCATCTAAGGTTACTAGTCAAATAAGTAGAGCTAATTATATTATTTATTTTTTTTAGAGATAGACCAAATTCAAAATTCAAAATTCTTAGTAAATTCAAAATGAATATCATATATTCAAAATATAACTATTGTCAAGATATTATGCGGCATCAAAGTGCTATAATTCTTAAGAAAAGCACTGCAAAAAGTCACTCACGAGGAATAACACAACAGTGGCTACTTTGAGCAAGAAGAGAATTATGACGAGAAGAGAAAAAAAAGAGAGATAAAGAAGAGAGTTGTTTTGACGTGGAAGCTGCTGTTATGATATTTATTGCCATCATTATGTTGGAAGCCAGTGGGGAACGACAGCGGGTCACGAACCAACAGCCTCCGAGGGTGTTACTGGAATTAATACAGCGATGACAAGCTCCGAGGCACGCGATCTCGGCCGACATCTCCAAGTAGGCGAGTGAAGGTATATCAGATCCCGCCATAGGAAGATAGGTATCAGATTCGTAAAAGAACTGTGAACTGGTACGGATAAAAACATATAAAATGCAAAGGGTATGGCCGGGTAAGTGCTCTTTTTCTCTTATGTGCTCCTCTCTAGTCAAGATTTTTTTTCGAATTTTTTTAAGTCATTCCTTGATATTGAATAAATAAATAAATTTATTATCCCGGGACATGTCCAAAATGTGCCTTGGAGTCTTAGAGTAAATTAAATACATAATTTAATTTAAAGTAGAAATTTCAAATGAGAAAAAAACAACAAAATAAAAAACCTTATTTACAATTATGTGGAGACTGTGTATTCATTAAGTTATTAAATATGCGGGATTTGAAGGTAGAAAGAGAGTTGGAGAGACGGATAGAAGGAGGGATAGCATTCTATAGGATTGAGGATCGAATGAGAAAGGATCTCTCAAAATGTGCAGTTCGGTGGGCCGTAGGTACTGTATAAATCAAGTACAACGAGGATGGACAGAAGATTTGAATAGTAGAAGGTCCAAAATGTATGATGGACGGCGGGATTGGATACCTTGGTAAAGGAATGACGCAAGGAAATACTTGCGACGATTGGAAGGTTTAAGCCACTCCAACTTGCCATAAAATTGGGAGACCTTATTATAATATAATAATATTTGATAAGTCCAAATATTCTCATAACTATAACAATTTTATTTTCTGCATGTCGTTGTGCGACGCTTACTATCTTAATTTTAGGGTTTGATTAATAAAACGACCAATAGATACTAGACCTCAAGAAAAAAAGAAACGTATGACCCATATAGTATAGTAAAATTAGGTTTCAACCCGAAAATCTCAAAAGCTATGCTGAAACCTGTCATAAATTGATCAGTACCCTCCTCTTGTTCACTGGTTAAAAACCCCAGGGTTTTCACTCATTAAATACTCATTTTTCGTGGAATTTGAAGAAATGTTTAGTACATGTGGAAAAGCCAAGGATAATACCTCTTCATTTTTCAATTCAACAATTCATTTTAGCAAAAACATTTATAAAACCATTTTTTAAGATATTTTAAAGTACTCTAAAAAATTAGAGTACTTTAAAATATACAAAAGTATAGATTAATATTTTCGATAAAGATAATAATTTTGAGGATAAAAAAAAAAAAAATGATTTTTCTTTTCTGATTCTACCCATTTCCTCTACAAAACCCGACACAGTGAAAATTGTTTAATTCCAGTTTTCAACGGAAATACACGTTTTATATAACTGAAGTAATACCTGAGTCCAAATAACCAAGTCCCACAAAAAGGTCTGTGTGTGTGTGTGTGGTAACTCCCGGGAGGAATCGAAAAATCCTATGAAACTGAAATTTTATATTCAAGACAAATATACGCCCAAGACGTTACAAAACCTTTTTTATCAAAATGAGCTTACCAGAAGAGCCACTTTATACCATGCATTTTGAACCTTTTGTCGATTTTCTCAAAAACGGTTCCGACGATTTCGATTTAACTCGCTATATCAATGTATAGTTTAATAGGCTTCAACATAATGTAGGTTTCATTCTGATTAAAATAGTCCGACAGGGCTTAAATCCCGTTATTTTAAATTTTCTTTCTCTAAAGTACCTTTAATTTTGTATATTCTATAAAAATAACCATGTTATCTTGTTAGCATTGATAAATAACATCCAAATATGTAAGTTGTGCGAATTTAAAAACCCACTAAAGGAGAAAACTGAAGAATTATTTTTTAAAAGTAATTTTATGTTTTTGAACATAAGAACCGTAATTTACATGTATGATATACCGTATGAAAGCTAAAGATTTTAGAAAAAAATATTATCTTATACAAAAACTTTGAAAAGTTAATAAAGAGTGATGAAAAGCCGATAAAACTAACTGATTATTTTAGATGATACTAAAATTGATTTTTTAATAAAACACATGTTTCTATGGAAATTCAATTTAATTAATTCCTTATAGTTTCACTATTTTTTTATCTCTAACTGTATTTGAAAATTCTTTAACACCAGATATTTTTTATAATTTTACAGTGCATTATACTAACTTACAATATATATCTTAACTAATATTTCAGGTTATCTTAAGGGTGATATTTTATCGACGATGGAGACTACTTAGGGTTAAAATATGGTTCTGGGTCAGAGGAATAATTTAAGTCATTTCCTAGCTAATCTCTTGATAAGGTGAGAAAACTATAAAATGCAGTCATAATAATGCTGCCATAAGATGTTACCTTAAGCTTCGCAATAAATTTTTTATCCCTGACATTATGGACGAGGCGGAGTAAATATTTCATAACCATTTCACAAAATTAGCTTCAACCATAACTCTTGTTATTAGCAATGATGTCGGGCCATGTTCATTTAGCTAACTAACCTTTACGAGGATTATTTTTAATATATTTTATATTTAAATAGATAAAATTTTACTTTATCGTAGTCAATTAAAGTTGTTGAAATATTATCCGGTTTACTTATGCATGATATAATAAAATAACTATATTTCTAATATGCCTTTAACTAAACATACCAAAAATAATTTATAAACTGAATAATTTAAAGTGTTCAAACTAACTACTGACAGTAATTATTTAACGTTGATAGAAAGATCTAATAACTGCTTTCTCAATTCTATTTTATTCTATATTCTAATACCCTTACGACTTTCAAATGCCTTTATTCAATTACTTCCTGTCCACTCTGTTCCGCTGTTATTGAAGTAAGGAATACCTTTACAGTTCATTTCAATCCAAAGAACTTTAATTTTGATTGTTTTTTTATAAATCCTTTTTTTTTTTTTTCAACAACAATATTTTATTGAGTAGTATTACTATCTGTCCCAATTCGGAAACAATAATAGTGGTGAAAGATAACATTCATACAATATTTACGCAGCAAGAAAATATATATTCAATAATGAATCAATTTATAAATCCAATGATATTTTTTTAGTTGTAAATTTTTCTCGTTTTTAGATTAAACTTTTAGTTATTTTTGTCTCTATTTAATTTTATTTTCTTATTTCATTTTAACCTAATTTTATTCAATCAAACCTTTATATGCTCAGAGACCAGCTCATTTTGTAACGAGGACGAGATTAAGTTTATCAATATATTACTTTCACTCAACTATATATATATATATATATATATATATATATATATATATATATATATATATATATATATATATATATATATATATATATATATATATAATATAAAGTAAGGAAAACTATTACGATCCTGAAAATTTTTGAATTACAGTTATTATTATTACAGTTACCAAGTTACGCAAAAAGGTCTGAGTGTGGTAGGCACAGCAACAAAAAAGCGTACGAAACTGACATTTCATCTTAGTTACTATTATGAGCCTACATAACAGCGACTTTTTCGTAAAAATCTGTTATCTAACCAAAAGAGCCCCTTTATATTGGATTGTGTCACATGAAATGTCCGTCTTCAAGGATAAGGATTTTTATTAAAAATACGATATGAAAACAAGATAATTTTATTCGAAGCATTTGACTTCTTTTTCTACACATTCTTCCGGTGGGTGCGGAAGAACTCCGTAGCCCAGTTCTTTCAATTTTTGCACGGTATGTTTTGAAACATGGGGTCTTCCTGCCGCTCAGTGAGATCATGAGGGGATCACTTTAAATGTCTAGAAACGGTAGATGCACTTGCATTTAGTTGTGCTGAGAGTCCTTTAACTGTTTGGTGGCGGTTTCCTTCTACTGTATGTTTGAGGACATCGTTGTCTATTACGGACGGAGGTCTTCCTCCGGCCATATTTCCAAGTCGGTATCCCCAGCTGAAAACTTAGCAAACCAACGGCGAATGGTCCGTTCATTAAAACTCCCTTCCCCAAACGCCTTGCAAATAATTCTAGCGGCCTCAGCTGCTGAACGGCCGAGTTTAAACTAATACAAAAATAATACTCGAAAATCGCGTGTTTCCATGTTCATATCTGGAGATATACTAAAAAGTGGGTAACTGATTGGGAAGCTGATGTTTATAATACAAAGGTAGAAGATTAGTAACTGTTTACTTTAAATATGTAAACATTCGGAAGAAAACAACAGTGACCTGCAAAATCCTTTATGTATTTCGGAAACTATAAAAACGGACATTTCATGTGAAACAACCCAATACCATGCATTTTGCACCTTTTTTAAGATTTTATCAAAAACGGCTTTAACGATTTTGATTAAACTAGCTATATCAATGTAAAATTTAATGGGCTTTGATGTAATATAGATTTCATTCTGATTGAAATATTTTGACAGGGCTTAAATGCAGATATCTTAAATTTTCTTTCTTTAAAGTACTAGAAGTATAAGAAATACATGATAAAAATAGTATAAAGTAATTCAGTTTTCTCACTTCAACAAAACAGCCCTGATGAAGATCCGCAACGTGGGTATTATTTAATTATTTTTGACCACCGCACATTTTAAACTATGACCGATTTAGGTGGACAAGATTCTGAAACTTGTCCATATTTAAACTTTCGGGTCTTAGATTACGAAAAAAAGTATAAGAAAAAATTATAAAAACTAATTAATTATTTGACACCATTTGCGAGCGTACAGTGGTCAAACATCAAATGTATTTGCTAAAATCTAAAACTTCCCTACATTTTACGTATGAAGTCCCGGTATACGGGAAAAATAATACAAAAATCTATTTATATCTCGGAGTTGCTGAATCCTGCTTATAAATGTATTTTATATCATTTAGGAAATTCTTGAAATTATATATTGTAAAACTTTTGATTCGGAGTGTTGTGTCTGAAAAAAATTATGTATCACTTAAAACGCAAAAATTCTGTTATATGTAAAGACTAGAAGGGTTATTGAAATAAATCCTAGAAAAAGGTTACATTGTTTTTCGTTATTGAATGGGACATCATCATCATCATCATCATCATAATCGTTTCCTCTTCTACCGCGGTTCGGTGTGAGGATCCTGCCTGTAGAGTCTGGACCATATGTCTCTTTGTTGTGCCAACTCCACTCCAGTCTATTCCGCGCTTCCTGCATGCTTCCTTTACACCGTCCTCCCAGGAGATGCGGGGTCTTCCTCTGGGCCTTTTTCCCTCTGTGCGGGTCTCATACGTCTTCCTGGCACTTCTCTCCGGATCCATCCTAAGAAGATGTCCAAACCACCTCAGTTTTTGTTCCTCTAGAACGGTCTCCGCCGGTTTGACATCAAGGTTAGCCCGTATAGTGGCGTTCCGTATCCTATTTCTCCGTGTCTTTCTCTCTATTTTTCGGAGATACCTCATTTCCATGGCCTGGATTAGGCTCCTATGTTTTGAGGTAAGAGTCCACGATTCTGAGGAGTACGATAGGATAGGAAGAAATGTCGATTTATATACGGCTAATTTGGTCCGCTTTGACATCTCTCTTCTCCCTAGAAAACCTCGCCTTACCATACAGAACATCCTTCCTGCCGCTCCAATTCTCTGGGCCACTTCTTCGTCTATGTAGCCATTCTCATTGAGATGAGCTCCCAGATATTTGAAATTTTCGACCTGCTCTAATCTCTGTCCTCCAGCCCTTAGTATCCTCATTATCCTTCGGGGTTTCTTGAATGGGACATACATTTACAAATTGCTAAATTAGCTCACCAGATGAGATTGCAATGTATATTCAATAACGAGTTTGGAAATATTGTGTTTTATCTGTCTCAGCAATGACGCTAAACAAACCTTGAACACTATAAATGACCATGGAATAAAGATAATCCCACTGCCGGTTATTAGGCACTAGTGTGAACAGGAATGATCTCATTTACTATTTATTTGCAAACACGGTATAGCGGTAAATATTAGTATAAAGGGTCTTGTCAACTAATAATAAAAAGGTAAAGCACTGGAAAATTCCAAACTTTTGTCTCCCTAAAGTGGTGATTTTGCCCACGGTGCACGAACCATCTCACTCTTAATAAAATTCGAAACGGAAAATCACAAGTATTTACTGTAGCTGACAAAAGATGTTCCAATGAAGTCGAAACTTCCGGTTCCCAGTTCACTTCCTCTCTTCGAAAAGGGTAATTTGAAACTTTTTATCACCAAAGCTCGGCGATTGAAATGCAGATAGCTTCCTCGGGGGGAACGGTTAAATGAGCCAATCGGGGAGCAGTCTAAAACAATGAGGCCCTGGCCGAAATGTAAATGTGAAGATCTCTAATCTGGCTCCGGGGTCGCTGATAAGATTGATAAGGATCGCAGGCGCCGTTTTCGCGTAGGCTGACAAATACCAGCGAAGGAGGTGGGAGAGGGGTGAATCTGATATCTGAGGGGAGGGGGGGCGATTAGAGCGGGGATCTCTAATGGAACACCATTTCTTAGGGTCTCATTTAGCCACCCCCGGGATCAGTCATTCCCAGATCGGCTGAAGGGAGTCAGTTAAAAAGTTTCTTATCCCGAGGGGCGAGGCAAGATATCAGATGGAGGGGAGGATTAGATGTGACTTTGAACGAGGCCACTCCGGGCACTAACAGGACTAAATCAAGGGAACGGTAGACAAAGGGATATTAGCTCAAATTGACTTAAAACTTTCTCAAGTTTCAACGATAAAGAGATTGAGAGTGACATGCTACGCACTTCAGTTATAAGGAAGCTTTATCAATCTCATTCTCTATGCATTAGCAATGAGCCTTAAGTACGTTATGTGATGGCTCCAAAGAGAAGCTTTAGGTCTCTCCGATACATATAAGAGTAATCTATTTTTCTGGATCGGTGTACTGAGCCTTAATTTGATATTTTAACTCATTTAGAGGTAGTTTTATCTTACTAAACCAGTAAAAAAATATATATACATTTATCGAAGATGTATAGTCGACTGTTAGAAATTTAATAGGCACAAATAATCGGAAGTTAGTGTAATAATATTTTAATTATGCCGACTATTCGTCTCACAAGCTTGAACTAAAACGTCATCATAATTAAAATATTTTTAGATGAGGGGGTTCGGTCATAAAAGAAACACAATAAACAAAAAAAAACACAAAAAAAAAACAACACATTAAACATTGGTTGTTATGTTGTTTCTCTTAGCCCTGATAAAGGAAGACACTGTGGGACGAAACTTCGTCACACAATTAAAAATAAGTACTACTTGTTAATGAGTGTTTTTTTTATGACCGAACCCCCACTATATCTTACTCATCTAATATACTCATCTTTCAACTAAACTCCATCATTTAAAATATTTTTTGATTAACTCCCGATTATTTCTGCCTATGTTATATATTTTTACCTTTATTTAATAATTATATTCGGTACCCTAGTGTAGTAACCTGCAACATTTATGAATTTCATTATGGTGGCTATGTGTTGTTCTTAATCTTTTAGTTTATTAATTTAACGTCAATTGATACTGTTGTGGCTAATGTTACAGTAGGAGTCCAAAATGTTACCTATCCAGATTTAATTAGGATAGGCATCTTTAACGAGTACCTCATCGCACAGACTTAGGACCACTTGTTTACGTCCCCTTCAAATGACACAACAAAGGACTTTTTGCTCCATTAAAAAATCTTAGGGCTCCTGCTAGGTTTGAACCTGTGACCTTGGGCATAGAAGGCTGTTATGGTGGCAACTACGCAACAAATGAACCAATTCATCTTGTAGTGATTTCTTTATTGTTTTTCTTAGTCCCATTATTATTCTAGATGTCTCGGATTTTGTGCACTCAGTTAGCAAATTTTTTTGTTTGTTTATTTATTTAACTTTACTCTATGCTGTTGTGACTAATCGGACGATGCTAGAGTGAGAGTCCTACATTTTTCCTATCTAAGTTTAATTAGGAAACGGGTCTTTAACGAGCATCTGACATTTCACAGGCTCGGGATCACTTTTTTACGTCCCCTAAGAAGAACGATATAACTAAGGATTTTTTACTCCCATTAAAAAATCCTAGGACTACCTGCGGGTTTGAACCCGTGACCTTTGGCATAGAAGGTTAGCCACCCTGCTACAGGTGATCCCAATTAGAAAATATTCCGTTTGCTGAGTTTTATTTAGCAAATATTAAGTTTGCTGAGTTTTATTACATTAGGTGCTTTAAGGTATCTTAGAAAGTATCCATGTGTAAACTGGCAATGCTCTGTTTCAAGTGTGCACATGTTAACTTCCTCCCTTCTTGAAGCTCTAGAACTGGTTTTTCATTTCTGACGTTCAGATTTTCCTACTTCTAATTTTCACTATCATTTTTCAGCCGCCCCTCATTTTTATGAATAACCTGTTCCTCCATTAAAACACCCAATATTCCACTGTGATTCTCTTTATTTTAGTTATTCCCCTTGTCTTATCATCCCGACCAAACAGGCTCCTCGGCCAGCTTTATCGTTTCCTAGGATTATGCAGTGGGCTAGTACCTGTACGGGAACCATAGTTTTTAAATAGTTTTAAAAATACTAAAATGTTTGAAACAGACATATTCTGGTAAAACCCACGAAACGTTGATCGGTTGTTTATATATTAAATATAAATGTTTTTTGTGCAAATTAATTATAAAGAAAATTGTTTTCTGATCCCGCTTTAAAAATAAATAAATAATCAACTGAAGAAAAAGATTTAACATTGTCTGAACATCGCATCTTATTAGCATTGATAAAAAACGGCTAAATATATACAAGTTGAACAAATTTGATAACCAACTAAAAGGAAAAAAGAGCATATATATATATATATATTACATATATATATATATATATATATATATATATATATATATATATATATATATATATATATATTTTTTTTTTTTTTTTTTTTTTTTCCGAACACAGGCATAGTAATAGAGATATAGATTATATCGCTGGAAAGCTGAAGGTTTAGAGAAAAAAAAAGTTATCTTGTCTACAATTTTGCAGAAGACAAAGCGACGAATAGATCACTAAATATAAATCTTTAAACTTTTGTTTAACTTTGGCTCTATTTAAAAGTTATTTTTCTTTTTTAATATATTTATATTGAAATTTACAGCTGTATAAAATACAACAAGCAAATATGCTGAAATGAAAACACATGAAATAAACATGAAGGGCCCATAGGCAGTACTCTTTAGTTGTGAGTCTAAACAAGAAGGTCCCGAGGCCACCTTCTTTCCAGACGCCTCGGAGGATTATCACGAATTAAAGAGGAAGCAAGTATTGAAACTAATGGATTAGAGTGGGAGTGGAATTTATCATGTAAGGAGTGATACCTGGTACGGGCCAAATCAGCAACATATGGAACATTAAGGTCTTTGTGGATGATTTTATTCGTAACAAAGTTCTTAAATTGATTTTAACAACCAGATGCCACCGAAATTCTTGTTTACATCCTACAAAATTAATTTAACACAATTATTGACATTTTGTTTAGTCAGGATCAACCATGCAGAATGCCTTTTGTCTCACATGGCTGATTATGTAGCCGAAGCAAATGAACATTGCGATAACGAAAACAACAATGCAAATTTGAATGCAACACGTTTCGAAATGTTACAACAGGGATTGCTACTTCAGCGTTAGTTCATCCTTTCACCACAGCGTGATTATGTTTTCTCTTAGCACGTTAAATGCCTGCACGATCTCCAAGCAACGATACAACGGTCGTATTATTTAGACTTTAAAGGACGTAAGTAAGCCGTTTCAGTCCGATGTGGCTATTTCATTACATCTTATTGCTAATAGAAATCGTGAGAATGTATATTTACAATTTGTCTATATATGATTTACAATTAAATAACACTGCACATTCGTTATTAGTAAATAACGATTCTGTTACTGTCTCCCGAATATGAAGAATAGTGTCAAAACTGGCTCATTAAAATAAATCCCATCAAATCAGCTTTACTATACGCCAGTTGTGCAGGCAATGCCCATGGGGTCAGTGAGATGTCATTGGGAAATCATTTTCAATTACCTTAAAATAAAATATTTGTAAGGCCTTGGTTTTTAATATGAATCATACACACTACATAGACAAAGTTATCATTCTAAGTAATATAAAGTGTGTATAGCTACTGTTCACAATCTCGACATTAAAAAAATCTGGTGCGCGAAACACTTACCTCCCTTATTTATATAAAGTTAAGAATTTTTAAATAAATTTAGAAACGAAATAAATCGTTAACGAATTATTTACATTGGATTTTAATAGAAAACATGTATTTTATTAAATAATCTATTATATTATTATCTACGACAATCAGTTTGTTTTATTGACTTTTCATCACTCTCCGTTAACTTTTACAACGGTATGTATTGTATAAGATAATATTTTTTCTAAAATCATTAGCCTTCCAAAGGTGTACTGTTATTAAGTTCAAAAATAAAATTGCATTAATTTTTTTTTTTTCTCCTTTAGTTGGGTTTCGAATCCGTTCAACTTATATATTCACCCGTTTTTTAGCAATGCTAATTAGATAATATGGTCAATTTTATAAAATCTGCAAATTAAAGGTACTTTAGAAAAAGAAATTTTAAAATATTGGCATTTAAACCCTGTTAGAATTAAAACTACATGATATTAAAGCACGTCTAATTTTACATCAATAAAGCGAGTCTTTATTGAGAAAATCGTAAAAAGGTGCAAAATGTATGAAGCGCTTCTGGTTAGCTAATTTTGGTTAGAAAGTTGCTGTAACATCTCGGGCGTACATTTGTCTTCAATATGAAATTTCAGTTTCATAGGACTTTTCGTTTACGCGCTGGACTTACCATTCACACACACACCTTATTGCGGGACTTGGTCATTTGAACTCAGGGGACCCTAAAACGTGCATTTCCGGTGCAACTGAAATTCGAAACTTTTCACGATCGCGCTACTTTCCCTTACTATATATTGCATATAGCGAAAGTATACTATAGGTAAGCGAAAGTAAAAATTAACCATTTTATATCGTGCACAACGCGGAATTGCGGATTTTGTACTCTGTGAATATAATTGAGTTAATAGTATCGCGGAGACTCAAATGGTGAGTAAAGTTGTTGGGCTCGGTGAGGAGCGGATTCCGAGAAAGTTGGTATTCGTTCGTATAATCAAATCGCTGTAGAACAAATACCTAGTACTCTACTTTGACAAATTTCTTCCTTGGAATTCTCACAAAAGACTCAAACGACAAGATACTGCTCGTTGATACCGAATACTAAAGCACTCTTTCGACAAACGCGCTATGTGTGTTTATTTATTTAAGGTCACTTTATGCTGCTGTGACTAATCGGACGATGCTAACGTGGGAGTCCTAAATTTTATTAGGATAGGGATCTTTAACGAGAACCTTACATCGCACAGGCTCGGGACCACCTTTTAACGCGCTATTTACACACACAAAAAAACAACAAAAAAACTCATTTACTAGCTGTATCTCGCGGCTTTGCTCGCGAAGATATCATTTTTTTTTTATTTTACAAGTGTATGGTAAAGATTAGCAACAATACATACTACATCGCTCTCGACCAATCAGCTACTCTTTCAAATATTTTTATGTAAAAAAAAAAAACCTAATTTTTTCGGTCAAATTTACAATAAACATACTCGCTATTGCTTTGGACGAAGAAATTTCACCAATAAATCTTCTAAATAAAGGTAAAACTATCCGTTAATAAAAAACATTTATATATAGTTAGTTTAATTAAAATCGTTAGAGACATATTCCGAAAAATGGATGATATGAATTTAGTGAATAGTATAAATTTCCACTTTCCTCGGTAATTTTTTAAAAATTTTTATTAAGATATATACAATTTGTTTCTATATGGACATTGGTAATAGTGATATGAGATCTCGTTGTTTGTTTATTTAATATCACTTTATGCAACTATGGCTAATCGGACGATGCTACAGTGGGAGTTCTAAATTTTGCCTATCCAGGTTTTATCAGGATAGGGATCTTTAACGAGTGTACCTGACATCGCACAGGCTCGGGACCACATTTTTAACGTCCCCTTCGAAGGACGGCATAACTAAGGATTTTTTACTCCTATCAAAAAATCCTAGGACCACCTGCGGGTTCGAACCCGTGACCTTTGGCATAGGAGGCTGTATGCTAGCCACCCAGCTACAAGGGATCCCATGAGATCTCGTTCACAGAATTTATACAGTATACAAGTCAAATAACATAAAATATAATATATATACAAAAAAACAAGAACCTATAATTGAGATAAATGAAATAAAGAAGTAATAAATACATTAGCATCATAACTCTCGGTAAATAATAATGAAAACTTGTAGCATTCCAAAAATTTACATATTTCGTTTGTGGAATCTCATTTACATTCCACTTTTGGTTTTTTTTAGTTGACCATACCAAACACAGACTGTTCTACGGGTTTTGATTCATTCACTAAAAATTGTCTTTCAGTAAAACTCAGATTGGATAAATTTCATGCTTTTTTATGGCTATATATTTCTTATGTATCTAAGCAAAAATAAAAGGGGCAAATACAAATATTTTTTTCGAACAACTTCACTTCTTTATATTACGTCAATAAAAAAATAAAGATAAAAAAAAAAAAATACTTGGATCATAATTACAAGGCCGTGAAATTTTGCCTCGTGAACACTTCACACTTTAATGGGCAATAAATATGGGGATAGAGAGAATATCACGGTGAATTAGATAAGCTTTGTTATATTTTACCATAAAATACAATATATATATATATATTTAAGCATAATTTCCTTAAAGTAGTAGTACTACTAATGAAAATTGGGTAATAAAGAATAATAATTGAATTTTAGTTTTTAGTTTTTTTCTTAGCTAAGAAAATATTATTAAAGCAAGAAGCAATTATTGAAAAAAAAAATGGCAGCAAGTAGAAAATCAGAATTACAAAAACAATCAGAATAAACCTACACAACTCATGAATTTACCCCTTTGTTAAAATCAATTAAGGAACATTTAAATAAAGTTATGAGGGAAGAAAAGAAGATATAGGAAAAAGAAAAAATGAGTTCATTAAATAATCTATTATATTATTATCCACGACAATCACTTAGTTGTATCCGCTTTTAATCACCCTTTAACCGCTTTTAATTCCCTTCCATCAAACATCCGCCATGCTCCTTCCCTTTCTACATTTAAATTCCTTCTTTTCCAGCACCTTCTAACATCCCAAAATGACGCTGCCTGACGTATATTTTAAATATGAAATATTTTAATATAATTTTTTTCCTTTGGTTCAATCTTAACAGTTTTTGTTTAGTTTTTTTATATCGTTATTTTTGTTACTAGAAGATTTCATTTCATATATTTGTATTTTTATTTATGTTTTAATTGTATTATCTTACATTAATTCTTGGTCTAATATAGATCCTTTATTATTTCAGAGTTAATGTTATTTTAAGAATACTAAGTATTAGTAGAATGTTACTAATTATTTTTGTTTTATTTAATTTTTTTTTTGTTTCTTTTTTAATTTGGTTCTTTTTTTAGTTCTGTTATCAACTCATATATTTCTCATTTTTTTCTAACATAAATTAGCTTCTGAAGATTGTTTTTATTTTATTTATTGTTGTATACAAAGTCATCAATTATTGTAAATAGTAGTTAATCATGTTCATCCTGTCTGTTGGTCAGATATATTGTATATTTGTATATATTGTATATTATTGTATATATATTGTATATTTGTATGTTGTATATTTTAACTGTACAAAGCTGTTATTCTAAAGGGACCCAGTCCCAGAATAAAAATTATTTTCTATCTATCTATCTCTATATACCTTCGTACAACTTTATGTATAAGATTATATTTTTTCGAACATCTTTATCTTTCCAACGGTATATTATACGTCTATTTTACTGTTCCAATCTAAAAAAAAAATACATTAATAAATTTTTTTTCTATTATAGAATACACATATATCCTTTAGTTGGATTTCTAATTCGTTCAACTTAGATAATTACCTATTTTTTATTATTGCTAACAAGATGAAACGGTATTTTTTTTTATCTAAAAAATTAAAGGTATTTTAGAAGAAGATTTAAAATATCGGTATTTAAGCCCTGTTAGACTATTTCAGAATAAAATTAAAGACCATTAAATTTGGCATCCATATAGAATTTTAATCAAAATCGATACCACCTTTTGCGTCCCATTCCTCATTTATCAATTTTTATATTATAAATCATTAACTAGTCATATAGAAAAATTAATTTTTCTCTTTCATAAATTAATATTTATTAAAATTTGAAAGGCTGAAAGGGTAAAATATCTCTTTTTAAAACAAAAATTTCTTTATTTATTTATCATTCAAATACAAAATTTTCCAAAACCTTTTATTATCCCGAAAAGACGCTTAAAAATTGTAATATTTATATTCTCGAAATCAACTTTAAAAGAGAAGTAATATTCGTTCATTATTATTTTATTTACTTATTTTTAATTTTGTTCAACACAATATTTCCTAAGAATTGTTTTTATTCTATTTATATATATATATATATATATATATATATATATATATATATATATATATATATATATATATGTACATGCGTATGTGATATATACACATATGTTTATCCATAATTGTAAATAGTAATTAATTATGTTCCTTCTGTGTGTTGGCCAGACATATATATTTGAACTGTGAAAACCAGTTATTCTTAAGGGACCCAGTCCCAGAATCAATATTATTTTCTATTCTATATTCCCTTCAGGACATTATTTATTAATATAAGGAATAGTCTTTAAGAAAAAGAAAAATTCCGCTGGGCCTAGGACTTTTTGACGTCCAATCACGTCTAGTAAAAGATTCATTATTAGCATATTTTGGAGGAAGATGGGTCTTCCTACATTTTATTATTTTTAAAAAATCCTAAGGCCATCTACCGGTTTCGAAACCACAAATTTAGGCATGAAACGCAGTCATGCTGACCTCTAAATCACACGTGACCCCAGTTCAAATGAAGTTATTGACTTCATAATTATAGTAATTATCTTTTTTAATCTTATTTCAAATAATTGCTGAGTCACATAACTCCTGCGAAAGGCACGTGAAGTCACCATTCCTTGTACTAAACCCATAACGTTTTCCTGACCCCAATCGGCAGTAAGCTAATAATCACCCCTTTATTGAGTGGTTAACTCGGGCATTTTAAATTTAAATTGACTCTTTTTTTTTTTGTTCGTTTTCTTTTCCTGAATAGATGGGCGATAAGGGAACATAATGCCACCGACAGGCCAAGCCACGTCCTTGGTAGTATAATAGTCATGATAAAAAACTATCAAATTAACTGAGAGCGATAGCACGCCAGGATCGTAAAAAGTACATAGCGGCCGGGGAGCGGGTGCCTTGTTTGGAGCGCGATAAGCACGAACGGGTAAACAAGATCTAAATAATAAGCCGTCATTATTACCACCGGGTTTCTGTTTTCTGCAACCGGGATACTCCAATCAACCGTGCGCAGAAACTGCTCCTCGTAGTAAGTAATAATTTCTTAGCTGCGATACACCACGCCATCGGCAAGAAAGGTCCATTGGCCCCGAAGATATTGCAAAACGTGAATTACGGCCATATCTGAAAGCTAGTTGCTATTCCATAAAATTAATAATAACCGGACTTTTTTTATAACTATTTTATACCGATTCTTGCATGAGGCAGATATTAGGTTGTAAAATAAGTTGGCATCGTTTTTCAATTTAATCCTCTCTGTGTTTATAAAATCATCTTTACTTAGTTAATCACATATTCTAAAAAAGGATTAATTAAAATGCTTTTATCCATTAGTTTACTACAGAGGTCTTATCTTTAAGTGGCATTTTGTTTGCTCAAAGTGGAAGAGAAAAAAAATCTGGTACGGGCAACACACGACTTTCACTTACCTCCATTTTTAAAATCAATGAAAGAATTTTCAAATACAGTTAGAGATAAAAATACGTGAAATTATTAAAGAATTAAGGAAATTGAATTTATATAGAAACATGTGTTTCATTAAAAAATCTATTATATTATTATCTAAAATAATCAGTTAGTTTTATGTTCATTTCATCACTCTCTATTAACTTTTAAAAGCTTGTGTATGGGATGATATTTTTTCTAAAATCTTTAGCTTTCCAACGGTATATCATTCATGTATATTACTGCTCTTATGTTCAAAAACGAAAAATTGCATTAAAAAAATATTTTTTCTGTTTTCTCCTTTAGTTGGGTATCGAATTTATTCAATTTATGTATTTACCTGTTTTTCATCAGCGTTAGCAAGATAATCTAGTTATTATTATTAAATATACAAAATTAAATGTACTTTAGGGGAAGAAAATTTAAAATATCGGCATTTAAGCCCTGTCAGACCATTTTAATCAGAATAAAACCTACATGATATTAAAGCCCATTAAATTTTACATCGATATAGCGAGTTTAATCAAAATCGTCGAAACCGTTTTCGAGAAAATTGAAAAAAGGTGCAAAATGCATGGTATAAAGTGCCTCTTCTGGTAACCTCATTTTGATGAAAAACGTTTTGTCACGTCTCGGGCGTATAGTTGTCTTAAATATGAAATTTCAGTTTCATAGGACTTACCGTTTCTGCCCGGGAGTTACCACACACACACACACACACACACACACAGACCTTTTTGCGGGACTTGGTTATTTGGACTCAGGGGACCCTGAAGTGTATTTCCGTTGAAAACTGGAATTCGAAAATTTTTACGATCGCAATACTTCCCCTTACTATATATAGTAAGTGAAAGTAAAAAAATAATTTTCGTCATTTAATGATTAATTATTTTTGAAATGCCAAATCCGCTGCATCAGTGGTTAGCTCGGTCCAGAACTTTGACACTGAAGAAGCAAAGCACTCAGGTCATTTTCAGCTATTGATGGCCAAATTAAAAAAAGTATCTGGAAGATGGCAACAATAGATCAAAATGGGTCATATATAATTTTAAAAAATATTTACACGAATGTGATGTTTTTATTGAAATCATCAGTAAAAAAATCTATTAACATATTTTAAAACCCATTATTGTAAAGTATCCTTACTAGAGTATTAATGTTGATTACCACAGAATTATTTCGATTCATGTCCTTTTTAAAAGGGAAACGAATAAAAAATGGTGGATCTTTTCCATTTTAAATCGCATTCTAGTTAGAAGATATGACTATTGTTCAGAATGCTTTAAAGTTCTCAAGTTTTCGAGTCACCAAATAACTGCGATGATCAGTACTGGGATCACTTGTAGCTGGGTGGTTAGCATAACAGCCTCCTATGCCAAAGGTCACGGGTTCAAACCCGCAGGTGGTCCTTGGATTTTCAAATGTGAGTAAAAAATCCTTAGTTATGCCGTCCTTCGGAGGGGACGTTAAAATGTGGTCCCGAGCCCCTGCGATGTCAGGTACTCGTTAAAGATCCCTATCCTAATAAAACCTGAATAGGCAAAATTTAGGACTCCCACTGTAGCATCATCCGATTAGCCATAGTAGCATAAAGTGGCGTTAAATAAAAAACAAAGAAACTGCGATGATCAGATTCTGAAGAGAAAACAAATTATGAATAATGACTTAAAAATACAAAACGTCATCAAACTACTGATATTGGTCCGTTTTTAAGTAGCTTAACAAAGGTACTGGTTTATATATATATATATATATATATATATATATATATTTTTTTTTTTTTTTTTTTTTTTTTTTTGTTACGGCAAACTTAATCCATAGTCCATTTGTGAATGGTTTATAAGTAAAATCAAATTTTAAGATTTTTGCTTTTATCCATGGTTTTCTTCAGAAATAAGATCCATCGAGATTAACACATTCAATCATTATGATAATGTATATTCATATTTCACTGTACGCTGTATACCAAAACTAAAGTGAATTGTAAGATAAAAACCCTAGGAATATCAGCCATGCTTCCCATCATGGCTGATGGCTACTGCGGTCTACTTAAAGGAAAAAAAAAAGAAACGAAAGGAAAAAAAAAACAAGGTTCGATCCAATTTCATGACCGCAAGATGGGCCGACCCCGGAGAAAATGATTCTATTTCCTCCAGAAATTATCGGGAACCACAAAAGCACAAAACGGTACGTCATTTTTTATGTTATCCTCTTTGGATGTTTGTGTGTCGTGGCGAAGATCAAAAGCAGAAAGCATCCTCTTTGTCCAAGGATAATCACACGGATCTAGGAATGCGGTTTTAGATGAAAGGAGCTCACCTGCTTCCCAGAGGCGCCGCCTTCAGGATTCTCGAGGAATATTCTAATCCTGAGAGAGATCAAAGGGACCGACACGCAGTTGGTGCCGATGAGGCCCTGGATATGGAGTAGGTCATTAGTACTCGGGGCTGTTTGTTCGCGGGGCAGGTAGCTATGCCAATTATTGCCTGCTTTGGGATTATTATGTGTTTTTTAGTGATTTTCTGGCAACAGAGTTTGTTGAAAAAAAAAAAAAAAAGGCCAAAGAGAACACATAAATAACAATATATTCCAATGTTTAGGAAAATGCTACTAAATTTGTGACAGCTAATTCACATAAGTGTTAATGGAATAAGAGAGGAATTCTTTTCAAAATAAATTTTCCCCCTTAACAAAACGATTAATAAAAAAAAACCTCTTCTATCAATGAATGGGGTGATAATGAAATCAAGAATAATAAAATTCTTGATTTTACATATATAAAAACATGAAAAAGAAAATCTGGTGCGTGCAACACAGGACTTTCACTTACCTCCATTTTTAAAATAAATGAAAGAATTTTCAAAAACAGTTAGAGAAAATCTGGTGTGGGCAACACACGACTGTCACTTACCTCCGTTTTTAGAATTATTAAAAGAATTTTCAAAAACAGTTAGTGATAAAAATGAGTGAAACCATTAAAGAATTAGTTAAATGGAATTTCTGTAGAAACATGTGTTTTGTAAAAAAATTACTTAGTTTTATCGGCTTTTCATCACTCTATATTAACTTTTAAACCTTGTGTATTGAGTATTATGATTAGTTATTATATGTTTAGTTCCTGAAGAAATCACTACAACCAATGAAGAGTTTTGGGTTCAGTACATATAGAGATTCGTACTGTTTCTAGGCCAACGGCCATGCAACGAGGTGATTCGGCCGAGATCACGCTCAGCCGCCAGGTTTCCACCTATTTTCGGGTACGCACTTTATTATGGGAAAAACCTATATATTTTCATGACACAAAAATGTGGTAAAAATATGCCCATCATACCATTGAAGTGAATTTACTAGGAAACAAAATGACGTTAAAATAGCTGATATATCCTAAACAGAACGACCAGTGCATATTTTTGTCCCGAAAAAGAGCGTTTAGAACCACTGTGTAACGAGATCAGGTTTATTGTGCATCACGGTATTGTCAGCAATAAACGATTGGTTCTGGTTATTATTATAAATTGATTTTAACAACGGAGGTAAGTGAAAGTCGTGTGTTGCGCGCACCAAATTTGTTTTTTGTAACACTTTATCTATCCTAAAAAAATATAAAAAAAATTTCAATATCTCACGGTGTAAAGGGAAGCCAGAGATTTATTTTTAGCAAATGCGATGGCGTTAACGAGTTCAAAAATTCGCGGAGGGGGCCCCACCACCTGTTCTGGGGCCACCCCCTTGATTAATATTTGAGGCCGGCGGAGAAGTTTGGCACTTAGGTACAACAAGACCCCAAAGAGCCGCCCATATTTATGTAACAACTTTTTGTTAGTGCGGCCATTACCAGAGGAAGGGGGAATGCTGAGTTACAGTTCTCTCCTTACCCAATCTTAGTTCCTAATCTCCTTCTACCGCAATCCGCAATCTTACCTGAAACACAGAAACAGAAAAAAATATGTTAGATTTATACAGGATAATCAAAATGCGATTTTGGATTAATCTGGTTTCCCTCCTTAATGCTTATGCTCTGGGGGCCCGCGGTCGGATTGGAAAACTTTGAGCTCGGACTAAATCCGGGAGAAACTTCTTTATCTCATCTACCTCAACAGGGAAATCATGATATCGGGTATCATTGCTTAGGAAAAAAGATGTCTTTACTTTATATAACAAGTTTAAAGCTACATTATACAAAGAACAAAGATTAAGTTTTCTCTATTCAAGTAATCTCGTGAAAATTGTTTCTTTTAATATTGCGGTGGTAGGGTAAGCATTAAGGGGAGAAAGAAAGATATAGAAGATTACAATTCATTTTATTTTATTTTTTCTTACATTTCTTAAATATAATAAATGAATTATTATTTATTCTGTTATTTCAGCTGTGACAACGGCTGATCAATGATAACGAGAAAAAATGAAATCCAGGAGGAAATGAAGTCTCGGTTAAAGGCAGGAAATGCGTGTTATTATTCATTTGCTAAATTACTTAGCTCGCGGCTTCTCTCTAAAAACTTAAAGGCTAGAATTCATAAAACTATTATTCTTCCAACGGTCCTTTACGGATGTGAAACGTGGCCGCTTACTTTGAAGGATGAACAACGGCTTAAGGTTTTCGAAAATAAGGTACTACGTAAAATATTTAGTCCAAAGAGAGATGAGTCCACTGGGGGGTTTAGAAGGTTGCACAACGCGGGATTGCGGAGCTTATACCCTGTGAATATAATCGAGTTGATAGCATCGCGTAGGCTCAAATGGGCGAGTAAAGTTGTTGGGCTCGGTGAGGAACGACTGGTAGGTGTCCGAAAGGTAGGTCGATGGGAGGATTGCGTTAAGGCTGATCTCGGGTGCTTGGGCTTGAACGGTCTGTAGACAGTATTTGGTGGTATCGGCATCGGACCTTCGGGTTCGGTAGGCCTGTTATTATTATTGTATCAGCCGTGCGGCTACCCAGGGGCACACCTAGCCTGTATCAAGTGGGTACCTAAAAAATCAGGGAAGAACCTGACGGATGATAAAACAGAATTACAACCTTTGCTATTTTGTTTTATTTACAAACCTATTCACCAGCTTTGATTATGTTACTACCTTCAACCATAAAAAGAACTAATCTCTGAATTCCAAATCATGTATTGAACCTAAAATCATGCGTTGTACAATTAAAGGTTTTTTTCTTGTCTATTAACTAAAATATAAGAAAAATAAAACTGTAGCATTACGACAGCATACCCTGGTAATCTACTCTACTATTAGTGGTAGATAACTATATAAGTAATAATAAGCTTGTTAATGGAGTAATATGCTCTGTTGGCTGCTTGTCCACCTCTCATCTTATCTTCACCTTCTATTATCACTGATGAAATTCATCCCAGGTACTGGAAGCTTGAATTAACCTCAAAAGCGATTTAACTTGTTGATTTCTTTCTATCACCATCATATATGTATTCATTATATCACCATATCAATACTTGACCACAACACGAAGAAATTCTAGACTATGTTCTTGCTGTTCTCTGTAGAAATAAATTAACAGAAAAACAGTATAGTAGATTGGAGCTCAGAGAACTTTTCCAATGTAATAACGGACAGTACCAATCTGAAGTTTCGGATGGACTATAGACATTAAGAGCCCTGGCAGAGGATGCAATGCGATACACCCCAACTACTAATCGCCAACTGCACCCCGAGGAAGGCAGGCTCCCCCACCTGGGGTGTCCGGTCTCCTGCCAAAAGTTGGAAGGTGAAGCTGCTCTCAGGGGAATTGAGGGGCAATAAAGAACAACTTCACTCCCTCCGTCGGAGCGTCCTTGCAATTTGTACCCGCTGTAGGGAGTGTAGTACCGCCCTTCCAGGTGTCTACTATAGCCCTTCGGCCAACTCCCCAATACGGAGTTCGCAAGCTTTAGTTTAGCATGTTAAACCGGTATCTGTCAAGTTTCTACATAACGCGAAATAGAATATATTAAGCAAAACGCTTAACTTCACAGGCTTCTTTGTCTATTAAATGCAATGTTAATTAAGTATAAGATCATCAACAGTCATTCAGGTGATCAATCATACTAAATTCACGATCGTGAGCGACCGAGCAGCCTGATACTGCTACTGGTGATTTTCTGCATCAGTAAGCTATAAGATACTTATCACTCAGTAACAGTGCATTGCACTCAGATATAGTATATCGAAAGTTGTTTGAATATAATTATACACGATAATAGCTGTTGATAAATTAATTAGCTTCAAGATGACAACAAATAGGTTTCATAAACACGTAGTTACGAAAATGTAAAAAACAACCGAAACATAAACTACACTTCCAAAACTATTGGGTTGTGTCACATGAAATGTCCGTTTTCAAGGTAAAAGATTTTTATTAAAAATACGACATGAAAACAAGATAATTTTATTCGAAGTATTTACATTCTTTTTCTACACATTTTCCCCAACGTGACACCAACTTTTTTATCCCCGAACTGAAAAACTCTGAGCTTTGAAGTGAAACCCAATATAATACATAACTTTATCTTCTATTAAGCTGCTAACCTAATAGCTCCTTCTAAGTTAGTATTTTTTTAAAAGCTTTGCATTTTACGCATTAAGGTTATCAGAACTCAGTGTCTCAGTTATATCTTCCAATTCCTTCAATTTAAATCATCAATTCAGTCCCGCTCTACCAGATCCCATCTTACTGACCTCTACCCTCTTCCTCACCGTACTGCTGCCTCTGTCATGTTCATTTTGGTCAAATCAACCTCTCTTTGGAATTCTATATCCTGAGATCCGTCACGCAAGAACTGCTTCCCCCTTAAAATCGCTCGTTTAACCACCATCTCTTCTCCCAGTCAAAAAGACTATAATCTCAAACAGCAGATGCTTGAAAATACCAATTTTGTTGTGTTTATATTATTTCAATTATCACTAATGAAGTAGCTATTTTTGTTTATTTATTTCATTCTAATTTGTAAAAATGTACATATTTTATAAGCTTAATTAATTAGTTTAGTTTAGCTATTTGTTGTTTAAAGCTATGACCACATTGTTCTGGTCGTCAAATCTTTATTTCTATTTCATTCTTTAGTTTGTTTTCATTTAAATATTTTTTTCTGATTCCAGTTATCAGGGCATCAAATCTTTTATAAGTTGTGGCTTGACCATTCAAGATTTTTTTTCCCTCTATGCTCATCTGGTTGTCTTGATCTCCAAAATATTTGCGATTTTTCACCATCTTCAATAATGACCGATTTTTAGAAAACGGCGTAAAGCGGACAGCGGAAAAACAGATTTTTTTAAATTCGTTATTCGGGTTCTACGGATCTTGAACCGTAAGCCCTTCAAAATTTTGAAGGCCGTAATTTTTTTTTGGTTCATTATTGGAAATAATAAACCAAAATATTTATTGAGATAATTTTTTTTTTTCCCAACATAAGAATAGTAATATAGATGTATATTGTAGGAAAGAAAAAAAATGTTTGAAGATAATGTAAACTGACGAATAGGGCCTAAACACAAGTGATTATTGTACATAATTTTATATACTTATAAAAAAATGTTTCTAACGAGACTTAATATAATTCTACAAAATTTTTTTTTTTTATGTTTAATTTTGTCTTAAATTGCTTTAACACCCTGGGAAGTGAAGGTGGTGAGTTACCCGCACGAGATTTTTTTTTTTTTTTTTTTTTTTTTTTTTTTTTTTTTAGTTATTATTGTGAGTCATATTTCAAGTCGGCTCTCGGATTTCTTGCTTTTACAGTTGGATTTCACTTCAGCACAGTCTTGAAAACATCATCAGACTTCAGGATAACAACAACAGTTATTATTGGAGCAAACAGCGGTAAGTTGTGATATAATTTACAGTGTAAAGTGAATGCTGAGTCACCTCTTCATATCAGCTGATTGCCAATAGCCCGGCAAGGCTGGTCTTGCTTAACTTTTTTTAAGTTATTGTTTTTTTCCCACATCTGGTTATTATTTAATTACTTTCTATACATGAAATGCGATATTATCATCAAGTAATGTCCTCCAAAGCTTCAACTAAAAGATCTAGATCTAGTGGTTCAATCCCGTCACCTACAAAACAAAGACCCCGCCGTGATACTAATAAAAGATTTAATCTACAAGCAACCCCTTCCGGTACTAATTCAGAATCTGAACCACAACCTGGCACATCGTCACAAGGGATGACTGACGAATCGCCGTTTTTCACCCCAAATCCTTTTCAGATTTTACATAATGAAAAAGAAAACATGGAATCTACTCCTATACCTAGTGAACCACGGCCTCCTCCAATATTTGTCAAAAATATTAGAAATTTCCAGTTGTTGTGTGCGCAATTGAACAAAATTACCGAATCTACCAGCTACTACTGTATGAGTAGAATCAATGATACCAAAATATCTCCTACTACTGCCGAGACATATAGAAAAATAGTGAAATACCTAACTGAAACCAAAGCAGATTTCCATACCTATCAGCTACGCCAAGAGAGAGCTTTAAGGGTTGTAATCAGAAACTTACACCCCTCGACACCAGTTGAAGCTATTAAAGAAGAACTAACGGAGATGGGCTATAAAGTGCGGCAAGTCACTAACGTCCTAAAGGATAAAATTCCTCTACCTCTCTTTTTTGTGGATTTGGAACCAGCTGAAGGAGTTGAAAAAATCTATGACCTCAATAGATTGTACTATTCCAGTGTAAGAGTTGAAAAACCTTACACAAAGAGAGAGATAATTCAGTGCCATAATTGTCAAGCATATGGTCATACTAAAAGTTATTGTCATCACATACCTCGATGCGTGAAATGCGGTGAACAGCACAAGTCTGTGGAGTGTACAAAACCAAAATCAACACCAGCTGTATGTGCTCATTGCCTGAAGGACCACCCGGCCAACTATAAAGGATGCCAAATCTATAAGGAGCTGAGGACCAGGTTTCAAAAACCTCAAGTACTGGATGAAACAGCAAGACAAGTAAGAAACAGAAGAGAACCCTCAAAACTTATTGATGCCAATGTATCATTTGCCCACTTACTTGGAGGTGGGAATCAAAGTACTGAAGCCGTGGCCCTGCCGGAACTACAAAATGTACCTCAATCCATTCCACATATACCTCTTTCTCAAAATGTAACCAATCCTAAGAATCCTAATCCACCACAAATCTCTCATATTCCTCCTCCTTCAAACGCCACAGACCTAACCAGTTTGATGTCATCCTTTATTTCCGAAATTAAATCCCTTGTTATGCCCCTAATATCACTCCTTACGAATCTCGTAACAAATCTCATTCCTGCCTTAAAAAAACCATAAATGACCTCACCTAATTCCTTATCCATTCTCCTTTGGAATGCGAATGGTGTTAGAACTCACACTGACGAACTTACAGCCGTACTGCAGGACAAAAACATTGATGTTGCACTCATTACTGAAACTAGACTAACCACTAAACAGTACTTTAAAATACCAGGATACACGACATACCGGACAGACCATCCAGACGGCAAAGCCCATGCCGGTACTGCTGTCATAGTCCGCCGATCCCTCACCCATCACTTACACCCAATTTCCGCCCACGATTACCTACAAGCAACTTCCATCGTTATCAAAACCTTTTCCTTTCCGCTTATCATCGCATCAGCATACTGCCCTCCTAAACATCCCATTTCCTCTGCCCAATTTGGATCCTTCCTCAACTCCTTGGGTAATCACTTCATTTTGGGTGCAGACTTAAACGCTAAGAACCAACAGTGGGGTTCTAGAACCACCAATTCTCGTGGACGGACATTGCAGTCTGCACTCAACTCCCGACGCTTTCATCTCCTACCTCCCGATTCTCCTACCTACTGGCCAACAGATCCTAACCGTAATCCTGACATCCTTGACTTCTTCATCCACAGCGGATTAGGCTCTCTGAATTTGTCCATAGCTCGCCTTGATGAACTATCCTCTGATCATAGTCCATTGATTCTAAATGTATCCATAACACCTATTCCTAAACCTATCCCACCGTCATTCATTAGGGGCCCTGTCAACTGGAACCTCTTCCGCGAAATTCTCACTAATGATATTGACCTCAGAGTGATTCTCAAAACCATAAATGACCTTGACGACGCCGTATATTCCTTTACAACCGCTATTCAACAAGCCGCCTGGACTGCCTCCTCTCCCAAACAATCCCAAATAATTCCTTACAAAAGCCATTTACCACAACACCTGACAGACCTCATCAACAGCAAACGTCGAGCTAGAACATTATGGCAACGCACCCGCCACCCAGAAGATCGCCGCTCCTATAATTTTTTTTGTAGAAAATTAAAGCGGGAGTTGGCGATCTTCCGTTCCCAATCCTACAATACCTACCTCTCCTCTCTCTCGACTCGTGATTCCCTGTGGAATGTCACGAAGAGAATCCTAAAATCCCACACCATTTCCCATCCTCTCCGGCGCTGTGATGGTTCCTGGGCTGCTTCTGACAAGCATAAGGCCGAGGAATTCGCACAGCACCTTTCCAAAGTTTTTACTCCTCATCCAGAGCTTAATCCAACCCATACTGCAGCAGTTGAAGAGTTCCTCACGTCACCAATACCACTATCCTTACCACCTAAAGCAGTTAATCCCTCTGAGGTCAGATATCTTCTTAAAAAGCTTCCTCTCCGCAAATCTCCTGGATACGATCTCCTTACTCCCCAAATCTTAAGACAACTTCCACCTAAAGCCATTACATTCCTTACATATCTCTATAACTGTATCCTACGCACTACCTATTTTCCTCTCTTATGGAAACATTCAACTATGATCCTTTTCCTAAAACCAGGCAAACCTTCTAACAACGCGTCATCTTACAGACCTATCAGCCTACTTCCGATCCTCTCAAAAATTTTCGAAAAGCTCCTACTAAAACGAATCCTAGCCAAATTTCAAAATTTTCCTTCACATCAGTTCGGATTTCGTCCTCAACATTCCACGGTTCAGCAAGGACTCCGAGTTGTAGACCACATTTCCTCCGCCCTTGAGTGCAAGGAGTATTGTTCGGGTGCCTTTCTGGACATAGCTCAAGCTTTTGACCGGGTGTGGCACCCGGGACTGCTCTTTAAGCTCAAAACCCATTTACCTCAATCCTTATATCTAATCCTCCGATCCTATTTATCCAACCGCTCCTTCCGAGTTCGCTGTGGTTCCGAATTTTCCGAACAATATACTGTTGAGGCCGGTGTTCCTCAAGGCAGCGTCTTAGGACCCGTCCTCTACATCCTCTTCACCGCCGATATCCCTACCGACCCCAATACCTTTCTGGCAACATTTGCTGATGACACAGCCATTTTATCATCCAATTCCGATCCTGAAGCAGCATCGCTAAATCTCCAAAAGCACCTTTCCCTTGTCGAAGACTGGTGCAATGCTTGGCGCATTAAGGTGAACGAAAGCAAATGCACTCACGTCACATTCACCCTTCGACGCAAATCCTGTCCAACGGTTAATTTCAATTCCATACCGCTTCCTTCCTCAGACACAGTCCGGTATCTCGGCTTTTTACTAGACAAAAGACTGACGTGGAACCCACATACAAGACTAAAAAGAAAAGAACTCAACCGCAGATTCGGCCAGTTATACAGACTACTAAACAGAAAATCTCATCTTACAGTTGACAACAAATTACTAATATACAAGACAGTACTGAAACCTATATGGACCTACGGACTTGAACTGTGGGGGACAGCTAAACATTCCAACATTAAACGCATCCAATCCTTCCAATCCAAAGTCCTCCGAACAATAGTTAATGCTCCTTATTACGTTACCAACTGTACCCTACACCATGACCTTAATATTCCGTTTGTTTTAGACCTGGTACCATCCAAATTTTCCAAATTTCATCAGAACCTTAGTCATCATCCTAACCCTCTGGCACAATCCCTATCCAGCACCACCCATCCCTACAATCCTCCTCGAAGATTGAAACGGCAGTGGCCACGAGACCTATTGTAAACATTTAAACTGGAGTTCTGACAATGGTCAGATCCTCCACTCATGTACGGTATGTTTGTGGCTACAGCGCCCTGACTCAGCCTCCACTGGCTCAGACCAGTGATGCGGCTGAGATAGAGGTGCTGGGATCTCTTGGATTCCGCTTTTTCCTCCACAAGTGGAGGAAAAAGCGCTTGCTGGGGTCCCTTTAGCAATTGTATATATTGTATATAGTTATGATTGTGTGTAAGATGTTTATTTATTTGCCAACTTTTTATTTATCTCAATAATAGGTTTATGTTTCGATTTGTTTTGTTTTTTATTTATTATTATTATTTTATTGTATATATTTGAATTTATGTTATATTTTATGAAATTTGACCATTATTATTATTTTCTGTATATATAGTATGAATGTGGTCTCTTATCAATATTATTATTGTTCATGTTGTAACAAATTGTAATATATCTCAATTAAAAAAAAAAAAAAAAAAAAAAAAAAAAAAAAAAAAAGTTATTATTGTGAATGAGTCAACTACGAACAATCAAGTCAATCCTCACCTGGATGAGCTATTAGGCCTACAGCAGGAATGTTTTCAATTAGGATCTGTTTCTTCTTCTCCTCCTCAGTTTATGTTATGCTCCCATCGACCCCGCAGTTACAACCCTTCCTCAGCAGATGGGCAATCAAATCCCGGCCCTGATTATATTAGAGCATTAGAAACCTAATCTCGGAAACTAATTCGCTTCAATTACAGACAAAAAATTAACCTCTGCCCCTGGAGGGAGCATTGAGGTGAAGGAGGTCGGAATCGCATCAGTTTCCGGGAACGGTCTAATTAAACCAAGCGGGGCTACAAGTCTTTTGTCTCGGGGAATATTAGCCATGTAAATCTGAGGGTAAACGCTTTTAATTAGAAGTAGTCTCAGCAATAATGCACTGTTTAGCAAGGAACAGAGCCGTGGGGATGATTTAGTTAGGAGATGGCTCTGTAGGACGTTAAGTCCAGTATGCTGCGATTTATGAACGGAATGCAAGCTCTACTTCTTGTGACTGTTCATTATCCGCAACGGTGGGTTCGGGGCAGGTTGTCCCTCGGCTAAATGATATATCTCATTTGCAGTGCACTTCCTTACAGGTTTAATTTACATTTTCATATTCCGATTATCATTTCTTACTCTAAAGAGGACACTGTTAACACGGCCAAATAGCTACCAAGTTCCGGTATTTTTATTAACATATAACAGTCTTAAACCCGGTTACAGGTGATGAAATAAAAATATTCTGCGGTGCAGTACACGACTGACACTTACCTTATATATTATAATCGTCTATTCAGTTACTTCCTTTCCATTCAATTTTCAAAGGCTTCTGACAAGATCCAATTTTTAATGATATTTTTCAAATTAAAAAAAAAAAATCATAGAAGTGTTATCATAGAAGATACTTTAATTTTAATTTTTAATTAATTAGATAGGCATTGTATTTTATTTTGTTATGAAAGCCATGAACAGGAACATAATGATAAAGAACATATGAGTTTAAAGAATTCATTGAAAAGCAAGTGATCCCAAATAATAGTAAACTAATATCTTTAGATGTAGTTTCTCTGTTTACTAATGTCAAAAAAGAAGTAGCTATAAAGGCTGTTATAAAAAGATGGAAACAAATTGAGAAATTTACAAAAATTCCTCAAACCTTATTTATTAGCGCTGTAGAGCTTTGTATAGAAACATCTTATTTCTCTATAAATAACCATTATTATAAACAAATAAGTGGCCTACCAATGGGATTGTCACTTTCTCCCATTCTCGTAGAACTCGTTATGGATGATTTGGTGGAAGACATTTTAGCCAAAATTCCCATAAAGGTGCAATTTTTTAAGAAATATGTTGACGACACCATTTTAAGTGTTCCGACAGAGAGCTTAAATGATATTTTGGGACATTTTAATAAAGATCAAAATATAAAATTTACTATCGAAGAAGAAAAAGACAATATGATCACATTTTTAGATACGAAAATAATTCGCGGGCTAGGGTACACAAAAGTATCATGGCACGAGAGAAAATACAATGGTGGCCGTATTTTAAATTTTAATTCTTGCCACGACCTAAAAATTAAGATCAACATTGGGAGAAATATATGCTACAGAGCAATAGCTCTAAGCAGTATCTCTTATAGAGACGAAAATATTAGCCGAGCAAGAGAAATTTAAAAAAATAATGGTTACCCTGCAGGTGTCATAGAGAAGTGTCTACGGGGGGCCTATGAAACATTTTCTCACAAAAAGAAAAACCGTGACCCTGTAGATCCTTATTCTTATTTTTCTATTGAATATATCAGACCACTGGCCCCCATAATAAAGGGGATATTCAAAAATGAAAACGTAAATATTGTGTACAAATATAATAATAATTTAAAAAAAATGCTCTACTCTAGACTTAAAGATAAAACCAGTAAAGAAAAATTATCTAACATTATATATAGGATAGATTGCAGAAATTGTGAAGGCACTTATGTTGGCCAAACTTCACAATATTTAAATAAAAGAATTTACGCGCATAAATACAGTGTGGAATCCAAGAAAGAAGAAACGGCCTTAGCGAGTCACGCTATCAAAAACAACCACAATTTTGATTTTAAAAATGTAAGTGTTCTGGATGTGGAAAAAAATAAAGAAAAGAGATTGATTCTTGAGATGATGCACATCATTAGCAACGAACATACTGTAAATGCGCGGAATGATTGCACAAAACTTAGCAACGTATACAATAATATTTTAAATAAATTGGGAAGAATAAGTAGACGAAAATAAAAAAGTTTTATTATGGTTAATATATAAGTTGTTTATTGTTATCAGTTTTTATAATCATTATTTATATAAAATATTTTAGATTGTTTCATAGTTATTGGTCTATATAATAGTTTGGTTTGTTTTATTGTTGTTTTTGTGATATATTTTTTAAGCGTTGTTGACCTTGTATTTTTAATAGAATAATTTTATTGTATTTATTTATTGATAAGTTGAGCTTCGGCCGCCAAGGCTGGAGGGGGGAGGGCTTGGAGATCCCAGTGCCCTGTGTTAGCCTGAGTGGTGTGCCGGTGCTCAATAAAATTCTTTGGTAAGATGTTTTTATAATATATATTGTACCTGGCTATAGATAGATGATTTATGGAAAATGTAACCAACATACTGCAAAATGTAACCAATTATGTTTAGTTGCAGTGAAAAGGATCCTATGTGTATTCATGGAGGATCGAAACGTCAAAATAAAGAAAACTAAGAAGAAGTATTAGTTTAATGGCCCAAAACCTGAATTATTTAAAACAAAATTATAATATAAAAAAAGGGTCGATGAATTAATTTCTTGTATATATATATATATATATATATATATATATATATATATAGAGAGAGAGAGAGAGAGAGAGAGAGTGAGATAGAGAGAGAGAGAGAGAGAAGTTGGTTCAGGGTGCAGTCAATTTAACACACCATTAATCGTAAACATAATTTATTGGTTCCGACGTTTCGGCCTAAATTATAGGCATTCTTCAGGGCTATAAGAAAAACAATTCATAATTAATCACTTCATAATTATCATTTCAATTAGTTAATTTTTTTTTGTCATTCTTTTATGTCAATCATTAGCACTAGAAGTTGATTTGTTATATTAATCATTTTGTTTTTCCTCGTTATCTGTCTTTTTTTATTTATTTTTTACTTTATCACTGTATTTGATGACTGTATATTAAGACTTTAATTACTTTCATTGTGGATGTAATTAGTTGACCGTTGAGAATTACTGGAAGGAATTAGTCCGGGTGGCGGTCATTAAATGAAATAACTAAATAGTTTCAACTATTTATTGTTTGCCAACGTTTCGACCCCCTTTGTGGGTCATCATCAGGGCGCATGGTAGGAGAATGGAAACTAGGTATCTTGTTTGGAAACTTGGTACCTAGTTTCCATTCTCCCACCATGCGCCCTGATGATGACCCACAAAGGGGGTCGAAACGTTGGCAAACAATAAATAGTTGAAACTATTTAGTTATTTCATTTAATGACCGCCACCTGAACTAATTCCTTCCTTTAATTACTTTCCTTTATATAATTCTAAAGGAACTAGTCGTAGAATAAATAACGAAATTATTATTATAAAAAAAAATGTTAGAAATCTTAAATAAAAATTAAGCTTTCAAACGAATTCTTCATATTTCGAATCCCCAACTCACATAAAAATGGTGATTTTCACTGTTTGTTGGGCTTTATTTGGTTTGATACACAACAGTTTCTTGAATTCTGCTCACACCATCAATGCCGAATCGTATTTTAACAATAATAATACAATTTATTTAAAATGGGAAATAACAAAGCTATCTTTGGTAACGTGGCCCATTTCGTTCATGACAAGGTCCTGCCATCTGTCTCACGAGTGATGTCACATAAATTACTAGAGCTTGGAAATGAACTCTGTCACATCCACCTTCCTCGCCGGATTTCTCGCTTATGGAATATCGCGTTTTTAGACCCCTAGGCCACTAACTGCGGGACATAAAAATTAATAGACAACCTGAATTAGAAATCGCGTTTTTTTTTTAGTTTATCATATCCGAAGATGGGAGTTTTATTCAGAGGGAGCGGAAAACTTGCTAACACATTTAGTCCAAGAGCTGGGGCCTTTATATTTGTCCTTATAATACATTTTTTCTTTAATACCAGAATTGACCTAATTTTATGGACAAAGATATCTGGATACCTATAACACCTACAGACGTCTATCAGGTCTGAAATTAAAGCATATTCGAAGTCCAATAATTTATATTTTGATGAGTATTTTAGTATAATGATTGGTTGCTGTAATATTTACCTTCATAACGTTAAAAATTGATTAATTATCGTAATTAGAACACAATGTATTATATGGACAAAGATATCTCGATACCTATAAGACCTGAGACGTCTATCAGCTCTCGAATCGAAGCTTATTTAATGTCCATTGATTTTCGTATAATGCTTGGATTCTGTAATATTTACCTTTAGAATGTTAAAATGAGGTCAGTTCCTGGATTTGAACAGTTTTTGATGTCTTCCATTATCGATTCCAATCAGTTTGAGGTGCCAGACAAAACTAATTTTGTTGTATGAGTTGGCTAAAATGTGAATATCACATTGAAAATATTCTTCTTATAATACTCATTTTTCGGCCAGCTAGAAAGCTATCGATAGTAGTAGAGACTATTTTGATTAAATAGAACAAATCAGCCTTTTTTAGACGAAATTCTGCACTATTTTCCTAATAACCCGCATAGCATATTGATGACAATGACTATCACAGTTAAGGCTGTTAATAATACAGGTCTACTTATTTGAGCTATGTCTCTCTCTGAAGATCAATATTTCTTTTAAGGTCAACGAGACTTCTATAAATATCAGTGATTACAAATCATCTTTCAATCATCAAAAAAGGATATTACAATTCAGGTGAAGAATTCGAGATAAAAAAAGTAAGAAACATACCACGTAAACGTACTTAGGCCATATTAAACTAATTATAATTTAAATCACGTTTTATACAATGCTACTGTATAAATAAATAGAAATTCGGTCGTATTTAATAGAGAGTTGATCAGTATGTGTGACCAGATAGCCAATGAGCGTTGAGGAAACAGAATTGAATGGTCGGGTAGCCAATCAGGTGACCTTTCTTACATAATCCCTTCCCCCTCTCCATCCCCACCCTATGTATATGGTAATTAACTACAAGAAGCCCCCCTATATATTAATAATATTGAAGTGGATCCACTCACCAACTAGTAATTAAACATGGCCGCCACTCGCCAAAGGGATTTCCCCTTAATTATAATTAAGACTTCGTTAAAAGTTGCATGCATCAATTTTCACTTTTCTTGTTATTATTATTTATTCATCTTTATTTTTCATCATTATTTTTAGTAAAGTGGCTCCGAAACTTAATGAGAGGCGGCCATTGCATATGGCCCCATACAATTAAGGAATCCCGGCGCTTCTTCCTTCACTACAACTCCTTTGAGACTCGATTTCTTCTGCATGTAATATCTACAACTGTTTTAGTAAACGTATTTTTTTATCATCATTTTCTCATATTTTTCAATAATTTCATATTTTTCTCATATTTTTGAAACCAATTTTTAAAACAAAGGAGAGTCTTATGTTCGGGAGAATGTGTTTTTAATAATCAAAGTTTAAAAAAAAAAATGAATCACGAATCTGAAGTTTATAACGCAATATCATTTACAAGTGAAAATATAATTTTGGGATTTTGGAATTCGAAAGTTTTCTGATTCCAAAAGACTTCATAATAGTTTTGAATATGCATGAATTCGGCCATTAGCGATTGAAAAGAAGTGGAATTAGGACATTTTTTTTTCCTTGGCGCGGTGAAATCTCCTGAGAGGTTACACGCACGTTTCGTGATGTATTTTCTAGTGTAGGGCCATCACTCCCTACGCCTAATTTTGTGTGTGGCCACCATTTGGCTGACGGGTCTAACATACCCGGGTGAGAATCTGTGAGTGAATCCCCTTTTAATTACATTCTTATAAAAGCCCCGTTGGGACTGGGATTTGAACTCACAACTTTAGCATGAGAGACTAGCGCGCGAGCCACTCAGCCACGGGCTCCCCTATGGAAACAGGATCTACTATCTTAAAATAGTACTACCTGCCACTGGGTAGTCCTTTCTTAAGACATTTGTATGACTTTTCTTTACTCTGCACGTATATATATATATATATATATATATATATATATATATATATAATAACTAACTACGCTTGTTTATTCATTTAACACCACATTTTGCTGACTTTGACAAATCTGACGATGCTACAGTGAGAGCCCTTAATTTTGCCTATCCAGGTTTAATTAGGGTAGGAATCTTTACGACTGTCTGACATCATACCGGTAGATTATACACTTCCTCTGAAGGACAACATAACCTAGGAATTTTTACACCCTTGAATATTCCTAGGACAGTCTGTGGAGTTAAAATCCGCTACCTTGGGACTAGAATGCTCATATTTTTTTCATAAAAGGCAATTTAAATCTTTAATTTGTGTCCGAGGAAAGGAATAAGCAACTTCACGTTTGGTGCAAACTTTGGAAAATTTAACTAAACCAAGAAAAATCCCAACGCATCACTTTCACTCTCCGACATGGAACTTGCCCATCGATCTTGACATCAATATTTTGTAGACAGACACAATAAAAATATCTTGGTTCGACATTCGGGAGAAGATGACATGGAACACTAACATCAAGAACAGATATACAACGCTAAAGAAAATGCTAAAACTTTTATATTCACTACTTTTAAGACGTTTAAAAATAAGAATTAAACAAAATTGAACACTTACACCTACTTACTGAAATCCATTTGACGGCGTCACGGATATACGGGAGAATCAAAATGACACACTTACGTGAAATTCAAATTTTCCAATCTAGAACATTTAGAACTATAACAAATTCTCCCTTGTACCCTACATACTGACCTTTACATACCAGCAGTCAATAAACAGATTCGGACCCTCTACAAACGTTTTCACAAAAACACACTCGGTCATACCAACACACTAATACACAACATGGCCATTCCTTTCACGCCTGAGTATCTTAACCTTCCTCAAATTGTCAAAATTAATTGACTAGTTTAAAAAAAAAAAGTGAAGAAGATTAAAAAATCTTTAGTTAATATTTTAATAGTTATATTCATGTACAATATATTTTAATTTTACTATTTGTCGATTGGACTTTAGCCTGTTGGTCGACTTTGTTGATAAAATAAAATACAGCGAATAGATCAATTTCATTTTACTAAAATTCTCCTGCATACTTCACAACTTATCATACTTCGACTATCTTGAATGGTCTTATGCTACGGCCTCTTATAAGGGTAAAGCCTACATATTTTAAATATTCTCGTATTCCTCAGAGATGAAGGACGGCGATATATGTTTCGCTTTCGGTGGGAATAAAGTTGCTAGCCAAAGAGCCCACGTTTTGCCGGGAATGGAATATTCAAGAGCGGGTTGGAACGGACGATAAATCAGAGGCAACGCCTGTATGATTTAACGACTACGGGAAAAATTAAGCCGGAGTTTTTAGCCCTTCCTCGTGCCATAACTCTGATTAGAATCGAGGGTCTATTTTTTAGGATTTTTTTTTTTTTTTTTTTTGCGCAGATTATATATTTCCTCTCCCCACTCTCAGACCAGTGTCAATAATACCGTAGTAGCCTTCATATGGGTTTCCGGGCCATTACTCATAAATTGCAAAGCGGTGTGCAATGAATTGATTAAAAAAAAAAAAAAAAAAAGGAAAAAAATCGCCGTTGGGTTTGAGGGGTGCAACCTTTCCCAGAACATATTAAACCTCAGTTATTCCCGTTTTCATACGCTTAATGGAGTGGGGTATGTTGTCGCGTTCACATCGCTCATCGTTTTTACGAACATTTCTGGTTTTGTAGTTATCATGTTCGTACCATTTTTGGATTTGCGTAAAACATACATTAGACTTCGTGATATCACTCCTGTGAATGCTATTCAGTAGGGACGGGCATAATCCAATGACGATTATGGGATCATTCGAACTGAATTGTTTAACGATAATCGAGGGATTATAAGGAGCGCGGATTACCAAACGACCTTTATTTTTTTTAATTTATTTATTTTTTTATTTTTTGTTTATCACATAAATTACATGGAGATTTCCACCTAGGCTCAGCCATCATTAGACGAGAATTGTGGCATATGGTCTCTCAGAATGGATATTAATCATTCGATTATGAAATTCTTCGATTATTTAAATCATCGAAGTCTGATCATCCGATTATGACGATCATTCGATTATGCCTACCCCTACTATTTAGTACTAAGTTGCTGTCTCAAAAAGGAAGATCGGCTTGTTTGTAGTTTAATGAAACTCAGTTGTATTTTTAGGCGACCAGAGCAGATTTGTAAATTGCAGCTGCTTTTAAATATTCTTATTTATAGTAATTTAAAGTTTTTTGTCTACGCGGCTTGGTAATTTTAGTTCTTAGACATTATTCGAGTCAAATCGATTATTATTTTTAATAATTATTGGTTCGAACTCCTCCAATTTTTAAGCTCATCATTTTAAATAATGAACCTTTGTAATTGGCCAAAAAAATTACAATCCACCCTCAAAAATGTAGGTCATACTCTTTTTTTTTTCTCTTGAAACAATTTTTTTCTAAATTCAATTATAAATTATATTTCTTCAGCTTCTTAATCGAATTATTCGATACGAGTTATTCTAAAGAGAACAAAATTTACTACAAAATAAAAATTAATCATTTCAATTGGTTCTGAAATAGCACAGATAAAATTATTAGTAGCGACAGGCCATTTTCCTTTGACTAACGAATCGTTTTTCATAATAGTTAATTGCCTATAAACGGCTATATAAACTATTATAAATACCCATTATAAACCATTGAGTAACAATTTCCGACGCTTAGAATAAAAAACAAAATCTGGTGAGGGCAAAACACGACTTACACTTAGCTCCATTTTTAAAATCAATGAAAGAATTTTCAAATACAGTTAGAGATAAAAAAACTACGTGAAACTATTAAAGAATTAATTAAATTGAATTTATATAGAAACACCTGTTTTATTAAAAAATCTATTATATTATTATCTAAAACAATTACTTATTTTTATCGGCTTTTTATCACTTTCTATTAACTTTTAAAAGCTTGAGTATGAGATATTATTTTTTCTAAAACCTTTAGCTTTTCAACGGTGTATCATACATGTATATTACTGCTCTTCTGTTCAAAAACGAATAAATTGCATTAAAAAAATATTTTTTCTGTTTTCATCTTTAGTTGGGTATCGAATTTATTCAATTTATATATTTACCTGTTTTTCATCAACGTTAACAAGATGATATAGTTATTTTTATTGAATCTACAAAATTAAAGGTACTTTAGAGGAAGAAAATTTTGTCACGTCTCGGGCGTATGTTTGTCTTAAATATTAAATTTCAGTTTCATAGGACTTACCGTTTCCGACCGGAAGTTACCACACACACACCTTTTTGCGGGACTTGGTTATTTGGACTCAGGGGACCAAGAACGTGTATTTCCGTTGAAAACTGGAATTAGAAAATTTTCACGATCGCAATAGTTTCCCTTACTATATATAGTAAATGAAAGTAAAAAATGATGAAAATGATTAAGCAATGGTTTATTATTAAATAACTGTTCAGAAAGCTCCTTATAGGCAATTCACTAATATGATAAGCAATAAACTGGTCTATCAACTCTGCTAATTTCGAAAAGCTATATCTCTTCTATTTCTAAACCGATTTCAATAATATTTTTTTTCGTTTTGTAGAAAAATTGAATTTTGTATCGAATAGCACTAACTGTAGAAATAAAAGGTCGACGTTCTACGTATCTTGAAACGTAAACCATCAAATTTTGTAGGATGGAGGGTAATTTTTTTGGTCGATAAAACAGGTTCATAGTTAAAAACAATGGCACAACTGCTGCATTATTTATATAGATATATAGTAAATAATACGTAGTAACATACTTATGTATATATGTTTACCCTTAGCATTGCGGTCAATTAGCATACAGCATTTCCTTAGAGAAAGCACTGGAGCTAGGATGAAGGCATCCTGAATTTAGTGTGTGGGGCTCCGCCCCCTGGCCATTAGAGCCCCCACCTAAACAACATCAGAGGAAAAAATCCCCGGGGAAGCCGTGTTTTGCCCCATCCTCTTACCCCTTCCTTAGCCCCTATCTCCACGAGACATTCAAGGCAGTGTCGTCTCCAAGGCTTTGAGGCTCCCATTTGGTTTGTCTAATGGCCTAGAAGAGTTTTCTATATGAGGCAAGACTGATAGTTCTTATATCCAGCTCATTCATACCGAGTTCCGAACGATAAACAATTTTTTTATTGCCTAATAAAGTCCATAAACTTATGAATTATCATATTTAAAAAATAAAGGTTCCCACAAATCGTAGGATCATATCGGGTGACAACCCCTTAAGTATTCGATATAACTTTTTAATTTTATTAAATAAATAAATAAATTTTTTATTATCCTGGGACATGTCCCTTTAGAATAAAATATACAGAATGTACAAAAAGTGCATTAGTCTTAGAACATTATTAAGTACATATAAACAAGTTAATAATTACTTATATAACATAGGCATATTCAATTGATTAGAAAACAACAACAAAATAAAAAAGCTTATTTACAATTTTATTGAATCTGAATATTCATTAAGTGATTAAAAATGCGGGATTTGAAGGTAGAAAGAGAATTGGAGTGACGGATGGAAGGAGGAATGGAATTCCATAGGATTGAATGAGAAAGGATCTGTCGAAATGTGCTGTTCGGTGGGCCGTACTGTATAAATCTGAAGGCCTGGAACGTTTACAACGAGGATGGACAGAGGATTTGAATTGTAGGAGGTCAAAAATGTATGAGGGACGGCGGGATTAGATAGCTTGGTAAAGGAATGACGCAAGGAAATACTTGCGACGATTGGAAGGGTAAAGCCACTTCAACTCGCCATAAAATTGGGATACGGAGGCGTACCTAGGGACCTCGAAGATGAATCGGACAAAGCAATTATTATTATTTTTTTTTTTTATTATGCCTTCCCATTTCGGCTTACGCCATAAGGGATCTGGCAGCCCAATACCACTCAGATATTGATAGTGTTTCAGCTCTTATATTTTTATTTTTTATAATCGGGAGCATACTTCTAGATGCGCTGCATCCATTCCACAATTCGCATGACAAAGGTAGCAATCTGGAGACTTCCACTCCGATCCGTGCAAGTGCTTCGCTTCCCCTTTGGAAGTAGAACGGATACCGGTAGAATTGAAGAGAAGAGATTCTGTTGCACACTTCTGAATGATTTAATTATTTAAACTCGTTGATAATGTAAACTTGTGACTTGCCTGATTTGTGTGATGTGTGATTATAAACACACAACTGATTGAAGCAAAGAGCAATGATATGTGAATTGGATTTGACACAGTTTCAAACATGTTTATATTTTTGTTCTTTTTATATTTAATTGAAGCTAATTTTTAATTTCTTATTTTATATTTTGTATTTTACTATTGTAGAAAGATTATTTTATTTTACGGTGGCAAATCCAATGTAACATCTTGTCCGCTTTTTATCTCTGTTATTTATTTTCTCTCCTTATTTGGTCTCTGTATCTATATTTCACTATTGTTTTCGTTTATTTTACCTGATTATTTAACTTGTATATTTACAAGAAAATAAAAGAATATTTTCACTGTTTTCACCTATATCTGGCACAAGTCTGATGAGAAACTAGTATATTAGTAGATACGTAAAATTTTATAAGTAACATTTCATAAGTTTTATAAAGAGCAAAAATAAGTCTCAGATAGAAATTTATCGCTTAACTTTAGACAATTACAAACGTACCTATACAATAAATAGTTAACCTAAAACCCTGTAAAAACATTATGACACATCAAATTAAAAAAATCTGGTGCGGGCAATACACGACTTTCACTTACTTCCATTTTTAAAATCAATGAAAGAATTTTCAAAAACAGAGATAAAAATACGAGAAACTATTAAGGAATTAATTAAATTGAATTTATATAGAAACATGTGTTTTATTAAAAAATCTATAATATTATTATCTAAAATAATCAGTTAGTTTTATGTTCATTTCATCACTCTCTATTAACTTCTAAAAGCTTGTGTATGAGATGATAATTTTTACTAAAATCTTTAGCTTTCCAACGGTATATCATATAAGTATATTACTGCTCTTATGTTCAAAAACGAAAAATTGCATTAAAAAAATTTTTTTCTGTTTTCTCCTTTATTTGGGTATCGAATTTATTCAATTTATATATTTACCTGTTTTTCATCAGCGTTAACAAGATAATAATATAGTTATTTTATAGAATCTACAATATTAAAGGCACTTTAGGGGAAGAAAATTTAAAATATCGGCATTTAAGCCCTGTCATACCATTTTAATCAGAATAAAACCTAAATGATATTATTATGACTCGGGCGTATAGTTGTCTTAAATATGAAATTTCAGTTTCATAGGACTTACCGTTTCCGACTGGGAGTTACCACACACACAGACCTTTTTGCGGGACTTGATTATTTGGACTAAGGGGACCCTAAAACGTGTATTTCCGTTGAAAACTGGAATTCGAAAAGTTTCACGATCACAATACTTCTCCTTACTATATATAGTAAGTGAAAGTAAAAAAATTAACCCAATAATAGATATTCAACAAATGGTCTGCAGAAAGAAAAGAGAAGTTCAGCCAAAGAATGAGACAATTCTGGCTAGACAAAAAGAACAAGAAATAAGAAAATTAAGTCATAAGTGCTAAGCGCCTTCCTTTTAGGAAGATATAGCACTAATAATAATAATAATAATGATATTCAACAAATTACTGATCGTAACATATATGGTTGTTTCAAGATAAATATCTAAAAAATTAGAGAAAGAAACTTAAAAACTTAAGAATTTAAGAAGCTCCGGAAGATTATTTAAAAGATGATAAAGTCTATTTGAAATGATAGCCTGTTTAGATTTTCATTAATATATAGAGTTTAATCAAAATCGATAGAGAGTATTTTCAAAAAATTGTAAAAAGTTTTAAAATGCATAGTATTGAATCTTTATTAATCAAATTTACAAAGTTCATAATATAATAAATAGAAAATGGTTTAAGCATTAGCATTCTTAAGCATAAAAGTTTAACAGTGTTGAAATTTAAATAAATACAAAAATTTACATTAATCAGAGGTGAAAAAATTTAAACGAAACGTAAATTAAATATTTTACATATAAGCATAAAGTGACTTTTCTTCATCGTCGATTTCAGTGAATAGATTACATTAATATCCCAGAAATATAATTATCTAAAATATGCAATTTCAGTTTTATCAACTAAACGGCTCAGTTTTTAGGGCTGTTCTTACCACACTCAGACCTTTTTGCAGGACATAGTCTCTAGTTTTAAAGTCACTTGAGTCCAAATTCAAGGGACCCTAAAATGAAAATTTTCGTTAACACTCGAATTCATTTATCACAGGATCACGGTACCTTCATTTAATATTTATTTTATTTATGGGTAAGGGGGCGGAAAAACGCTAAATTTTGATCCAAGAGGACATTAGAATATAAACACGGTTGTTCATTTATTGAACTTCACTTTATGCTGTTGTGACTTATGCTGTTATGACTGATCGGTTTCAAAGGTGCAGTGGTAATTTCAAGGTTGGTCTATGCAGGTTTAATTAGGATAGATATCTTTAACGAGTACCTGATATTGGCTTACCAATTTACTTCCCTTCAGAAGGATGTAATAACCAAGAATTTTTTCCTCCCTTTAAAAGAACTTAGTGCCATCTCATGGGGTAATATCAAAAAAACCTTTATTCTCTCACGATATAGATAAATCGACAAGATATCTTTATGATCCACTAACTATCCAAATATCGGATATCGGTCGATGCTCCACCGGAAGGAACGGATGGTCCCTAGGCTTACCGGATATCCGGGCTAAGCGAATATCCATCATCTTGTGTTTTTTCCGCCACCGCCTCTTGTATTTATGGCGGAGGAACGAATGGGCCATAACTGTCCCCCATCTGCGGTCAGTACAACGGCCATCCGCTCGCTGCACTGCGGATCCGTTGGCGACTCCGGCCAAATGTCCAGTATACTGGAATAGATAAACAAATTCAAAGAAAGGACTGAGAAAAGAACTCTCCAAAGATTCTTGGCAACTTATCTGACACTTCAAAAAAAAAAAAAAAAAAAAAAAATCTTCGTCACACATTTTAAAACCAAATGATTTAATAAATGTTATAAAAAAAAACTTTACATCTACAACCCCTGATGGGTCATAGTTTGACTACATAAGATATTCGTACAGTATTTTGGAAAGAAAATTTAGCTCTCTTTCATTAAATAAAGAAATAATGATAATAATTTTTCCGAAAGCAAAACATATTGATGATGAATTTGTTCTTTACTCTTAAAAAAAATACATTTCGGGTCATTTCCCAAAGCAATGGTTTCTAATATTAGTAATAATTGTATTTATTATATCAAATTTTGTCAAATATAAATTAAAAACCATATTAAAAATTTCCCACATATAATATAATAGTTTGTAAAATTTTATATGAAAAAAATTTAATGATGAAACTTCTGTATAATTGATACAAATGAGACTGATATTAGAGACAATTGGTTGCTGTCAGTGAGTCCTCAAGATGGTGAAAGGCCCCGGGACGTTGACTCAAAATACAATATCCCATCATTTATCATGAAAAAACGAAACTTGTCTAGGAGGCAGTTTTTGAGATATAGATTATGAAGTTAAAAGATGTGAAGAATTTGAGTTCTTTCAGCTACTAAAAGTTAACCTTACCGCTTGCAACAATGAATACTCAGATTACATGTATTTAGACCATTTAAAAGGTATAAACACGATTTCTAGCATAGGAATATGTAATTTCTATTAAATTGCTCATAGATAAAAAGAAGAGCTCGTGGTTGTGACTTAAAATGCTGCATAAGATAGTGAATGTTCTGCAAGGTCTGATTTGTTGCATTATTTGTTTTTGCAATTGTTACATTTGTTTCTTGTTATAGTCGATTGTAGAAACTATTATAAGTGGAAATAATCAGGAGTCAGTCTTTTTTTAATATTTTAATTTTGCCGACGTTTCGGCTTAACCTTTTGAGCCATGTCCAAGCATAAACTCAGTTAAGTTTATTTAATGTTCTGATGATGACTCTCAAGCTTGAGCTTTCTTGTTAAAGCCTTGTTATTTTTTCAATAAAGAAGATTAAAATACGTGGTTGTGTGATTAGCTCGCTAGCCTTCCTATGAATGTTGTGAGTTTGAATCATAGTCCCAGGATAACTTATTCAAGCGTTTAATGAATACGCATTCCCTCATAACCTTCCATCGGGTATGTAAGAACCGTCAGCCATCTAGTGAGTACCTACAAAAATAGGCGTAGAGGTAGCGTGACACTATAACTATCATTGAGAAGTAGCGACAAAAAATAAATAAATAAATAAATAATTGATCAATTGATCTTTAATCTGAAAATCTTACAAACACCGCCAGAGTTAGTCTTATTCTGCTAATATACTCACATAAATTTTATTATTATGACCTTTTAGCAAAAAGTTTTATCTTACTCCATTCATTACTCGCTTTTCAGAAGTTAACAGAACTAATAGCCGTGAACTCCTTAGACGGTACAAACCGACGTAACGATTTTCTTACAAGACTTAACAGCGTCCCGAAGAGATTAAGAGCTCGGAGTTGTCGGCCGTGTTTCTGAAAGATTTGATTAATTATTCCAAGGAGAAAATTAAGAGTCTAATGAGGAGTTAAGGGCAGGCTCGCTCAAACCCCTCCCAAAGGTTAGTAAAGGTCATATTACTAAAGGTTCCTATTATACACAAAAGGCCAAGTCTTGTGATTTTTTTTTCTTTTTTCGTAGAACCGTTTAATTGGACCAAGCGATTGGAAGGAAAACAAATTAGGAATACTTCTCCAGTCAAAAGGAAAATAGAAGATTGCTTTCCTGTTTCTTTCGAGGAAAATGTTAATTTGAATGATCAATGGAGTCAATTGAATAAACACATTTAAAGGTCACGTATGTTTATGTTTTTATTTCATTTTATTTTAAACAACCTTTTCTTCCAGCTCGTTATGAATGTTATTCATTTTGAACATTCCGGTCTAAACAAACTGAATCAAAGAAAAAATGTTCCAACTTCTAAAAACATTCAAATTTTATTAATGAAAAAAAAAATATATATACTTCTACAATCGATGAAGGGTCCTCAGTATTTATAGAGAATGGGCCTATCAGGGTTTTTCCCCAATTTCGAGTAACCACTTTACAGAGGCTGGTTGTGCTACAGGGCCGTCTCTTTACCCCAGGTTCACTTCACGATTGAAATAAAAGAATAAATAATTCTGCCTCAGTCCGGATTCGAACCTGAGATCGGAGAAAAGTAGACTAGTGCTCTACCCACTAGGCCCTGCCGCTTCCTATTTTATAAATAATTTAATATAATTTTAAACTGTATAAAAACGTTTTATTTTCACTTACCTATATATGAAATACATAGTAAGGAAAAGTATTGCGATCGTGAAAATTTTCGAATTGGAGTTTAAACGAAAATACACGTTTTAGGTTCCTCTGAGTCCAAATGACCAAGTCCCGCAAAAAGGTGTGTGTGTGTGTGGTAGCTTCAGCAAGTATAAGAAAACACCTATGAAACTGAAATTTCATGTTAAACATAACTATGGTCCCGAGATGCTATAGAAACTTTTTCATCAGAATCAGCTAACCAGAAGAGCCACTTTATAACATGCATTTTGCACCTTATTAAAATTTTCTAAAAAACGGCTCTAAAGATTTAGATTAAACTTGCTATATCGATGTAAAATTTATTGGGCTTTAATATCACTTAGGTTTCATTCTGATTGAAATAGTCTGACAGGGCTTAAAAATAAAAATTGATATAAACCGAGTTAATATATAAGTTGAACGAATTCAATATCCAACTAAAGGAGAAAACTAAAAAAAACATTTTTTAATGCATTTTTTTGTTTTTGAACATAAGATCAGTAATATACATGTACAATATACCATTGGAAAGATAAAGAGTTTAGAAAAAATATTATTCTATACACAAGATTGTAAAATTAATAGAGAGTAATGAAAATCCGATAAAACTAACTGATTATGTTAGATAATAATATAATATAAATTTAATTTTTATATTAGGCCGCTGTTGTTTCGGCACCCCTAAGAGCGCCTTTCTCTTTTGACCATCCTGAAGGTCTTAGGGTATGCGTACCTCCTCGTGGTGCGGCTGGATACCCTGTAAACCGACTAATGAGAGGCTAGGAACAGGGGAACTAAAACGAAACCCTCTGGGGCTAACTACCTCAGTTGTACTTCGTCGGGGCAACCCGACCCTATATATTGAAAGATAATATCATGAAGAAGGCTTCACACGAATTTCACTACCCTGAAGAAAAAGCCGGGCAATCGGATTCCAGGGAGCCCGGCAGTGAGAAGCGGAGAGGTGGTGAGTCGGAGCACCACGAAGATCAACCACGAAATAAATTCAAGGTAAAGAGGAAGTATTTTTTCGGAACATACAACATAAATTCATTAATTCAAGTGGGAAAACTCAGACAACTCACGTCAGAACTAAATAGACTAGGGATTTTGGTACTGGCCCTACAAGAAACAAGGTTCACAGACACGGAACTGATGGATTACGAGGGATACAGGATTTTCAAGGGAAAAGCGGGAGAGCGAATCATGAAGAACATGCCCCACCTGGGAACGGGTTTCTTGGTCAGGAAGGATTTCCTGGGCTCGGTAGTGGAGTTTACTAGCAAAAGCTCCAGGTTATCGACACTCACCCTTAAAGTGGGAAATAAAAATTACACCCTGATAAACGCCCATGCTCCTATAAACGCCGACAATAACTATAATCCGGACAAAGTCGAGGCCTTCTGGGAAAACCTGGAGGACTCCATCGTCAAATTTCCACAGACGCATGTAAAGATCCTTTTGGGAGACTTCAATGCGCAGATAGGGAGAGAAAGAAAGTTCAGAAAAACAGTGGGAAAATACCCGGCACACAATAGGACCAACAGAAACGGAGAAAGACTGATCAGACTGTGTCAGAGAGCCGACCTAAAGATTATGTCCACGTACTTCAAGGCGAAAGCCAGCAAGAAGAAGACTTGGGTATCCCCGAACAGTCGCTTAGGGGAATTTCAGTTGGACCATGTAGCTATCTCGGGAAAATATCACAGAGAAATTCAAAATGTCAAAGTCAGGAAAGCGATAAACGTTACCTCGGATCACTATCCCTCTCAAATAAAAATAAAGATGTACCCGGCGAAAAGGGTCTACGAAAAGAACGGGAATCAAGTGACAAGAATAGACAGAGAAATATTGGTTAAAGTTTATGGAGAAACTTTCAGGAAAAACTTAAATATACCGAATAATTGGGAAGAAATCAATGAGAATATGGTGGGCCTCGCTAAAAAGCTTGCGCCTGGGAAAAAGGCACAGAGGAGAGAATGGTGGAATATCGAATGCGAATTGGCGATAAAGGACAGATTTGATGCATGGAAAAGATGGAACCAAAATAAAACTAAGGAAAACCATGAGGAATTTTTAGAAAAAAGGAAGAACGCTCACCAAACACTAAGGAAAAGGAGAAGGAGCTTCCTCAATGAACAACTTACGGAAATGGAAACAAACTTCAGGAAGAACAACACCAGACTCTTTTACAAAAGCTGCAAGCAGAAAATCAAAGGGTTCACACCCTCTGGTCTGGTACTAAAGAGGAAAGAAAAACCTCCGGCACAAACCAAAGAAGAAATCTGTGACGAGTTCGCGAAGTATTTTGAAGAACTGCTGAACTGTGAAAAACCAAGTGAGAAACTGGCAGCAGTCGACAACACTCCTCTACATGCGGAGTCATACCCTCCGGACGACGAGGAATTGGACGAGATTATCGCGTCTTTAAAAAATAACAAAGCGGCGGGTGAAGATGGGGTTCTTGCGGAAATGTGGAAACTAACAGGGGAAGATTTCCGGAAAACAATCACGGAAATGTTGATGGATGTCTGGAGTGAAGAGAGAATTCTGAAGGAATGGAGAACCGCCCTGATACACCCACTTCACAAGAAAGGGAATAAATCTGATGTGAACAACTACAGAGGGATATCCCTACTGCCAGTATCATACAAAATTCTCTCCAAAGCACTCCTGAACAGGTTGTACCCACAAGTGGACCCGAGGATCGGGGAATATCAGGCGGGATTCAGAAAAAACAGATCATGCCAGGAACAGATCCTTAGCCTTAAGCTCCTGATTAGATATTACAGAACCCAGAGCAGAAAAAACCTCTTCATCTCGTTCGTCGACTTCAAGAAGGCGTACGACTCGGTAGACAGGGAGACCTTGCTTGAAGTACTCAAGGAATATGGGGTCGACCAGAAAACCAGGACGCTGATAGGACTGACCCTGTCAGAGACCGAGTCAAAAGTCAAGTATCAAGGACATGTCAGCGAACCGTTCCAGATCAAAACGGGACTCAGACAGGGAGATGGGCTATCCCCAGTATTATTCAATGTAGTACTGGATAAGATAATGAGAGAACTGTGGAAAGAAAACGACTCCGGAGCGGTCCTAGGTACGAAGAAGGACCATGTAAAAGTAAAGTGTCTTGCCTATGCAGACGACCTCGCCCTCTTCGCGGAAACGGAGGAAGAGGCAATCGCTCAGATAAATGCCCTCTCAAGGATAGCCATGAAAACGGGCTTACAAATCTCCTCTAAAAAGACAGTACTAATGACCACAGATTCAAAATACAAGAAAAAGGCGGTCGACACCGTATGTGGAAAGATAAAGGTGACCCCGAAATTCAGATACCTGGGAGAAGTCATCTGCAATAACGGATCGGACCGAGAAAGCTTTAAGGGAAAAGTCGCAAAATTGGAGAGCTTGTATTTTGACCTCAAGAACTTCTACAACAAAAAGAACCTATCCATCAAAGCCAAAGTCCGACATTATAACACCGTTATCAAACCCGTGATACTCTATGGGACAGAGACCTCCTGCCTCCCTAGCTTAGAAAAACTTCTGAAGGTAGAAAGAAAAATACTTAGGAAGATCTATGGGCCCAACAAGACACCCGAAGGATACAGGCTAAAGTCCAACAAAGAAATATACGCTGACAACAAAAGCCTGGAGATCGACATCAGGGTAAGAAGGCTCAAATTCTATGGGCACATGATGAGGATGAGCCCTGAAAGGTTAAACCGGGAAATCTTCCGACGATTCCACCAGCGCAAGAACACGACTGGTTTTTTCAAGCAGATCAGGGTCGACATGGATTCAGCAGGACTGAAGGATTCAGACTGTGGGGATAGAGAAGCCTACAGAAGTTCACTGAACAATATAAAGGACTTCGTGGTCAAAGAACGCCAAAAAAGGGATTGTGCATGGTCGGAGGAAAGAAAGCGCAAACATGCGGAGGTTATGAGGGAAGTATGGAAGAGAAGGAAGTCGAGGAAGCAAACCTGAACATGATATTCGCGTGGTCTTCAAGGCCTTTTCGCGCCCAAAAAAAAAAATAAATTTAATTTAATTAATTCTTTAATGGTTTCATCAATTTTTATCTCTAACTGTATTTGAAAATTCTTTAATCGTTTTTAAAAACGGAGTAAAGTGAAAGTCGTGTGTTACCCGCACCAGATCTTTTTGGTATTGCATATGTGTTTTATGCTAAATGTAAGTTTTTTTTTTTATTATTTTTTATTTTTGTACAGCACAGAAATCCCGTTTCTACTGAAAACTTCCTAAATCGACTGAAAATAAGATATCTGGAACCGTAATAACTTAAAATAGCCATTGTAGTTTTTTCATAGTACGTATTCATACTCACATTTACAAGTTGTATTTATTGAAAACAAATTGTTAAACACATAAAATAAATAAATAATAACATTATTGACGTTATTTATTTATTAAACTAAAATTTAACTTGATAAAAATATTCACTACGACATATACTTGCGGGGAAGAGAACCCTTTGCCAGTAAACTGACAGGCCGCGTCGCTAAAAGCTCTTTCTTCTTTATTAAAGCTTTTTACCCTTCCATAAAATTATATAAGGGGGTGGGGCGTCAGGGAAAAGCTGAAAATTTTAAAGGGTGTTAGGACCAGGTCTAACCACGTTAAAAGTTACTCAAATGAGTTCTCTAGCGAAAAATCCTATACCTCCCAACTTGCTAATGACTTCATAGAATTTTTTGTTTTGAAATAGTTCCTTAAAGTCGAGTTGAATATTGTTATTTGACTATCCTTTAATATTCATTCTTTCGATAAATACTATTAAAGAAATAATTAGAATTTCAATATTTAATCTTCGCTATTGGATCAACACAATTTGTTTTTAAAACTTTTACTAAAAAAAAAAATTAACCTCATTTTAAATTACCTTTTAACGAAGAATATAAAGTCGACTATGGACCGTATAAGTTTTTTTTTATTTTTTATATAAGTAAACGAAATATTTCCATTACTTATATTCTGCTCCTCGCGCGGATCTCATTACCGATCTCGATGTAACAGGATATACTTTTGAACACGTAGATAAATTCAAGTATTTAGGTTCAATTATAACTAGAAAAAATGAAATCCAGGAAGAAATAAGGTCCCGGTTAAAGGTGGGAAATGCGTGTTATTATTCAGTTGCTAAGTTACTTAGTTCGCGGCTTCTATCTAAAAACTTAAAGGTTAGAATTTATAAAACTATTATTCTTCCAAAGGTTCTTTACGGATGCGAAACGTGGCCGCTTACTTTGAAAGATGAACAACGGCTTAAGGTTTTCGAAAATAAGGTATTGCGTAAAATATTTGGTCCGAAGAGAGATGAGGCCACTGGGGAGTTCAGAAGGTTGCACAACGCGGAATTGCGGAACTTGTATCCTGTGAATATAATTGAGTTGATTGCATCGCGGAGACTGAAATGGGCGAGTAAAGTTGTAGGGCTCGATGACGAGCGGATTCCGAGAAAGTTGGTATTTGCTGATCCGACTGGTAGGCGTCCGAAAGGTAGGCCGAAGCGTCGATGGTAGGATTGCGTTAAGGCTGATCTCGGGAGCTTGGGCTTGAATGGTGAACATTGGACGAGTCTGTGTAGGCGGAATTTGGTGGTATCGGCATCGAACCTTTTGGTTCGCTAAGCCTATTATTATTATTACTTATATTCTGCTATTTAAAATTAAATAGTTAGAAGAAAAATTACTCTACTAATAGATAGCTTATTATCTATTATAAATTTAAGGGTCACTTGTGGTGTAGTGACTAGTATAACAGTCTTCTATGAACAACGTCACTGGTCCATACCCGGTAGATGGCCATAGGCTATTTTAAAGAAAGTAAAATATCCTTGGTTATGTTGCCTTTTCGAGGGAATATAAAAGTTTAAGCTATTTTTCACATCAATATAGCGAGTTTAGAAGAGATCTTATAAAGGTGCAAAACGCAAGGTATAAATGGGCTTTAATATCATACTGCTTTCATCCTGATTGAAATAGTGTGACCAGGAATTAAATTGCAATATTTTAACTTTTGATTCTTTAAACTATATTTTGTGTTTTCGAAAACATTAATCATGTAGTTAGAATTGATAATAAACAAGTAAATATACAGATGGAATGAATTTTGTAACCAATTGAAACTCTATTTAAAAATTCTTACATTAAGTTTACCAATAGTGGTAAGCAGAAATAGCGCAACAGATTTTATTTGCATTCCATCAACTTATCTATACTTGAGATATATAGTATCTAAATATCTAAGTTGAACAAATTCGATTTCTAACTAAAGGAGAAAACTGAAAAAAATATTTGTTTAATGCAATTTTTGTTTTTGAACATAAGAACAGTAATATAGACGTATAATATACCGTTGGAAAGCTAAAGATTTTAGTATAAACATTATCTTATACACATGCTTGTAAAAGTTAATAAAGAGTGATGAAAAACCGATAAAACTAACTGATTACGATTACGCGCTACAGATATTTTTTACTTATTATTATTCTCAGTATATTTCTTTTTCTGTCTGTTATTCTTACGCTAAGACTGTAAATATCATGCTATTGTATTTTGTATTATTCTAAAGGGACTTGTCCAAGAATAAATAAAGAAATTATTATTATTATTAAAAACAAGAAATGAAAACGTGCTTGCGGCAGTGAGGGTAGACACTTGAGCCTAAACTATATATCTTATTAATGTTCTCCTAGAATATTATAGGTAAATGGAGAGTGATGAAAAGCCGATAAAATTGACTCATTGATGTAGATAGAAATGTAATTGATTATTTAATAAAACACATGTTTCTATTGAAATTCAAAATAATTAATTCTTTAACAATTTTATTGTATCTTTAAATATATTAAAAAAAAAAAAAAAACCCTGTACCACTACAACCCTTGAATGGTCTTGGGCTCAGTACATATAGAGATTCGTACTGTTTCTAGGCCAACGGCAGTGCAATGAGGTGATTAGGCCTTCATTGCGCTCAGCCGCCAGATTTTTCCCCAATTATTTTGGGTAACCAATTTAAGAGGCTGGGTCTGCCCCAGGATGGTCTCCATACCCTAGGGTCGCCCCCCGACTAAATTAACAGAATAAATAATATTCTGCCACAGCCGGGATTCGAACCCAGGACCCGGAGACACAGCAGACTAGCGCTCTATCCACTAGACCACGCCGCTCCCTTAAATATATTTAAAAATTCTTAAATTGATTTTAACAAAGGAGCTAAGTAAAAGTCGTGTGTTGCACGCACCAGATTTCTTTTTTAGAGCCATTAATTTTCGAAGCTATGTATCAATTTATTATTTTGTTTGTCATTTGTCTTATTTTTATTTATTTATTTTTTCTTATTATTATTCTCTGTATATTTTTTTCTGCTATTCTTACTCTAAGATTAAAATTATTAAGTTAAAATTATTCAGTTTCTAAGTTAATTAGTTCGCGGCTTCAATCTAAAAACTTAAAGGTTAGAATTTATAAAACTATTATTCTTCCGACGGTTCTCTACGGGCGTGAAACGTGGCCGCTTACTTTGAAGGATGAACAAAGGCTTAAGGTTTTCGAAAATAAGGTACTGCGTAAAATATTTCGTCCGAAGAGAGATGAGGCCACTGGGGAGTTTAGAACGTTGCACAGCGCGGAATTGCGGAACTTGTATCCTGTGAATATAATTGAGTTGAAAGCATCGCGGAGACTCAAATGGGCGAGTAAAGTTGTTGGGCTCGATGAGGAGTGGATTCCGAGAAAGTTGGTATTCACTGATCCGATTGGTAGACGTCCGAAAGGTAGACCGAAGCGTCGATAGGAGGATTACGTTAAGGCTGATCTCGGGAGCTTGGGGTTGAACGGTCTGTGTTGACAGAATTTGGTGGTATCGGCATCAAGCCTTCGGGTTCGGTAAGTCTATTATTATTATTATTACTCTAAGACTGTAAATATCATAATATTGTATTTTGTATTATTCTAAAGGGACTTGTCCCAGATTAAATAAAGAAATTTTTATTGGAAGGAATTAGTCCGGGTGGCGGTCATTAAATGAAACAACTAAATAGTTTCAACTATTTTATTGTTTGCCAACGTGGTGGAGTTTCCATTCTCCCACCATGCGCCCATATGATGACCCACAAAGGGGGTCGAAACGTTGGCAAACAATAAAATAGTTGAAACTATTTAGTTGTTTTATTTAATGACCGCCACCCGGACTAATTCCTTCCAGTAATTCTCAACGCTCAACTAATTACATCCACAATGACAGAAATTATTATTATTAAAAACAAGAAATAAAAACGTGCCTACGACAGTGAGGGTAGAAACTTGAGCCTAAACTATATATCTTATTAATGTTCTCCTACCGAGGAGTTGGAAAGGCAAGATGCTGGGCAGTGGTTGGATATAATTGGGGAGCAGGAAATATGTCTGGATGCTTTTACTCCGGCCAGAGGGACGGCCAAGTGCTTACCACCCTCCCTTAATGTCCTCTCGGCTATGTATCTTCCCGGGCGACTTCTTCAGGGCCTACCCCCTCCCGATCTAACTGCTACCAAGGGTAACTGTAAGGATTAGTGTCTAATAGTACCTTCCGGACTTCGGATCATCGCTTCCAAATCCTCTTCCCTCAACAACTTGCACCGTTTTCCGGAATGATCATCCCCTTAACACCTCTCTTTAAGGTGCTGTGAAATTGACACGTCTGACATTTAACGACGTGTGTGTGTATGGTACGTCTATCACAAAAACGAAAAGTCGTACGATACTGAAATTTCGGTATTTAGGCTCGTTTAAATACCGAAACTGAAATATTTTGATTAAAATCGATATAAAAATCTAAAATTTAACGGGATTTAATATCATATAGGTTTTCTTCTGATTGAAATAGTGTGAAAGGGCTTATATGTCAACATTTTAAATTTTCTTCTTCTAACCAATCTTTAATTTTTTTTTTTTTACATTAAAAAAAATTAACTGTATTTTCTTGCGAGTATTGATAAAAAAGAGATAAATATATAAATTTAAGGAATTATAAATTCTATTCAGGAATAAAAGAGCAAAATGAGAGCTTTAATATAGACGTATAACATACCGTTAGAAATGTAAATACGCTGTAAATGACCACAAAATGGTTTATTATTTCCAAATGTGTGTACTAGATCACTATTACTACTGTTCATTATGTAACAAATTGTAATATTTCTCAATAAATAAAAAAGAAAAAAAAAATCCAAATAACAATATTAGGGTATAACTGTTTATATAGCTGTTGATAGGCAATTAAGTAATATGAAAAGCAATAATTCAAAGAATAATATCATATCACTACAGTTGAATTCAAAACGCTTTATCTCAGCTAGTTGTTAAACAGATTCAATGTCTCTTTTTTCATTTTGTCGGAAATTTAATTCCATATCAAATGACACTAAAACAAAAAAATTTTTGGTATTTATTTATTAGTTAAAAAATATTTGTTTAACAATCAGCTCTTTATTTGTCTTTTAATGACAGAACGACAAAATGTAATGTCTTCCGCCATAAGATACCTATGCGTACGGTAAATAGTTTAATAGTCAGCGAGATATTTCAGTTGGCCAACTTGCCCATATGCTCAACTAGCCCCGCTCTATCCTCCTTAGAGAGAGAAAATTTAAAAAATCGGTATTTAAGCTCTGCCGTAATATATCAACCAGGAAGAAACTTATATCATAATAAAATTTGAATTCTACATCGATTTGGGGTGTTTAATCAAAATAGTTGGAGTCATTTTTTACGGCTTTTATAATTACCCGCTTTTTATAAATCCGAATAAGATGCTATTGTTAATTTTATTGAATCGACATAATTAAAGGTACTTTAGAGGAAGAAAATGTCAAATATTCGCATTTAAGCACTTTCAAACTATTTTAATTAGAATGAAAACTACATGATATTAAAGCTCACAAAATTTTAAATCATATTTGATAAAAGGTAAGTGCAGGCAAAATAATTAATATGACAGAACAGCGTCTACTGAGTCAGCTAATATATATATACAAAAACGCTGCAAATTAATACACAAATGTTTATTATTTTCAAATAACAATATTAGGGTATAACTGTTTATATAGTTGTTGATAGGCAATTAAGTAATATGAAAAGCAATAATTCAAAGGATAATGTCATGTCGCTACTGCTGATTTTAAAACGCAATATCTCAGCTAGTTGTAAACCTATTTCAATGAACAGGAGTAATAATCTAGAAATTTATCGCCCTAAAACACCTTACCTACCTACCTATTTCAATGATTCTTTTTTAATTTTGACAAAAATTTAATTCATTATTATCATTGGTATATATTTATTAGGAGAAACGCATTTTCTCCGGATTCTAGGCATCTTGAGAGGGGCGTTATTTTTTTTTTTTTTTTTTTTGGTCGATTAGAAAGGTTCATTATTAAACATATTAAACTAAAAGCATTTATACTAGACTCCGTTACTCTTTTCTTTTCCTTTTCTTTTGTTTTTCATTAAAATAATTTAAATACATTTTTCAAATCACAGAACACCTAACATTTTTTCTCTATCATCAATAATAACCGAGTTATCAGGGAATCAAATCTTTTATATAAGTTATGGCTTGACCATTCTTTTTTTGGTATTTGATGATTTATTAATTAGGACAAACGGATTTTTTTTTAATCGTTGTTTGTTTGTTTATTTATTTAACGTCACTTTATGCTACTATGGCTAATCGGTCGATGCTACAGTGGGAGTCCTAAATTTTGCCTATCCAGGTTTTATTAGGATAGGGATCTTTAACGAGTACCTGACATCGCACAGGCTCGGGACCACCTTTTAACGTCCCCTCCGAAGGACGGCGTAACTAAGGATTTTTTACTCCCATCAAAAAATCCTAGGACCACCTGCGGGTTTGAACCCTGACCTTTAGCATGAGAGGCTGTTACGCTAGCCACCCAGCTACAAGTGATCCCAATTTTTTTTTTTTTTATTCGTTATTCGGATTCTACACATCTCGAAACGTAAGCTCTCTAAGTTTAAGCAGGAGTTTTTCTTTTTTTTTTTTTTTTTTTGGTCGATTACAAAGGTTGATTATTGAAAATAATTATTTCTAGTTTTTTCTTTTACTTTTTAAGGATGATTGAAGAAGTAAATAGTGACGAAACTCTTAATTACTATGGTGGTTTTTACGACCAGCCTATTTCAAAGGAATTTGATAAAATAACGTTCTCAAAGAAGTTTTAATTTTGATATCCATCTAAAATTTTAGCACGCTACCTCGGTAGGGTATCTGCAAGCATAATTAACTATAAAGTAGTTAACATACTTAGCCAGGTAGTCAATTCTCCGCCGTTATAATTGGACGCATACAATCGCATTTCCTTATTGGATAAAGTTTAAAGGGAGTTGAAGAAGCGGAAAGCGTTGCCTCAATGACGCTCACAGTTTACGAGCGATAGGGTTTTACGAGCGGTGAGCTTGCATGGCTCACGTATGTCAGTTGAGGTTAACCACTATCAACTAAAAGGATTAGTCAATATTCTTGATTATAATTACTTAACCATTATCTATTATTACTTCTTAATGGCCGTAAAAAGAATAAAAGAATCAATCCACAAAAAAAAAAAAAAATCGAAATTAAATGTTTAAGAAGCTTTATTCATGAATTAAGAATTAGAAAAACACATCTTGGGCGCACAACTCACGACATTCACTTACCCCGTCGTTAAAATCAAGTAAATAATTTTTGAATACAGTTAGAGATGGAAATAAATTGCTTAAAGAAATAATTACATTGATTTCGATAGAAACATGTGTTTATTAAATAATCTATTATATTATCATCTACGACAATCAGTTAGTTTTATCGGCTTTTCATCACTCTTCATTAACATTTACTATTCTATGTATAAGATATTATTTTTCTAAAATCTTTAGCTTTCCAGCAGTATATTATACATTTATTATTACTTTGCTGTTATGTCCAGAAATACAAAATTGCATAAAATTTTTTTTTTGCTGTTTTCTTTTTTAGTTGGTTATCGAATTCGTTACAACTTTTATGATTTTTTTTTTCTTGTAAATCAGAAGATATGGTTAATTTTATGAATCACACAAAATTAAAAGTACTTTGTAAGAAGAAAAAATTAAAACAGCAGCATTTAAGCCCAGTCAGAATATTTCTATCATAACGAAACTTTCATACTCCGACCTCAAATATTTAATAAAACTTCCGCATTTTTTCATTTGAACATAATTCTAAACTTAACACATATATAATATGTATGTATGTATGTATGTATATATATATATATATATATATATTATATATATATATATATATATATATATATATATATATATATATATATATATTTACAGTTCATTATATAATTCCATGAGAGAAATCTAATTAATTAATCGTTCTCAAAACAAGACCAATAAACTAGTAATTATATAATGGATCTACTATTATTGCAGGATTCTATTTATTTTCATTATGTCTCTTAAATTTAAAATTTTGCTTATATTGTCATGAAAATGAAGAAAGAACCATAATTAAAATTGAACAATGGTTTCACAATTTAATCATTAAAATAATTATAAAACCTTCCGTAATATTCGAAATAATTTTATAGCGTCTTGTATAATTGGATTTTTAATATTTTCGAATTATCAGTTCTTCATATATGTGAATAATCAATACGAAATCTCCGTATTTAACTGACTACCTTGACCTGAACTATTTTCATTGCTGAATTGTAGCATTACCATTATTAAAATAGACTCAACAGCTACTCATTAATTAGCCAAAACAAGTGCAGTGAGGTTTGCGCCATGGAATGCAGACCATCCATCGTACCATATCCAACGACTACATACATACATAACGCAAGAGGGGATATTGCGCTGCGGGCTTTGGGTAAGGGTGACATTAAAATCTCATAATGGTTGCAGTCATCTATATAAGGCTCCATTACGCTGTGAAATGCATGTATGTAACCGGTCAACATTTTAATTATGATCAGGTTCAAGCGATTTAAAAATAAATTATACTGCAGTTAAAAAAAAAAAAAAAAGAATAAAAAAATGTATTATACGTCAAATTTTTACATGACTACGTGTTAGTCAATAGAAGGATTTTCTTTGAGGGAGGAAGTGAGTTAAAAATAATAAAAAATTTTTCTAAGTAATAAGTTATGTTTGTATGTCTTTAACAGGAAGGGGTTCTAATTGTATATAAATGCATTATATAATGAGTCGTTTGTCATGATGGAAGAATGGCAAGAATGGAAATTTTATAAAAGTCAAAGAAATGTTTGAGTGACAGGGAATATTCGGAAAGTTTTGAAGCAGTAGAGTTTTTTAGGAAATTGAATATTTGTGTCGGTGATGCGGTGTTTGAAGAGGTTTTTGGTTCCAATATGTAGGCTTCGATGCAATTAGGATTTGCATAAATAGTTCAATATGTGTTTATATTTCAGAACAAGCTAATGTTGGCCCACATCCAGTCAGAGAAAACATAGGATATTCGAGCCTTATTGACGATGAATTCAGCTTAATGACCTGATGTGTAACATCCCCGCGAAGGAAATTTCGACTTAATGGACCCACTTATCCTCCCTGTATTTAGCCCTGGAGATATGGGAGCTGGCAAGATACGCCAGGAGCCACAACTACGGGCCACGCTCTGCGGAAGAAGGGATGGTAATGAGACAGGAGGAGGTGCGCAATTAAACAAGAGGCGAACATGAGGATCCCTTAACAAAACTAATTACTCAGGCGAGAACCGAACCTCCTCCTTATTTAGCCGGATCTCTGTCTCCTCCCCTCCGGCAACAATATTCCCTTCAGTTTATATTATATATTACAAGGAGGTTTTTTCCGTAAAAGAATCATTAGAAAGTATAATGTACTCTTTGAAGTCAGCAGGAATCCTGGAAGGATTTTAAGTGTGTAAAGCATCAAATGACTTCCTAATGGACTGTGGTTTTATAATTGCACTTGCTGTAACACAAAGTTATTATTTTGAGTCAGATCCTAAGTTTATTTTGTTTAATTCACACTAGCAGACCAGTAGAGGTAGGACCCATAATTACTGAAGCTTTTAAACCTATTCTTTTTTTTTTTTTTTTTTATAATATATTTATTGTTTTTTACAACTGTATATACAAATACAATAAGTAAAATGGCTGAATTACAATAACAGACATGAATAGACATGTAAAGAATCTACCCAGTGGTAGTACTTCAAAGTTTATTTCATGAGCAGGTCTCGAGGCCACAGTCTTTTCAGGCGCCTCGGAGGATTACCGGGAATAGATGTAGATGAGAGGTTACGGACAAGCGGGTTTGAGTGGGCAAGTAGTTTGGAATTAAAGAGGTGTATCTATCGCGGGCCAAGTCTGCAACCAGTGGGATATTTAGGTCTCTATGGATGAGTTTATTAGTTACAAAGTAAGGAGCATTGAGGATTTTTCGTAGGATTTTGGATTGCAAGGATTGGATGCGGGAGGAGTTTGATAGTTTAGTGGACCCCCATAGCTCAATGCCATAGGTCCAAATAGGTCAGATAATCGTGATGTAAATGAGTCTTTTGTAGTAAATAGAGAGTTTTGAACGTTTGTCTAGTAAGTGTTGTAGTAAGCGGTAGCTGCAGGCAGTTTCTTGTCGTTTCAGTCTAGTGTGAGGATTCCAAGTAAGGCGCTTGTCTAGATGGAGTCCAAGGTAGCGGATCTGTTCAACCGGGATTAATGGAATGTTGCCAAAGGATACAGTAGGACAGGTATTCATAGGCTTGCGGCGAAGGGTAAAGGTAATTTGATGGGATTTATTGGGATTGATTTTAATTCTGCAGTTATGACACCATTCTTCAATGGATTGGATGTGGAGACTGTAAGAATTGTGATGCAACCGTTGGGTCACTACTTACGGATAACACACATGTGTCGTCAGCTTAAGTAGTGAGAACAGTGCTAGGATGAATAGGAATGTCAGCTGTATAAACGGAATAAAGGATTGGGCCTAAGATGCTACCCTGAGGTACACCTGCGGACTGAGAAAATATGGATGAGTATGAAAGGTTATGGTTGACTTTGAAAGTTCTATCTGAGAGGTAAGAATGAATAATTAGGAAGTATGTAGGAGAGAGGAATTTTCGGAGTTTATATAGCAGTCCTGGGTGCCAAACTCGATCAAAAGCCTGTTCAAAGTCAAGAAAGGCTCCAGTGCAATACATTCCGCGCTCCAATGTGGAAGAAATGACATCCATCACACGGTGACACTGTTGTATAGTAGAATGGGATGTCCGAAATCCAAACTGGAAACCTATTCTTAAACAATATCCTTATATTGATTTTGACAACGAAGGTATGTGAAAGTCGTGTGTTGACGGCAACATATTTTATTTTATCTTAACATATTTATTACAGGTTTATCGAAATCATTAAAATTATTAAATGTGGTGTAAATACAATACAATGTTAAGATACATAGGTAGAGACACTACTGATTGGCATCGAACTTTAAAAATATACTAAATCACGAGGCAGATGCGGTCATTTTCTCAAAAACCTCGGAGAAATATCAGAGATCGAAGTTAATTGGAATTAAAAAGTAATTTATAATCGAATTGTAACTTGTGGATTAGAATGCAAATAGAGTTTGATATGGAAGGAATGATACCTGAATCTGGCCAAATCAGTAACTTGAGATAACGACATAACATCAAGATCATCGCACAAGTCTATTTTTGACTAAAATGGGTTTTAGTACTGGAAGAACCGTAAAGGAAAATAATTCGAAGTTTTGTGAAGCCCCAAAGCTCAACTCTGTAAACAGCTAAAGAATGAGTGGCTGTATGTTGACTTGGAAATGAGAATTTTGTATTTAAGTTAAACATTAGAGAGTTTTTCTTGTAAGTGTTAAAGATACCAAAACGACAAGCAACATAAAGATAACGAATTATATAGTTAAGAACATTTATTCGAGTTCCTGCCTTAGCTAATACATTGATTGCCTGGGACCGTCCCAATAGCGGCAAATCGCTAAAAGTTCGCAGACGATGTCGTCGTTGGGAAATCATTTTTAATTACCTAGAAGAAAAATATTAGTAAAGCTTTGACTTTTAACAATAATAACAAAAGTACGCGGACAAATTCAACATTCTAAGTGATACATGTTAATGCTAATGATCACTAACAAGTGACTGCTACTGTATAATAAGAATCCCTAAATTGGTCATTTTCTAACATTTTGAAAATTATGAACTTAAAAGTTGATGTTACTAAGTAAAAGGTATTTGACAATGTGGTCGCTTGTAGCATAGTGGCTAGCATAACCGCCTTCTATGTCCAAGGTCACGGGTTCAAACCTGCAGGTGGCCCTAGGATTTTTTATTAGGAGTAAAATGTAATTAGTTATGTCGTACTTAGGAGGGGACTTAAAAAGGTAGTCTTGAGCCTGTGCGACGTCAGGTACTTGTTAAAGATCTCTATTCTAATTAAACTTGGATAGACAAAATTTAAGACTCCCACTGTATCACCCATCGTCCGATTACCCACAGTAGAAAAAAATTGACGTTAAATGAATAAAAACCTAACAAAAAACAATCTGTTGTTAATCATTCATTTTAAAATAAAAGGAATTACTTACAAAAAGTAATAATAATGTGACGTTTAATAAATAAATAAAACAAACGAATAAACTAATCAATATTTGATTTGGTTATGAGTGTTTGAATAAATATCTATCTTGTATTCTTCTTCCAGTGGCACCCTTGGCCTGAGGTGTAACCTTCTGGTAGATTACACTCACGTTTCTCGATATATTTTATAGGGTCTAATTTTGTGAGTGACCACCATTTGGCTGACGGGTTTCACCTACGAGACCCAGGAGAGAGGCTGTGGGTGAATCCCTATTTATTAAATGCTTGAAAAAGTCCCTCTGGGACTGGTATTCGAACTTACAACCTTAAGCGTGAGAGACTAGCGCGCTAGCCACTCAGCCACGGGCTCCCCCTATCTTGTATTAGGTTTGAGTTTTCAGAGATTCGATGTTTTGCGGCTTGAAGTAAACTTAATGCTGGTGTTACAACATTCTGAATCCTCAAGCTTGGCGTCTGGCTTTGGCTGGTCTCTTGATGGGAAACAAACCTCTCCTACGTCTGAAAGCGAACATGAGACGTTCACGGTACGTACCACGTTTAATCTCTTGCAACATGATATATTCATGATTTTTAGTATTAAGAGGATACTGGCCATTGAATTTGCAGAATGAATTGGTCCACGAAAAAGTTTATTAGTAATCACTGGCCTAGGATTCGGAAAATATGTTAAAAACACAGAATTCCTTTAACACCTCGCTTCCTAAACCAAAATACTGGAAAATAAAATAAAAATAAAAAAGAGTTGTAAATTGGATTGAACTCCATTGAAGGGACTGACGGAGCACGTAGACGAGGCCTAAGCCGAGCGCAGCAATTGTCACAGCTCGGGGAGAGGAATTGCCAATGCAAATATTGCCCTGTTTCTCTCCTTAACGACGCTATATTTTATCAATTCTCATTCAAGCTGCATCTCGCAAGCCCTGAAATATTTCGCGGGGCTCTAAGTAAATTTGTATCTCCGAGGGTCTTCGGCCTCCTCTGCTTCACCTGATTGAGCCCTTGTTTAACCATTTTCTTAAAGGGCTCCAATTACAGTCCGTATCGATTTATATTTTATGGCATAATTTCAGGAAGACCTACAAAGTATAAGCATGGGGACGTCCGTTTTTTTAGCCTCCCAAGGTTAGGAAGATATGAACAGAAAGTTAACAGTAGGATTTAGTTGTGTTAGGAAGTATATGTTTAAAAACAGCTGCTATTTTACAGGTTCGATTCCACGACTTTGTGCATAGACGAGGGAATGTTGTTTGTTACAAACTTCAGAAAATTCTAAATTTACTCCCGACACAAACCGACTTGCCTATAACCTTTCAGCTATATTTATTCTGAATACATCTTAGAGAGGACTGAAAAGTAGATTGTCTCAGAACTTTTTTTCGTAAAATTGTGATTGATGAGTTAACATTGTTTAGTTTTGTGTTTAGAAAGTTTATTTATGAAAAAATTTAAACTGCCTAAAAAACACAGCAGAAACTCGTATTATTATTTAATTTTAGTACTATACGCCTTTTCGTTTTCGAGTCTGATTTACAAAAGATTACTCACAGACAAAAACATTTTTTTAAATGTTAATTATACATTAAAATTAGCGTTTTCATTGAAAATTAGGATATGAAATTTTTAGCGATTGCAAAACATTCCTTAACTAGATTTTCTATATATAACCGTTAACAAAGACCGTAAAATAATAATAAAAATAAATAAATCTTTAATATATTGTTTTATTTTCAAATTTTACCATTTCTGATTCAAGATAATCAAAATTCTACAATTGATTATAGTACAACCACTGAACAGCTTACAACTCCTATTATTGGGTTGTTTCACATGATATGTCCGTTTTTATAGTTTTTGAAACACATAAAGGATTTTGAAGGTCTCTGTTGTTTTCTTCCGAATGTTTACATATTTAAAGTAAACAGTTACTAATCCTCTACATTTGTATTATAAACATCAGATTCCCTATCAAATACCCACTTTTTAGTATACCTATACATGACCATAGAAACACGCGATTTTCGAGTAATATTTTTGTATGAGTTTAAACTCGGTCATTCAGCAGCTGAGGCCGCCAGAAATATTTGCAAGGCGTTTGGGGAAGGATAAATGAATGAACGGACCATTTGCCGTTGGTTTGCTAAGTTTTTAGCTGGGGATACCGACATGGAAAACTTGCCCCGAGGAAGACCTCCGTCCGTAATAGACAAGGATGTCCTCAAACATAAAGTAGAAGGAAACCACTACCAAACAATAAAAGGACTCTCAGCACACTAAATGCAGGCGCATCTACCGTTTCCAGACATTTAAAGTGTATTAAAAAGCTCGATACATGTATACCTCATGATCTCACTGAGCGGCTGCAAGACCCCATGTTTCAAAACATACCTTGCAAAATTGAAAGAACTGGGCTACGAAGTTCTTCCGCACCCACGATATTCTCCCGACGTATCTCCAACAGATTACCACCTGTTCAGGAATTTTGATAATTTCGTCAAAGGAAAACTTTCTGAAAATGATAATCAAGTGAAAAGTGCGTTTTCAGATTTTGTTTCACTTCAAAGCTCAGAGTTTTGAAAAATAAATAGAAAAATCCTTTATCTTAAAAACGGACATTTCATGTGACACAACCCGATAGAATCATGGTTCTATATTGTACGTCTATATTAGTAGATATTGAATTTAGAAATTAATTAATCGTACAATTTTTTTATGACCAATATTGAATCTTTGACGAATTCGTATTATTTTACTGTCGAGTGTTTCTACTTCCTACCTTTCTGGCCAGGACAAACACCCGCAGAAGGCGGTCAACCCGAACTGCAGGACGTCCAGTAATGGAACCATATTTCCCGGGCTGCAGAAGAAATATATCAGGGAGAGAAGTACTAAAGGAAAAAGTTACTAAGTGGCAAGTTGTAGGGTCTAAGTGCTATACAAGGGCTCGCCAACATTTAGGCTCAGGTACCCATTTTTCTAATTGACCATCTCTCTTGTATACTGCTCTTAAACTGTTAGGCCTATCTCTCATTTTACCTTCATAAATTTCGAGGATATTGCTTGTATTTTGTTTTTTTAGCGGCTGGTCATATCTACGCAAAATTTTATCATCAGATAATGAAAATTAATTCGTGATTTTTTATTTTAAAATCAGACGTTTTGACTAAGAGGAACCGGTAATCTGAAGACTGAATACATTATTATTGATCAGTTTTTATTAAAAAGTATACAACAAATAATACAACACAACAAGTAAATTAGTCATATAATACGTGGTGATATTCTTTGAAATAACTTATCGTTTCTCAAAATCAACTTTAAATAAGATGATCCCCTGAGTACATGAGAACAAGCAGGTTTGTTTGAGCAGAGATTTTAAAATTAAATAAAACAGAATTGAGGAATGTTGTCAGAACTGGAGGATTAAAATAAATCCTAAAATATTCCACCAAACTACCTTTACCCTTCGTCGAAAACCGATGACTTCCTTCAATAATACGCCACTCATACCTATTGGACAAATCTGATATCTAGGACTCCATCTTGACAAACGTCTTACATGGAACCCTCACACGAGGCTAAAACGACAAGAAACTGCCCCGTAGATACCGATTACAACAACACTTACTAGACAAACGTTCAAAACTTCCAATACACTAAAAAAAGCTGATTTATATTACAGTCATCAGACCCATCTGGACATATGGAATCGAGCTTTGGGGCTCTACTAAGCCATCTGATTCCTCCCGTATCCAATCCTTACAATCCAAAATCCTAAATGCTCCTTATTTCGTCACAAATAAAATCATCCATAACTACCTTAATATTCCATTTGTGCCAGACCTTTCTCGTACCAGATTTACCACTTTTAATTCCAAACTCCCCACCCATATAAACCCTCTTGTCCGCAACCTATCAACCTCACATATTCCTGACAACCCTCCGATGCGATTGAAAAGAAGATGGCCTTAGGATCTACTTACTTAAATAAACATCGAAGTACTACCGCTGTGTAGTTTCTTCACAAGCCTTTTACGCCATTTATTATAATTCATCACTTTTACTTATTGTATTTATTTAATTTACAGTTGTAAAATTTATGATAAAATATAAATAAGAAAAATAAAACAAGTATATCTTTTTTAGGTTAAGCTTGCAACTAATGGAATATCCAGTCGTAAGATAACACTATGGAAATAAATAGCTCTATTGAATTACAGGAGAGATATAGGAATTTTTAAAAGAAATAATGTAAAAATTTAAAGTAATTGGGTAAGTGGTAAGATAAATAGAAAAAAAAATAACTGGGAAACAAGCATTTTTATTTGCGAAATGTAATACTGTACATATTTTAATACATACAGGAAATGCGAAATATAATACAATGCAAATTATATATGGAGAAACTACTTTTTCGCACTCCTGTGAAAATTCTATATCACATGGTCTCGCTTATAAAAAAAACAAAATCATAAAACAAAAGTGACAGGTTCATTCCCAAAGATTGATTGTGTTTAACCTATCCTATACCAGTACAACCGATGCAGGGTCTTTGGTGTTCGGTACAAACATATATTTACACTGTCTCTAGGCCAACGGCAGTGCAATAGGTGATTATGTCGAGATAACACTCAGCCGGCTAGTTATTTCCCCATTTTTAGTTACTAATAATAGTACTCATAGAGGCCGGGTTTGTCCCCAGGAAGGTCTTCGTACTCCATTGCTCACGGCTGAAATGACAGATTAAATAATATTCTGTCACAGCCAGGATTCGAACCCAAGACTAGGAGAACAGTAGACTAGTGCTTCATCCACTAGACCACGCCGCTTCATTTTGATTGTGTTATCATTAGTTTACCATAACGATAGATTCACGATAATACACAATTTCAACAATGGTTATAAATATATTATTGGCATTGATAACGAGTCACTGAATGAGTTTGACATCAGGAGTAAAATTTTAGCATTGACTTAAATAAACTTGTTATCACATGGAACCCATCAAAATTGACATGATAAACAGCAATTTAGAGGAACGAAGTAGCGTTTTGCTCAAAATATTCATTATGTTAAAAAAATGTGGCCGGTCATACGATGAAATTTTTTCACGCATTTTCAACTGTCAAATAATTTTTTTTTTTTTTAGTAATAACAATTTTTATTGAGAAAATTTTACAATCTGTCCCAATTTGGACATTAATAGTATTGCTGAATGATATAAAACATACTACATTCATACAATATTTACACAACATAAAATTACAATAAAATATATACACAATAATGAATCAATACAAAAGTCAATAATTCACTTATACCTATATACACATACACACACTCATACATACATCACATTGAGTGGAGAATCTAGCCAGTGCTAGAACTCCAATATATTTACAAAAGGTCGCGGGGCCACTGCCGTTTCAACCTTCTAGGTGGGTTGTATGGATGAGTGGAGCTGGATAGGGATTGAGCTAAAGGATTAGGATGATGAATGAGGTTCTGGTGGAATTTGGAAAATTTGGATGGAATTAGGTCTGAAATAAATGGAACATTAAGGTCGTGGTGCAAGGTATAATTGGAGACATAATAAGGAGCATTTACTATTGTACGGAGGACTTTGGATTGAAAGGATTGAATGCGTTTGATGTTAGAACGTTTAGCTGTCCCCCACAGTTCAAGTCCGTAGGTCCAGATGGGCTTCAGTATTGTCTTGTAGATTAATAATTTGTTTTCAACTGTAAGTTCAGATTTTCTGTTGAGTAGTCGGTATAACTGTCCGAATCGTCGGTTGAGTTCTTGTCTTTTAAGTCTTGTATGTGGGTTCCAAGTCAATCTTTTGTCTAACAGTAAGCCAAGATACCGGACTGTATCTGAGAGAGGAATCGGTAATGAGTTGAAATAAACTGGCGGACAGGATTTTCGTCTAAGAGTAAAGGTTATGTGTTTACATTTGGCTTCGTTCACCTTTACACGCCAGTTATTACACCAGTGTTCGATAAGGAAAAGGTGTCTCTGAAGGTTTAAGGATGCTGTTTCAGGATTGGAACTGGATGATAGGATGGCGGTGTCGTCTGCAAAAGTTGCCAGAAAGGTATCAGGATGTGTAGGAATATCAGCAGTGTAAAGGATGTAGAGGATGGGTCCCAAGACGCTGCCTTGAGGAACACCGGCCTCAACGGGATAAAGGTTAGAAAATTCTTCACCACAGCGAACTCGGAAGGAACGGTTCGAGAGATAGGATCGGAGAATGAGGTATAGGGACTGGGGTAAATGGGTTTTCAGCTTGAAGAGTAATCCAGTGTGCCATACCGGTCAAAAGCTTGCGCAATGTCCAGAAACGCACCAGAACAATACTCTTTGCATTCAAGAGCTGAGGAAATATAGTCTACAACTCGGAGCCCCTGTTGAACTGTGGAATGCTGAGGACGGAATCCAAACTGATGGGAAGGAAGATTTTGAGATTCTAATATGGGTAGGATACGTTTAAGAAGAAGCCTTTCGAAGATTTTTGAGAGGATGGGGAGTAGACTAATAGGCCTGTAGGATGAAGTGTTGTTGGAAGGTTTACCTGGTTTTAAAAAAAGGATGATGGTGGAATGTTTCCATAACAGAGGAAAATAGGTGGTGCGGAGGATGCAGTTATAAATATAAGTAAGGAATATAATAGCTTTCTGCGGAAGTTGTCGGAGGATCTGGGGAGTAAGGAGATCGTGTCCAGGAGATTTACGGAGAGTCAGTTTTTGGAGAAGATATTTGACCTCAGAGGGATTAATAGCTTTAGGAGGTAGGGAAAGTGGAATCGGTGACATAAGAAAGTCTTGCACTTTTGCGGTGTGATTGATGTGGGATTCCGGGTGAGGAGTGAATACTTTGGAGAGGTGTGTGGCGAATTCCTTGGCTTTATCTTCATCAGACGCAGCCCAGGAGTCATCACCACGTCGGAGAGGATGGGAAACATGATGGTATTTTAGGATCTTTTTCGTGACATTCCACAGGGAATTATCACGAGCTGATAGAGAGGAGAGGTAGGAATTAAAGGACTGGGAACGGAAGTTCGCCAACTCCCTCTTCAATTGTCTACAATAGAAGTTATAGGAGCGGCGATCTGTTGGGTGTCGAGTGCGCTGCCATAATGATCTTGCTCGGCGTTTGGTGTGGATAAGGTCTATAATAGGTTGTGGAAAATGATTTTGGTCTGGATTTATATTGGAGTGTTTAGGAGAGGAAGCAGTCCAGACAGCTTGTTGGATGGCGGTGGTAAAGGAATAGACGGAATTATCTAGGTCATCTTGGGTTTTGAGGGTTACTCTGAGGTCAATATTATCGGTCAGGATTTGGCGGAAAAGGTTCCAGTTGACAGGGCCTCGGATGAATGATGGTGGAATGGGTTTTGGAATTGGAGTGAGAGATACTTTTAGGATCAGTGGACTATGGTCTGAGGATAGTTCATCAAGGCGAGTTAAAGACAAGTTGAGAGAGCCTAATCCGCTGTGGATAAAGAAGTCGAGGATGTCAGGATTGCGGTTAGGATCGGTTGGCCAGTAGGTAGGGGAGTCAGGAGGCAGGATATTAAAATTTCGGGAGTTGAGTGCAGACAGCAAATTTCGTCCCCGAGAATTCGTGGTTCTGGAACCCCACTGCTGATGCTTGGCGTTTAAGTCTGCACCCAGAATGAAACGATTTCCTAAGGAATCCAGGAAGGATACAAATTCAGAATTGGAAATGGAATGTTTAGGAGGGCAATATGCAGATGTGATGGTTACCGGAAAGGAAAAAGTCTTGATTACTATGGATGTGGCTTGTAGGAAATCATAGGTGGGAAGTGGGAGTAAATGATGAGAGAGGGATTGGTGGACAATGATAGCAGAACCGGCATGGGCTTTACCGTCTGGGTGGTCAGTACGGTATGTCATGTATTGCGGTATTTTGAAGTACTGTTTAGTCGTTAGTCTTGTTTCAGTTATAAGTGCAACATCGATTGTTTTGTCTTGCAACAACGCTGTCAGTTCGTCAGTATGATTTCTAACACCATTCGCATTCCAAAGGAGAATGGATAAGGAGTTAGGTGAAGTCATTTAAGGATTTTTCAAGGCAGGGATTAGATTCGATACTAGATTTGTAAGGAGTGATATAAGCGGCATAACAAGAGATTTGATTTCGGAGATGAACGATGTCATTAGACTGGTAAGATCTGTGACGTTTGATGGTGGAGGGATATGAGAAATTTGATGTTGAGGAGTTTTTTGAAGATTAGGTAAACTTTGAGGGATAGATTCTTGTACAATAGATTGAGAATGTTGAGGAAAATGTTGTTCCGGCAATGCCTCGACTTCATGATTCTGGTTACCACCTCCAAGCAAGTGGGCAAATGACACGTTAGAATTTACAAGTTTTGATGGTTTTCTTCTGCTTCTGGTTGGTACAGCTGTTTCATTCGGATCCTGAGGTTTTTGGTATCTGGTTCTGAGTTTCTTGTAGATTTCACATCCCTTGTAGTTAGCCGGGTGGTCCTTGAGGCACAGAGCACATACAGCGGGTGCTGATCTTGATCTTGTACATTCTTCTGTTTTATGCTGTTCACCGCATTTCACACAGCGTGGTATGTGATGGCAATAACTTTTGGTATGACCATATGCCTGACAGTTATGGCACTGGACTATTTCTTTCTTTGTGTAAGGTTTTTCAACTTTTACACGGGTATAGTACAGTCTGCTGAGGTCATAGATTTTTTCGACTCCTGCTGATGGTTCCAAGTCCACGAAGAATAGAGGCAGTGGACTTTTATCTTTTAGAACGTTGGTGACTTGCCTCACTTGGAATCCTAATTCTGTCAGTTCTTCATTGATTGCTTCAACGGGTGTTGAGGAATGTAGGTTTCTGATCACGACCCTTAATGCTCTCTCCTGGCGCAGCTGATAAGTATGAAAGTCAGCTTTGGTCTCAGTCAGATATTTTACAATCTTTCTGTAGGTTTCAGCAGTAGTCGGAGATATTTTAGTATCATTGGTTCTACTTATACAATAATAACTATTAGGATCTGTTACTTTGTTTAAATGCGCACACATCAGTTTAAAATTTTTAATATTTTTAACAAATATTGGTGGAGGTAGTGGTTCTCTGGGTATAGGAGAAGATTCCATGGTTTCTTTTTCATTTTGGAGGATCTGAAATGGATTCGGTGTAAAAAACGGAGATTCATCAGTTATTCCTTGTGATGATGTGCTGGGCTGTGGTTCAGAACCTAATGAGGTAGCTGACGCGGTCGCTGGTGGAATCATTTTTTTATTTTGTTCACGGCGGGGTCTCTGTTTTGTGGGATACGAGTTAGAACCTGCAGATCTAGATCTTTTACTTGCAGACTTTGAGGACATGACTTGATGAAAATATCTCATTGATTAAGAAAATAATAATAATAAATAAATAATGAGATAAGAATTAAAGATAAAAGAAAGATAATTAAAAGAAAAGCAAGCCCGAGCTTGCCGAGCTAGCGGCAATCAGCTGATCAGTGACCCTTCTTTCACTTTTTCGTGATTGTACAAAGTAAATTATAACTTTGCTTACCGAAACTTCTCCAATATTCACTGCCGTAATATTCCTGAGGTCTAGTGATGTTCTCCAGACTGAATTCTAGCGAATTCCTACTGAAAAAAGCAAAAATCTGAGAGACGATGTAACGTATGACTGTTATCATCGAGCGCATCAGCTGTTCAGAAGTGTGTGTCAGGTGATGGCACGGCTGAACATTGATCGTACATTGATTTCGTTCAGATCTGCTCAGTATAGTGTTATCACGTGGTTTTCTAGAAGCCAAAGCGGAACTTCCCGATGACTAGGCTCTCGGTCGAGATCCGCTTCTGGGCTCCTCGAATCACCGCGGCTGTCAAATAATTAGTGGGTTTATTTGACAAGTATTTAAAAAGGGAATATGTATGTTGAATTTTCAGAAGATTAATGAATACTGAACTATATGACAGTTATCATCATCGTACTTATTGGATCAGAATTTTGAATAACTAACTCAATTAGTAAAAATCAGGTGCGCACCACACACAACTTTCACTTACATCCGTTGTTAAAATCAATGTAGATAGTTTTTAAATACACATAGAGATAAAAATAAATTGGGAAAGAATTAATTGCATTAAATTTCAATAAAAACCTGTGTTTTCTTAAATATTCTATTATATTATTATCAAAAATAATCAGTTAGTTTATCGGTTTTTAATCACTCTTTATAAACTTTTACAAGCTTGGGTATAAGATAATATTTTTTCTAAAATCTTTAGCTTCCCAACGGTATATTATACATCTATACTACTGTATTATACATATATTATATTACTGTATTATATTACATATATTATATTATTGTATTACTGTATTATAATATATTACTGTATTATACATCTATATTACTGTACTATATTTTTGCACTTTTCTCCTTTTGTTAGATATCGAATTCATTTAAATTTTATATATACCTATTTTTTATCGTTTATAACTGGATTTTATGGTTATTTAGACTCGGGGGAACCCTAAAACGTTTATTTCCGTTAAAAACTGGAATTCGAAATTTTTCAAGATCGCAATACTTTCCCTTACTATAGATTTCATGGGATACGCACTTTTTGTTTTATTTAAGTATTTATAATTAAATTAGCCGTGCTATGCTAGCGCTATATCCTGTTCTAGCATTTCATGCTACAGGTTACAAGTTCGAATCCCAGTCCCGTCGGGGCTTTTATAAGGATGAAATCAAATGGGAATTCACTCGTAGCCTTCTCCCGCGGGTATGTGAGACCCGTCAGCCAAATGGTGGCAACTCACAAAATTAGGCGTAGGGAGTGATGAATTGAAAATGAAATTGCGCCGCGAGGCCCAGGTCCTACACGGCCTGTCGTGCCCCTAAAAAAAAAAAGTATATACCTTTGGAAAGCTAAAAGTTAATGGAAAGTGATATAAAGGCGATTCTTACATTTTTGAAAGAGTATATTAGTGCGATTACACCTTTTTTCTTCTTCAACTAAATATTATATACTATTATGTTGACCGGGGGGAGCCCGTGGCTGAGTGGCTAGCGCGTTAGTCTCTCATGCTACAGGTTCTGAGTTCGAATCCCAGTCCCGGCGGGGCTTTTATAAGGATGTAAAAAAATGGGGATTCACTCACAACCTCTCCCCCGGTTATGTGAGACCCGTCAGCGAAAGGCCACTCACAAAATTAGTCTTGGGGGGTGATGACCCTACACTAAAAATAGCATCGTGAAGCGTGAGTGTAAACTCGCAGGAGTTTACACCGCGAGGCCCAGGGCCTACACGGCCTGTCGCGCCACTGAAAGAAGAAGAAGAAGAATGAAGATATAAAAGCGATAAAAATAGCTCTTTGTTGTCGATAATAGTGTTATAGATTATTAATAAAAATTCTAGTTTCTATTAAAACTCAATGTAACTGTTCTTTAAAAATTTATGTTCATCTCTAACTAAATTTAAATATTATTAAATTTATTTTAACAACGGAGGTGAGTGTATTGCGCACACCATTTTTTAATTTTTTTTCAAATAAAGGAATAGCAATTAGTCATAATCTGCACAGTTCAGTTCTTTTTTACTGCACTTACTATATATAGTAAGGGAAAGTATTGCGATCTTGAAAATTTTCGAATTCCAGTTTTCAACGGAAATACACATTTTAGGGTCCCCTGTGTCCTAATAACCTATTCCCGTGTGTGTGTGTGTGTGTGTGTGTGTGTGTGTGGCAACTCCCGAGCGGAAACTAAAATTCCTATCAAACTGAAATTTCAAATTTAAGACAAATATACGCCCGAGACGTTACAAATCTTTTTTCAACAAAATGAGCTTACCAGATGAGCCACTTTATACTATGCATTTTGCACTATTTTACGATTTTCTCAAAAACGGTTCCGAAGATTTTGATTAAACTCGCTATTTCAATGTAAAATTATTTAGGCTTTAACAAAAATTAGGTTTTATATCATTTACTATTATAGAAGAGTATATCATATGAAAAATTAGGTATTATTCCGATTAAAATAGTCTGTTAAATGCCGATATTTTAAATTTTCTTTTTCTAAAGTACCTTTAATTTTGTTGATTCTATAAAAAATAACTATATTATCTTGTTACCACTGATGAAAAACAGGTAAATATATAAATTGAATGAATTCGATATCCAACTAAAGGAGAAAACAGAAAAATATTTTTTTAATGCAATTTTTTGTTTTCGAACATAGGAACAGTAATATACATGTATGATATACCGTTGAAAAGCTAAAGATTTTAGATAAAATATTATCTCATACTCAACCTTTTAAAAGTTAATAGAGAGTGATGAAAAGAAGATAAAACTAACTGATTATTTTAGATAATAATAAATAGATTTTTAATAAAACACATGTTTCCATATAAATTCAATTTAATTAATTCTCAAATAGTTTCAGGTATTTTTATCTCTAACTGTATTTGAAAATTCTTTCATGATTGTTCTTCTTCTAAACACAACTCCCGAATCGTCCGAGTGTTATGCATGGATAGAAAACTAAAGAAATCTTACATGTAGAGAATATAGAATATCCAGGATTCCTGTTAATAATTAATCAGGTGCCGGTTGATATTAGTCGTGTTACTAAACTTTTATGATTCATATCAACTAATGATTTATGCGAAACGCATTCTACCCTTATCCAGGATAGAACGCATTTTCCAACCAGATCTACAGGTCTCAAATATAGCCGGTCACTTTCGCCCTCGCCTCATCCGATACGAGCGATCGGAATCGCCATAATGATTCCGGGAAAAATCTACGACCTCCCGAATATGATGCACTCCGGATAATTGGCCATTTGCAATTCTGAATAAATACATGCTGAAGACGTCGTGTTGGTTTAATTGGACCACCTGAGCGGAGGTAGGGGCGACATTGTATATGTATGACGATGGCCGTGGAATAGCAATGGACACAAAACAATATCCAGACCTCTGGAGTCTTAGCCCTGTCCCCCGGCTATCTCTTATTCACTCTTCTCCAGGCCCGGGCTTATCCAATTTTCAAACAGAAGCATCAAGTCCAGCCGAGCCTATATTCCAGCCCTATTCCAGAACTGCCTTAGGCTCTTCTTGAGGTAGGAAATAATATTTTTTTTACTTTCACTTACCTACATATAAAATATATAGTAAGCAACAATTTCACCATTATTCGGAATTGCAAATGCTAACACCTATACGTAGTGAATCTCTCTATATATAAAATGATAACCCGATTTTTGTTTTTCGAACTCCTTCTAAACTACAAGACGGACTTTGATACGGTTTTCAACATTCTTTCCTGAATGTTCATAAGTAAAATACATTGCAATTAAGCATTTCTTTAAACAGGAAAAATGAATTTTCTGTAAGCAAGTCGTCAAAAAATTGTTCCTGAAATAAAAGAAGTAAAATAGACGTATAATATTCCGTTTGAAAGCGCAAGATTTTAGAAAATTAATCTATATTTATAAAAGAAAGTCCAATTTCACACGTCATTGATTCCTCCATCCGATTGCTTAGACACTACACATAATGATCTCTATAGGCTAATAAAATTATTAATCATGGACAAATGGCAGTTTAATTGGACCAAAGAAAGGGATAACAAACTCAGGGAAATAAAAGAAACAGTGTTTCCGTGGAAATCATCTGTACAAAACAATAGAAGAGAGGAAGTGATATTAACAAGACTCAGAATAGGACACTCACGACTAACGCACCAACATTTACTGACTAGAACACCAAGACTTTACTGTGAACAGTGTAACTTACCAATCACTATAAAACACTTACTTACAGACTGCAGACAACTGATAGGTGTCGATCTTCCATATCATTTAAATACTCTTTTAAATGACAACAGTACACACATCCGACATTTATTTGATCATTTAAAAAGAAATAAATTATATGAATCCATCTAATGCCCCGAAGTATACTGATTTTTATTTTATCATGAATAAGTTATGCTTAATATTTTGATTTTTTCTTCCTGTTGTATTTTTATTGCAATTAAATTATGTTTATCACTCCATTAATTGGCCTTCTCCATATGCCTACCTACCTTTCATACATCTACCTTCTCAATCTATATAACTATGAACTGATTTTAGAAAATTAATCTATATTTATAAAAGAAAGTCTAATTTCACACGATTTTCTGGTCATGGCACTATCTCAAAAATGACTATGGTTGTGAAGCTGAAATTTTTTATGTAGGTTCGTATTGCCGTCTAGATGTGCAATAAGGCTGGATTTGGGAAAATTCGTTCTCAAAGTAGTTTAAAATATATTTTTCTAAAACGTAAAATAAAATTGGTCTTCGAATAACTCAAAAAACTATACGCATCCTACAAAACTATAAATACTCATTTGAATGACAATCAAATTTCTAACTATCTAGAAGCAAAATCGTCTTAATCTGATAAGTAATAGCATAGATACTAAAATACTTATAAGAAATATATTTAGGTAATTTCGTTTCATAGCCATGTTTCATGTGTTAGTCTCTATCAAATTCATATGTTTCATTGTTATTGGTTTTTTAAAATGATCAATAGGCTGAAAAGGTTTAAGTTTTGAAATGATAATAGAGCTTAGTTTCTAATCTTAAAATAAATGCGAGCTTATTCAGTTGGAAGGGTTCACACCCCTGAGTGGAGGAAATGTGATGGTATAGAATTATTATGCTTTAAAGCAAAAATGTTAGTATTAGATAATCTACTTACTACTGGCATGTTACTGTAGTTTAAAATAAATAAAATTATTATCTGACAATCAACAATAATTATTTATTTGATCTGACAGACAATCCACTGATTGTTATATGTATGTATAAACAGATGTGGATAAATAAATAAAGTTATAAAAAAAAAAAAAATTATTTGTCATACATAGATATAGTTAAAAGTTAAACTCTCTGTTATCTGAGGTATATTTATATTGAATAACCTCACCTAACGCAGTTATTATAAACAACTTTCTTAATTCGCAGCTATTAAAAAAAAAATGAAATAGTTACATGCAAAGCCGCGAGATACAGCTAGTATGCAATAAAAGAAATCGTACAAGTTAATATAAAGTTGTTGTAAGCCCATAAACTTATGAACCTATATTATTTGTAATTTTGTGATAAGGAAGGTTATGGTGAACGTACAGGTTATATTTTTTTCATACAGTACTCCAGATTTTAGAAAAAAAAAATTAAATAGCAAGTCGTACCTAAGCTGTAACAATAAATGGAAAGTTGTTAAAAACTAACATTGCTAATAAGTATTTCTACTTTTAGATAATTTAATAAAAACATACATTTCACTGTGAACTAAATGAGACTCCAATGGAAACTAAATTAACTTTTAAAATTTATATATAAAATGTTTATTTCAAATATAAAATAGTAATAAACCGAATAAAACAGGAATTGTTTTACATAACAAACAAATAAAATAAACTAATTTTTGATTTTGACCTATTTATGTATCTAATTTCTGTTAGTTTATTCTGTTATTTATAGTGAAATGTTAGTTCACGGATTTATTACAACTTTCCATTTATTTTAACAGCTTACGTACGATTTGGGTTCCCTTAGTCCAAATAGCTAAGTCGTGAGAAATGGTCTCTGCGTGTGGTTAGTCTAGATCGAAAACGATAAGTTTTATAAAACTGAAATTTCATATTTTGAAATATTATACGCCTGAGATGTGACAGAAACTATTTAATCGAAATTGGCTATCAAGAGGAGTCACTTTATACCACACAAATTGCACGATTTTAAGGTTTTATCAAAAACAGCATTAACGATTTTAAATGTAAAATTGTTTGGGCTTTCGTGTTTTGTAGGTTTTTTTTTTCTGATTGAAATTGTGTGACAGAGCTTAAAAGCTGATATTTCGAATTTTCTTTCACTTAAGTTTCTTTAATTTTGTATATTCAGAAAAATTAACCATAGCATTGGATTTACTAATGCATTTTGATTTAATAATTAATTTATTACTAATAATTAATTTAATACATCATAGCATTAACATACTATTTGCATTGATAAAAAATCGAGTAAATATATAAGTTGATATATATAATAATATAGGTGTATAATACACCGTTGTAAGGCTTACATTATTACAAAATAATATTATCTTATACACAGAATTGTAAAAGTTAATAGAGAGTGATGAAAAGCCAATACAACTAAATAATTGATGTAGATAATAGATTATTTGATAAAAAACAAATTAATTAAATATGTAACATTTTTACTTTCACTTACTTACATATTTCAGATTTTTTTTTTTTTTTTTTTTTTTTTTTTTTTTTTTTTTTTTTTTTTTTTTTTTTTTTTTTTTTTTTGGACTGGACCCTTCAAGAAATTCGGATATGCAAAATTAAGATATATAATGTGGCTAGCTAGAATACCAAATGATCATGATTAATTGTTATTTAAAATGGTGTAAGAAAAAAAATAAATAAATATGTATATGTACTATTAAGAATAAATTAAAATACTTCAGATAGATACATTTGTTAAAGAAAAATAAATTTAAAAATGAACTAATTAACTAAATTAAATATGAGAAATTAATAATATTTGTCTTTAAAATTCATAATCTGATAAGTAAAACGGTAATGTGAATTTGTCTATTGCAAACATCTTAGTGGACTGTCCCCAGTATACACCACCTGCTTCCAAAATTTAGCTATTGACAGAAGGCTCGACACATTACTAGGAGACAATGCCACAAATTTAAATAAACTAATAACTTTAATAAAAATTAGCGGATTGTTCTACAAAATTTAAGCATAAATAAACAAAACAACAAATAAAAGGAACATATACAGAAATATACATAAAATAAAGCAAAAAATCCTCCTTTGGAAAAGGACAGAAAGTCAAGATTTACAAAGGGTAACCTAGTTAGATAAGGAGTTACACATAGCGCTCCAGAAATTCACTCCAGGCTACTTGACGAAACCTTGGACCACTAATAATATGTAACACGCTTCTGACACTAAAACATATTATAACATGGAAACTATACTCTGACTCCAGATCAAAACATACTGTAACTACATGCAATGTATACTCTGATTCCAAATGTGTTAACAAAACATATCCTCCACAATCATTACAACTCAATTTTAAAACAGGACACTAATTACCTTAGATGTTGAGTGTCCATAAAATATATAACCAAACCTATCTGATATTTAATTTGGAATATCAGTGATTTTGATTGTCTGTTTAATCATATGTGATAATTGGTAAATTGATTTTAACAAAGGAGGTAGTGAGAATCGAGTGTTGAGCGCGCCAGATTTTTAAGCCTTGGCAATGGAGTCGGCTAAATACAGATCATTATACACCTTTTAATATTTCAATAAACCTAAAATAAGACTGTGAATACACTTTTGCAATGGACAGACCAACAGAAGCAGGCTTGAGAAGGCTTCGGGCCCGAGGAATGACGAGAAGCGACTAGAATCCCGAGAGAGCGGCTGCTGATTAGCGGGCGGATGAAGCAGAGGTAAAAACGCTCATTGGTATTCGAGGCGAGGAGGGCTCGTTAGTGCTTAGGTTCAGGTCCGAGCCTCGCCGCGAATTAGACAAACAGCGGCTGCTTTATAGCCGCCATTATCTTCTCTATCTCTCTCCTTCTTCTTTTAGCCGGAACTTTGGCTTGTATCTCGCATCGCATATCCTAAACCTTTTGAAAAGGAGTTAATTTTTTCATTGTCATCTGGTCATTAAGGTTCCTTGTTGTTTAATTTCAAAGACAAAATAAAACTAACAGTTTTCATCGCCGACAAAAATTTGTTTTATATTTTACTGAAATTTACAACTGTAGATTGGAATACATCAAGTAAATATGCTGATAAAAGATAGTATACATGAAAAAAATGAAGAGAAATTGTCCATTGGCGCAGCACTCTAGTAATCAATCTAAACAAGAAGGTCTCGAGGCCATCTTCTTTTTTTCAAGGATTGAAACTAGTGGGTTGGTGTGGGAGAGGAGTTTGTCATGGAAGGATTGATACCTGGTTCGGGCAAAATCAGCTACAAAGGGAATATTAAGGTCTTTATGGATGAGCTTATTCATGACGAAATAAGGAGCGTTGAGGATTTTAGATTGTAAGGATTAAAGACGGGAGCCGACAAAAATAAAATAATAATTTCAATATTGACAACAGTTAAGCTGAAATTTTTAATTGAGGTTCCCCTTACTGTCTGGGTGACCAATAAGGCTAGGTTTTCTAATTGTTAAAAGCAAATGGTTGAAACAGATGAAAATGCTCGATTTGCATTATTTATTCATAAGTAGCACACATTTGGTCGTTGATGAATTACCGTAGAGCTGAGATATATAGAAAAGACTACTTTTGGTAATGCCTATTTGTAACATTTATGCTGTCTTCCGTTTGCAGTTGACGTTTCACAATGGCATAATTTGTTTTTATCTATATACACAAGCATGCCATTTTTTTTTTTAATTAGTTATAATAAATTAATTATTGATTAGTTTTATTTACTAGTTATTATTTTATTGTTTGTACTTATTTATTTTTAGTTATTATTTTATTGTTATTATTTATTTATTTTTTATTATTCTTTTTTTTCCTCAGTATCATATTAAAAAAAATTTCTCTTAATTAAATTATACGTATGGATAATATATATTTAACATATTATACTTCGTATGCAGGTTCCCATGGGAACACGTTCAATAGTCATTGGATTGATAGAAATGATTTCAGGGGACTAAAGTGAGGACAGTCTGCATGCTGCAAAAGTGGTGTGAAGATATACTTATTGTGTCTCAATGCTTAAACTTATTTATTTATATGTCTACTTTTATTGGTATTAATGTAAAGACCAAATGAAATTACGATATTAAATGACCCTTTATTCGTTTAAGATAATAAGCCTTTAGACTAACACAAAATCAACTTCTTAACTTCTAACTTCCTAGCGCAGCCACTTCCTTTGAAACTGTAGGAATTATTATGTATTTATATCCAGATCCATCATGGGCTTTAGTGATACTTTACTTTCCAAAAACGTTTTTTTAAGTAATACTACAATCTGTCCTAATTAGGAAAAATAATAGTGATAAAGTACAACATTCATACAAGAGAAGGAAGAAATTCCAATTTGGATATGCTGCTCAAGTTCGCTGAGTTGCTACAGTACACAGCATACCGCATCAATCCCGAAGACAATCTTAAAGAAGAAAAAAGATAGAGAGAGATTCCGCCAAATATGAAATACATATATTTTACTAATTTTGAAATCGATCATGGACATCCGAAAATCCAGACCAGCCTCAATATATATGGTGATGCAGGATTCCCAGTGAGTCCAAGATTATGGTCATTATTTTATTTTTTTGTTTAGTTTATGAGAAAGTGGTTTTGGTGACGTTCAATAAATAGTCAACATAATAGTATGTAATATTTAGCTGGAGAAGAAAAAAGGTTTAATCGCACTAATATATTCTTTCAAAAATGTAAGAAATCAGTTTTACGGCCAGTGTTGTTGACAAAGATTATATACCAAGCGCTTGATAAGAAATACAATCATGGATTGTTGCTCGGTTTTCTGATTGCAGTTATCAGCGACATGCTCCAATGGTTTGGGCTAATCGATTCCTGCGGTCGCAAACTTCCCAGAAAACCCAAAATTGTAAATCAGCGTTATCTGTTTCGAACCGAACAGATTGCAACACCTGCCGGTCGCGGTGTCACCTGCTACCTTGCTAAATGCTCGTGCTATTTATGTTTGTTAAATAGTATCTGCCGATTCTGTGGAAAACATTATAGATGCGGTGCGATTTATTGGAGTGGGACGTTCTGATTTAGAATGAATATTCAACGAACTAGTTAATTGAAAGCGTAGCAATGAAACTGATGTTAAGGATATTACAAATTTATCATACATCTTCTATTCGAGTCAACTACATAGCAATTCTTAAGGATCAAACTCAATCAATAAATTTCAGTCCATCATAATAATAATATAGTATAATAGTGGGAATTATTTGTAATGTAGTAGCCTTCTATGCTCAAAGTCGCATGTTCAGACCCGGGAGATGGTTCTAGGACTCTTTAAGGAAGCAAAATATTCTTGGTTAAACCGTCCTTTAGTGGGAACGTAATTAGACACGAGGGGAGCCCGTGGCTGAGTCTCTCATGCTACAGGTTCTGAGTTCGAATCCTAGTCCTGGCAGGGCTTTTATAAGGATGTAAAAAAATGTGGATTCACTCACAACCTCTCCTCCGGGTATGTGAGACCGTCAGCCAAAGGTTGGCCACTCACAAAATTAGTCGTAGGGAGTGATGATCTTACACTAAAAATTGCATCATGAAACGTGAGTGTAAATTCGCAGGAGTTTACACCGCGAGGCCCAGGGCCTACACAGCATGTCGCGCCACTGGAAGAAGAAGATGTGTAAGGTCAGGTACTCGATAAAGATTAAATCTGGAAGAGGAAAATTTAGGACTTCCACTATACCATCGTCGGATTAGTCAATGTAGCATGAAATTATCGGCAATGGAATGAAAAAAAATATAACTCATTTTCTTCAGTCAGGGAGAATACTAAAGCCATTCGACTCATTGTTTTATTTATTATTATTATTATTTTTTTTATTGAATGGACATTTCATATGATCCAGGGACTCAATGTCTTGAAATTATATGTATCAGGTTCACGAAAAATTCTTTTTAGCTGAATTATGCTTATTTATATTATTTTCAATAACTAATCTTCTCTTTTTTTTTTCAACATCTCCATTATTACGTGATTCCTAGATTCCGCAAACTCCTTAATTACGCAACTGATTACGGTACGGTTTTTACAATTATTGTGGAAATTAAATCGTGATAGTTTGGAATAAAAAATCATCTAATTAACTTTACTGTAATCAAGGCATCAGAAAATATTTCTTGAAATATGAGTAGTAATATAGACGTTAAGTAATTATATTAACATAGTAATATGTGCGTTAAGAGTAATAATATATAACTTTGGAAAGCGCAAGATTTTAGAAAAGTTAATATCCAATATAATAACTTGTACACCTAACAGAACACCTTTATGATATGAGCTAACTACCTAATGAAAAAACAAGTGGTACCAAACGAAAGAAGAGAAAAAAAAAGTTTCCCATAATGTTGCGAATTCAAACCCTCAAAATAAAAAAGTGAGTGCAGCACAACGACACGCAGAAAATTTAATTTTTAATACTTCCTAGAATATTGGGACATTTCAGGGAGCTCTTCTATCGTTAGGTTTTAGATTTTCCGGATCTCAGGAAAACGTCTTTATTTAATTATTGTAGCTTTAAATGATGCAAAACAAACCTATGGAATATATAGCAAGGGAAAGTATTGCGATCTTGAAAATTTTTGAATTCCTGCTTTCAACGGAAATGCACGTTTTAGGGTCCCCTGAGTCCAAATGACCAAGTCCCGCAAAAAGGTCTGTCTGTGTGGTAAATCTCGGACGAAAACGAAAAGTTGTACAAATAAAATTTCATATTTAAGACAACTATACGACCGAGACGTTACAGCAACTTTTTCATCAAAATCAGCTGACCAGATAAGCCACTTAATACCATGCATTTTGCACCTTTTTACGATTTTCAAAAAACGGCTCCAACAATTTTGATTAAACTCTACATATCGATGTAAAATTAAGTGGGCTTTAATACCATGTAAGTTTAATTCTGATTGAAACACAAACCCGTAGGTGGTCCTAGGATTTTTTAATGGGAGTAAAAAATCCTTAGTTATGCTGTCCTTCGGAGGGGACGTTAAAAGGTGATCCCGAGCCTGTGCGATGTCAGGTACTCGTTAAAGATCCCTATCCTAATAAAACCTGGATAGACAAAATTTAGGACTTCCACTGTAGCATCGTTCGATTAGCCAAAGTAGCATAAAGTGACGTTAAATAAACAAGTAACAAGTAAGTTCTGATTGAAATAGTCTGACAGGGCCTAAATGGCGATATTTTAAATTTTCTTCCTCTTAAGTATCTTCAATTTTGTAGATTCTATAAAAATAACTATATCATCTATTTAGTACTGATAAAAAACGGATAAATATATAATTTGAACGAATACGATGCCTATTTAAAAGATAATATGACAAACGAAATTTTTTTAACACAATTTCTGTGTTTTCGAATGTAAAAACAGTAATATAGATGTATATTCCATACCGTTGGAAAGCTACTTACATACTTTTGTAAAAGTTAACGCAGAGTGATGAAAAAGCCGATAAAACAGACTGATTCTCGTAGATAATAATATAATATATTATTTATATATATAACATGTTTCCATAAAATCTAAGGTAAATAATTCTTTGACAATTTATTTCGTTTCTTAATTTGTTTAAAAATTCTTAAATTGATATAACGGTCGTAAGCGAAAGTGTAAATGGTGAAAGCGCACCAGATTTTTGTTCCACTTAGGTTAGGTTTAGATTCTTGTTAGGTCTTGTATCTGCCCCTATGATATGACGCCGTGTTTATATAAAATCATCTCGAGATTTTCGGTTCCCTCTATAAACTCTGTGTGCATGTTAAAACCTTCAACCACCAGTAGGAGTTACACAATAATTATTAAATAATAATCTGGAGTGATGGGATCGGCAAGGAGTTGATAAATGGAAGTATCCTTCCACCTCTGGGTTCCCAGTTCCCTCTCTGATCCTCCACCACTCCACGTAGACCAATTACCCGAAGGATGATCTGCCTCGGAAGTGGAGGCTAGGATAATGAACAGAGGCACCTCCAATTAATAGACTTATTTAATTAAAGACCACAGAAGCCAGAGGGAAGATATAAGCTACGTGTCACCGAAGCATCGGCCCTTCCATTAGTACCTAAGTGCTCGGGAGAGGGGGATAGGAAGGACCTTTAATATTTTTAATGAATTTCGGGGGTTTTTCATCTCCCCACTCCAATATCTTAAAGATGAATTAATCTCCATATTTTGCGGCTTCTATTAATAATCGTCTGAAGTTTTCCAATTACCTTGTTCCTTTGAGTTCCTATTGCCTTTTAATTACTTCCAAGAGGAAGGGGAGGAGGCGCATCTTGGATTTTTTTTACTTGGACGTGGCTGCATCTTCGATTCATCCAAAAAAAATCCCTTTCATCTGATCTATTAAGACTATTAGGGAATTTATAATAATAACACTCCTTTTCACCGTATTAAAATTATTAAACGGAAAATTGTAATCTTTAAAAGATATTAAATCCAGAATTTATCAGAAGCTAAAATATCCTTAGTAGTTTAAAGCTTTAGTTAATTAATAAATAAAATTTAAATATACGTAACTAATAAAAATATAAATTCCCAATTGGATGGACTAACTAAACTTTGCTGATTTGCTATTAATACACAGTATACTGATCGATCTTAAAGAAAATCTTTAACAAACAAAAAATGGAGAAAAGTTTTCAAATAAACATATTTAGCCATATTACATATGTTGAAATCGGTCTTGGAAAATTAAAAAATCAGCTAGCCTTAATATATATGGTGGTGCAAGATGCCCTGTGACTCCAGGATCTGCCATGTTCTTTTCCAGTCCATACATTCCGAAAATACTCTTGAAGCTAATGAAATGGTCCACTTTTCATCCCAAAAGTCATTTTATAATACTGGTGTTTATACATTTTACATCACTTTATGCTGTTATGGCTAACGATGCTTCAGTGGGAGTCACAAATTCTCTCTATACAGGTTCCATTAGGATAGGGATCTTTATGGAGTACCTGACATCACAAAGGCTCAGGACCACCTTTTTACGTCCCCTCCGAAGGTGGAAGGCATAACCAATAACCCTAGGATCACTAGCCGATCCACGACCTCAAGCATAAGAGGTTGTTATGAAAAAAAAAAAAAAACCTAACAAACAAAATAACTTTTTTCTTTCATAAGACCCTTCATCTGACAGTTATAAAAACTAAAAAAACAATAGCGAAACAGGTCAAGCCGATCTCAGGAAAACGGATTAATTATATAATATAATATATATCATCAGTATACAGTATACAAACAGAATAAATATTTAAAATGCTGGCGCTGTATATACGCGCCTAAAGAAGTTTTACTTCGACGTCTAATAACTTTTTTCAAATCAGATTTTTTTCCATTCTGTCGATGATATAATACAATAATGAATAGACTTTATAAAAAAAAAAAAACATTTTCTTGCTAATTGCACTTTTCGTCACGATGGACTAAAATTCCCAAAGAGACAAAACAAATCTGTCAGTCAGAGATTTTTACTTACCTATATATAGTAATTTTCCCAGTTCCAGTTTTCAACGAAAATACACATTTTAGGGTCCCCTGAGTCCAAATAACCAAGTCCCGCAAAAAAGTCTGTGGGTGGTGTGTGTGTGTGTGTCAAGTCAATCACGAAAACTAAATGTTCCATGAAACGGAAATTTCATATTTAAGCCAACTATACGCCCGAGATGTTACAGCAACTTTTTAACCGAAATCGGCTAACCAAAAGAGCCACTTTTAAATCATGCAGTTTGCTCTTATACGCGTTTTTCTCAAAAACTACGTTAACAATTTCGATAGGCTGTATATAAATGTAAAATTGGATGGGGCTTAAATATCTTGTAGGAATGCCAATATTTTAAATTTTCTTCCTCTAAAGTTAATTTAATTTTGTAGATTTAATAAAGATAACCATATCTCTGAATAGCATTGCTAAAAAAACAGGTAAATTCATGCGTTGAAAGAATTCGATATCCAACAAAAGAAGAAAACAGCAAAAAATAAAATTAATGTAATTTTTTTTTAATTTAAGAACAGTAATATGCATGTATAATTTACCGTTGAAATGCTAATGATATTAGAAAAAATATTATCTTATACATACTATGGTAAAATGAACAGTCAGCGATGAAAAGCCGATAAAACAAACTGATTGTCGTAGATAATAATATATAGATTATTTTGCAAAACACATGTTTCTATTAAATGTAAATAATTCTTAAACAATTTATTTTGGGTTCTAAATTTGTTTAAAAATTCTTAAATTGATATAAATAACGTAGGTAAGTGAAAGTCGTGTGTTGCGGGCTCTAGATTTTTTAAATATAAATGACACTTCATTCAAATTACACTTTTAAGAAGCAAAGGCGGGTCCACGTATGAGCAACCTTTTGAATTACCCGCGTACCCTTGGGCCTCCAACAATCTGCGATACGTTCCCCCCGACGGTAGATTTCCTTCCACTTGAGCGACCCCAGATCCCCAGTTTTCCCGACGACCGGAGGTGGTTAGGATCCCGGGAGGATCAGTTAGGCGGGAGAGGATCCCTCCACAACAAAGCTGCCCTAATCTGTAATCTCCCGACTCTAGCCCTTCGCTTTAAATACTCTCTTCTCCTTTTGTTCCAGCCGAGATTTACCGTCCAGGTCTTCCCCCACCCCTTCCTATCTCCAGGGCTCTTCCCATGATATTGGTTAGATAATATTTAATTATTTTCTTTTTTAAACGAAAATCATTGGCGGGCAGTAAATTACCTCACCATTCCAAAAGTAATCCATTAGCTAAGATGAGGATATTATATAAATGTCTAATCATCCAGTATATAAATGTCTAATTATACGACTTAAATGTCTGTTCTCATTCAGAATGAAAAATTACGCTAGTGGAAGCAATTATATATTTTAAGCTACAGAAATGAATGAACAGTCAGAAGCTGTATAATACCTAATTGTACAGGGAATACACAGAACGTTATTAAACCTTTTTGCAATACCATAATAATTTTGCAGTCATAATACTCTGAGAGGTTTAACACTAGATTTACGAACGTTTTTGTATACCTATCTTTACTAAACCATCAAATTCTTCCCGCATCAAATCCTAACAACCCAAAATCCTTCGTAAAATCCTTAAAGCTTCTTACTTTGTCACGAATAGATTCGTCCATATGTTACTGAATTAGCTGAACTAGGTATCAATCATTCCATGAAAAACTCCATTCCCACTCTAATCCACTAATTTTAGATTTGATGATAGGATACATCCTCTTCAATTCACGATGATCCTCCAAAGTTTCTGAAAAGAAGATGGTCCCGAAACCTTCTAGTTTAGAATATTTTTAGAATGCTGCAATAAGGTAGTGTATCTACATGTATTTCATGTCAGTTTTATTGATCTTACTATTGTCCATCACATTTAATTGATGTATTTTAATATGGTACAGTTGAAAATATCATTAAATATATTGAAAAAATATATAAATAAACACCACTGATGTGTGTGTGGCTTGGGCAGTATTTTTAATCTATATTTTCTCTAAAAGAACAGTAAGTCAGTTTTAGTCCTGCCTAAGGTGAGCTAACCAAGAGGACATTATCCCGACTCCAAACCCACCCCGAGGAAGGGCCCGGGGCTGAGATTGCGGGAGAAGAAGCATCGGATCATAAAGAGCTCGGCTGCATAAAACATGGGGAGGGGGCCCGGGAGTAAATGGGGCGGAAAGGAGAGCCCCCCGCACCGTGGGGCATGAAATTAGGGGCCTCTGGCAGAGCAGATGGCTCTCTATACTGTGGTGGATCCCGCTCACGCTTTGGCATATGGTCAGCGCGAAGTTCGAAAGTACCGCAAGTTGATCTGGAATAGGTCGTATGTCGCGGCCTAGGCAAAGGGGTGATATTCAACAGTGCGCTATATGCGAAATTCGATTATTACACTATCCATCTTATAATAGTGCTTATGTTAGAACTATTGCATACAATAAGGGCACTTCTAAAGTTTCGTTAATTCAATCACTATCAGATATTGTCATTTATCGTACAGGATTATAACCTGTGAAATAGGAATAAAAACGAAATTCGGTTTTGTTTTATACTTAATATATATATCATTATACAATTATAATATTCGCAAGGATGACATGCAAAATCGTCAAAGGTTTGGTTCTCAACTCCCTGGGAATTATACACTATTATATCTACTCGTAATAGGTATACTTAGAGGGGAATGCATGTGCATTTATACTTTAATTTTAGTTGTTATCACAGCCATTGAGAAATGGTGTAAGAACTGGAGGATTAAAATAAATCCTAATAAATCCCACCAAATTACCTTTACCCTCCGTCGCAAACCGATGACCTCCTGCCCCACAGTATCCTTTAACAATACCCCACTCATTTCTGTTGAACAAATCCGATACCTAGGACTCCATCTTGATAAACGTCTTACATGGAATCCTCACACGAGACTAAAACGACAAGAGACTGCCCGTAGATACCGATTACTACAACACTTACTCGACAAACGTTCAAAACTTCCAATTCATTACAAAAAGCTCATTTATATTACCGTCATCAGACCCATCTGGACATATGGAATCGAGCTTTGGGGCTCTACGTAGCCATCTAATTCCTCCCGTATCCAATCCTTACAATCCAAAATCCTTCGAAAAATCCTAAATGCTCCTTATTTCGTCACAAATAAAATAATCCATAACGACCTTAACATCCCATTTGTTACAGACCTTTCTCGTACCAGATATACCACTTTTAATTCCAAACTCCCAGCCCATATAAATCCTCTTGTCCGCAACCTATCAACCTCACATATTCCTGACAACCCTCCTAGGCGATTGAAAAGAAGATGGCCTCGGGATCTACTTACTTAAATAAACATCGAAGTTCTACCACTGGGTAGTTCCTTCACAAGCCTTTCACGCCCTTTATTCTAATTCAACAGTTTTACTTATTGTATTTATGTTAATACAGTTGTAAAAGTCAATAAAATATGAATAAAAAAAAATAAAAAATTTTAGTTGTTTGTACAATACTTTAATTTTAATATAATTTTGTATATATAGGTGTTGTTTTTAGATGCTAAGTCTTTTGTTATTGTGGTATTGTTTTATTATATGATGGCATGATTTTTGATATAATGTTTTATGATATATATTTTTTTTTGGCGGTGTATATGTATAGATCTATGTATATGAAAGAAAATGGGAAAGGGTGAAGAAGGAAAAAAAAACCACAAAAAATATATTATTGTATTTATAATGAAGTGTTTGAAATTATAAATTATAGTGATGAGAAAATTTCTATAGAAAAGAATTGGTATGCTGTGTTATAGCAACAAAATTAAGTTGGGCAGCATCATATTGTTTTGTTTATAAATAAAGCGTATCTTTCCCCTGTATAAAATTATATCAATCCTTCTGCAGGTTATTTTTTATTATAATAACACTGAATATTTTTCAGTTTGCAATATTGATCTGTCTGCATTCGAATTCTTGTAGTTAATCTTCATCTTGTCACGAATAAACTCATACATAAAGACCTTAATATCCCATATGTTGTTGATTTGGCCCGGACCCGGTATCAATCCTTCCATGAAAAACTCCACCCCCATTCTAACCCACTAGTTTCAATCCTTGATTCCTCTTCCATTCCGGACAATCCGCAGAGGCGTCTGAAAAGGAGATGGCCTGGAGACCTTCTACTTTAGATTACCCATTGAGTAGTGCCAATGGGCATTTGCTCTTCATCTCTCTTTCATGTATTCCTGTTAGCTAATTTACTTGATGTATTAACTAATAAAGTTGTAAATTTCAATAAATGATTAAAAAAAAAATCTTCATTTATTTGTACTACATATGAAATCAAAGAAAAACATGAGATGCGCGTGACACTCAATTTTTACTTATCCTGCATCTTGAAATAAGTTTAAATTGGTAAAAGTATATTTTAAAAATAATAAAAAAGTTTCAACAGTAATATTAAGATTTAATTATTTAATTGTTCAGATTTAAATAACATATTAAAATAGTTTTCTTTTTATTAAATTATATAATAATAGTGCCGTAAATTTTAAGTAATACTGTGTTTTTATAAAGTCCCGGTTAAAGGTGGGAAATGCGTGTTATTATTCAGTTGCTAAATTACTTAGCTCGCGGCTTCTGTCTAAAAACTTAAAGGTTAGAATTTATAAAACTATTATTCTTCCAACGGTTCTTTACGGATGCGAAACGTGGCCGCTTACTTTGAAGGATGAACAACGGCTTAAGGTTTTCGAGAATAAGGTAATGCATAAAATATTTGGTCCGAAGAGAGATGAGGCCACTAGGGAGTTTAGAAGGTTGCACAACGCGGAATTGCGGATTTGTACCCTGTGAATATAATTGAGTACATAGCATCGCGGAGACTCAAATGGGCGCGTAAAGTTGTTGGGCTTAGTGAGGAACGGATTCCGAGAAAGTTGGTATTCGCTGAACCGACTGGTAGGCGTCCGAAAGGTAGGCCGAAGCGTCGATGGGAGGATTGCATTAAGGCTGATCTCGGGGGCTTGGGCTTGACCGGTGAACATTGGACGAGTCTGTGTAGGCGGAATTTGATGGTATCGGCATCGAACCTTCGGGTTCGGTAAGCCTATTATTATTATTACTGTGTTTTTTCATTTAACACCACATTAAGCTACTGTGGCTAATCGGACGATGTTACATTGGGAGATCTAAATTTTAACTATCCAGGCTAGAGATCTTTAAAGAGTACTTGAAATCGCTGAATTAAAAAACAAAAAATGCAAATTAAAACATAATCTGGTGCACACATTTGTCATATAATTCCTAAGTAAAATTAATGTTTTAAAGGTTAGGTTGTTTATTAATTTAATGTCACTTTATGGTGTTGTGACTAATCGAACGATGTTTCAGTAGGATGCCTTACTTCTGCCTATTCAGGTTAATAGAGGCAAGAGACCTTAAAAGATTACCTGACATGATACATTTTTTTTTTAGTTCAGTTTATTTATTTTTATTACATACACTTAAATAAATTGCAATTATTTAAAAAAAAAATAAAATCGGTGGTGGACCGTTAAGAAATTCAAAAGGAATAACTAACCCTACCTAACTACTTAGCCCTAAAGTGATCTAATGATGACAATAAATATTTTAGTTCAATTTTCTGTTTTGGTCATCATCCGTACTATCTGTCATCAAACTTTTTGCTGCTGCTTAATCAGTTCAGAGTAGGCTTAAAAATATCTTCTTTTTTTTTTCCAATATTTTTAATCTACTCGATATTCAGAGGGAGATAATTTTTATATATTTTTCCCAACTCCTTATGAGGATGTCACGGCAATCGATCACTTGAACTGGTCCTGAAATATATCATATCAGAGATAGCGAAGATGAGCACCATGTATATTCCATTAGAGTTCGAAGAAAAAGCAGTGAGGATAAAAGGAAGGAAGATAGAAAAAGCTTTTCCCTTTTAGCGAGTCCATGAGGAAGAGTTTAGGACGGAGGGAACGGGAGAGTGGTATGTCAGAGAGTAAATGATTGGCAAAGGAAATCACAAGTTAAGAGACAACTTTGGCCAACATATCATCAATCTCCATCCGGAGCCCGACAGGCTGCCACCCACCATCAGCCTTCCATGGGGCTCTGTCTCGGTGGCGGTGTGGGAGGGTACGAAGGGTGTGGAGGTTCAAGAGGGGGAAGAGTATGGAAGTTGTAGCTGTCTGTAGAAGCAGCACGGTGAAAATTCAGGTAGGTGTAGGTGAGGTGAAATTCGTGATATTTGGTGAGAGTGAATCATCATACTCTCTCACATATTAATAACATATTATATTATACTAAATCATTTATTTTTATTTACCTTATATTATAAACAATGTTTAATTTCTTAAAATCGAGTTTTTACATTTAAAAAGAACCTGTTTTCATGATGTGTATATTACACTTGTTTGATTTGATATATCTTTATCATTCATTTTTTTTTAAATATAAAATATATAATGATATTATAGGATTTTCTTACTACTTCGTCCTTCTCTACTGTGAAAAGCTCATGAAAGACAGAGAAAGATATTTACAACCATTTTTATCAGGATCCAGTGATGACCAAATAATTCAAAAAATTCTTCAAATAGACAATATTGAAAAACTGAACAACATTTTCTGGTTCACTAAGTCAGCATGTAATACCCTGGATAATTTGAACTGTGAAGGTCCACACACCAATGAAGTGTCCAGTTATCTAAGGTTAACTGTTTATTATTTTTCATTGTACGGCGAATGTTTTCAGTTTGTTTTTCAAGTTGTTAATTGTTTTTATTTGTTTTTTTATGTTTTATTTCAGTGTCGTTTTTCTATTATGTATCAATTAAATGATAAAATGTATTATTTAAATAGTTTACAATTACTATTTTTAAGTTTTTCTCAAGAGCTGAATAAATGGACATTTATTATTAACTAGACTCATGTTGGCAATTGAAGAGATTTATAATTTGAATTGATTTGTACAAGAATGTAAATCTTAAACAAATAAATTCTATTCTATTCTATTCTATAGGATTTTCTATGAGTAATATTTAATGTCATTATCCGAATTCATATGTTAAAAATAAGTAGTGGCATGGGAATAGGTACTCAGCAGACAAAATATATTACACTAAATTTAATAACAAACAAAAATCGGAAATCAGACAATTCAAAATTTGCTGAACATGACTGAAAAACTCACTACTACTGAAGAATCACTATGGACTACTCCTAAGAAACTACCAAACTTCAAAGATTTTAATCATCCTCTTCTTAATGAATCCCAATCCTGGATCTTATCTCATTAAGAGATACCCCAAACATTTAGCATTTTTTTAAAACTTACAATCCGCATCCTGAGATCCTTAATGCGCATCACCCTGGATTCATTCCACTCCAGTTGGCCCTTCCTCCTAAAGCATTTCATACTTCAGAAATTTCAAACTTAATCCACAAATTACCTTCCCTCCTGGACACGATCTAATCACTGCCTAAATCTTTATGCAACTTCCTAGAAAAGCCATCCTATTCCTCACCTATATTTACAAATCCGTATTCCGCATTACATATTTTCCTCAATCCTGGTAATTAGCTATTGTTAAAATGATCCACAAACCCAAAAAGCCACTGAAGCTCCTTTCTTCTTACCGTCCTATTTTTCTTATACCCATCATGAGTAAAATCCTAAGTAGCACCTCCTTCAACGACTATGCCCCATAGTAGAATCATATCACATAATCTCAGTTTGGATTCCGAACTTCCTACTTCACCATCCAGCAATGTCACCGTGTGGAGCGCGGATTTTACTGCCCGGGAGCCTTTCTCGACGTAGAACAGACCTTCGATCGAGTCTGGCACCCAGGACTGCTGTATAAACTACGTAAATTCCTTCCTCCTACATACTTCCTAATTATCCAGTCCTAGGACTTCATTAGATCCTTTTAACCCATTCTGCTAGTGCTCCTGAAGGCAGTATCCTAGGACTCATCCTTTACATCGTCTATTCAGCTTACCCATCCTAACACATTCCTTTCTACCTAAGCCAATGACACTTGCGTGTTATCAGTTAACAACGATCCTACAATTGCCTCTCAAAATCTCCAATCCAACATCAGAGACATTGAGGTATGGTGTCAGAATTAAAGAATGAAAATCAGTTCCAATAGATCCCAACAAATCACCTTTACCCTTCGTCAAAAACCTATGACACCCTGCCCTACAATGTCCTTTAATGATATTCCACTTTTCCCAGTTAAACAGATCAATTATTTAGGAACCCTGCTTGACAAACATCTTATATGGAAACCGCATACAATACTGAAAAGACAAGAAACTGCTCGACGTTTTCAGCTACTCCGAACTACTACACATACATGACAGACACTCTAACCTTTCACGTAACTACAATAGACTCTTTTATAAGTCCTATCTCATAAGGCCTATCTGGACCTACGGAGTTGAGCTTTGGGGCTCTACTAAACCATCCAATTCTTCCCGTATCCGATCTTTACAATCCGAATTCCTTCGTAAAATCCTCAACACTCCTAACTTTGTCACGAATAAATCATTCATAAAGACCTTCATGTTTCATATGTAGCTGATTTGGCCCGTACGAGGTATCATTCCTTCCGTGACAAACTCCATTCTAGTCCACAAGTTTCAATTCTTGCTTCAACTTGAATTCTTGATAATGCACCGAGGCTTCCGAAGGGAAGATTGCCTCAGGACCTTCTTGTTTAAATTGACTACTAGTGTTCTGCCAATGGGTAATTTCTCTTCATGCCTATTTCTTTAACCTATTTACTAGATGTGTAGTACAAGACAGTTGTAAATATCAATAAATAATTTTAAAAAAACATATAATTTTAAGAATATAAGTTATAGCAATTCCTTGTTATTATTATATAAGGCAACGAAGGACAATCGTTTGATATAAAAAGCGTAGAGGAGTAAAGGTGGATTATTATTCAAAGAGATAGGAGCTTGGAATAGAAGAGATAAGAGATATTATTCAAATGAAGAATCCTTTGTTTCAGTTATTGGCTGTGGCTAGATAGTATTCGTTTTATTCTTAATTCCCCGCCGCAGACCGGGGACAATTCCTTTGATACAATTCCTCAGGGACCTTATACTCTACTCCGCATTAACTCAACCAGTATCCGCAAAAATCTCTATCTCCGCTTTCTGTTTTTTCTACTCCCTTTACCATTATTCTTTTTCAAAGGAATAAGTGATTTCTCTAAAAATATATCAGGAGGGAGGGTTTCAATAAGAACTAAGATTAGTTATCGTTAGAATATACTCACGATCCCTACAATATATTCTCAATTTTTTTATATTTTAGCAGGAAGTCAATCAGCCGAGAGTCCTCTTTCTTTTAAAATGTTTAAAGAGAGTTTAATTATGTCACCAACATAACCTTACACCATGACCTGAATATCCTATTTGTCCTTGATCTAATCCCATCCAAATTCTCAATCTTCCATCAGAAGCTTACTCACCTTCCTAATCCCTTGGCACACTCCCTATCCAGTTCCGAACATCCCTATAACCCTCCTCGTAGGTTGAAGCGGCAGTGGCCCATAGATATCTTGTAAATATGTCATTAGAGCTCTGGCAATGGCTGGCTTCTCCACTCATGCCCTGAGTGTATGTGGCTCTAGCGCCCTCGCTCCCCTAACTCTCAAGACCAGTGACACGGCTGAATGAGAGGCGCTGGGATCTTCTGGCATTATGCCTCGACATCCACTACTGGATCTCGAGGTTTGATTCGGTGATCCCAGGGGCAGTTTGTAAATATTGTAAATAGGTATGAATGTGTTCAAGGTTGTTACTATTATTTTCTTTATAACTATTCGTTCAATTTTATGTATATATATATTTTTTTTTTCTTTGTATGATCTTTATTAATTATTTATTTTAATTTTATTTCCAATGTACATATAGAATGAATGATTTATTATATCTGTAATACTCATTGCCACAGAAGGTGGCAGATTCTATTATCTCTTAATAAATAAATTTTAAAAAAAGACAGTTCGGATATTATCTAATGAACTTATCCAGAAACGGCTGTACTGGAAATTATATTATAATAATATAATTCCAGATCACCAGTTCGGATTCTGAACATACGACCCCTCTATCCAGCAATATCAAATTGAGGTGGCCATTGTCACCTCTGCATTAGATTGTGGATATTTTACATCCCAATATATATATGTAGTTTCGTTTATCGTTTTTATTGTATCTATATAAAAATCTATCCAGTTCTATGCCTATGCGGATGATGTGGCTATTATTGGAAGGTCCCTGAGCTCTATTAAGGAGGCCGTTGGTTTGTTTTTTGTTTTTTTTTTAATTTATTAATTGGAATTTACAACTTTATATAGGAATACAACAAGTAAATTAGATGAAATATATAAAGGCATGAAACACATGTAGAGAAGCTTCCCAATAGAAGCACTCTAAAAATATTCTAAACAAGAAGGTCTCGGGGCCATCTCCTTTTCAGACGCCTCGGAGGATTGTCAGGAATTGAAGAGGGAGAAAGGATTGAAACTAGAGGATTAGGATGGGAATGTAGTTTGCCATGAAAGGAATGGTATCTAGATCGGGCCAAATCAGCAACATACGGAAAATTAAGGTCTTTATGGATTAGTGTAATCGTGACAAAGTAAGGAGCATTGAGGATTTTACGAAGGATTTTGGATTGTAAGGATTGGATACGAAGAATTTGATGGTTTAGTAGAGCCCCAAAGCTCTACTCCGTAAGTCCATAGCCATATGATAGTCATGTAGATGAGTCTTTTGTAGTTAAGTGGAAGATTAGAACGTTTGTCTAGTAAGTGTTGAAGTAGTCAAAAAGGTTAAGCAGTTTCTTGTCGTTTCAGTCTTGTTGGATATCAGCTGTATTTTATGTATGATATTAGTTGCTAATATTCCCATCTGGGATATTAGCTGGGAATCTTAATACTGAAGCAATCAGGGTAGGGCTGGAAATCAATGGCAAGAAAACCAAGATAATAGTTTTCAGAGGGAAGAAATAGGCCCACCCCCAGTCATTATATAATTGGAAACCATAACTTCGAAGTGGTTAAAAACTTCTAGTACCTTGAATCTACAATAAATGATCAGCTGGATAAAGAGGAAGAGAAAAAAAGAATCATTCTGGGGAATCGAACATATTTCGGCATGTCAGAAATTCTTAAGAGTAGGCTGGTCAGTGATGCCACAAAGTTGTACATGATGCCACAAAGTTCAGAATGTACAAAGCAAATAAAACCTATTGCAACCTACGCTAGTGGAACCTGGACCATGAATAAAAATACAAGCAATTTACAGGACCGCTTTGAGCGAAGGATATTAAGGTACCTCCTAGGACTCAGGCGTGAAGGCGGAACATGGCGGCGTAGGGAAAATAGAGAAATCTATAATCAATTTAAAGATCTGAACATCTCAGCCAGCATCAGAGTCCAGAGATTGAAATGGTTTGGCCACCTGATGTGAATGGAGGACAGCAGACATTGACAAAACGACTTTTCGAGGGCACACCGGATGGAAAGAGAAGCAGAGGGAGACTCAAGGGCCGCTGTAGAGACAGAGTTCTGCAGGACATAGGACATAGTCAATACTAGGCATGTAAGGTAGAGGTTTAGAAAGCCAGAGGCTGCTATAGGCGCCACTTGAGCTGAGAAGAAGAATATACGTGTAGTTTCGTTTATCGTTATTATTGTATTTGTTTATATAAAAAGTTAAAGTCGTCTTCATTTCATAATTACATGGCTCAGAAATTTTCCGATCGCCAAGAAAGCAGACTTCGAAATCACCTAGAAGAGAATCTGACACACTGTCCTGACTGTTGTTTGTTTTTTTAGTTCTTTTACAAAGGTAGAATATTAAAAAAAATAAACAGAAATTATTCTATTTGTAAGATAAAACGGTTCGGTACATCGGCAGTACATGAGTAGCTGCGAGTATCCAAATGAAGCCACTCTTCGGAATATGTACACAAGAGAAGGCCTTAATACTGAAGGTACATGGCAGAGGTGAGCCCCATCTGGACCATTAGGTCTGACGAGGGTCTCCCTCTAATCTTTATTTAGTGCCTTTAACGCATTAGATTATATTTAATTAGCTCACTTTTTCCAGACGGGATTCTTAATCCCCAGGCGTTGGAAGTGTGGGACCAAAGTCCCTAACTTACGATTTGTTAACGAGTTTTAAGCGGATTTGGTAGAGGAGAGGTGTTTCCAAGCCTTTCTAGGGCCTTATAATTGCCCCAAGGATGTCATGGTGTTCTTGTTTATTGAAGATCATTCCCTTTAAATGGGATATTGTGCCTTACTGATAGTACTGTAATGGCGAGAGCAGGGGGTGTTATTAAGAGATTTACATATAATTGGCAGGACCGATAATGTGTCTGGATTTCAGGAGTATATTTCCAATTAATATGAGTTTGAGTGAGTACGACGATTTATAAAAAAATCAAAACATTTAGAATACGTATTACAAGACTTTCACTTTACCCCCTTCTTTTATATATAAATATTTAACCTCATTATTTTTATTCACACCTATCAACTTCATGAACAACCAGTAAAATGTAATGATGTAAATTGTGATGTGTAGCGTGATGGATAGAGAAATACTCAGCGGCATATGCTCCTGGCTTACGGACGGCGCTTTCTCCTGAGGCATCATCGCAATACACACTGCAAATTGTTAACCGTCCGTCAAAAGGATATTCATTTTCAGAAATAAGAAACCGTTGAATGTCGAAAATGAATTTTTCCTCTTCCATTTCGAGCAAGCAAAATACAACTACAAGATAAGGGGTCTAGGTTGAAACCGATGCATAAAAGCACCTTAACTAATCTATTTTTAGAATATTTGACCAAGTAAATATGATTTCATAAAACAAGAGATAATTAAATGAAAACGCAGAATTATTATTAACCATTTATATAATAATATAGAGAAGAGAAGAGAGAGTTTCGTTATCGGCGAAAATTTAAAGTTTCCTTTATTTCATATTTATTGGGCCTAGTTCTTAAAAAAAATGTCTCCGATCGGCATGAAATCTGACTTCAAAATATCGTCGAACAGTCTGACACGTTTCATAAAAACACATTCTTTTAGCCTTGTCTCTTTCGAGTAGACAAAAAAATTAGGAGTCAGATCTTAAAGGAATATTCGCTTGGCGAATTCTTAAATAAACACCGCTATTGCCTGATTTACACCTCAACCGGAGTGGTGATTAGTAATCGATCGCAAAGAGTCAATATAAAAATAGAACTATTGTCTAAAACGATCACTAATGTGTAAAAAAAAAAAAAAAAAAAAAAAAAAAATTACAAACAGCCAATACAGCACAATAGACAAATACATTCAAAATAAGGAAAGCTCATTCGAAAAACCTCGTTCTGAAACAAAGGCAATAAGAAAAGAAGGTGGGATGGAGATCGGAACACTAATGCTAAGAGGACCCGCAGTTTACGACAATGGAAGAGGATTCGCAGTCGGTCGCTACAACTCGTAAAAGGAGATCGGAACCGTAGGATAGCTGACTGGGCCATCTCACCTAAACCATTACAGGGGTAATAACTCCCAGGAACTTGGACCAACTCGGAGCAACTCTGTACAAACTGGCATTAAGGACACCTCAGCAAGGGCAGCTTTTCTTTCTTGAGGACCAACAGCTCGTCCATTATAACTTGTACCTAATGGATTCCCAACGGACCCTCAAATTTTTATAGCCTATTTTATATTGCATTTTGTAACATCATGGCAGTTTGTGGGGATGTTTTTATTGCGTTTTATCCTTACAGACTTTTATATTTGGGAGATTATTTATTTGAAAAATTCGTTGTATTTATTTGAAGCCTATTTAATTTTTTTTTTCAAATATACTTATCGATATTTTCAATTATATAATAATATAAATTCAGTAAATGTGATACAAGATGTCATGATTCACATGTAGGGATACTACCCATTGGGCTGCCCCTGCATAAACTATCTAATCCAGAAGGTCTCGGAACCATTTTTTTTCAGACATCTGGAGGATTATCAGGGATTGTAGAGGGAGCAAGGATTGGAACTAGAGGGTTAGATTGAAATTGGAGTTTGTTATGAAAGGAATGGTACCTGTTTCGGGCCAAATCAGCAACATGTGGAACATTAAGGTCTTTATGGATCAGATTATTCGTAACAAAAAAAGGAATATTGAGGATTTTTCGAAGAATTTTTGATTGTAAGGATTGGAGAAAGGAAGAATTTGATGGTTTAGTAGATGCCCCAAATCTCTACCCGTAAGTCCATAGCGATCTTAAGATAGTCATGTTTATAAGATGAGCCTTTATGTAGTCAAGTGGATGGTTTGAGCGTTTGTCCAGCAGGCGTTGAACTAGGCGAAAACGTCGGGCAGTTTTTTTTTTCGTTTCAGTCTTGTACGAGGGTTCCAAGTAAGACGTTTGTCCAAGTGCAGTCCTAGGTATCCGGATCTGTTCATCCGGGACAAGAGGACTGTTATTGAAGGATACTGTTGGGCAGGATGTCATACGGCTTAACGAAGAAGGTTATTTAATTTAATTTTCACAATATTGCATTTACAATAGAATATAAAATATTTTTTTTATTTCGGGACGTGGTCCCTTAAGAAAAAATATATGACAATTGATATTTACCTAATTGGTATAACATACCGTTTGAAAGCTTAAGATTTTAGTAAAAATCTGGTGCGGTCAACACACCACTTTCACTTATCTCGGTTTGTTAAATCATCAATTTAAGAACTAATAAATAGAGTTCAAAAAGGGTTAAATAATTATATTTGTTACACAACAATAGTTTATCCGCTTTTCATCACTGTCCATTTAACAACTTTATGTATAAGATAATATTTTTTTAAAATCTTTAGCTATCCAACAGTATACTATACATCTATATTACTGTTGTCAATTTTCATAAAAACAAAATATTTTAATTTTTGTCTCTCCCATATTTAATTATCAAATTTGTCTAACTCATATATGGTATTTAATATGGTTAATTTATTCAAATCTACCAAATTAAAGGCACGTTAAAAGAAGACAATTCAAAATATCGGAATTTAAGCCCTGTCAGACTATTTCAATCATAATGGGACCTACATAAAGCTCATTAAATTTTACAACGAGATAGAGAGTTTGAATAAAATCATTAGAGCCGTTTTCGAGAAAATCTTAAAAAAGTGCAAAATACATGGTAAAAAGTACTGGTTACCTGATTTTGATGAATAAGTTGGTGTAACATCTCGGGCCTATAGTTCTCTTATGAAAGTTCACGACGATTGGTTTTTGTGCTAGACCACACACACGCACACAAACACAGACCTTTTTGGAGGACTCGGTTATTTCGTCTCAGGGGACCCTAAAACGTGTATTTCCGATGGAAACTGGAATTAAATACGAAATATTTTCTATATAGGTAAGGGAAAGTAAAATGTTATCTTATATACACAGCTGTGAAACGTAATAAAGAAAGACGTCAAGGTCATCAAATTAAGAGATACAGTAAACCTTCGTTATAACGAACTCCAAGGGACTAAAACACTTCTCTGTTCGTTATAAAAGAATTCGTTATATCCGAAAAATATATTGTATGTATATTATGTGTCTTGGTATAAATTCTGGTGGTTAAAAAGGATATTTTCAATACAGCATTTAGAAACTAAAATAGCAGTTAAAACTATGCACTGTGTACATTGTATCTATCATGTTTCACACACACACTGCATTACAACAAAACACGACTGTGAGCCTTTCCTTGCTCCGCGCTCCGCCATGACATTTTTCTTATTTGAATTCCAAGGTACGGTCGGGTAACAGGTTGAAAAATACACCTGCTTCGTCCATATTAAAAACATTTTTCGCATCAATAACAATAACAAGCTGAAACTCTAGAAGCTAGAAGCTGTCACAGACTGACTTAAAAAATTCAGCTGAATAGAGGAGAGAGGTAAGAAGGATTTGGACAGAAAGGTACCGCACTTAACCGGGAATTAAGACTATCCTAATTTTTGTCTTCTTCATTTTTCGTTATAACCGAACAAATTTAATTCTGAGGTCCATAAAAGTAGTTCGTTAGTTCGTTATAAGAGAATATTTCGTTATAAACGAGGAGAAAACACAGTTTTCTATTCATTTTTCAAGGGACCGCTACTATAGTTCGTTATAACCGTGTTCATTAAAAAGAGGGTTTACTGTAATTGTAAATAATGATTTCTATTGTGATATTATTTAATATAAATCATATGTTTCCAAAAAAACTGAATATGATTCTATTGCAACTTTTATCTATATTTAATATTTCTTTAATTGATATTGAATGAAAACTCTTGTGTTGCACGCAACAGATTTTTATTAATCTTTCTAGTTTGATAGATAAAGAACTGTATGTGCAGAGAGGCAGGTGAGAACGGACACACCCCCAGCGGTCCCTCAATAGGACTGTGTACAAAAACTTTAAGAGCATTAAGTGATTACGGGGATTTGTCTGACCAAGCCGGCCCAAAGGATGACGCTTCCTGGCGTTGCATAGGGGAGGGGGAGCTGCCCCCCTTCCGGTCCCCTGATTGAACCATACAGCTCCGAAAAGACTGGTCTTTGTGCGGGGGCCGAAGGGAAGTAGGGAATGGTAGAGTTGTGGTTTGGAGTGTCGGGGCTAGAGTTGTTAGTCGCATAGTTTTCTGAATTAGTTTTCGGGACTTTGATCACTGGAGTTAAACGAGTGGCTGGCTAGTCCTTGTCCAAGGTCGCAGTTTAATCCGAATTCCGATTCTAGCCTTCGATATCCTAAGGTTTCAAAGCAATGAGCTTAAACAATTGAGGCGTTGATTTCTAAAAACTACTAAAGGGCATTTTTTACGAAATTAATTTTTTGACATATTTTTATTCTCATAATTTATTTTTATCGAAATATTTAATTTCATTTCATCTAATGAATTCTGAAGTCCTTTAAACGCGATTTATAATTCCAATTATTTTTCCAAAGTATTAATTAGAGACTTCATTCCATAGTTATGGGCGTATTTATGGATAAAATATCAATTTTTTTGTCCATTTTTAAAAATAGCATTAATCGCGTTTTTTGTTTAAAAACTCTAATACACTTTTTCTTTATCTTCGAAAATACGGAAGTTAGAGTAACACAGGTGTATTTATTGTATTTTTTTTAACTTTACTGATTCTAAAACTCTTTGCATATTTTTCCTACCTTCAAAAATAACAGATATGGGTTTATATTGTGTAGGTTTTTTTTTTCTTCGTGTTACTTTTCCTACTGTTTTAAACAAAATATTGTATGATAATTAGTAATTAAAGGGATGATGGAAACTCTGTTCTCATCAAAAAGTCCAATGAAATCATGAAACCAAACATATTCGTATTGACTGAACGAGTACATTGTAAATATTATGTTAATAAATACATTTCTTCTTTCTTCATTTAGATATGGTACATTTATGGATAAAATTTCAAATGTGTGCCTGAGACATAACAACAAATTTAATAAACAATTGTAGACCAGAAGTGCCACTTTATACTATTCATTTGGAACGTTTTTATATTTTTTTAAAAACGCATTTAACGGTTTTGGTTAAACTCACTGTGCCAATGTAGAATATAATTGGATTTAATATCATGTTTGATCGAAATAGAGTAGAAGGGCTTTAATGAAAATATTTAAAATTTTCATTTTTTAAAATGCCTTTATTTTATAGATTCACAAAAATATCTTATTTAGCATTGATTCGATACTGCTAAATATACAGGATAAAAAGATTTAGTAGCCAACAAAATGAGAAAAGTGCAAACATATTTTTGTATGCAATATTTGTTTATTTTTTTTGTTTTTTTTTAGATTACCAATCAGATGTATAATATACCAGTAGGAATGCCAAATTTTTAGAAATAATTTTATCGACCATCCTTTCTCTTCCAAGCTCTCCGATCTCAACGTCCGACATCAGTAATATATTTTCATTTGAATCCTTCGTCCACTCCGCAACACTCGTTCACGGCCTTCAGACCTGTATAACGCCCCATTGAACAGCAGCTTTCGACAGATCTTTCCTTATCCGATCCTCGTCTGTACGAAATTCTATTCCTTCTTTTATCCGTCATTCCAGTACTCTTACGACCTTCAAATCTCTTTTGTTCAAATACTTTCTGTCTGTCCAATTTTCAAACGATCCCAACTGCTGCAAATTTCAATAAAAATCGGTAAACGGAGCAGAGATAAACGATTACTTATCATATTTTATTTTATATTGTATTTAATGAACATATTTTTATTTTTTTTATTGTTTGTTTTTCTAAATTATTATAAAAAGCTACCTATAAATTTATTACTATTATTCATTTTCTTGTTATTTCTGTTGTTTTTTGTTTTTGTTTATCCTCTAATACATTAAAGCTCTAATTTAATTTTTGTGTAATATTATTCTGAAGGGTCTTGTCCCAGAATAAATAAATAACTTATAATTAATATTTTACTGAACGTAATTCAGAAAGACAAACAGAGCTTACACTTCTGTGGTTTTTGTAGATAATAATTTCTGTTGATGGATTATTTAATCTAAAACACATGTTTCAATCGAAACTCAATAAAATTTTGTTCAACACTAGCATTAGTTAAAGTACTTGAACTGATTTTAACAACAGGGGTAGGTGAATGCTGTGTTGGGCTCAGTACATAAGTAAAGTTCATCAAATTACCATTGATAAAAAACTGGTAAAAATACGAGAAAAATGGAAAAATACATAAACAACTGAAGAAGAAAGGAGCAAGTATATTTTTATTATTTTCCTGACAAAGTGATAGTAATATTATATTATTATATAATATTAATATTAGTACGGTATAATGTACCGTTTGAAAGTTAAGGAATAAAAAAAAAAAAAAATCTATAACTTGAATTAAGTGTCCATAAAACGATTTAATAAAACGAAGGTAAGTGAAAGTTGTGCGCTGCTTACACCATATTTTTTCGATAGGTGACAGAATTCAAGTTAACAAGTTTTATTTATACAGAGCTATCTAAAACACAAACTTAGCTCGAAATACAAGTTAAACTTGGTACATCTCACTCTTTTAAAAATAAAAACTGAGAACAAGTCCAAAGTCAACAGAGCTCTAATCACTTTGAGCTTTTTGGACAAATAAAAAGTAAACAGCGTTAGTCCTCATCAGGGGACTTTTACAGACCAAGTTCTTTCTCTCCCTTTTCCGTCTCGGTCGAGAACAGTGCCATCCTCGGTGTCAAATATTCAGAGGAAAAGGCAGCGCACTACATCAGCCCATGCACCTCGGGCGGAATATTGACTCCTCGCCGGGGTCTAAGTGACTTTTTACGGGGGGAGCTTGGGCTAGCGGACAGTAAAACCTAACGCCATCATAGTCCATCAAGTATTCAACGAGTCTTGTTAATAAAAGACAGTCTTCTCTTCTAAACGGCTCCCGGGGTCTTTTTCTTAGGCTCGGGAGAATCCGCTTTTTAAAATATGGATTCCGTTGCGAAACTGCCGGTGGTAGGACGTTTTCACGTAGCAACATTGAAAGGACAACGAATCCATGTATTGAAATTCTCGGAAAAAAAGGCTGTCTATAACTATGTCGTTTTACTAGTGAAGGATAACTTCTTTGCTAATTTTTTTTTTAATAATAGCTCGTAGTTATGTTTGTTTGTATGATGTTTGTTTATTTGCCAACTTTTTATTTATCTCAATTATAGGTAGATGTATTGATTTGTTTTGTTTTTATATTTATTATTATTTAATTCTCTCTCTCTCTCTCTATATATATATCATTTATTTGTATTTATCTCAATTATAGCTTGTTGTTTGTTTTTTATTTTGTATTATATATATATATATATATATTATATATATATATATATATATATATATATATATATATATATATATATATATATATATATGAATGAATGAATGAATGAATAAAGCCTTTATTGCAAGGATAACATTTAAAAATTATAATATTAACTTTTAGTTCTAAAATAATTTCTAATATAATCTAATATAATTTCTAATATAATCTAATTAAAAGTTCTCATATAATTGGAAAAAAAAATATAATGCTATGTGAAAAATAATAATAATGCATATACATGTTAAATGAAAAACAAAACAAAACTATATAATTAATGTTCCTTAGTAGCTTAAGATATTTACAATATGTTATCCCTACAGGCCTCTCCTTACGGAGGTGATGGTCTAACTTCCCCGGTGACATATAGCATATAAGTGATATATATATATATATTATATTTTATTTAATTCGACTTTATCATTGTATACTGTATATATTGTGTGAATGGGATCTTATATCACTATTACTAATGCTCATATAGAAAAAAATTGTAGTATATCTCAATAAATAATACAAAAAAAAAAAAAGAAAATAATAATAGCTCTAATCTCAGAACAGAAAATAGGATAGGGATATTAAAGGAGTACCTGATATAGCGCTGGCTCAGGATTATCACTAACGAAGACCTGCATACTCAAGGATTCTTCTGCTGGATATAAACCCCCCGAACATGGGCATTGAGGTCTATTATCCACTAAACCAAAGGTGACCCCCGAAAATAATAGAACCCCAAGGATCTCAGCGTCTCACTTCCTCCTCACCGACTTAAAGAGCTAGTCGTTAGCTAGTTAGCTCCAAACATAATACAACTATTTAAAAAACTGCAAATGATTTCAAAATGTTTTATTTTTTCCAAATAAATATATTAGGGCATAACTGTTAATAAAGCTGTTTATAGACAGTTAACCAATATAAAAATCAATTATTAAATCAAAGAAAAATTGCCTAAAATGGTCTATCACCACTGCTAACTTCAAAACTATATATCTCTGCTATTTCCGAACTGATTTCAATGATTATTTTTTTCGTTTTGTAGCAAATTCAATTTTTTATCAAACATTAGTAACACTTTTTTGGTCCAATAGAAAGGTTTTTTTATTAAAAATAATCAACCAAAAGCATTTATACTAGACTTATTTACTATTTATTTTTATTCCATTCAATTTTCATTCAAATAAAATTTCCTGATTCAAGGACATTGTTTCTCTGTCATCAATTATAACCGAGCTATCAAGGATTCACATATCTTATAAATTGTTTCCTTGACCACATAAGATTATTTTTTTTATTATTACTTATTTTTAAATATATATTATTTAAATTATTATATTATATATATATATATATATATATATATATATTATAATTATTATTTTCTCTACCTTTAAAAATAACTGAGTTATTAAATTAGATAACTTTTTAAAACCTATCACCTCTGTTTTAAAACTAATATCAACGTCTAGATGTTAAGATAATCGTTGGATGCACTGGTGTTTTTGTTCTAAATTGAAAAAAAAAAAAAAAAAAATGGTCCAGTAGTCCGTTTTTCGGGTTTTAATTATGCTGAAATTTGAGCCGGGGTATTTTTTTATTCGATTACAAAGGCTCATTATTCAAATCATCTAACCAAAATATATTAATAATATGAACGATTACAATTTATTTATTTATTTATTTTTGTAGATAGAGGGGAAGGAGAGGGTGTGTTTGGACGAGGTTTAGATTTTTACCTATGCTCATTCGTGAATCCACGAATACTTAATCAACAATTAACAGACCTATGCCAAACATTTTATGGAACTTTGATGTTGACAACTAATCCACTTCTTTCCGACATCAAAAACTGTCCTGCTGTTATTGGATCCGAATCTGAAAATTAGTTCCACGGTGCCATACCCACACAAACGCATAATCACACCGCCTTTGATTCTCAATGATTTTGATAAGAACTATTCTAATAACCTCTCTAGGGCGTAACGTCAAGGGTTGATAACATCTTCACAGCTGACCGATGACAATGTCCCTCCCACCATCGAAAGCTGGGCACGCCGTTTAATTATCCCCATCCTCGATTCAGATTCCGATCTGGAGCCGTCCTCATCTTCTGTTTGTCTTCTCTCGTAGGAGCTATCAAGTTGTTCTGATTGCCTCTAATTGGCGATGTCCTATGATCATCTAACTTCCGTTTTGTTTGATCAAAGGAATGAGAGAATCCGGAGGTGTCTAAAGGATGCATAAACGTTTTATGTTTATTATTTAAAATTTGTATTAGACTAAGGATAAAAAATGTTCTCCCTCATTCATATCTTATAAGTTTATGTTACAAGATTACTAGATTCCCTAAATATTATTTCAAAGTAAACCTTATACTGAGGCATCTTTGAGCTGATCGTAATTACGGATGCTTACACACTTGTTCAAACTCTATATATATATTACTAAATTTATAATACAGTAATATATTGGGTTGTTTCACATGAAATGTCCGTTTTTGTAGTTTCTGAAATACATAAAGGATTTTGCAGATCTCTGTTGTTTTCTTCCGAATTACATGTTTAAAGTAAACAGTTACTTATCCTCTACCTTTGTATTATAAACATTAGCTTCCCAATCAATTACCCACTTTTTAGTATACCTATATATGACCATGGAAACACGCGATTTTCGAGTAATATTTTTGTATGAGTTTAAACTCGGCCATTCAGCAGCTGAGGCCGCCAGAAATATTTGCAAGGCGTTTGGGAAAGGAAGTGTTAGAACCGTTCGCCGTTGGTTTGCTAAGTTTTCAGCTGAGGATACCGTCTGCCCCGTGGAAGGCCTCCGTCCGTAATAGACAACGATGCCCTCAAACATACAGTAGAAGGAAACCCCTACCAAACAGTTAAAGGACTCTCAGCACAACTAAATGCAAGTGCATCTAACGTTTCCAGACATTTAAAGTGTATTAGGAAAGTAAAAAAGCTCGATGCATGGGTACCTCATTTTCTATCTGAGCGGCAGCAAGACCCCATGTTTCAAAACATACCGTGAAAAATTTGAAAAAACAGGGCTACGAAGTTTTATACTCCATATTCTCCCGACTTGTCTCCAACAGATTACCACCTCTTCAGGATTTAGACAACTTCGTCAAAGGAAAATTTTTTAAAAATGATAATAAAGTGAAAAGTCGTTTTCAAATTTAGTTTCACTTCAAAGCTCAGAGTTTTTCAGTTCGGGGATAAAAAAGTTGGTGTCACGTTGGGAAAAATGTGTAGAAAAAGAAGGTAAATACTTCGAATAAAATTATCTTGTTTTCATATCGTATTTTTAATAAAAACCCTTTACCCTGAAAACGGACATTATCGGTGACACAACCCAATAGTATAAAAGTTGGTAATGTAATTAATAAAACGGCGTCCTAGTGACGCTCCTGAACGATAGAATTCTCTGTTTTTCTTGTTTTAACTGGAAGTAAATTACTTCTGATGTTGTACCGTTCTAAGTCGGTTTGTTTAAAAAGAAAAATATCTGAAGTGGATATTATAGGTTGATTACATCATAATATTAAGTTCAAACTTTTATCATTTTTTATTAAACGGTTAGAAAACCTTAGATACATTAGTTAATTATTTCAATCATATTAACAGAAAAAAACAAAAACAAGTTTTATTCATTGACAACAGTACATAAAAGAGTTTATAGATTATTTATTTATTTTTTTTTTTATTACTTCCGAAAGAACCAAATTGTTACATAATTGTAAATTCATAAATAATAAACGATAATGTCTTAAGTATGTATGAGTTTATTGAGAAGTAAACAAGATACGAAGGTTCAATGCAAAGATTAGTCCAATATTAAGTGTATTTGGAAATGTATAGCTTTTAATTGATTAATAATAAAAATAACGAGACATAATATTTTCAATTTTTTTTTGTGTGTGAAATGCACTATGCTTTACTATGAACCTGTAGCGGGAATGTCCCCCATCTAAAATTAGTTTTTTGTTAATATCTAATCGCTATTCGTGTTTAGATAACTTTAATAAAATCCTCTCTAACTTCAAAAATAACAGAATTATTCAATTAAATCATTATTAATCGACCGCGATTTTAAAACTAAACTGAAACCGACGCCTAGGTGTTGGGATCATCAGCGGATTCCATGGTATTTTTGGGTCAAATTTCAAAACTTTGGTCCAGTAGTTTTGAAGAGAAGCCGTGGACGGCATACGGTTAAAACGGATTTTTTTTTGCTATTCAGGCTCTATACATGTTGAAACGTTAGCCTTTGAATCTTGAGGGTGGTAATTTTATTTTGTATGATTACATAGGTTCAGAATAGAAAAAAATAAAAATACGATTTACGAGAGTGTTAATATTGTACACATCCTCATTAAATAACATCCTCATTAAATGTTATGTTATAAACATCGTATTTTTATTTATTTTCAATACTGAACCTATGTAATCATCCAAAATAAAATTACCACCCTCAAAACTTTTTAAACGTTTCAAGATGCATAGAGCCTAAATAGCGAATCAGTTTTTAACCGTACGCCGTCTACGGCCTCTCTTCGAAACTACTGGACCAAAGTTTTGAAACTTGACCCAAAAATACCAGGGAATACACTGATGATCCACACACCTAGGCGTCGGTCTCAGTTTAGTTTTGAAATCGCGGCCGATTAATAATTTTAATTCATTAATTTTGAGGGTGGTAATTTTATTTTGGATGATTACATAGGTTCAGAATTGAAAAAAAATAAAAATACGATTTACGAAAGTTTTAGTATTGTTTATAACATAACATGTAATGAGGGTTAAAGATAACTAAATGATTAAGAGTATTTCCGGTGAGTGATAGGGGAGCCAATGAGATTATACTTCCACTTTGTTGTGCCCAATATTTATAAGGGAACAGATTGCCTCGTAAAGCAACCCTTAATTAGAGAAAACGTTACATCTCCAGATGAGTGGCCGTATAGGGAGGAAATATAGAGAAAATCCAACGAGATTCAATCGGCAGAGGGCAATAATCCCTTCAGTGCAAGATATCAAGTTACAAAGGGCGGGTTACAGTAAATGCGAAGGGCAGAAGTTGATGGAATTAGCCTCGGCTCGAGCCCGGGTTTGCCTAGAGATGAAATAATAAATCCGTCTGGGTGGGATCAAAGGCAGCATTCAGCGGCTCGGAAAAATGGGTTAGTTCCGCCCGGCACTCCTGCGGTCCGTCAGAGATGTACCTTTATCGGGGGTTGTTGGATGTGGCCGTCCCCGGATGTTTTCTCTGATGTGGCTGCGGTCGTCCTCTTTAGTTCCCGATTATCTTTACTGTCTGCTTCAAAGGGTCAGAGGGTTCTCTTTATTGGGGTAACCTTCGCTTCCAAAAGCAAAGTCTCGATTACTCTGTAGCAATGAAGCGATTGATAATGGCGGGGATTGAGTCAGGAAGAAAATTCGTGAGTTATCTACCCCTATAATTACTTCTTCTTTGATCCTGATTAAGCTGTCATTTTTCCATCATTAATATTTTATAATCCTGTAAAGATCATTATGTGGTCATAATGATAAGCAATCGGATGGGGGAATCAATGACGCCACCTTTGCTGCCTCATCTGCTTGGCAATCGCCAGCTATTCCTACGTGGGCTGGGATCGCAACAAATAAATTGAGCGGTTTGACCAATAGAAAAAATAAATATAAATTGAATACTGAGAATGTCAATAGGATGTGTTGTATTTAAGTTCTTTAGGATAAGTAATAAGCTTAAGTAATCAGTTAAAACATATTGAAAATCGCAATATTGGTTTTAATCTTCCTGTAATAAGCTTCTCAAATCCCCAGGTATATCACAGTTAGTTCTGGTCTGAATGAACTACATTCAACCTAAAAGAAAATCATCGAGACACCTCGAAGGACTATCTGGAATTAAATCGGATGCTGGGATAGAAACTAGTGAGCTAGAGGGGGAATAGAGGTTTTCATGGAATGAGAGGTATCTGGTTCGGGCCAAATCAGCAACATTAGAACATTAAGGTCCTTATCGTAGAATATTCGTCATAAATTAGGGAGCGGTGAGGATTTTACGAAGGATTTGGAATGCGAGGGGAATTCAAAGGTTAAGTAGAGCCCTAATCGAGTGAGAGAGAATATCTACTCCTTTAGTTGCTTTTTATTTTTTTCTTAAGTTACAGCTTTATAAATAACGTTTACTTTCTTAATACGATCAAGAAAGCAAACTATTCGCAAAAATTTTCTTTATTCACCACTAAAGAACCTTTAAGTTTTAATTGTGTTGGATGTTGGGATGTTTGATGTTTATCCATTTAACTTACCTTTTGAATAGAATTGAATATATTGGGTTGTTTCACATGAAATGTCCGTTTTTATAGTTTATGAAATACATATAGGATTTTGCAGGTCTCTGTTGTTTTCTTCCGAATGTTTACATATTTAAAGTAAACAGTTACTAATCCTCTACCTTTGTATTATAAACATTAGCTTCCCAATCAATTACCCACTTTTTAGTATACCTCCAAATATGAACATAGAAACACGCGATTTTCGAGTAATATTTTTGTACGAGTTTAAACTCGGTCATTCAGCAGCTGAGGCCTTTAGAAATATTTGCAAGGCGTTTGGGGAAGAGAGTGTTAATGAACGGACCATTCGCCGTTGGTTTGCTAAGTTAAACCCCTACCAAACAGTTAAAGGACTCTTAGCACAACTAAATGCAAGTGCATCTAACGTTTCAAGGCATTTAAAGTGTATTGGGAAAGTAAAAAAGCTCGATACATGGGTACCTCATGATCTCACTGAGCGGCAGCAAGACCCCATGTTTCAAAACATACCGTGCAAAAATTGAAAGAACTGGGCTACGAAGTTCTTTCGCACCCACCATATTCTCCCGACTTGTCTCCAACAGATTACCACCTGTTTAGGAATTTAGACAACTTCGTCAAAGGAAAACTTTTTGAAAATGATGATCAAGTTAAAAGTGCGTTTTCAGATTTTGATTTACTTCAAAGCTCAGAGTTTTTCATTTCGGGGATAAAAAAGTTGGTGTCACGTTGGGAAAAATTTCTAGAAAAAGAAGGTAAATACTTCGAATAAAATTATCTTGTTTTCATACCGTATTTTTAATAAAAATCCTTTACCTTGAAAACAGACATTTCATGTGACACAACCCAATAATAAAAACAAATATTTTATTCTGGGTCAAAGTCCCTATAGCATAACATAAATTTCACAAATAAAGATAGCACATATTTTTCAGGATACATTAAATAAATACCGTTTTGGGGTGAGTTTGCATAGGCCAGGGAAGGAGACTTAGATCGAACTCTATAAGGCATCAAAAGGATGCAATGTTGCTTATTTCATCCGTGTCGAAAGGTTAAGATGGGGTCATATTGCTCGTATGAGCTGTATGAACTTATCAAGACCATGGATGAAGCAGTGCATGGAACAAGAAGAAGAGGCAAGCCGAAACTCCATTGAAGGAACGGAGTGGGCCCTTCTTAGCGTCCGGATTGGATGAACTGCACAGGATCGAGGGGACTATAGGAGGGTGGTCCAGGATGCTCTGACCTAGAAATGGGTTGTGTGCCGTAGAAGAAGAAGACTATCAGTCAGAAGCAAATATATAGTAGAGTATTTTGTACCGTTCTAAGGGTACGACTTGCCTAAACAACGTAATCGGTCCGATAAAAATAAATTCAGAAAACTAACTTCAAAAATATACCGTGTTAAAGCTATAAACTTTTGATTTTTATAAATATTTGCTCGTTTAATTTTATAAAATTTTCAGAATTTGACTAAGATATTTCGCAGTCAAGTATACAATTAATCAGATAATAATATTTTAAAGCATTAAGATGCCTCCTACCTTCAGACAGTTGTTCCACCATGTAAGCAGCTCCTAGCGCGAACAGAACAGTCAAGCTGACTAGATTCTGAAGTAGACTCGCCATTATCCTGTAAAAAAAAAATAAGATGAATAAATAAATAAGTAAAGAATCTTTTAAATTCGTACATATAATATATCTTAACTCAAATATTATCGAATAAAAGATTAATTTATATTGTAAATTTGTTCTTATTTTTGATCAGATAATTGATAAATACGAAATGACACACTTTCAATTATTTGCAATGATATACAATTAAAACTTTGTAGGAAATTCAACAACTTTGTAGGAAATTTGTAGGAAAATTCACTTTGTTGAATTACAATTCAACAAATTCGCGGCGCTGAAAATGGCTCACATTTTTGAGCCGACATCAGCAATAATAAAATATTGGTTACTTGACTGCCTTGTAATTTCTATCTATGATTATCTTAACAGTCGAACATACATCCTCAATATAATTTATCTTTTAATTTTTTATATTAGTAATTAATTAGTTTTTTATTTTAAAATGAATGAAAGGAAGCAGATTGTTTGTTTGTTTATTCATTTAACGTCACTTTTTTCTACCGTGGTTACCCGGACGATGGGATACCGTGGGAGTCCTAAATTTTGCACATCTAGGTTTATTTGGATAGGATAGTCTTTAAAGAGTACCACCTTTTTACTTCCTTTCCGTGGGATAGCATCACTAATGATTTATTACTCCTATTAAGAAAAAAATCCTAGGGTCATCTGCCAGGTTTGAACCTGCGACCTTGGGCAGAGAAGGTTGTTCTACTACATTACTGGAGGCCCCGAAAAAAAACAAACAACTTTTGATAAATTAGCAAGAAGATAATAAGGCTGAGATTAAGCTCAAAAGCCAGTTTTATCGCCAATTGAGGTATAGAAGGGTGTTATGTTAGTGACTACACCACAGGTGACCTCAAGCTCAGCAAAACAGTATACTATATATAGACTATAATTGTTTTTCTTATTTCGGTAGAAATTAATTTTTCAATTTATTTTATAGTACTAATATTCTCATTTGACGAGCAGAACTAAAGAGGAAGTGCTGTAAGGTCGTGGAAGGTGGATGCTGGTCGGATTGATCCGTGTTTAAGAGAGCGTAGTGTGGGGCCGAAGGGTATAAAAGTTGTCGAGAGCTAAATGTGATTGGGGCTTAGGGCTCTTGCTTAGTGTAACTTAATTAACGAAAGGAGACCTCGCCATTTCAAGATTGGTCCATCCAAGTCCCTCTAACTTGTTGCGTTTCTTACTTCTTTCTCTCGTGTGCTTCTTTATTCGTCCCCTTATGGCCAATTAGTCGATCACATATTGGCAACTATATATATTGACTATCTGATCCGGGAACGTTGATCTGCCATATAAATTGTTTCTAGTGAATATTTTATTATTTGTAACATATTAGTTGCAAAAAAAAAAATAAAATAATAATCGGGTGAGTGTAACACACAACTTTCGCTTACCTCCGTTGTTAAAATCGATTAAAGAATTTCCAAATACACTTAGAGATAAAAATTTGTGAAACTAATAAAGCATTAATTAAATATTATTTTTATGGACAGATGTGTTTTATTAAAAAATCTATTTTATTATTATCTAAAACTATCAGTTAGTTTTATCGGCTTTTTACCACACTTCATAAACTTTTACAAGCTTGTGCATAAGATATATGTTTTCTAAAATCTTTAGCTTTTCAACGGTACATCATACATCTATATTGCTGTTCTTATTTTGAATTATTGAATTGAATTCGTTCAACTTATATGATTACCTTTTTTTTTTTTTTTTAATGTTAACTAGATGGTATGGTTAATTTTTTTCGAGTTTACAGCATAAAAGGTACTTTAGTAGAAGAATATAAGAAAAAACACACCTTTTTCGGGACTTGGTAGTTTCAACTAAAGGTACTCTAAAACTTGTATTTCCGTTGAAAAATGGGTTTTCATGATCTCATTATTTTTCCTCACTATATATTTCACACATAGGTAGGTGAAAGTAATAATAGTATTGAAAGTGTATTTCGAATAAACTCACTATATCCATGTATTAATTATAGTAATTAATGTATTCTAATATCATCTTAATTGAAATAGCTAAAATTTCGGTTTTTTTAAATTTTCTGTCTCCAAAGTACCTTTAATTTTATTAATTCGAAAAAAACTTGAACATGTTATCTTGAGAACATGAAGAAAAACGGGCAAAAATCCAACTAAAGCAGAAAAGAGGAAATATAAATATATTTTTAATTTTAACAACATTGATAAAAAACGGGAAAATACAAAAAGTAAAAGCATTTGATATTCAACTAAAGGGGAAAACTTCAGAAATATTCTTTCAGTTAAATTTTTTTCTTTTCCAAACGTAAGAATAGTAATATAGATAGATGCATAATGTACCGTTGAAATGTTAAAGATTTAAGAAAAAAAATTATCTTAAATCTAAAGGTATATAAGGTAATGAAAGGCGGGTAAAACAAAGTAATTTTGGTAATACGAGGCATGTTTTTTAAGTAAGTACCGTTTTAGAATTAAAAAAAGACTTGCAAAGATATCGCAATAATTTTATTTTTACATGAAATCCTGTACCTTAATCTACTTTTCTACATAACTTCCATCAGATTCTTCATTGTATACGTTGTTTACTGAGTGTTTAAGATGCCTCCGACAGTCGTGAGTCCCGCTGATTGTGAAGTACGGGATTTCTTAGTGCTAAAGGCGTAAAACCGATCGATATTCATCGTGAGATCGTTAAAGTTTACGGACAAAACATTATGAGTGATGGAATGGTAAGGAAATGGATGATAGCATTTAAAGATGGCCGCACAAATGTTGTTGGTGGTTAACAAGTCAGGCGGCAGAATATTTTGTGGAGGGTATTCAAAAACGTGTGCCGCGTTATGACAAGTGCATCAAAATTCATGGAAATTATGTAGAAAAGTAGATTAAGGTACAGGCTTTCATGTAAAAATAAAATGATTGCGATATATTTGCACGTCTTTTTTAATTCCAAAACGGTACTTACTTAAAAAGCATGTTTCGTATTACCAAAATTACTTTGTTTTACCCGCCTTTCCTTACCTTATATACCTTTAGATATAAGATAATTTTTTTTCTAAAATCATTAACATTCCAACGGTACATTAAGCATCTATCTATATTACTATTCTTACTTAAAAAACATGCCTCGTAGTATTTTAATTAACCTAAAACATATAGTTTCTATCGAAACTCTACTCTACTCTAACTCAATTAAAAAGTTCTTAAATTGATTTTAACAACTAATGTAAGTAAAAGTCGTGTGTTGCGCGCACCAGAATTTTAAAATACGAACGACGGTTAAGTTATTTGGGTGTTGTTCATACAAAAATACTAAAAACCACTATTAAAAAATGCGAGTGTGAGGGAAGGTGAGTGAAAATAAGTTCGTTTATTTGGGTATTGGTATTTTCTGATGCCAAAACATGTTTGTGAGCAAACAAAATGGATAGGGAAACCGAAATCATCTGACGGTGTGAAGCATACTTAACGGCCTATTCTTATAATAACTAAATATATTGGATTGTGAAATAAGTTCATAATGTTTTTTACTGGTTATTCGATAGAAACGTCTTTACTCTTGTAAATATTTTTAAAATATCGATTTCTCGAGTCGTAAATCGAGGGTTTCCTATGACCAATACTTGAATTAGATCATTAATAGATGAAGGACGACCTGAGCGCTTTACGCCTTCCAAGTCTAAATTACTAGTTTTGAACCGAGCTAATAACTTACAGAAGGAGCTTTCTCCTAAGCCATCGCTGTCATACACAATTCATTTTCAGAAATGAAAAAAATGATTAAATGACAGAAATAAGGTAAAATACCACATAAAGATAAGGAATCGCAGTTGAAACTAATGCATAAAAGCCCCTTTTTTAGAACTTTAAACACTATAGACTTAGTAAACACGATTTTATAAACACAGAGAGGAATCAATTGAAATATTGAAAAAACGTTACGAATTTATTTTACAACCCAATAAATAAATATATGTATATATAATAATATGTGTATATGTATATATAATATATGTATATATATATATATATATATATATATATATATATATATATATATATATATATAATAATAATAATAATAATAGGCTTACCGAACCTGAAGGTTCGATGCCGATACCACCAAACTTCGCCTGACTCATCCAATGTTCGCCGGTCAAACCCAAGCTCCCGAGATCAGCATTAATGCAATCCTCCCATCGACGCTTCGGCCTACCTTTCGGACGCCTACCAATCGTTTTATCGAATACCAACTTTCTCGGAATCCGTTCCTCACCGAGTACAACAATTTTACCCGCCCATTTGAGTCTCCGCGATGCTATCAACTTCATTATATTCACAGGGTACAAACTTCGCAATTCCGCGTTGTGCAACCTTCTAAACTCCCCAGTGGCGTCGTCTCTCTTCGGACCAAACATTTTACGCAGTACCTTATTATCGAAAATCTTAAGCCGTTGTTCATCCTTCAAAGTAAGCGGCCACGTTTCACATCCGTAAAGAATCGTGTCTATATATTAAATATATATTAAAAAAATTATTATAAAATATAATACACTGCTTTTATACAGGCACCTAGGAATGTTGTAGAAACCCCGTAAATTCTTTCCTCCCACATACTTCCTGATTGTTCAATCCTACCTCTCTGATAGATCCTTCAAAAGAGTTCCTATTCATCCCTTTATACAAAATCTGTTGGTGTTCCTCAAGGCATTATCTTGGAACCCATTGTTTTAACAGTCTATACAGCTGATATCCCAACCCATCCTAACACTTTCCTTTCTACCTGTAATGATGACACCTGCGTGTTATCAGTTCATAAAGATCCATTTATTTCCTTACTTAGCCTTTAAGCCCAGACCAAAGACCTAGAAGTATGGTGTCAGAACTGGAGAATAAAAGTATATTTCAACAAATCTCACCAAATAACCTTTACTCTTCGTCGTAAGCCCGAGACTTCCTGCCCTTCAGTATCTTTTAAAAACACTCAACCAGTTCCTGTTGAACAGATCCGATAACTGGGACTCCTTTTTGGCTAACGCCTAACTGGGAATCCTCACACACTGCTAAAAGAACAAGAAACTGCTAACGGTTCAAGTTACTTTAAAACTTAAAAGACTAACGGTCGAAACTTCCACTTAACTACAAAAGGCTCCTCTACATGACAATTATAAGACCAACCTAGACTTACGGAGTTGTGTATTGGGGTCTACTATATATATATATCGGCCTATAGCTGTTTCAGAGGTGAGCGACTACCACCACCGTGACACGAGATTTTTATATATTTGAATAAAACACTCAAAAAATATATATTTATTTATTGCGTCATAAAATTTTAATATCGTAAAAGAATAAAAAAAAAAGGAAATAATTTAAAACTATATCACATCCTTCCAACAAACCTCCAGCATTCGATTTTGTGCAAAACTTTGTTTTTTCTACAGAGTATTAAATCTAAAAATAAGTCGATCGCAGGAGCTAAGAAGAACACAGATTGACAAGAAGGCCACTCCCATTGACGCTTCGCCCTCCTCCAAAGCGCCTATTAGCAAGGAGCGATCGATGGCTCGGAGGAGTTGGCTATAGACACACAAACTGTGAGATAATCCCAACTGGGATCCGTGTACCAAGTTCTCCATCAGCCCTCCCCGAAGTTCCATACTCCTCTCCAATAACAATGAGGAGATACACCGCACTCAAGTACTCCAGTGTCTCTGTCCATTTACTGGAGAAGCAGTCTGTATAACAATACCATCGACTAACTTAATATTATCATCGGTAGTGTTTACATTAATTTGTATATTTTGTTTACGTGACATAAGCGATAAATAAATCCTCTTTATGTATTATATAATTTATAATATCCCGCTAACCATATATACAATATTTTTTGTGGACACTAACACGCCAGCAAAAGAAAAATTAAGAACATGTACCAATAACACATATCATGGATCCGTACTGTTTCTGTATTAAAAACGTTTTAGAGATAGACGAAATTGCTAAATTACAGGTACTATACAAAAACGTAGCCAAGATACTGCTATGACTAGGAAAGTGATAAAATATAATTCAGAATAACATCAGGAACAAAACTAGGACTCATAATAAAATAATATGCATATAATTATACCTAATAATGTAGTGTTGATAATTGTAGAGGAAGACTTTTAAAGGATATTTTGCAAAGGAGACTTTGCAAGTGGAAAATGGCGTTGCAACTAAATAGGGAACTTAATGTACTTCACTTAAGGTTAAAAGTATCGTAATTTTATGTTAAAAAAATCTTTTTTTTTATATATTTCTTGAAACTCATAATGTTTTTTTTTTTTCATTGATATGTCTTTTGACTGGGAGTAAGTAACATTCATTGTATAACGTTTTTGGCATACTCTATCTCTGTTGGTGCTGTTAGGACAGAAATTATTACAACAGTTTCTAAGTTAGAATTTTATTAGAGAAATGTTTAAGTTCTATAACATTTGTCGCTAGAAGCTTTATTGGTTCCAAAGAAAAAAACCATTTTTTTTACTTCATTATTTTTAAATGTTTTTCTTATTAACGTTTTCCCACCCTCAAAAATGTAACACGCATTCTATTGGCTTAGTTCGGAGAGGAAATTTGCCAACATTTTCTTTATCAGAATTTAAATGGAGAATATCATTTGTTATGTAAAATTTATCGGTTGTACCTACAGTTAAGCAACTGGTTTGAATAAAAGAAATACTTTTGAAACCTCTATTTTCTTTAAACTTTTTTTTATTTCTTCCTTTCGGGGAAAATCCGTAGATCATTTATTAAGATGTCAATGATATGTTACTAATTCAATTCAGTAGTTTTTTTTTTAAATTTTTAAGGTGTTAAATGATAAGAAAGCACGTTGTTTAAACCTTAGCATTTAACCAACTTCTGCCATTGATTAACTAATTCGAAATGCAGGGCTATAATGAAGTGAGTACACTATCGAAGTCGAAGGCCTTACCTAAGTCTAAGATTACCTAAGTGCGGAATGGTTACTTAGAGCCCATCAATAAGAGAGGAAACAAGTTAGTTAATTTACATGGATGCGAGTTAGTTAACTAACCTCTATACGGGCGATTCGCCCCCTCCCAATGAGGAATAGTTGCCCCCCCCCACGCTAATTAAATTTGGCCCAAGAGCGTTGCCCCTGCTACGTCCTACATCTTGTTCCTCCGTCAATCTTATCCACGTACATCCTCCGGACTGACAGTTTGACTAACGCTGTTGTAACTCCTCAGGCCAGGCCAACTTCTAGGTAGGGCTATAGGCCTATTCTAAATTAGAAGCATACCATTAAACTAAAATTGTTATTAAGAGAAAAATTATATCCTATAATCGGTAAATTTAAGCCAAAAGATCTAGTTAGATATAGTTAGCAACTATTATAGATGTATGGTTAGGTTAAATGATTTGCAAAACAAAAGAACCAAATATGATAAATAATTTCAATAATGTAGGGAATGTCTACCAATTATGCCATTCCCATTGAATCAATTAAATAAATACAGAGATGCAAATAACCAACATCAAAAACAAAACACTACGAATAATAACTGAATCATTGTTTATCTACTGATCGTTGCTATATCGTGAAATACTTGCCAAATATATGTGACATAACGCTTATTAGCCGGTAATTATTTGAATAGTGTATGAATAGTAAAGAAAGGCATATTACATTTAAAAAAAAAAAAGCAACATTTTTATTGGTATTTACAACTGTATTAAAAAAATACATCAAGTAAATGTGATAGTTATATAATAAAATGAGATCAAATACACGTAAAGATAATTCCTATTAGAAGCACTCTAAAAATATTCTAAGCTAGAAAGACCCGGGGCCATCTTTTCAGGTGCCTCGGATTATCAGGAATTGAAGAGGAAGAAAGGATTGAAACTAGAGGGTTAGAGTGAGAATGGAGTTTCTCATAGGAAGATTGATATCTGGTTCGGGACATACCAGCAACCTATGGAGCATTAAAGTCATTATGGATGAGTTTATTCGTGACAAAGTAAGGAGCGTTGAGGATTTTACGAAGTATTTTGGATTGTAAGGATTCGATGCGGGAAGAATTTGATGGTTTAGTAGAGTCCCAATACACAACTCCGTAAGTCCAGATTGGTCTTATAATAGTCATGTATATGAGCCCTTTGTAGTTGAGTGAAATGTTAGAGCGTCTGTCTAGTAAGTGTTGAAGCAATCGAAAGCGTCAGTTTCTTGTCCTTTCAGTCTAGTGTGTGTGGGTTAAATGTTAGACGTTTGTCAAGTAGGAGTCCTAGGTAGCGGGTCTGTGTAACTGGGAGAAGCGGAATATAATTAAAGGATACTGTAGGGCAGAATATCATAGGTTTACGACGAATTTATGACTCTTAATTTATTTTTCATTGTTTCTATTTATGGATTCTAGTATTTATGTTGAAGAATCTATCAGATAGGTAGGATTGAATAATTAGGAAATATGTGGGAGGAAGGAATTTATGGAGTTTGTACAACAGTCCTGGGTGTCAGACTCTATCAAAGGCCGTGTTTCATATTTTATAGTACTTTTTAGCTAATCACCTATACATCGTTTATTGCAATTTACAACGGAACCAATAATACATGAAGTAAATGTGAGAATAACTATGAAAAGACATGATACACATACTGGGAAACTACTCATCGGCAGCTCTCCAAAATATTCTGAACTAAGAGGAAACGGGGCCATCTTCGTTTCATATGTCTCGCATAAATATAAGGAATAGAAGAGGAAACTAGTGGATTAAAGTGGGAATGGAGCTTGTTACGAAAGGAAAGGTACCATACTTAGGCTAAATCAGTGGCATATGGAACCTTAAGGTCTTTATGAATTCGTGACAAAGAAAGTAGGGTTGAGGATTTTACCAAGGATTTGGGATTGGAAGGATTGGATACAAGAAGAATTCCATGGTTTATTACATCTCCAATAAATAATTCCGTTAGTCTATATAGGCCTTATGATAGTCATGTAGATGAACCTTTCATAGTACAGTGGAAGATTAAAGTTTTTTAAATATTGAAGTAGCCGAAAATGATGGGCAGTTTCTTGTCATTTTAGCCTTGTGTGAGGACCCCATGTATCAGCTTCTAGGTGCCAGGATCATTGCTCTGGTATTTTTGTGCCAAATAAAAAAAAAAAAAAAAAAATGTTCCAGTAGGTTCGGGGGAAATCCGCGGACAAACGCATATTTTTATTCGTTATTCGGGTTCTACGTGTCTTGAAACGTCAGCTCTCAAATTTTTAGAGGGGGTAATTTTTTGGTTGATTACATAGGTTTACTTCTCGGATTAAAAACCCAACTTAAAAAATCTATGATCTCTTCGATTTATTCTCTCTACAGAAAAAAATGTTGCAAATCTATGTCTTATATCAGATTTTTATAGAGGATATGTTTATTGTTTTAAAAGCAAGTTTTCTGGGTATTGGTTGAATATTTTGCGGTCTTTGTAAACATCAGGCTGTAGATTATTATATGCAAGTATAAATATTAAAAATAAAACTTCCCGAACCCTCCGAAGTGATCGAATATTTATTGATATTATTCCAGTTGGGAGAAGTTGAGGATCCTCTTGCAGAGCAATATGATTGGAGAGGAAGGAACCAAGGATGAGTCGTTTCAGTCTTGTGTGAGGACCCCATGTCAAAAAGATTCATAAATCTTTAGGTTTAGGGTTATTTAATTAAATCACATTTAACCAACGTTTTAAAAAATAATAGGTTGATATCAACGTCTATATGTCAAGATCATTTTTGGGTGCCATGATATTTTTGTGCCAAATTAAAAAGTAATTATTCCAGTTGTTTAGGAGATATACCGCGGACACTCTACGTGTCTTGAAACGTAAGCTCTACAATTTTGAGAGGGGGTAATTTTTTTGGTCGATTACAAAGGTTCATTATTGAAAATAATAAACCAATACTATAGTGTTAGCTTTAAAGCTCTCTTCCTATTTCTGTCCCCGATCTTGCTCCAAGGCGTATAAAATCCGCCCGACTTGAGAAGAAGAAGAGCAGACAGACTCCACCTGGTGCCTACTGGAAGCTACACAGAGCAACCTGTTGGAGCGCCACACACTGCCTGAATAAATCAAGAGCTTCTCCTCCTTTTTGGCCACTTTCATCTTAGTCACTTTCTCTTCTCTTATTTACATCTATTGTTAGCCGTGTCACCCCCTTCCATGATTTAGGGTTCGCGGGCCCCATAAATATCCTCCCTAGGCAGATATATCCTTTAAAAGCGGCAGGCTTTTTGCAAGAGTTGCTATAAGAAAGAAAAAAAAAAGAAAAGAGAACAAGAAAAGTTACTCGACTGTAGTTACAAATTACCACCAACACAAGACATATGTTCTAATGTTTTAGAAATAAAGTTATTGCAATGATATATATTTACCATTCGAAACAGCATCATGAGACTTTATATGAAGACATTATAATAATTATTAATCACTAGCTGACCCTGGCAAACGTTGTTCGGCAATCTAAAATATTTCTATTGAATATTGTGGTTATTAAATAAAAAATAACGAACATATTTTAAGCGTGTCGGGATGGGACCTGTGTTAGATGGAACGCTGTTGACGATGACTGCCAATACAAATTAAACATAAATCATATATTAAGTTTCTCAATTCAATGCATTTAATTGAATAAATACATTGAATTGTATGAGTTAACTACGGATCTGCATTTAAACATACTGTTGAAAAGCTAAAGATTTGAGAAAAATATTATCTTACATATTTGTAAAAGATTAATTCTTTTATGCTATTACGGGGAGGGGAGGGGGTTTGCAGATTTTAGATTTTTTGCACGTTTGTTTGTTTATTTGTTTAACGTCACTTCTATGCTACTATGGCTAATAGGACGATGCTACAGTGGGAGTCCTAAATTTTACCTATCCAGGTTTTATTAGGATAGGGATCTTTAACGAGTACATGACATCGCACAGGCTCGGGATCACCTTCAAACGTCCCCTCCGAAGGACGGCATAACTAAGGATTTGATTTTTTGCAAGTTTTGCAGATGTTAATCGTTCAATGTTCTAGCTTCACTTTAAAAAATCATCAAAAGCGCTAATAAAATTTGGAATCCTTTTCATGTTAGTTTTTCGTTTTAGTGTTATTAAACTATTTTGGCTCAAATATTATTATTTTATATTAATGCCTGTTTCAATATTTTATTACCGTCATTTTATAATTGTACATAAGTCATAATTATTTTTTCTTTTAATTACATTGACTGTGAACTTGTTTTTCTTATCCCTGATGAAGGCTAAAATATATAGCGAAACGTTTGTACTAAAAAAAGTTTGTTGGTGTGTTCGTGTGCGCACCCACAACCAACCACAATGTATTTTTGTCTTAAAGGGAGAAAAACATGTATATTATTTTAGTATCCGGACACCGGGATTAATTATAAAATTAAATAAATCCATTTAAGAACTATTAAATAAACATGAAGTTGAAAAAAGTTTTAAGTTAATTTAAATTAAAAGTGAATTCAGTTTCGTTAGAAACATATCATTTAGATTAAATATTATAACAATATTAAATTGCCACATATAATAATCAGTAATACGTGTATGCACTATTCGTCGTTTAACATTACCTTTTACAACTTTTGTATAGATAATACTTTTTTTACAATATTCCTCTTTCCAACGGTATATTATACGTCTATATATTAAAATACATTTTTGCTCTCTTCTCCTTCGGTTGATTATCAAATTCTTTCAACTCTTATATTCAACCGTTTTTTTTTATCAAAGTTAATGAGATAATGCGGTTTATTTTTTCAAATCTACAAAATTGAGGGTACTTTAGTTGATGAAAATTTAAACTTTGGGCATTTAAGCCCTATAAGACTATTTAAATCGTAATTTAACCTTCATCATAGTTTATTAATTGTTTTTATCGATAAAGTGATTTTAATAAAAATTGTTAGAGCTGTTTTGAAGGAAATCGTGAATAGGTGCGAAATGCTTGGTATAAAGTGGAACTGCTGGTACGCCGATTTTAATGAAACATTTGCTGTAACACCTCGGGCGTAGGTTGTCCGACAAACAGACCCTTTTTTAGTTGGTTATTTAGACTCAGGGAAACCCTAAATCGTGTATTTCCGTAAAAAACTGAAATTTTCAAAATCGCAAAACTTACCCTTACTATAGGTAACTGAGAGTACAAAGTAGAGGTGGGCATAATAGAATGACGATTATCGGATTAATCGGTTTGGAGAAACGAATGATCATTCGAACTTAATTCTTTAACGATAATCGAGGGATTATAAGGAGTTCGGACAATCGAACGACCACTTTTTTTTTTTTTTTTTTTTTTTCTCATCACATAAATTATATACATATTTCACCTAGGCTCAGCCATCATAGAGACGGTAATCGTGGCATATTGTCTCTCAGAATGCATATTAATCATTCGATTAAAACACATTGAAATTGTTCCTATATATTCGCGATTAGGGTCAGTAAGTTAGCTCAGAATAGTTAAATGAAACAATAATTAAATAAGATTCAAGAGAAAATCTATAAGTTAATCGTTTGTGGGTAATTAGGAAAGGTTGTTTGAGAGATTGCCACCCCACGCCATTCCTTATTTGGAACCGGGCCGGCATTATTGATAGCTATAAATTGAGGTTATGGCTGAGACGGAGGGAGAACGTTTACTCAGATATTAATGGGGATGGGGTCTCGGGTCCCACGGGATCTCGTCGGATGGGGATATACCAATTGATACCGGCGGGTCCTCATCCTACGACCTTCCTAGGGTCCTGGTCTGAACTTATGACCTTGCGATGAAATGGGGTATCAGCCTGAATCATTCCTCGGGTAATATGATACTTAGGGAAGTAATGTCTTTATTAATGTCGTCTTCAATAATAATGTAAAATGTCACATCCCTCTTCCTGTAGTATCCGCAGGTTAGATTGTGCAACAGGGATGTACGAACCATCTGCCGACTCATGTGAGCTTTTCATTATTTAAAATCCATTTCATAGGTAAAAATAATTATGAGTCAGAAGTTTCAGCTCAAACATAATCAGGGCATCAGTGAGCCATATCACCAAAAACTACGAGTACTGTACTGAACAGTTTAAAATAATCGATTTAAAAATCTATAGTATTAAAAAATATCTGGTCCGGGCAACAAACGACTTTCAGTTATCTCGGCTGTTAAAACCAATTTTGAAGTAAATTAAAATAAAACTTGTATTCCTTGGAAAAATATCATTTCGATTAAATCTACAGCGGTCGTGAAAATCTGCATAACTCGAGTTATATCAAAAATGAGTAAACTCCACGTATCAATCCGTCAGACAGTCTCCCACGTCTTTTTAAATTGGTTAAAGAAATTTCATGGTGGAAGAAATTTAAGGTGAAAAGAAAGCTGTATGTTATTGCTCTATTTTGTGTATTACGTAAAGTTTAAGTCGCTGTAAAATGAAACTTGCCTGTAAAATGAAAGATTTTGACTTAACCACTTAATCACGACAGCCACAGAAATAATATAGGGATATCAAATCGTTTAAGTATTAGTATTACATTACATTTTACAACTTAGTATATGAGATAATATTTTATCTAAAATCTTTGGCTTTCCAACGGTATATTATAAATTTAAGTTGCTCCTCTTATGTTCAAAAAAATAAAATTACACTAAAAAAATATTTCCGATCTTTTTTCTCTTTTAGGTAGTTACCACATTCGTTCAACTTTTGTGTTTAACCACTACTTATCAACACAAAAAGACGATATGGGTAATTCTTCTAAATCTATACAAATAAAGGTACTTTAGAAGAAGAAAATTTGAGCCCTGTCAGACTATTTCAACCAAAATGAAACCTATTATATCAAATTGATGACCGTTAAATTTTACATCGATATAGCGATCGTTAATGCACTCGTTAATACATCATTACATCGATTTTTAATAAAAATCGTTAAAGCTTTTTTCCTGTAAAATAATAAAGAAAGTGCTAAAGTTATAAAGTAACGCTTTCGGTAAGCCGATTTTTACGAAAAAGTTTATGTAACATATAATTTTCTTAATATGAAAATTCAGTATTGTGTGAATTTTCATTTAAGCGCTAAACTTAAAACACACACACAAAACATTTTTTCGGAACTTGGTTAGTTTGATGGAGGAGACCCTAAAAAAGTTGAAAACTGAAACTTTTCGAGATCGAAATACTTTCTCTTACTAAATATTATATATATGGGTAAGTGAAAGTAAAAATATGGTCTAAATAAATTATTAATAGACCTCAAAACGGACGAAGTCAAATAAGTGAAGAGTACGAGTATACTCTGTACTTCAACAGGTTGATTGTTTGAGTACAGTATTCGTACCTTTTTTTAAGTATTTTCCCATCTCTAATGTCAAGCATAAATCGAGTTTAGGATAATAATATGATAATAATATTTTACTAGCTCAGACGATATATATACTAAAGATGAATATGTTTAACGGACTATTAGAATTGGCCTGGTCACAGAAAGAGCAGATATGAAAGATATGAAAACAAGATAATTTTATTCGAAGTATTCACCTTCTGTTTCTACACATTTTTCCCAACGTGACACCAACTTTTTTATCCCTCAAAAAAAACTCTGAGCTTTGAAGTGAAACAAAATCTGAAAACTCACTTTTCACTTGATCATCATTTTCAAAAAGTAAAACAGGTGGTAATCTGTTGGAGACAAGCCGGGAGAATATGGTGGGTGCGGAAGAACTTCGTAGCCCAGTTCTTTCAATTTTCGCACGTTAAATATGTCTTGCTGCCGCTCAGTGAGATCATGAGGTACCCATGTATCGAGCTTTTTTACTTTCCCCATACACTTTAAATGTCTGGAAACGGTAGATGCACTTGCATTTAGTTGTGCTTAGAGTCCTTTTACTGTTTGGTAGAGGGTTTCCTTCTACTGTATTTTTGAGGACATCGTTGTGTATTACGGACGGAGGTCTTCCTCGTGGCAAGTTTTCCAAGTCGGTATCCCCAGCTGAAAACTTAGCAAACCAACGGCGAATGGTCCGTTCATTAACACTCCCTTCCCCAAACGCCTTCCAAATATTTCTAGCGGCCTCAGCTGCTGATTTCTCGAGTTTAAACATGTACAAAAATATTACTCGAAAATCGCGTGTTTCCATGTTCATATTTGGAGGTATACTAAAAAGTGGGTAATTGATTGGGTAACTAATACAAAGGTGGAGTATTAGTAACTGTTTACTTTAAATATGTGGTGGTATCACCACATAAATAACATTAATAATGAATTATATCTTCATTACAACACACACCACATGTAACATTGTTTTAAACACAAAGGTATTTTTTGTAAACAAAACACATAAAGGTTATGTCTCCTTGGTAACCACATGTGTTGACGCCACAGTACTCCCCCTCCTAATGAAAGCGTAGTGAAAGAGGAACATTCAGACACATGAAATTGCAGTTGCAGTCGGAGAAGCAACGGGTGGCGTTGATTCGTCCTCGGTAGAAGAAAGGGAGTTCGTCATCAGGAAACTAGTCTGCATTAGGAACGCTGGTTTCAGCCTATCAATTGATATGTCTTCTTCCTTTCCATGCCGATTTATAGTGTAATATTTAGCATTCCTTCTGACAACTCGAAAAGGGCCTTGGTAGGGCTGCTGAAGTGGTTTCCGTATTGTGTCATCCCTGACAAATATGTAAACATTCGGAAGAAAACAACAGAGACCTGCAAAATCCTTTATGTAATTTAGAAACTATAAAAACGGACATTTCATGTGAAACGATCCAATATTTGTAGAATAATTTGTGCTTTTTGTAAATTTTGATGAATTTTCTTAAGTAACAAACTGATTTGACATTTTTTATGTTGGATTTTTAATTCGAAAAGGCTTAAGTTAACTATATGATCTTCAGCTCAGAGAACTTTTCGAATTAAAAATCCAACTTGAAGATCTTTTGATTTCTTCTCTCTACAGGAAAAAATGTTGCATTGAATTGAATTGAATTGTTGAATTTTATTAAAAGCAGGTTTTCTAGGTATTGGTAGAATATTTTGTGGTCTTTGTAAGCATTAAGCTGAAGATTATTATATGAACGTATAAATATTAACAATAAAACATCCCGAACCCTCCGAAGGGATCGGCCATTTATTGATATTATTCCAGTTGGGAGAAGTTAAGGATCCTCTTGCAGAACAATGGGATTGGAGAGGAAGGAACCAAGGATGAGTTCCTTTCCCAAAATCGATTCTTCGCCACCTTCCTGCGTCCTTCTCATTAGGAATATCTATGTTTTAAGATGAGTCAGAAATTTCCAAACAGTGATATAGGATATAATTTACTTGCAATGTTCTCTAAATTTTATTAGGTACTTATTACGAGAGGATCTTAAATGGGTATCAGCGATTTTGATGATTTTTTTTTTTGTTTACTTAAACTAGACATTTAACCATTAGACTATGCAAAATATCAGATGGAGTCGAGTAAAACGATCGAAAACTTTGCGCGCGAAAAATACATTTTATTTAATATCTGTGGCTCTAGTGAAGATAGAAAAATAATTTTCGTGTCAAAATTTCCCTATTTTGAAGCGAAATTATATAAAAAAAAGCCATTAAAATGTTATAATGCACCCATTTAACTAGATGAATTAGTAAAAATGAAGTCAATATTTCAAAACATCAGATCTGAGCAAGAGTATTGCTCAGATCTTTGTCCTCAACTGTTTTAAGGATTAGACTAATTTTTAACTTGTATATGGTTATTGTTATTTCATATTGTGAAATTCTTGAAACCATTTTATTATTAATTTATTTATCTTATATTTTTAATTTTTTAATTAAATCAGAATAGTGGTAACCTAACTGTCTTGAGTCAGTTTTAAAATTCACGGTATTATCTATATTTTTATTGATGTATATGGCCTCTATGGTTTTTCTATTTTGTTTATTTTTGACTATTTCCAAAATTTGTGGTCTATGTGTGTATTAGTGAAAATGCTGGGAGTTCTAAATATATAACCAGGTAATTTTATAATATTTATTTATTTATTTAACCAATTACTATGTAACATTGTTTATTTTTGCTTTTGATTGTAAATTTGTTATTTAATAGTTTTAAATTTTGTTAACAATGGACATCTAATTTATAATATTTTTTCATAATGTTTTAAACCATTCACTTCAGTATAGTATTTTTTATGTAATGGTGATTGCTTATTTTACTTTGTAGACTTCTGAAGATGGGAGATCCCGAAACGTCATGTTGATGTAATAAAAAATTTGAGGCTTTATGGAAGAAGTTATTCAGCCCGAAATCTACCTGAATAATTATACGAGATCTTCCGTTTTTTAGAATATATTGATATAGAGAATAATCTCTTCAAAACAGTACTTTTAATAAGGCTTCTTAAAAACATTGCTCTGATTATGATTCCTTTTTATGGTTGAGGGAACAGTATAACCAAGCATAAAAATTGAATATTTGAATGGTTTATTTTTTACAACATTTCGCATTGAAAAATGGTAAATTTGACACCAAAATTATTTTTCTATCTTCACTAGAACCAGAGATATTAAATAAAATGTGTTTCTGGCGCACAAACTATCCGATTTTTTTACGCGACTACTCGGGAGCCTTGGTCCTCTACGTTTTTAAGATGTTAATAGTTTAATCCCTAGTTCTACCAAAAAAAGAAAAAAAAAAATCATCAATATCGGTGAGACAAATTTGTGATTCTTATGTTGTTAGTTTTTAATCATAGTTTTCTTTTAATTTTATTAATTTTAATCAGGTTTTGCCAGATGACGGCCCACAGTGTAGAGCAAAACGTTGGTACACAAAATAATTTTGTCGGTATGTTGTCTTAGTAACCGCACCCACGACCAACTTCTGTATCAAAACTCAACGGTCAACAACTACTCTACCAATCAAAATGATTTTATTCTATAACTCTCATCAAAATATTATTTTGAAGCTAGAGAAAAAGACATGCATAGTATTTTAGTATCCGAACACCGCAATTAATTATAAAAAAGAGAAAAAATCTGGTGTGCGCAACTCACGACTTTCTCTTACCTCCATTATTTATATCAATTAAAGAATTTTTTTTGAATTTATAAATAAAAATAAATATTTAACGTCAGTCTAAGGCTAATCGGACGATGCTACAGTGGGAGTCCAAAATTTCGCCTATCCAGATTTAATTAAGATAGAGATCTTTAACGAGTACCAGACATCGCACAGGCTAGGGACCACCTTTTAACGTCTGCTCCGAAGGACGGCATAGCTCAGGATTTTTTACTCCCATTAAAAAATCCTAGGACCACCTGCGGTTTTGAACCCGTGACCTTTGGCATTGGAGGCTGTTATACTAGATACCCAGCTACAAGTGATCCTTAAAGAATTATTTACATCAGACTTTAAAAAATGATGTGTTTTATTAAGTAATCTATTATATTATTATCAATGAAAATCAGTTTGTTTTATCGGCTTTTATATCACTCTCCGTTAACTTTTAATCCGTTAATAGTATGTACAAAATAATATTTTTTTTTTTAAATCTTTAGTATTCCAACGGTATATTACACATGTATATTACTGATCTTATGATAAATAGAATAGAATAGAATATATTTTTATTTGTCTTTGGGGCATTCCCCTTACAAATAGAGCCTGGCTAGGCTATTCACAATACATTTTTGAAGTATATATATATATATATATATATATATATATATATATATATATATATATATATATATATATATATATATACACATACATACGCTTTTGAAATAATAATACATCTGTTTAAAATAATTTAAAAAAAAATAATAATAAAAAAAGTAAAAAATTAAAAATACATATTGATAAGGATAAATTAAGTTCTTTATTTATTTCGCTCATTTTATTTTATTTTTTCTTCAATGCACCACTGAATAAACAAAAAGCAAATATATATGATTTTAAAATAATAATGCATCTTTTTGAAATGATAAAATAAATAAATACGATAAAGATAAAGATGAATTCAACAACAACAATTTTTATTCAGTAAAATTACAATCTGTCCCAATTTGGACATTAATAGTAGTGCTGAAAGATATCATACATACTACATTCATACAATATTTACACGGAATAAAATTACAATAAAATATATACACAATAATGAATCAATACAATAGTCAAGAATTCATTTATACCTACATACACATACACACACTCATACGTACATCACATTGAGTGGAGAATCTAGCCAGTGCTAGAACTCCAATATATTTACAACAGGTCGCGGGGCCACTGCCGTTTCAACCTTCTAGGTGGGTTGTATGGATGAGTGGAGCTGGATAGGGATTGAGCTAGAGGATTAGGATGATGAAATAGGTTCTGGTGGAATTTGGAAAATTTGGATGGAATTAGGTCTGAAATAAATGGAACATCAAGGTCGTGGTGCAAGGTATAGTTGGAGACATAATAAGGAGCATTTACTATTGTACGGAGGACTTTGGATTGAAAGGATTGAATGCGTTTGATGTTAGTACGTTTAGCTGTCCCCCACAGTTCAAGTCCGTAGGTCCAAATGGGCTTCAGTATTGTCTTGTAGATTAATAATTTGTTGTCAGCTGTAAGTTCAGATTTTCTGTTGAGTAGTCGGTATAACTGTCCGAATCGTCGGTTGAGTTCTTGTCTTTTAAGTCTTGTATGTGGGATCCAAGTCAATCTTTTGTCTAACAGTAAGCCAAGATACCGGACTGTATCTGAGAGAGGAATTGGTAATGAGTTGAAATAAACTGGCGGACAGGAGTTTCGTCGAAGAGTGAAGGTTACGTGTTTGCATTTGGCTTCGTTCACCTTTATGCGCCAAGCATTACACCAGTCTTCGATAAGAGAAAGGTGTCTTTGCAGGTTTAAGGATGCTGTTTCAGGATTGGAACTGGATGATAAGATGGCGGTGTCGTCTGCAAAAGTTGCCAGAAAGGTATCAGGATGTGTAGGAATATCAGCAGTGTAAAGGATGTAGAGGACGGGTCCCAAGACGCTGCCTTGAGGAACACCGGCCTCAACGGGATAAAGGCTAGAAAATTCTACACCACAGCGAACGCGGAAGGAACGGTTTGAGAGATAGGATCGGAGAATGAGGTATAGAGACTGGGGTAAATGGGTTTTCAGCTTGAAGAGTAATCCAGTGTGCCATACCCGGTCAAAAGCTTGCGCAATGTCCAGAAACGCACCAGAACAATACTCTTTGCATTCAAGAGCTGAGGAAATATGGTCTACAACTCGGAGCCCCTGTTGAACTGTGGAATGCTGAGGACGGAATCCAAACTGATGGGAAGGAAGATTTTGAGATTCTAATATGGGTAGGATACGTTTAAGAAGAAGCCTTTCGAAGATTTTTGAGAGGATGGGGAGTAGACTAATAGGCCTGTAGGATGAAGTGTTGTTGGAAGGTTTGCCTGGTTTTAGAAAAAGAATGATAGTGGAATGTTTCCATAACAGAGGAAAATAGGTGGTGCGTAGGATGCAGTTGTAAATATAAGTAAGGAATATAATAGCTTTCTGCGGAAGTTGTCGGAGGATCTGGGGAGTAAGGAGATCGTGTCCAGGAGATTTACGGAGGGTCAGTTTTTGGAGAAGATATTTGACCTCAGAGGGATTAATAGCTTTAGGAGGTTGGGAAAGTGGAATCGGTGACATAAGAAAGTCTTGCACTGTTGCGGTGTGATTTGCGTGGGATTCCGGGTGAGGAGTGAAAACTTTGGAGAGGTGTGTGGCGAATTCCTCGGCTTTATCTTCATCAGACGCAGCCCAGGAGTCATCACAACGTCGGAGAGGATGGGAAACTTGATGGTATTTTAGGATCTTTTTCGTGATATTCCACAGGGAATTATCACGAGCTGATAGAGAGGAGAGGTAGGAATTAAAGGACTGGGAACGGAAGGTCGCCAACTCCCTCTTCAATTGTCTACAATAGAAGTTATAGGAGCGGCGATCTGTTGGGTGTCGGGTGCGCTGCCATAATGATCTTGCTCGGCGTTTGGTATGGATGAGGTCTATAATATGTTGTGGAAAATGATTTTGGTGAGGATTTATATTGGAGTGTTTAGGAGAGGAGGCAGTCCAGACAGCTTGTTGGATGGCGGTGGTAAAGGAATAGACGGAATTATCTAGGTCATCTGGGGTTTTGAGGGTTACTCTGAGGTCAATATTATCGGTTAGGATTTGGCGGAAAAGGTTCCAGTTGACAGGGCCTCGGATGAATGATGGTGGAATGGGTTTTGGAATTGGAGTGAGAGATACTTTTAGGATCAGTGGACTATGGTCTGAGGATAGTTCATCAAGGCGAGTTACAGACAAGTTGAGGGAGCCTAATCCGCTGTGGATAAAGAAGTCGAGTATGTCAGGATTGCGGTTAGGATCGGTTGGCCAGTAGGTAGGGGAGTCAGGAGGCAGGATATTAAAATTTCGGGAGTTGAGTGCAGACAGCAAATTTCGTCCCCGAGAATTCGTGGTTCTGGAACCCCACTGCTGATGCTTGGCGTTTAAGTCTGCACCCAGAATGAAGCAATTTCCTAAGGAATCCAGGAAGGATACAAATTCGGAATTGGAAATGGAATGTTTAGGAGGGCAATATGCAGATGTGAGGGTTACCGGAAAGGAAAAAGTCTTGATTACTATGGCTGTGGCTTGTAGGAAATCATAGGTGGGAAGTGGGAGTAAATGATGAGAGAGGGATTGGTGGACAATGATAGCAGAACCGGCATGGGCTTTGCCGTCTGGGTGGTCAGTACGGTATGTCATGTACTGCGGTATTTTGAAGTACTGTTTAGTGGTTAGTCTTGTTTCAGTTATAAGTGCAACATCGATTGTTTTGTCTTGCAACAACGCTGTCAGTTCGTCAGTATGATTTCTAACACCATTCGCATTCCAAAGGAGAATGGATAAGGAGTTAGGTGAATTCATTTAAGGATTTTTCAAGGCAGGGATTAAATTTGATACTAGATTTGTAAGGAGTGATATAAGCGGCATAACAAGAGATTTCATTTCGGAGATGAACGATGTCATTAGACTGGTAAGATCTGTGACGTTTGATGGTGAAGGGATATGAGGAATTTGATGTTGAGGAGTTTTTTGAAGATTAGGTAAACTTTGAGAAGTAGATTGTTGTACAATAGATTGAGATTGTTGAGGAAAACGTTGTTCCGGCAGTGCCTCGACTTCATGATTCTGGTTTCCACCTCCAAGCAAGTGGGCAAATGACACGTTAGAATTTACATGTTTAGATGGTTCTCTTCTGCTTCTGGTTGGTGCAGCTGTTTCATTCGTATCCTGAGGTTTTTGGTATCTGGTTCGGAGTTTCTTGTAGATTTCACATCCCTTGTAGTTAGCCGGGTGGTCCTTGAGGCACAGAGCACATACAGCGGGTGTAGATCTTGATCTTGTACATTCTTCTGTTTTATGCTGTTCACCGCATTTCACACAGCGTGGTATGTGATGGCAATAACTTCTGGTATGACCATATGCCTGACAGTTATGGCACTGAACAATGTCTTTCTTTGTGTAAGGTTTTTCAACCTTTACACGGGTATAGTAGAGTCTACTGAGGTCATAGATATTTTCGACTCCTGCTGATGGTTCCAAGTCCACGAAGAATAGAGGCAGTGGACTTTTATCTTTTAGAACGTTGGTGACTTGTCTCACTTGGAATCCTAGTTCTGTCAGTTCTTCTTTGATAGCTTCAACGGGTGTTGAGGAATGTAGGTTTCTGATTACGACCCTTAATGCTCTCTCCTGGCGCAGCTGATAAGTATGAAAGTCAGCTTTGGTCTCAGTCAGATATTTCACAATCTTTCTGTAGGTTTCAGCAGTAGTCGGAGATATTTTAGTATCATTGGTTCTACTTATACAATAATAACTATTAGGATCAGTTACTTGGTTTAAATGCGCACACATAAGTTTAAAATTTTTAATATTCTTAACAAATATTGGTGGAGGTAGTGGTTCCCTGGGTATAGGAGAAGATTCCATGGTTTCTTTTTCATTTTGGAGGATTTGAAATGGATTCGGTGTAAAAAACGGGGATTCATCAGTTATTCCTTGTGATGATGTGCTGGGCTGTGGTTCAGATCCTAATGAGGTAGCTGACGTGGTCGCTGGTGGAATCATTTTTTTATTTTGTTCACGGCGGGGTCTCTGTTTTGTGGGAGACGAGTTTGAACCTGCAGATCTAGATCTTTTACTTGCAGACTTTGAGGACATGACTTGATGAAAATATCTCATTGATTAAGAAAATAATAATAATAAATAAATAATGAGATAAGAATTAAAGATAAAAGAAAGATAAGTAAAAGAAAAGCAAGCCCGAGCTTGCCGAGCTAGCGGCAATCAGCTGATCAGTGACCCTCCTTTCACTTTTTCGTGATTGTACAAAGTAAATTATAACTTTGCTTACCGAAATTTCTCCAATATTCACTGCCGTAGTATTCCTGAGGTCTAGTGATGTTCTCCAGACCGAATTCAAGCGAATTCCTACTGAAAAAAGCAAAAATCTGAGAGACGATGTAACGTATGACTGTTATCATCGAGCGCATCAGCTGATCATCAAAGATGAATTAAATTTTTTTTTCTGTTTTTTCTTCAATATAGTAGAGATAAAATAAATAAAGAAAAAAAAATACAATATTTTTTAAAATAATAATACATCTGTTAAAAAAAAATAAATAAAATTAAAAAAAAAAAAATAATAATAAATAAAAAAAAATCTGAAAATATGAAAAAAAAAATTATGAAATTTCAGTTTTTTAGGACTTGGTCATTTAGATTCAGGGGACCCTAAAACGTGTATCTCCGTTGAAAACTGGAATTCTAAAATTTTCACGATCGCAATACTTTCCCTTACTATATATTCCATATATAGGTAAGTGAAAGTAAAACACAGAAAAATTGTACCTATTTATTCGCAATTAGTGTCAATAAAGTGACTCAGGAGAGTTTTTCTATTTTTCTTAATCAACCGTTGACTGGTATCCGAAACAATTCATTGTTTATCAAAGATAGATGCAGTTCAGGTGTTCAATAATTTGAAAAATACAATAATGATTAATACCGGTTTTTATGATAATGACTTATTTATAATCCCTCTTCGAAGAATGCATCTGATATAAACGTCAAAGGACCCTAACAATAGAATATATATCGCCTATTAGAGAGCTATAGAGGATAGAGTATTTGTTTAGATGCAGATTTGACACTCCCGGGCCATAAAGTGAAGATATATAGAGACAGTAAGACTCGCGTGTATACAGATGTTGGGGCCTCTCCCAGTCAGTATTAGTCCATAACAGCCTGGATTTGTCTTGATTTGTTCACCCTCTTCTCGGGCTCATCGATTCCCGTCCGTCTCCCGGCTCCTATCTTATTTATGCTCTCCGCCGAGAATCTGCGGTCATTGATGGGTTCCTTATCCGAGTGGAGGTGACTATAACAGATGACCACCTACCCTGTCCCTCCTGCGATATTGGAGAGTATTAGGCTCGGTGTCGGGGCGGGAGAATAGCATTAGGGAAGTGATCTGGTCTGCATGGAACAAACTTAGCTTCTTACTCTATTATCCTTGAAGAGTAATACCTTATATATTCTTTTTACTGTTCAAGAACGAGGCGTTCCAACACTGTTACAGCTTTATTTCTAAAATATATTTATAGAAATTTACATTGATGCATCTAGTAAATAAGAGATAATATTTGTAATGGGGTTCCTAACTTATGGAATGGATTTGACTCATTAGCTGTTAATTGTCAACAATTATACAGCAATAGTTATAAAGGAGGCCGCTCCCATACTTACTACCCCCGATAACCTTGATGGGCTGTCCCCAATATAACTGGACAAGTGAAGTAAGTACCTGGGCCAGGATCAAACAGCTTACCTACATGAAGTACTTGGACATCATGGACGCTAAGCGATACCATTGTATATCCTTTCAATTTATCTTTGCAACCTTCCTTCGCACCTCTACTATCCGTTCGTATAAAAAAAAAAAAAAAAAAAAAAAAAAAAAAAAAAAAAAAACCACCTGTGCCTCTACATCCCAGGAAGGGTCTTGGGCTCAGTACATATAGAGATTCGTACTGTTTCTAGGTCAACTGCCGTGCAATGTGGTAATTAGGCCTTGATCACGCTCAGCCTCCAGGTTTAAAGAGGATGGGTCTGCCCCAGGAGGGTCTCCATACCCTAGGGTCGCCCTCAGGCTGTACTAACATCATAAATGATATTCTGTCATAGCCCGGATTCAAACAAGGACCCGAAAAACGGTATACTAGTGCTCTATTCACTTCACCACGCCGCTCCTAAAACTGGAGCTAGACTCCTTTTCAATGTTATATGATAAAGTTATACTATATTATATTAGTAAGCATGGTATGTTCCTATTTTTATTACAATAAAGTCACAAAAGCATATATAAATGATGATTCATTAACTCTAAAATGGCCTTTCCACGCAGTTTCGGGCAGGGTTTCTAGGAACCCCTTACCACTTCAGCCGCAAAAATGCGTGCAGTACAAACGCATTCAAAACATGCGACACAGGTCCCGCAACATCTTTTTGAGCTTAGAATCATCATAATGTGAAAGCATGATTGAATAGTGGGTTAAAGTAAAGACGGATTGTATGGAGGTGTGTGAAGTGGTTCGCCAATCACAAATAAGTCTTATGTGAGTTTATTACGAAAGCTTGATTGATCATGATACTAAGAATTTGTTGTTCAATTGCGCACACTAAATAATCAATTAGATGAATTATGAAACACCAGAATTCAAAAAAAAAAAAATATATATAAATAAAGCCACAATAAAAGAAAACCATGGAAACAAACAAACAAATAAGCATTAAATACTGCTATGTGAATGTTAATTATAAACAATTAGTTCCTAGTATAGGACTAGTATACAGCTTCACGCCTGTGTTCAAACAACTGGCCTAGAATTTTCAAAGAGTAAAACGCTGAATTTACGTTATTATTTTTTATATTCGTCCATAGGATTGGTAATTAAGATTTAATAGAACGAGAAACTGTCTATTTATAGGTAAAATGTCAGGAGTCAGTCTTTCTAAATTAATTTCCGACGTTTCGGCTAAGCTGTAAGCCATCATCAGGCATTACTGAGCCCTGTTAGTAAACTGAGCTGAGCATGTTATGCTCGACATGCCAGTATGCCTGATGATGCTCACAGCTTTAGCCGAACGTCGGCAATTAATATTTAGAAAAGACTGACTTACTATTCCACTTATAATAGTATTACATCGACTTACATCCTCATAACTGATTGTTCATTAAATATTATTTTTATTTCGAATTTACAATCTGGCATAGTATTAGCTATCAGATGTCATTCATTCCTTAATACACTAAAAGAAATAAATAAACGATACAATAATAGAAATAATAAAAAAAGAAATAATAACCCTAAATAGTAAGAATAAAAGAAATAAATAATATATTTTATTAGAGGATATAAATTTCAAGATTAATAATTGTAAATCTCTGATTTTTCAAGTAGTAATCACAGTGTCTTTAGGTGCTAATGGTTTTTAATTCATTGCAATAAATTTATTTATTTTTTAGAAATAATAGTTACCAAAAAGATAATTTTTACTACTTTATTTATTTGTATTCACAATAAAACATAATTAATAGTTTTTTTTGTTAAAATGTAATATTTGTCCTGAAATTATATTAATTTTAACCATACTTTTTAACAGAAACATGAGTGGAGTTTAAAAAATTAAATAATAATAACACCAAATATACACAGACCTTAATTATTCCTAATTGAATAAATATTCCCTAATAAGGACATTAAGATAATTATAGCGTTTAGTATACTTAGCAGGGAAACTATTTTATATGAAAGCCTCGTAGAGTTGACTGACTGGAGCACGTGTTTGTAATGGTCATAACTACGTGAACTGACTCCACTATCAGCCGCTTCAAATTCTTTCTCTCGTATTTACTTCAAAATAATTATATTTTTTTAGATGTTTTATTCAATAAACAGTATTAAAATTTATCATTAAATTCATGTATAATTAAACAAATTACATGTTTCGAAACAAATCGAATATTTATATCAAATAGCAATATTAATTCATTAAAATTTATATTTATATTTTAAAACTTTATTATGTTTTTTTATCGAGTATGGTATAATTGTTTTTCGGTTTTTGATAAAGGAATTTTCTTTAAAAAAAAAAAAAATTTTGAAAGAAATTGGCAAGCTTCTTTAAATAAAAAAAAAAAAAGTTTTTATTTCACATCGTAAGAATAGTAATATATATGTATAATATACCGTTGAAAAGCAGATTATTTAAAAAAAAATATTATCTTAATTATAGGCAGGGGGAGTGGCTAGCGCGCTAGCGTCGTCTCATGCTAGAGGTTCTGAGTTCGAATTCCCAGTCCCGGCGGGCTTTTATAAGGATACATTAAATGGAGATTCACTCACAGCCTCTCCTCGGGTATGTGAGACCCATCAGCCAAATGGTGGCCACTCACAAAAATAGGCGTAAGGAGTGATGATCTACCCGTAAAATTTCATCGTGAATCGTGAGTTTATTCTCCCAGGAGATTACACCACGAGGCCAAGGGCCTACACGGCCTATCGCGCAGAGAAAAAAAAAAAATTATAGGTACGAAGTACAGTAATTCTTATACGCAGCAATTTTATTATGTTTATACATATGTTTCCAAAGGAAATTGAAAGTATCCTTTAAACTTTCTTGAACACCAACTTTATTTAGAATTATTAAATTGAAAAAGCTAAGGTTAGTGCACACGGATTATTTTCCTTCTACCGTCGTTTCAAAGTGTGTTTTCGTGAAAGTCTAAAACACTTATGAAGGGTCTCAGGTTCTGTAATAAAGATGATTTGTACTGTTCATTACCAACGCCGTACAAGGAGGTGGTTAATCCTAAATCCCGCTAGGCCGCCAGGGTTTTATCCCTCTTTGGCATACCAACTTTATAGAGGCTGGTGTGCCTAGGAGTATCTTCATACAAACTACTGAAATAACAAACTAAATAATTCTGCTTAAGCCGTGATCAGAATTGGGACCTAGATAACAGTTTCCTAACGCTCTATTGATTAGTCCACGCCGCTAACTTGTGATTTCGTAAACAAAATAAAAAGTTTTTCCCTTCCATAATACTTTAACACTGTAATAATCTTTAATTTTTTATATATTGGGTTGTGTCACATGAAATGTCCGTTTTAAATAAAGGATGTTTTGTTAAAAATACGATATGAAAACAAGATAATTTTATTCGAAGTATTTACCTTCCTTTTCTACACATTTCTTCCAATCGTGACACCTACTTTTTTATCTCCGAACGAAAAACTCTGAGCTTTGAAGTGAAAAAAAAAAATCTGAAAACGCACTTTTCACTTGATCACCATTTTCAAAAAGTTTTCCTTTGCCGAAGTTGTATAAAGTCCTGAACAGGTGGTAATCTGTTGGAGACAAGTCGGGAGAATATGGTGGGGCGGAAGAACTTCGTAGCCCAGTTCTTTCAATTTTTACACGGTATGTTTTGAAACATGGGGTCTTGCTGCCGCTCAGTAAGATCATGAGGTACCCATGTATCGAGCTTTTTACTTTCCCAATACACTTTAAATGTCTGAAAACGGTAGATGCACTTGCATTTAGTTGTGCCGAGAGTCCTTTAACTGTTTGTTAGGGGTTTCCTTCTACTGTATGTTTGAGGACATCGTTGTCTATTACGGACGGAGGTCTTCCTCGAAGACAAGTTTTCAAGTCGGTATCCCCAGCTGAATACTTAGCAAACCAACGGCGAATGGTCCGTTCGTTAACACTCCCTTCCAACCCTTGCAAATATTTCTAGCGGCCTCAGCTGCTGAATGGCCGAGTTTAAACTCGTACAAAAATATTACTCGAAAATCGTGTGTTTCCATGTTCATATTTGGAGGTATACTAAAAAGTGGGTAATTGATTGGGCAGCTAATGTTTATAATACAAAGGTAGAGGATTAGTAACTGTTTACTTTAAATATGTAAACATTCGGAAGAAAACAACAGAGACCTGCAAAACCTTTTATGTATTTCAGAAACTATAAAAACAGACATTTCATGTGAAACAACCCAATACATATACATATATTATTTTTATTTTTTTCATACAACAGAAATTACTATATTATGCAATATTTTAAAATTTTATATTTCATATACCTGCGCACAAAATTAATTCTGAGAATGATAGGTATTTTATTACCGCCCTCAAAAACCTCAAGTTCTGAAGATTATTAGAAAGAGCTAGATGAGGCGGTAGTTGCCCCCATCCTGAGATAATTCCTGAGGATGTTAGAGCAAGGAGTGTCGGAGGAGTGGCTCTCATCGGCTCCTTCCCTAATTTTGCAAGCTTCGACAGAATTCGTTAGCGCCTTCAAAGTCGAGTGTCTCCTGGTTAGGTCCTTATCTCACATTCCAAATGGCCAATTTCCTCTACTCCCTTCTCATCTCTTATAGTCCCTTGATGCTGCGTCCGTGTCAAGAGCTTGTCACCCCGAAGGTTCTAGAGCTTTAGGCGATACATTTTAAATATATTTGGCTCGATTCCTGTAGTCGCCGTCCCGAACTACAGTTTTGGGCGAAATCGATATACCGAAATAATACCACGATACGCGATAGAAAAAATCTATTGCGGGCAACGACTTTCACTTACCTCCATTTTTAAAATCAATGAAAGAATTTTCAAATACATTATTTATATATTAGTTATTTTTTTATTATTTTGTTCTTTTCTTATATGCAGTTATCTTATATAATTGTTTGTATTTAACTTAAAATATTATATCTGTATTATTAGTATTATGTATGTTTTAATGTATTACGTATATTATTTTATTATGCATTATTTATTTTATGATTAGTATATTTGTATGTATTATTTTCGTATTGTATGTATTATTTCGTATATTATGTATAATGTTTGTATTGTATTTTATTATTTATCATGTATGTATTATTATTAGTATATATGTATGTATTATTAGTATATATGTATGTATTATTACTTTTATTACATTGTATCTGCATTATTAGTTTAGGGCTAAAATGACCTTTATGGTTGAAAAGCCTTTATGTAACAAAATAAATAAATAAATAATCTTCTTCGAAATAAATTACTGCACTAAGGTTTTTTAAGAAGTCGAACAGAAATAAACAAGGATGGAGAATACTCTAAAGGATTATTATGTATTAAATAAGATCAAGATATTTACGGTCCTTTAAAATCTAAAATACCATAAAACGATAATTTTTGTTTATACACTTCATTATTATATATCCCTTATATCATTATTTTATAAAGAAAGAATATTAATATTTTACATTATTAGTAGAAAAAAGGCAGCTTAGTGGTTTGGGTACTGCGCTGTTAACCTTGTGGTCCCGGTATGACTGATAATTTTTTTTTATCTATCTGTGAATAGACCCTTCTCTATAGTGCTCATCTAGTCTCTATATGATGGATAAATTTTTATCCTAATCATCTAAATGAAAAACCGTTGGCTTTTATAAGTATTGATGAACATTTTTATCCGTACAATGTATTGAATTCAAAACTTGGGGAATTAATTAGCCCGGGTGAGTTCAGAGAAAGAAAAACAATAAAATAGTCTAAACTATTTATTGCCATGCCAACTACTAACTAGTCTATTTAATGCTTTTCTTTGTCTGATCGCCATTCGGACTAATAGAATACCTATACTAAATATTGACTTTTTTTTTTTTTTTTTTTTATCGAATTGTCTGTTGTCTGTTTTTTTTTTGTCGAAGGTATGATCTGTACCGATTGGGCACGTAATAACAGATTAACGGTAGCAAAAATTCTTGTTGAAACAATCCTAAAATATATAATAACATTTATTTGTATTATTGAACTTAATTAGTTCAACAAATGCCGATAAAAGAAAAAAATATATATTAATAATGGATTGTTAAATGACTAATACAAAAAATATTTCGCAAATTAAATTATTTAGAAATGTCATACAACGAATACCGCCAAACATCCTGAGTACACTAAACGGTTTGAAATATAATTTAAAATAAAAATATAATTATGTATTTTAGATTGTGTGTTATTATGCATTTTTCAGGAAGTGTTTTATTTAAATATTTCGCAAGTTTAACGCCCATGTTGCTTGGAGATTCAAGCTTTTTGAGAACAATACATGGCAATGTGCGAGCACTCAATGGAGACAAAGACACCCCGCTGTCGCGACAAAAAATGGCGTGTTCATGGCTACCAACCTTCTTCCTGCTAAAACAAAAGTGTTATTCATAATTTTCCTCTTTAATATATCATATAATTTATAATTAAACCCATTATGTTGGAACAGCACGCATAACATGCATCGAGACGTTGATTTCCAAAAGGTAATATATCTACTCTAGGAAATTTTACAGATAGCGCTAAAATCTCTCATTACTATATTATTAAACTAACTAATTTGCTACTTTTCGCATTAAAATCTAGAATTGTTTTTTACTATATTAATTACATTTTATTAAATTTATTGAATGAAATGTTTAATGTGATTTAGAACAAAAAAAATCTGTTGCGCGCAACGCACAACTTTCATTTACCTCCGTCATTTATATCGGTTTAAGAATTTTTTTTTTAAATTAGAAAGGAAAAATAAATTTTTAAAGAATTATTTCTATTGGATTTTAATGGAAACATGTGTTTTATTAAATAATCTATTATACTATTATCTACGATAATCAGTTAGTTTTGTCGGCTTTTTATCATTCTCCGTTAACTTTTATGCTAGTATGTATAAGATATTTTTTCTAAAATCTTTAGAATTTCAACGGTATTATACATGTATATCACTCTTCTTAAGTTCAAATAAAAAAAATAGCATTAAAAAATATGTTTGCATTTATCTCCTTTATTTGGAGATCGAATTCAATCAACTTATATATTTACCAGTTTTTAGCATGGTAATCAGATGATATGGTCAATTTTATAAAAACTACAAAATTAAAGGAACGTTAGAGAGGAAGAGATTTTAAAATATCGGTATTTAAGACCTCACAGACTATTTCAATCAAAATAAAACCTACGAGATACTAAACCCTCTTAATTAATTAATTGTTACATTGGTACAGCGAGTTTAATCAAAATCGTTAGAGCCGTTTTCGAGAAAATCGTAAAAAGGTGCAAAATGCATGCTATAAAGTGGCTCTTCTGGTAAGCTGATTTTGATGAAAACGTTGTTATAACATTTCGGGGGTATATTTGTCTTAAATATGAAATTTCAGTTTCATAGGATTTTTCGTTTTCGCGATGGAATTACCCGACACACACAGACCTTTTTGTGGGACTTGGTCATTAGGACTCAGGGGACCCTAAAACGTGGATTTCCATAGGAAACTGGAATTCGAAAATTTTCACGATCGCATTACTTCACCTAACTATATATTCTTTACAGGTAAGTGAAAGTAATAAATGCATACAGAAATTTTACAGGAAGCCAAAAAAACTCTCAATTCTATATTTTTAAACCAACTTTGTTCGCAATAAAATCGAGAATTGTCTTTGTATGAGGTTTGTTAGTCTATTGTTCTTCACAGGTCCCACATTCAAACCTAGATTGTGGCATAATAATTATTTATTTTAGCGAAGGACGACCCAGGTTTTGAAGATTCTCCTGTGCAGGTTAAAAACAAAAAAATAGCGAAACATATATGAGGCTGATTGAGATCTGAGTTTGATCACCTCATTTCACGAATGTCGTCGGCCAAGAAACAGATCAAATTCTATATGTACTGATGTGGGTTTTAGTATATATTAGTGTTTTTTTATATAAACACACACATATACATTCCCTGGATATATTTCTGGATGTTTACAAAGGGCTGGAGAGATATGGCCTCTTTAATATTAATCCGAAGGCGCACCTTGCCAACTGCAATAAAATCCCCCTTCTCTATTTTCCATGCCGCCCTCCCTTCGCTATTACCAAAATCTGCCCTTAAAAAATTAATCATTTTTATGTGACGCGGAGGCGGGAGTGCAACTGCAGGCTGGGGAGTGCCTTTTGTGCCACCTCAGAGGAGGCTATTTTTATGGTAATGTGGAGCGCTACTTGTGGAGTAAGGGGGTTCGGGATCTTCACCCTTCGGTAAGGGGAAGCCAAGAATTGAAAATGATAACACAATCATTTTTATTGCTTCTTTATTATTGTTTGCAAATTACAACTTAATCATAACTGCGTCGTAGAGAAAACTGTGAAACGAGGTTACTTACAAATCCAAATTCGTCATAGAGTGACAAAACCTCGTGAAAAAAAGAAAAAGAAACAATCTGGTCAGGACAACACACGACATTCACTTACCTTGGCTGTTAAAATCAATTGAGTTACTATTAAATAAACATTTATATTCATTTATTGATATTCACAACTGTATGGATTATTTGTTTATTTAACGTCCCTTTGTGCTGCTGTGGCTAATCGGACGATGCTACAGTGGGAGTCCTAAATTTTGCCTATCCATGTTTACTTAGGGTAGGGATCTTTAACGAGTACCTGACATCGCTCAAGCTCGGGACCACCTTTAAACGTCCCCTTCGAAGGACGGCACAACTAAGAATTTTTTACTCCCTTCAAAAAAATCCGAGGGCTACCTGCGGGTTTGTGCCCAGGACCTTTGGCATAACTGTAAGGGTTAATTTTTTATGTTATTTTTTCCGTGGCGCGACAGGCAGTCTAGGCCCTGGTCCTCGCGGTGTAATCTCCTGGGAGGTTACACTCACGTTTCGTGATGTATTTTCTAGTGTAGGGTCATCACTCCCTATGCCTAATTTTGTGAGTGGCCACCATTTGATTGACGGGTCTCACATATCCCGGGGAGAATCTGTGAGTATAATTGCTTTCTCATAAAAGTCCCTTTGGGACTGGGATTCGAACTCACACTTTAGCATGAGAGACTAGCGCGCTAGCCAATCAGCTAAGGGCTCCTCTGTATGGGTTAATACAACAAGTAAATGAGCTTTAAAATAAAAGACATGAAGAGAAACTGCCCATAGGCAGCACTCCACCAGGTAATCTAAACCAGAAGGTACCTTCCTTTCAGACACCTCGGAGGATTGTCAAATAAATTTTCTCTTACCAAGTCGTCAACAAATTATTCCTGAAATATAAGTAGTAACGTAGACGTAGTGGGTTGTGTCACATGGAATGTCCGTTTTCAAGGTAAAGCATTTTTATTAAAAATACGATTTGAAAACAATATAATTTTATTCGAAGTATTTAACTTATTTTTCTACACATTTTTCCCAACGTGACACCAACTTTTTTATCCCCGAACTGAAAAACTCTGAGCTTTGAAGTGAAACAAAATCTGAATACGCACTTTTCACTTGATCATCATTTTCAAAAAGTTTTCCTTTGACGAAGTTGTCTAAATTCCTGAACAGGTGCTAATCTGTTGGAGACTAGTCGGGAGAATATGGTGGGTGCGGAACAACTTCGTAGCCCAGCTCTTTCAATTTTTGCACGTTAAGTATGTCTTGCTGCCGCTCAGTGAGATCATGAGGTACCCATGTATCGAGCTTTTTTACTTTCCCAATACACTTTAAATGTCTGGGAACGGTAGATGCTCTTGCATTTAGTTGTGCTGAGAGTCCTTTAACTGTTTGGTAGGGGTTTCCTTCTGCTGTATGTTTGAGGACATCGTTGTATATTGCGGACGGAGGTCTTCCTCGGGACAAGTTTTCGAAGTCGATATCCCCAGCTGAAAACAGCAAACCAACGGTGAATGGTCCGTTTATTAACACTCCCTTCCGCCTTGCAAATATTTCTAGCGGCCTCAGCTGCTGAATGGCCGAGTTCAAACTCGTACAAAAATATTACTCGAAAATCGCTTGTTTCCATGTTCATATTTGGAGGTATTCTAAAAAATTAATTGGGTAATTAATTGGGAAATGTTATATATGTTGCTAATGTTTATAATACAAATGTAGATGATTAGTAACTGTTTACTTTAAATATGTAAACTTTCGGAAGAAAACAACAGAGACCTGCAAAATCCTTTATTTATTTCAGAAACTATAAAAACGGACATTTCATGCGAAACAACTCGATAGTAATGAGAGATTTTTGCGCTTACTGTAATATTTCTGTACGCATATATTTTCGTCTCAAATCTTACTAAACATTTCATTCCATAACATTAATATAGTGTGATTGATATAGTAAAACAAAATGTAGATTTTAATGCGAAAAGAAGCAAATCAATTATTTTAATAATAGAGTAATGAGAGCTTTTAGCGCTATCTGTAAAATTTCCTTTAGTGGATATATTACCTTTTGGAAATCAATGTCAGGATGTCTGTTATGCGTGCTGTTTCAACATGATGGGTTTAATTATAAATTATATGATATATTAAAGAGAAAAATTATGAATAACACATTTGTTTTAGCAGGAACAAAACATTTCAGGACATTTCATATTAAACAACCCTATATAATATATCGTTGGAAAGCGCAATAAATTACAAAAGTTAATATGCAATAAAATAAATCGTACAAGTAACTGTAATGTTGCTGTAAGCCCACAAACTTCTAAAAATATGTTATTGGTAACGTGGGAGATTAAACATTAATGACAACACCTCATTCAAATTGCACCTTTGTGAAGCAGGAGCGGGTCCGTCCACTAGTTAAGATATAAAATCTATGAAACACAAAATGTATTCTTAATTTTTTAAGGGGTGTTCCTGAAAGCCCCAGTTTGACTATTCAATATGAAAAGACTCAGAAATGTTTAACTAAATATAAAAAAAATATTAGTAATAATTTTTAATAAAATAATATGTATAAATAAAGTCCTACGAACAATAGTAAATACTTCTTATTATGTCAGCAACCATACCTTACACTATGGTCTAAATATTCCATTTCTTCTAGATCATGTTCCATCAAAATTCTCTAAATTCCAAAAGAAGCTTATCCATCACCCCAATCCTATAGCTCAATCCCTATCCAGCCCCGCACATCCTTACTTATTTGCTTAATATTGCTTAGAAGGTTGAAACGGCAGTGGCCCCGCGACCTTTTGTAAATATGTATACTCGTATATTCGAGTTCTAGCACTGGCTTGATTCTCCACTCAATGTAATGTATCGCGTGTATATAGGTTTGCCTGATTGATTTCTAGACTTTGTAAACATTTTATTGATTCATTTAGGATATATATTTTATTGTAATTTTATTGCTGTGTAAATATTGTATGAATGTTATCTATCACCACAATTATTGATAAAAATTGTTGTTGAAGATGTATAAATAAAAAAACTATTTGATTAAAATTCTAGTTTACTTAATACACTGCCGGACAAAATTAAAGGATCACTTACAAATATTTATATTATTATTACATAAGAGATAAAAATAGGAATTCCTTTGTCCCAGACTAGACTTTGTGTTGTATCTTATTAAGTTAATCCTCTACCTGTTTATATTTCCACCCGTTTATGGAGAAAAGGGTCAGTTAATCCTCTTCTTTTCTTTCTTCCCATCAGTAAATGGTTAGTTGTTAGCAAAGATTCATCTTATTGAAGATTTTCCAACATTTAAGAGACTTTAGTTTTTACTTGTGAGTTTAGTGAGAACGTTGTGATGGCCAATAGAAGATCATTGAGCATTCTTCCTTTTTATTCAGTTTTGTTATTTCATTTCATTTCAAAGATTTACTTTTTCATATTGAGACCGTAGGACATTTTTATTTTTTGATTTGTTTTCATATTAAAAAGTTCTAGAAAAGAATTTTTTATTTTTTATCACCCTTATAATAAAGTGTGACTTCCAAAGAAAAAAGAATATTTTCAAAAATACCCTATAAAAACATAAAAAAAAACCTGTACCACTACAACCTATGAAGGGTCTTGGGCTCAGTACATATAGAGATTCGTACTGTTTCTAGGCCAACGGCAGTGCAATGAGGTGATTAGGCCTTAATTACGCTGAGCCACCAGGTTTTTCCCTAATTAATTTGGGTACCCACTTTATAGAGGCTGGGTCTGCCCCATGAGGGTCTCCATACCCTAGGGTCACTCCCCGACTGAATTAACAGAATAAATAATATTCTGCCACAGTCGGGATTCGAACCTAGGACCCGGAGCACAGCAGACTAGTGCTCTGTCTACTAGACCACGCCGCTCCCTTAATACCCTAAAAAATACCCTATACAGTTCAGTAATTTCAAAATTTTGAAATGATCCTTTAATTTTGTCCGGCAGTGTATTTGTATATCAGCTAAAAAAAAATAAAATAAATGTAAAGTAAGAGAGCGAATAAAAAAAAAATCATGTCAAAAAATACAGCGCTTACATATTAACCCTCGTCGATTTGGCAAAAAGTGCGCAGTTCATTGTTTACCGGCCTCAAGTGCTAATTGGCGTAATTTAATTGTTTGCAGTTTTTTATTTTGGATACGTTGTCATTTTTTAACTCGTACTTAATATCACAAAAAAATATAATAATACATGCTTCCAATGATGATAAAATAATGATTTATCAGGCCTTATCCAGATTGCGACAATTAAAGTTTATGAGTTTTCCTAACGAAGTCGTAAAAGTGTCTCTAAATGAAAATGAGGTCAATTTAGAAGGCCATTAAAAAGGGAATGAATGGCAAAAGCGATTGCAATTATTACGGCATGCAAAGCAATGTGCATAATAAGCGAAGTACGGGGGTAAATAACCATGTGCATTTAGCAGCATAGTACTCTTGGCTAACGAGCAGACTTTGTCATCTTTCGTACTTGATTAGCAGATATTTTGATTTCAAAACATTTTTTTATTTTATTTATTTATCCAGGACTTCTGTACAAACTCCGAAAATTCCTCCCTCCAACATACTTCCTTATCATCCAGTCCTACCTCACTGACAGATCCTTCAAAATAAATCACAATGGGTTCTACTCATCTCTTTTTACTCAGTCCGCTGGTGCCCCCCAAGGCAGTATCCTAGGACCCATTCTCTACACAGTATATACAGCTGATATCCCAACCAATCCTAACACTTTCCTTTCCACTTATGCTGATGACACTTGTGTGTTATCAGTCAATAACGATCCAACTGTTGCTTCTTAAACCCTTCAATCCCACATCAGAGACCTTGAGATATGGTGTCAGAATTGGAGAATTAAAATAAATTCAAACAAATCCCTTCAAATAATCTTTACCCTTCGTCTTAAGTCAATGACATCCTGTCCCACAGTACCCTTTAATAATATTCCACTTGTCCCTGTTGAACAGATCCGCTACCTAGGACTGCTCCTTGATAAACGTCTCACACGGAATCCACACACAAGACTGAAACGACAAGAAACTGCTCGCCGCTTTCGATTACTTCAACACTTACTAGACAGACGCTCAAACCTTCCACTTAACTACAAAAGACTCATCTACATGACCATCATAAGGTCTATATGGACTTACGGAGTTGAGCTTTGGGGCTCTACTAAACCATCAAATTCTTCCCGTATCCAATCCTTACAATCCAAAATCCTTCGTAAAATCCTCAACGCTCCTTACTTTGTCACAAATAAAATCATCCATAAAGACCTAAATGTTTCATATGTTGCTGATTTGGCCCGAACTAGATATCAATCCTTCTATGACAAACTCCATTCCCACTCCAACCCACTAGTTTCAACCCTTGCTTCCTCTTCAATTCCCGATAATCCTCCGAGGCGTCTGAAAAGAAGATGGCCTCGAGACCTTCTTGTTTAAAATAGTTACTGGAGTGCTTCCATTGGGTTGCTCCTCAACAAGTCTGTCTCATGTGATTTTTCTTTTAGCATATTTACTTGTTGTAATATAAATTACAGTTGTAAATTTCAATAAATAAATATTTAAAAAATTTTTTTTTTTATTTATTTAAAGAAATTTACAATTGTAATTTAGACAAGAAGTCGCAGGACCACTACCGTTTCAAGCTTCTAGGGGGCAGTAAGGGTGTGTGGAGCTGGATAAGGATTTAGCCAGAGGATTGGGGTGATGGATAAATAAATACAACAAGTAAATATGCTTTATTTATGATTAGAATACATGTTAGTCCTGAGAAGAAATTACCCATTGGTAGCACTCCAATGTCTAATTTATGTTAGGAGGTTTCTTGGCCATCTTCTTTTAAGCCGCCTCGGTGGGTTGTCGGGAATAGATATGGAGGAGAGGTCACGGATAAGCGGGTTTGAGTGGGCAGAGAGTTTGGAATGAAAAGAGGTATATCTGTAACGGGCCAAGTCTTCTACAAATGGGATATTTAGGTCTCTATGGATGATTTTATTAGTAAAAAAGTAAGGAGCATTGAGGATTTTACGAAGGATTTTGGACTGCAAGGATCGGATGCGAGAGGAATTCGATGGTTTAGTAGACCCCCATAGCTCAATGCCATAGGTTCAAATAGGCATGATAATTGTTATATAAATGAGTTTTTTATAGTAAGTAGGAAGTTTTGAGCGTTTGTCGAGTAAGTGTTGTACTAATCTGTATCTACTAGCAGTTTCCTGTCGTTTCACTCTAGTATGGCGATTCCATGTTAGGCGTTTGTCGAGGTGGAGTCCTAAGTACCGAATCTGTTCAACAGGAGTAAGTAGGATATTGTTAAGGGATACGGTGGGGCAGGAAGTCATAGGTTTACGATGTAGAGTGAAGGTGATTTGATGGGATTGATTCTAAACATTAAAAAGGGGTGTACGCTAACATTCTTCATAACATACGATTTCGAAAAATAATTCACTAATGCAAAGGGAATTGTCTACCTAATATTGAAAATTATTTTTTTATCCATTTAACGTTATTTCTTGCTACCGTGGCTAATCAGAGGAAGCTACAGTGGGAGTCCTAAAGTATGTCTATCCAGGTTTAATGAGGATAGGGATCTTTAACGAGATCGCACAGAATCGGAAAACATTTTTACGTCCCCTCCGAAGGACAACAATATAAGATTTTTTAATCCCATTAAGAAATCCGAGGGCCACATGCAGGTTTGAACCCGTGACCTTAGGTACAGAGGCTGTTATGGCTAGTCACTATACCACAGATGACTCATACAAATTTATCAGTATTTATATATATTTTTTAAAATTTATAATAAAACCCAGTGAATTCGTTGTCAAATCTCAGCTCCAGTTCTATAAGACTAGATAAAATTAAAACATGCAATATTGTATAAAAATGGCTTTTTCTGTTTTAGATAAATAAATAAATATTTAGATAAATATTTCTGTATAACATTGGGTTGTTTCACATGACATGTCCGTTTTTATAGTTTCCGAAATACATAAAGGATTTTGCAGGTCTCTGTTGTTTACTTTCGAATGTTTACATATTTAATGTAAACAGTTACTAATCCTCTACCTTTGTATTATAAACATTACCTTCCCAATCAATTACACACTTTTTAGTATACCTCCAAATATGAACATAGCAACATGCGATTTTTGAGTAATATTTTTGTACGAGTTTAAACTCGGCCAATCAGCAGCTGAGGCGGCTAGAAATATTTGCAAGACGTTTGGGAAAGGGAGTGTTAATGAACGGACCATTCGCCGTTGGTTTGCAGCTTTTCAGCTGGGGATACCGACTTGGAAAACTTGCCCCGTGGAAGATCTCCGTCCGTAATAGACAACGATGTCCTCAAACATACAGTAGAAGGAAACCCCTACCAAACAGTTGAAGGACTCTCAGCAAAACTAAATGCAAGTGCATCTACCGTTTTCAGACATTTAAAGTGTATTGGGAAAGTAAAAAAGTTCGATACATGGGTACCACATGATCTCACTCAGCGGCAGCAAGACCCCATGTTTCAAAACATAACGTGCAAAAATTGAAAGAACTGGGCTAAGAAGTTCTTCCGCACCCACCATATTCTCCCGACTTGTCTCCAACAGATTGCCACCTGTTCAGGAATTTAGACAACTTCGTCAAAGGAAAACTTTTTGAAAATGATGATCAAGTAAAAAGTGTGTTTTCAGATTTTTTTTTTTCATTTCAAATCCCAGACTTTTTCAGTTCGGGGATAAAAAAGTTGGTGTCACGTTGGGAAAAATGTGTAGAAAAATAAGGTAAATACTTCGAATAAAATTATCTTGTTTTCATATCGTATTTTTAATAAAAATCCTTTACCTTGACAACGGACATTTCATGTGACACAACCCAATAGAATAGCTGCACAATGGCGAAGTTGAGTTCCTAAAAGTACTTGATCAATTCTAGTAAATTTTACAAGAAGCAAATATCATCTATTATTATATTATTAAACCAACTTATTAGAATCTGGAATTTTTTTTTACTGTATTAATAACTCCATCTTAAAATTATGAAAATAAATGTTTTATTATCATTCGGAACCTAACTAAACGTGTAATTAGCACCTTCAGAAAATAATTGTATTTTTAATTCGCGTTTTTAAAGGACTTTAGTGTTTATTAGATAAAATCAAATTTAAGGTTTAGATAAAACTAAATGTTGAGAACACAAATATGTTAAAATATCAATGTTGTAAAAAATGTCCTTCAGTACCGTCTCAGAGTCAACCCTGATATAGGCCCACAATGTAGGCCGAAACGTCGGCACATTAATTAAAAAAAACACTTGTTTTAAATGTGTGTTTCTATTTTTTGACCGCACCCACAACCATCTTTTTCATCTAATTTCTCAACGGTCAACAAAAACTCCATCAATATATCCAATAATAGACATAAATATAAATGATTTATGAACACTAATCTATTGAAAACGGAAGGTAAGAACTAGTACTGACAATTACAATGAGACAGACAAAACTAGTCAATCAGAAAACGCTTCGATCCTATTTGCGAACAGTGTATGTCTTTGTTACCTGGACACTTGACAGACAGTAATTTCCTATACTGTTTGGCACTATTAGACAAGTAAAGTCCGTTAAACATGAATTATTTAAACATTTAAATACAATTTTTTGGACTCACATCTCCACATCAATCAATTTGAAAAAATCTTGTAGCTGAATAATAAACCTAGTTCAGAACTAAAGTAAGCCTTAACAGAGGGTTAGTTCGTTCTTAAATCCTATATTTGTTAGTTGCCTCCATTAGGCTAACCAGCATCATATACATGAGAAAGAGAGAGGATAATTAACAAGCGAAAGGCAAATTTAGGTGTCCCAAAAATATAATAAGATTTTCTGATTGGTGTTATTTTGATGGCGTGATCAACAATGTTAGATATAAGTTTCGTAAAAATGATAAATAAGGGATATATACGTATATAAATATAAAGAAATCTGGTGCACACAACACACGACATTCACTTACCACCTTTATTATAATAAATTTTACCAGATTTACATTAAGATTCAGAAAAAAACGTTAAAGTGTAAAACTGTGTTTTGATTGAAACGTGTGCCCAATTACATGATTTGTTTGTTTTTCTATTTAATTTCACTTTATGCTACTATGGCTAATCGGACGATGCTAGAGTTGGAGTCCTAAATTTTGCCTATCCAGGTTTTATTAGGATAGGGATCTTTAACGAGTACCTGACATCGTACAGGCTCGGGACAACCTTTTAACCTCCCCTCCGAAGGATGGCATAACTAAGGATTTTTTACTCCCATTAAAAAATCCTAGGACCACCTGCGGGTTTGAACCCGTGACCTTTGGCGTAGGAGGCTTTTATGCTAGCCACCCAGCTACAAGTGATCCCAGTTACATGACTTAAAATGGAAATTGTTATCTACCATAATCAGTTAACTTTATGCCCTTTTTTGTATGTCTGCATTACATTTTATGTAACATAACATTTTTTTTTTCAAAAACTTCAGCAATCCAACGGTATATTATTCATCTAAAAAAACAAACAAAACTTTGGTTAGTCATCATTAATCGTTAGTCATTAATGCTAGTAAATTGATATGATTAATTTTTCGAATCTACAATCGGCATTTGAGGTCTGTTAGACTATTTAATGAAAAATACATGATATTACAGCCAATTAAATTTTACATTTATATAGCGGGCGAATACAAAATCGTTGGAGAACGTTTCTAAGGAAATTATAAAAAGGTGCAAAATGTATGGTATAGTGTTACTCTTTTGGTTAACCGACATTGTAACATCTCGGGTGTATATGTTCTTAATAAAAAATTTCAGTTTCTTACGACTTTTCGTTTTCATTCTAGACTTACCAAACACACAAACACAGACCATTTCACTCGACTTGGACTTGGGGGACCCTAAAACGTCTATTTCCGTTGCAAACACGAATTTAAACGTTTTTGAGACTGCAATACTTTCCCTTACTTTATGTGGCTTATATCGGTAAAGGTAAGTGAGAGAAAAAAAAAGTTAAAGAGAACATCAATCGAAAAACTGAACCTCCCTTAACCTGGAAGGATAGTTATCCAGACAGAAGAACCCCTATTTGTAATTCCGGAAAATCGAGTGCGCTGAGCGGAAAAACTTTCAAACAAAGCGGCGTCCTTAACGACTGGAGACAGCCGCAGCCCTGGAACCGCTGGAAGATTAATGAAGAGGCCGCTGATCCATGGAACGAACGTATTAAACTAAATGGCTGTCACCTAACCCCGCGGGGAATTTTTTTCTGAGGGGTGCTTCTGGGGGGCGTCTTAGCTATCTCCTATAGCGATTTATAATTCAGGAGAACTTCCGTATGTCTGCTTTCCCCTCTCTAGATTATAACCATTTAGGACCCTAGATGTTCAGAGGAGAAAGAAATCGACTTGACAAAGTGGAGAGGAATTTATTAAGTGAGAAGCAAAAAGAAAAGTAATCAATCTTAATTTTTTTCAGAAAACTATTTTAAATCCTGTATTCTATATTTTCATTCAAATATTTGACAGAATTGCTATTTGCCATCTGCAATCAATAAAAAATAAAAACAGGATCTAGTTGCAAAAAGCTGTATACAGGTATGAATGTGGCCAAGATTATAATTATTTTATTTTATTTCGTTTATTTTATTTTTTTCATTGGCTATTGAGGTTAACTTATTTCATTTTATTTTTTGTTTCTTTTACTTGTACATATGGAATGAATGACTTCTTTTAGCTCTAATACTTATTGCCCAAGATAGTGGCTGATTGTATTTCTCTATAGAGCAATATAAAAAAAAAAAAAAGTTGCAAATTTTCTCAAATTTTAATTCAGCGGATCTCTAGGCCACCGCCTGAAAAGTCGTCGGGATAAGTTGTAAGGTTTGGTAATGGATTTCAGTGCTTAGGCCAATGGATTCGTGTAAGTCAGTGGGTCGCGGAAATTTCTATAATTGTCTGTAGTACTGACCGAAACTGTAAGCCTGTAATCCACAAGGGCTTAGGATTAATTCTTTAGTCAAATCGAATAGTGCTTCCAAGATCTTTTTTATAATTCGTATAGGAAAGAGTGTAATTTTTTGGATATTATAGGTTTTAGCAGAGCCCCACAGATTTATCCCACATGCCCAAAGAGGTTTGATAAGTAGTTTGTAGATAGTAATTCTGATGTTTAAGTATTTTCTTTTAATTGTTTTATTTATAAATAATATAATCTGCCACAATCTAGTTCAATGAGTACTATAACTATAAGATGTCATTAATTGAGACGTTGATTGTAAAGGACATTTTTACGAAATTGATTTTTTTACATATTCTTATTCTCATCATTTAGTTGTATCTAAATATTCTATCTAATGTTATCTAATGAACTCACAAGTCCTTAAAAAACGCGATTTAGAAATACGGTCATTTTCTTAATGTACTAATTACGCATGATGCAAAATGACCCAAATTAGCAGATTTAATAATATAGTAATGAGAGATTTTCGCGCTTCCTGTAAAATTTCCTAGAATGGATATAGTACCTTTTGGAAATCAACGTATCAATTCCATTTGTACAGTAAGTAAAAAAAAATAACTCATACATATACATAATATTTACATACTGCCCCTGGCAACTCCGAATTAAACCCTGACGAGAGTTCTTTAGGAGATCCCAGTTCCTCTCTGTCAGTCGCGTGTCATGTCTAATAAGCTGAGTGAGGGCGCCAGAGCCATAGACTTTCAGGCATGAGTGGAGAAGCTGGCCATTGCCAGCACTCCAATGGCATATTTACAAGAGATCTCTGGGCCGCTTCAACATACGTGGGGGTTTACAGGGATGATAACTGTGATCCTTATAATTTTGATAGCGTTTATTAAAATCGAACTACTTTAATTTATTAGTTTTACTTGACAGTGGTCTAACTTGAAATCAGCAAACTAGACTTACACGACAAGAAACCGCTTGCCTTTTTCGGTTACTTTAACACCTCCTAACCTTCCGAGTAACTACAAATGGCTCATTTACTTGACCACCGAAAGTCCTTGTTGTTGTTAGTTAGGGCTTTAAGGCGTAAAACGTCAAAGGTCATCAACGCCTATAAGAATGCTAACATAATTGTTAAACTTCTAGAAAAAACGAAGAAATAAATAAAATAAAAGTAATTATAAACAAAAGGTATAAAGATGGAAATCAATTGAGTACGGATAAACAAAATAAATTTTAAAAAATAATAAATTAAAATAAAAGGTGTAAGGTTGCGACAAACTACGTAATAATAATTAAAGATGTAACAAAAAAAAATTATTTTTTTTAGAATAAAGCTTGAATGATGAATACAGCAAACTTCATCATTTGGGCAGTATGGAATTTTTTCGAAGAAATGCAAAGATTAATTTGATATAATCCTCGTTATCTCCCAGAACCTTTGACACATCCGAAACGAGTCCCATTTTGTGAAGCTGTGAAGTACAGTACGGGCATTCTAAAATGATATGATTAGTCGAGAGGAACCGAAAGTCCTTAAGGAGCTGAGATTTGAGACTCAGATACTCCATGTGATTCTCCTGGTATCAAATCATTAAATCCTAAATCCTCAATGCTCTTGACATTAATAAATTCATACATAATGAACTTTAATGTACATGTGCTGTTAATTTGGCTCGAACCAGGTAGTATTCATTCCATGAAAACAAATTATATTCCCAATGTAACATATTAGTTTCAATACTTGCTTTCTCTTCGATTCCTATCTATCCTCTGAGATGCGTTTGAAAAAAAAAAAAAAAAAGAAAACCGAAACATTCTAGTTTAGTAGAGAATAAAAAAAAAAAAATAATAAATGAATAAAACATTTACGCACATCTGGAATTTTTTTTGGCTGAATAATTTACTTTTTAGAAATCAACGTCTCAAATATGCTTTGTACAAATCCGTAGCTCGTTGCCTAAGTCATGGCTATGGCGTGAAACATGAGTTTAGATCAGTCAAATTTATTAATACTCAAAAAAAGACAAATGTATTCATCATTAATTAACACTCGAGTGTTAAGTATATATAATCGAATACATAAAGTTAATTTGCTGAATATATTTTAAATACACAATAAGAGGCGGGGATACCACTCATTAATTATGCAACCTTGGCCATATTAAAAACTAAATGATTCAATGCCCGTCCCGAGTCAGGACCGTTTTGAATAATAAATGAGTATTTAGTAATGAATTTCTGACACTCCTGAAACCCTGTGTTTTAATCTGATATACACGTGTTTCGTTATTTATTTGTTTGTCACCATTTTGTTCCAAGGAATACATTTTTAACTCAGGCAATCTACGTGATTGGCAGTACATTACTCTGTATCTATATAGTTTGTAAATAGTAACGAAATTTGCAATGTCATTTTTAATAATGTCCAGTGAAGCATTTATACCATATCTTATTGAAATTTTGTAAATTTCCTTTATGCAGGGTGTTTCAAGGTTAAGTGGTCAGACTTCAGAAATGAATGAAGAAACTAAAAACAAGTAAAAAAATACTATGTACAAGTGTTCCGAAATCCGCAGCTAAGGAGCTAGTGTCGAAAACCCGTGATTTTACAGACTTCATCAGCTTATAGGTTCTCATTAATTGATTTTTCTACAAAAAATGTATAGAATAGACGTTTTTGGCCATTAAATTCTACAGGTATCGGTTCCAAGAAATTGAACTTAGCGTATTTATTTACGTTTTTTTCTTATAACAGTTTAATTTAATCGTAATAACAGGGAATGAATTTATGAGAGTTGCTTGAATGGTAAGTCTTAAAGAGGCACTATCAGGTGCTGTAAGCACAGACCATAGTCATGTCTTCTGGAAAGGTTTTATTAAGATTATAAAAGAAGAATTAAATCCTATGACGGAATGAATACGAAGGACGCATTCACGTATAAGAACGTGAGTTATTATGGCTATGATTAATTAATTAATGCTTTATTAATGAGATTATCCTGACCACCCAGTCATAACAAAATAGTAAATAAGGTTCTGTTTCACTCCCTTATTTGCGTAAGTCTTTTAATTAGATTTAGTTAACTTGTTTTGGGATCTCGGTAAATAATTTAATTTGTTCTTATGAATATTACCCAATGATCATGGTCTTATATGAATTTTGAGGGGACTGTATTTCTTTGTATTTTTTAATATAAAATACCTTATTTTCAAAATGTTTTATCTATAATTAGTTTATAACAGTTAAAAATGACTGACATTTGATAATATACAGATAAGTGCATTGTGGTAGCTTGGACGTTAATTTAAATTCTTAACGTGATGTATTGGGCTGATGCGAAATTAATGCAGGTTTCCTCTATTGCAATATCTTAATTCCAATTGTGTAAACAAAGCTAATCCTAACATTGATCATTATTATACCAAAACAAACCTTATCTAATACCCTCTCTTTCACCATGAATTTGTTTAGTAAAATCGTTTTGTTCAGTGTGTTCAAAGGTCTTGAATCGAAAATGTCAAAGTGCGATTTTCGTCAAATTTATTTTTACGAATTTAAATTAGGGCGCAGCGCTGCGCAAACGGCTCGTAATATTAATGAAGTGTGGGGTCAGAGGGCTATTAATGAGTGCACGGTGCAACGTTGGTTCCAGAAGTTTCGCAGAGGAGATTTTGACCTCGAAGACAAGGAAGGTCGGGGCCGTCATCTTGCTCTGGACAACGACCAGCTGAGGTCAAAAGTGGAAGAAGACCCAACCAAAACCACACGAGAAATGGCGGCGGAACTCGGTGTGAACCAATCCACAGTTGTACGCCACTTGGAAGCAATTGGTAAGGTAAAAAAGTTGGCCAAGTGGGTGCCAGTAGTAACGCCAGACCACACGTTGCACAACCAACGCTTCGACGACTGCACGAGTTGGGCTACGAAGTTCTCCAACATCCGCCTTATTCACCTGACCTCTCTCCTACAGACTTCCACTTTTTCAGGCATCTGGACAACTTTTTGAGGGAGAAAAATTTTTAAAACCAGGACGACATTGAAAATTCTTTTCGTGATTTCATTGAGTCCAGGGATTCGGATTTTTTTTCTGGTGGAATAAGAAAGCTTGTTGAACGTTGGCAAAAGTGCATTGATTCAGATGGAAATTATTTTGATTAAATATATATGGTTAAAGTAAAGATATGGCGTATTTACAATAATTTTGCATCAACCCAATATATATCGGTTTGAGCCTTACTTGTGGCTGTAGCCTGGTCCCTTGCCCATCATTCTAGCTGGTACTTCTACTCGCATATTGTTATGTTGTAGACTGTCATAGTCCTGTTACGTACACTTCTTGACTTCACTACATTTATTTCTATTATACATGACTGGCTCTCAATTGCCCACAAAATGGAGGGTCCTAAATGGTGGAGACTGGTGATTAGAATTTATTGTTAATTTCAATTACAATAGTTCCTCTGGTTCATAGAGGATCCTTGAACAAACTTGTTTATATTTATTTAATTACATTAAGACTCTAAAGCACATTATGTATATTCTGTTAATGTTATTCTTAATGGAATGATGCTATAATTTTTACATACTCATATATGATACTGTTAACAACATAATTACTAAACAACCATCTTTTTGTCGAGGGGATCTCCAATCGTAGGCCACTGTTCGTGACAGAGTACGGTAGCTCTGAGATTAATCGTCTCTACCTCGGGAAGAAAATTAATGAAGTTTTTAAATTAATCATTGCTACAAGGGTCCTGCCTCAGACTTTAGCCTCCACTTACTTAAAATCTACAAGGCTTAAGTACCAACTGGTCTTTAGTAATCGGATCAAGAAATTCAAATCTAGTAAAACATACATATGAACGACGTATTAACCTAGTTTTAAGTTTTGACTCTTATATATAACTTTTTTTATTATATTTAAAAATTAGTGGATTTACTCATGCACTCGCGTTTGGAGTTATACATCTTTGATCTGCTAGTTAAAATTTTTGGTTTTATTTTATATAAAGCTAGCACTTAAGCGTATGGATGTTGGTTTACTTAGATATACTAGATAGCAATATGAAGTAAAAAACGAGGAACCTAATTATATAAATAATTCATGTAGGAAAGAATAAGCTTTCAAAGGATCTGCGGGGAAAAACGCTTAAGTCATACTTGCTTAGTTTTTTTAAATATTTTTTTTTTTTTTTTAGCACAAACAATGCGAATTTTAAATTAAACCAACGGTCTTGGGGTTTTATTCACCGTTTTTATTTATTTTATTTATTTTTTTTTTTAACATCATTTTATTGAAATTTACAACTGTACTTCAAGGTACTTCAAGGTACAACAAGTAAATCTGACAAAAGATAAATGGCGTGAAAAAGGCTTGAAGAAGAACTACCCAATGGCAGCACTCCTGTAACTTTTCTAAACTAGAAGGTCTCGAGGCCATCTCTTTTCAGACGCCTCGGAGGATTGCCAGGAATTGAAGAGGAAGAAAGTATTGAAACAAGAGGATTAGGGTGGAAATGGAGTTTGTCATGAAAGGAATGTTATCTAGATCGGGCCAAATCAGCAACATACGGAACGTTGAGGCCTTTATGGATAAGTTTGTTCGTGACAAAGTAAGGAGCATTGAGGATTTTACGAAGGATTATGGATTGTAGGAATTGGACACGGGAAGAATTCGATGGTTTTAGTAGAGCCCCAAAGCTCCACTCCGTAAGTCCATATCGGGCTTATGATAGTCATGTAGATGAGTCTTTTGTAGTTAAGTGGAAGATTAGAACGTTTGTCTAGTAAGTGTTGAAGAAGTCGAAAACGTCGTGCAGTTTCTTGTCGTTTCAGTCTTGTGTGAGGATATTCACGTTTTGAAACCAAATCTACTAGGTACGGATAGATAAAGATTTTATTTATAGTTTCTTTAACGTCTTTTTATGCTAATGTATCTATTCGGCCAATTCTGCAGTGGGAGTCCTTAATTATGTCAATCCTTAATTTTGGTTTATTAAGATAGGGATCTTTAATAGTAGCGCCATCGCACAAGCTCAGGACTTTCCATTTTTTAAGTCGCATCCGTAAAAACAACGTATCAAAAATGTTTTACTCCCAATAAAAAAAACCTAGGGACACCTGACAGGTTTAAACTCGGGATCTTCATCATAGAAGGCTGTTATGCTATTTATATTCGCCATGCCTCTTCCCTTCCCTCATTCAAATATTGTCTTACTCCTCCTAGCATCCCGTGTGTGTGAAAATTGCAAATATATTATCGTACTTTTAATGCTCGACATAATTAATTTATTTTAACAGAATCTCATATGGAATGTTGCATTTATACTTTTTGATTTTAAAATTGTTTTACTGAAGTGCTACCACTGGTTAGTTTCTTCACCGGCCTTAACAAGTCCATATGATCCATTAACACATTTACTTAATGTATTTTATTGTATGATACAGTTGTATATTTCTTTAAAATAAATAAAAAAAAAATTGTTTAGCTCTAGTATAAAACCTCTAGAGATTTTTGGTTTCCACTTTCATTACTTGGTCGTTTGTTTGTATTTACATCTGTTGTACATATAGTTATTTTTTTTTACACATTTTAAAATAAAAAGTAATTATTATTGGTCTTTTGTCAGCAATGTATGTTAAAGTGTATATTTGCTGTACAAAAGTGTTATTATTAAGGGTACAGAGTAACTGAATAAGGTATTTTTATTCCTATTATATTATTAATAATAATAGGCCTACCGAACCGGAAGTTCGATGCCGATACCACCAAGCTTCGCCTGCACAGACTCGTCCTATGTTCTCCGGTCAAGCCCATGCCCCCGAGATTTCAGCCTTAACGCAATCTTCCCATCGACACTTCCCTATTATTAATATATATATTTATATGTATACTTTATGTGCTATTTTCTAGAAATACTTAAATAACTAGATTATTATTAAGAAGTAAATAGATTAAAATACTAAATGTTTATGCACTGTTAAACAAAGAACTTATTTAAAATTACTACGTCCCTAAGGAATGTTCCTACGCTCCATCAATCATTCAGTAAATTGAACTAACGGGCTCACGTTACTCTATATATCGATAGTATTAGGGACTAATCGATGTTCGAGTCATAAAGATGAGTCGATTCATAAAGTAATTGAAGGAGTTGATGAATGTCAAACCTGAAGGCAAGCGATCTGTCTTATCTTGAGGAGTTCGGATGTTTATTAATCATACCTTGGATCTTCCCAAGGGAACACACTGCTTCCAGGGAGGGTTCTTGTTTTGTTTGGTATTCGATGATCATCAAAGAGAAATAGTTATTTTCATCTTAGTCCGTTTTAAGGAATAATAAAACAAAATAGCGTTAAAACTCCAAATATTTCCCTATTTCTAGAAATACAAAATTTCTAAAGCTTCATTTGGAAGTACGGCTATTAAACCTCCTCTTAGTTTTCGATGAAACATATCCAAACCCGGCAGATGGCTTTAAATGAGTAAAAACAGGCTTGGGGGATGTAAAATGGTGGACCCGAGGCTGTGCGATGTCAGGTATTCTTTAAAGATCCTATCCTAATTATAACTTTATAGGTAAAATTTAGGACTCAGACTATCATCGTCCGATTAGCCAAAACAGCATAATGTGACCAACATGGTATTATAGGTAGTTAAATTATATAACCTAAATTTTGAATAATTTAACTGAACAATTAGAGTTGATAAGGCGAGTTTTATCAAAATCGTTACAGCCACCACTGAGAATATTGTAAACATGTGGATGAGACTCAAATTATCTTAGCAAGTTTATTCATGTTAAAAAGATAGTAAGGGTTGGAGGACATAGATTATAGCATATCGGGGATTTCAAGTATCTGGGAGCTCGTTTCAATGAGAATGGTTACATAGACGAAGAAGTGGCCCAAATAATTGGAGCAGCAGGTAGGACATTCTGGATGGTCAAGCGGGATTTTCTGGAGAGAAGAGAGGAGTCAGAACAGATCAAAATAGCCGTCGATAAATGGACACTTCTCCATATTCTATCGTACTCCTCAGAATCGAGGACCTTTGCCACAAAAAACAGGAGATAGATATAGGCCATGCAAATAAGGTAGAAAAATAGAGAGAAAGAAACGGATAGATATGATACGAAACTATACAATAAGATTCTCGATGTTAAACCAGCGAATACCGTTCCAGAGGAGCACAAACTGAGATGGTTTGGACATCTTAGGATGGATCAAGACAGAAGTGGCAGGAAGACTTAAGAGAACGGGAAAAGACCCAGAGAAAGACCTCGCATCTCCTGGGTGGACAGTGTAAAGGACGCTTGCAGGAGGCGTGGAATTGATTGAAAAAGAAGCATCTAGTTGATACATGAGAGAGACATCTGGGCTAGGCTTTATAAGTAGGATCCTCTTAGTGAACAGCGGTAGAAGTGATTATTCTCTCTTCTGATGATGAAACCCAGATTCAAAATGCTATTGAGTATATTTTTGTGGAAAATTGATATTAATCTGCCAGCCATTGGCCAGTAAATCATTTCATACCATCACAAAATATCCAGCACTATACAGGCACATAATGGAAAAAAATAAATAAAAACAAGGTACTAAGGGAATGACATTAAAGATGTCATTTTCATAATCAATCGATTAGGTAATAATTCATTCGTAAGATGTTGAATCAAATATACATTTTCCAGGACTTAATCACTTAGCTAGGAAGAGGAAGGTAGGGTAGATGAAGAGATCAAAGATTGGACAGCAATCTGCGGGGGACGTGTAGTGGAAGGGACAAAGCAGGGAGAAGCCGTTACTGCCAGGATTATCCGACACGTGTAGGACAGCCTTCAAGAAGCCACTCCGGAGGATTGGGTCTTCGAGGTCCGGGTGGACCCTCTGGTCAATATATAATTAGCAAGGATACCCTAGGGATATCCTGGGGCTACTGGAGGGGAACCTTCTCTTAGAGTACCGCTTCATTGTCGGCCAATTTAAATACTAATAGATTCACGCAGGTTGGATCTTACACCCAACAAGAGACGCCAGGAGTAAGTCGCATAGAGGAGATAACATATTAAATAAGTTTTCTGGTACATAGGGAAGTGAGAATAACCATTGGAGTATAATTAGGCATTGTTTATTGTTTGTTTCTTAGCTCATACAGGGTAGCTTGAGAGGTATCAATTATAAAAAAATATATATAAATACAATATTTTGGGTTACGTGCGGAAAGTGGTTATTATAGCTGCTTTCTATGCCAAGGTCGCCGGTTCAAACCTAAAGGTGACTCTTTTTTAAAAATTATTAATGATGCCGTGGCTCGGAGGGGACGTAAAAAGGTAGCCCTGAGCATGTGCGATGTCAGATACTCATTAAAGATCTCTAACCCAATCTAAGCAAGATAGGAAAATAATCAGGCGGACATTGTAGAATTATTTTATTTATTTGTGTGTATGTGTGCTCTTATAACTAGCGTATTAGTCTATACAGGAATTTTGTCGGTCCAGAAGGTGATGGCGGGACATTAAAGTCAGAGTTTAAGCCCCTGACACCGAAACGCGAACTCAATTATTTCATCTTTTAACTTCTATTAGTTAGAATTGAACCAAGAGGAAAGATTCAAAGCATTGTTATGACTAATTTATCATTTTTTTAGGATTATTTCGGCATTCGCAATTTGTCTTTGTTAAGCAATAGAGAAATATTTTATTTATAAAGCAGTATTGGCCAAACGGGTTCTAAAATCAAAGCAAAAAACAACAATTTTTTTTTAATTTGCACTATTTTATAATTGCAATATATGGTAATATAATATAATAATATATTACAATAATCTTTTTTTTTCTTCTGTTCCTATCTTTTGTAGATCACTTAGGTATTTTTTCCATGTGATGTGAGTAGGGATTGATACCAGAGTTAATAGCGTCTCGGCACCGAAACGGGAAGTATTTAGTGTTTTAATTAGTAATTGCATCTTTTAATATTTATTAACATGTTGCCGGGACTACTCGCGCAATATTTAATGGTTTTATTATTCGCTTTCAAAGATTGATTATTATTATTATTTATTTATTGAGAGACAATACAATCTGCTTAAATTGGTTGCAATGAGTATTAGTGCTAAAAGGAACTATTCCCTCTATATGTGCCACGTAAATAGAGAAAAAAAAGAAAGAAAGATAAACTTTAAAAATAATTAAAATAAAAAAAATATAACTACCAATGATGAGTAAACGCTCAAAAGAAATGAAGAAAATAATGATAAAAAAAAAGAGAAAAATGAGAAACAAAATATTTAAATCCACAAGATTTTCATACCAGTAAATAATATATTTTTATTAAGGCAGCACATAATATTAACATTAAAAAAACAGAATAATTTTTATATACTGACTAATGAAGAACTATTCTTTTATTTTTATAGAATCATATTTTTTATATTCCTGTATAAGTTGTCTATAGTATAAATTTATTTTAAAATGAAGAATATTAATTCTAAATTTAGAAAAGTTGAGTTATTTGAATATTTAAACACAATGAAAACGAATTGGAAATTAGTTAATAAAATAACTACCAACTGCGAAAACAAAGGATTCACATTGTGTTGCACAACGTTACCACAGAGAGCGTTTTGCACCGTCACTGATTCTAAATTCCCTAGTAATTTTTCAGCATGTTAAATATTACTGGGAAGCTTTATATTATCTCGTATGCCGTGGATGCAATGTAGCAAAAAATGAATATTTAAAAACATCTTTGCAGATTTTTTAATTTATAATAAACTAGCAGGTACACCCAGGTTTCCTTGTAGTGGCTTAACTAACCATGCAAGAGGTTTTTCTCAACTCCTTTCTTAAAAATTACAAACTTTTCCTTATCTCAGTCACGATTTTACACAGCGAAAAAAAAAAAAGAAAAAAAGAAAATAAATAAAATAACTCGTACAATAAAAAAAACAAAACATTATTGTCATACTTCAAAAAATAAATACCTACTTTAATTTTTTTCTACTTTTGTTTTATGAAATCTGTCAAAATTTATAGCTTCGTCGAAAGTTTTGTTATTTACACACTGTTTATTGAATTTTGAATCACATAGTAAACACACCATAACATATAAAGTTACACGAGCAACATCTCTGTCAAAAAATATATTTTCATGATCTAAGAGTACCCATACAGATACACACACAGAGTTTTTAATATACTCTTTATTTCTATTTTCGTGGAGTTTTATGAAAAAAAGAAAAAGATTCTGTTTTTGTCACTTTTAACTAGGCCAAACATGAGAGACCAATTATTTTCTAGTGCATTTTTATTCTTAAGTGACGTCGTTCCCAGAATAAATTTTGCTTCTAGTACTTGCATAAAGTTTTTTGTTGTTTTTTTAAACAAAGTCTATATTTTCTAACGATTATAGTTTAGTAAAATAGTATATCCCAATATTAAATTCTATTTATCAAAAACCATCGAGAGATTAAAGATTCTTCATTACTAAAAAAATTATTTTATCACAATTATAATTAATAAATCGTTTATATGAGAGTTGGTTCAAGTTGCAGTCAATATAACACACAATTAAGCGTAAACTTAATTTATTGGTGCCGATGTTTCAGCCTAAATTATACGCCTTCTTCAGGGTGATTGTGTGAGCTGAGAAGTCGTCAACAACAATGACCCTGAAGAAGACCTATAATTTAGGTTGAAACGTCGCCACCAATAAATTAAGTTTACGCTTAAATGTGTGTTATATTGACTGCACCCTGAACCAACTTCTCTCATATATACACACAGTCAACTATTGTCACTTTATAATAAATCGTTTAGTTTGTTCTAAATCGTTACATGATTTATTCAGAATCTAGCGCGCGTAATACACGTCTTTCATTTACTTTCTTTATTGACAAGTCAATTTAACAACTTTTATATAAAGTTTGAGTTGAAAAATATATAAAGAATTAAGTCACCATTAATCAGATTAAATAATCTAACAATAGAAATGACTAAATTATATGTATTTAGGATTTGTAAGGCTCTTTCAATCTGAATCGAACCTACATAACATCAAAGCCTATTTAATTTTACGCCAAAAACCAAGTTGAATCAGAATCGTTGGAGTCGTTAATGAGAAAATCTTGCATTCACTATACATTTAATTACTATGTATTTCATATATACTTATTTAAAATTAATGTTAAACAGTTTGTAATATATTGAAAATAAATTATAACCACGCTACATAATTTGATACACTTTTTAATAATATTTTGAACATTCTTTTCAGGTTTTATAAAATATATTGTAAATAAGTTTTTATTAAGATGAGAGGGTATCTTCTGTATTCTATCTTCAAGTCATCAAAATATTATTTATGAAATATAAGCGCGAGAATTTAGAAAATTTGATAAACTTGTGAACAAATCTTTTCTATAATGTAATAACGCAATGTTGTAATACAGTGTTGCCACCGTACAGTACTCGCGCAAGATATATTCTTCCATATAGTACGCAAGGTTTTAGATAAAAGTACTACATACCAAATCGCCAGTGAATTGTTAAAATAAATGGAAAGTTGTATAAATCCAAAAGCTTTTAAAAACCCATTGTAATTAGTTATTCCTCCTTTTAGACTATGTTATTACAGATGTTTTAATGTAAACTAAATTGCATTCACATGAAAACTAAATTACGCTTTTAAAATGTAATTCATGTAGTTCAAATCAAATATAGAACAGAAATGAACCGAATAAAGTAGGAACCGTTGTTATTTCTGAATTTTAAATGTAGGGGAGACATACTTTGTAGTTTTGTAGTTTAGGGAACATACTTTGTAATATAATTCTCATCTTCTGTTTTCTGTTTATCTATCTATTATATATATATATATATAACCCTACTAAATAATTTTTGAGCGTCTAATGAACTTCAATATAAGTAATATTTATCGAGGCATCAGATACAATAATAATATTATAATATTAGATCCGTGGACTTTGGAGGATATGAAAAAAATGTATTGTTGCTTTGCTTTCGTGGCAAATTATTGAGTTGATCGGCTAGGTAAGTTGTGTGTGTGTTTTTATATGTTTATTATTATTATTAAATATTTCAGCTTTTTATTTGTAACTTTTTATTTTATTGTATTTTAACGAATAATGTTTCATATTTAGAGACTATATTAAGTTGCAAAAAAAAAAAAAACAATAAAAATCTGGTGGCCTGAGAACAAGACTTTCACATACCTTTGTTGTCAAAATTAATTTAAGAATTTGTAAAAAAATTAAATGATGCAGTGATTATAAAAGGTTGAATAATTAATTACATTGAGTTTCGAAAGAAACATGTGTTTTAATAAGTAATCAATTATATTATTATCTACATCAATTACTTAATTTTATCGAATTTTAAACAGTAGCCATTACCTTTTACAATTTTTTGCATAAGATAAGATAATAATATTATAAGTTATATCATATTTCATTTATATAATATCAAGAATTTCATTAATGAAATAACTTTGCCCTTTTCACCTTTATTTGATTGAAGAATTCGTTCAACTTACATATTTTCTTGTTTTTTATCAATGCAAACCAAAATTGATATGGTTAATTTTGTTGAATCCAAATAATTAAAGAAACTTAAGAGGATGAAAATTTAGAATATCAGCATTTAAGTCCAGTCAGACTATTTCGAATGGATTGAAACCTATATTATAATAAATCCCATTAAATTCTTCATCGATATAGCGAGTCTAATAAAAATCGTTTTTTAAGGAAATCATAAAAGATGCAAAACGCATGGTATAAAGTGGCTATTCTGGTTAGCTGATTTTGATGAAAAAGTTGCTGTAACATCTCTGGTACGTACGCTTATAAAATTTAAATGTCTTATATAATTTATCATTATTGGGCTATGATAACTTTTGATTCAGGGGACTCAAAAACGCGTATTTTCGTTAATAACTGATATTACGAAAATTGTCAAGATCGCAATACTTTCCCTTACTATATATTACATCTATAGATAAGTGAAAATATGAATTGTAATGGTGATGAAAATATAAAAAATCTGGTGAGAGCAACAACACTCTTACCTCTGTTTTTAAAATAGATTAAAAAAGTTTCAAATACAGTAAGAGATAAAAATGAGTGAAACCTTTAAAGAATAAATTAAATGGAATTTCTATAGATACACGTGATTTATTAATAAATCTATTACAATATTATCTAAAATAATTATTTAGTTTTATCGGCTTTTCATCACTCTCAATTAACTTTTAAAAGCTGTGTATAAGATAATATTTTTTTTTTAAATCTTTAGCTTTTAAACGCTATACCATACATGTATATTACTGTTCTTATGTTCAAAAACAAAAAAAACTGCATTTAAAAAATATTTTTTTCAGTTTTCTCCTTTTGTTGTTTTTCAAATTCGCACAACTTACATATATAGCTGTTATTTATCAATGTTAAAAAGATAATATGGTTAATTTTATAGAATTTACAAAAATAAAGGTAGTTTAGCGAAAGAAAATTTAAAATATCGGCATTTAAGCCCTGACAGACTATTTTAATTTGAATAAAACCTAATTTATGTTAAAGCCTAATTAATTTTACATTGAAATAGCGAGTTTAATCAAAATCGTCGGAACCGTTTTTGAGAAAATCAAAAAAAAGTTCAAAATGCATAGTATAAAGTGGCTCATCTGGTAAGCTCATTTTGTTGAAAACAGATTTGTAACGTCTCGGGCGTATATTTGTCTAAAATATGAAATTTCAGTTTGATAGGACTTTTAGTTTCCGCTCGGGAGTTGCCACACACACACACACAGACCTTTTTGCGGGACTTGGTTATTTGAACTCAGGGGACCCTAAAAAGTGTATTTCCGTTGAAAACTAGAATTCGAAAATTTTCACCATTTCAATACTTCCCTTACGATATATAGTAAGTGAAAGTAAAAAAATGCTTGTTTTTAGTCTGCTTTTGATTGCTTAATTAGTTAAGTGCCTATTAAACTATTTTAGAGTTTTTTCAAGGAAAAACCAATGATAAATTAGCGATAGTTTTGTTTAAATGGGGCTCCTCCTTAAAAAATAATTAAATAAATATGTAAAGACATTTGTTCTATATTTCTGAAGTTTTAGACCCCTTCGAGTTTGACTCACCCCTTTCTTCCACCTTTACTTACCCCTTCCCCTTTAATACGACGACAAGGGACGCACCCTCATCAAATTATTCATAATTATCCCGGGAGATAATAAAGGATGTGGCTTCATTACTGCTAATACACCAGGAGGAAGGGTGCTGGCGGTGGGTTCGAGACCTGGCGGTAGCTAAGTGTTTTGACATTAGGTGACTAATACTAGCGCCCCCTGGGAAAGAGATAAATCCCTATTTGGCCCGGCAATGAGAACTCTTTTTCTCCTCACTGAGTCAGAGCTCGGTTGACTGACTGTGACACGAAAAGTCACTAAGGGTAAGTCGCTCCCTATCTCTGGGGTGGGACAACCCTTCGTTTACACAGAAAGATAAGTCGGCTCTGCTGACCATCTCATCCTTCTAAATAATAGAGATATATCATGTGTTTATATAACAATTTTTATAATTCTTTTACTTTCAAGTATCTATATAAATGAAATACACTGTACTAAGAAAAAAATTCGCGCACTTTGAAATATATATATATATATTTTTTTCTTTGAAATTAATGTGCATTACACCAATGTTTTTATTAAATGGTATTCTTTCGGGATGATTTAGATGTGAAATTAATTTTAAGAAACAAAAAATAAAGACTGATTTGGAAAAAAAAATGGAAATTTAACGAAAATTTATATTACAAAACATTTTTTTTTGTTGAATTCAACTTTTGATATCAGTCATTGCTTCCTCTTGAAAAGAAAAGCAAGCTGTTGCTATTTTGGATTAATGAAACATCTCAGCAGCTAGGCCTTATCCAGACAGACTAAGTGCAGCCTTTATTAAACCCTTATTCGACCAGTACTAACTTATGCTAGCGAGGCGTGGACCTTAACGAGTTCGGAAGAAGCAGAGCTCTTGATCTTTGAAAGAAAGATTTTGCGGCGCATATTTGGACCCATTAAAGTTGGAGATCAATGGAGAAGGCTCTACAACCGGGAACTATATGCACTATTTGGGGAAACCAATATTGTACGCTACATTAAGTGTGGTCGATTAAGATGGGCGGGCCACTTGGCAAGGATGGACGAGGAGGAAATTCCCAGGATGTTGCTGGAGGGAAAACTGGACCGCTCAAGAGGAAGTGGAAGACCTAGGCTGCGCTGGGAAGATGCTGTCGCAAAGGATGCTTGGACCCTTCTGGACGTGCGGAATTGGAAAGCAGCTGCAGAGGAACGAGCCACCTGGCGAAGGCTCATTGAGGAGGCCAAGGTTCACATCGGACTGTAGCGCCACTGTATTAGTATCATTGCTTCCTCTTGCCCAAATTACTGCCTTGAGCCTTGTAGGCATACTTTTTATAAGAATTTGTACAACATTTTGAGGGATTCCCTCCCATGCTTCCACTAAAGTAGTTCTTAGCTCCTGTAAGTTTTCAAGAGCATTAATTCTTCTTCTCACACGTCTGCCAAGTCATATCAGAGATGATCAATAGGATTTAAGGCATGACTACGAGCTGGCCATCATAAAGTCTAAATTTGTGTATCATTAAGAAATGGCTGAACACAGTTTGCAGTGTGTGAACGAGCATTATCATGCATAAAAATAGAATGCTCTCCAATAAATGCAGCAAACGGTATAACATATTGTTCAAGGATCTCTGCTGTGTACAAAACGGCATTTATTGAAGATCTGTTAAGGATCAATTTTCTTTTTCAAAGATATTCCTCCCCACATTATCACTGAACCACCCCCAAATTTCACTCTTCCAGCAATGTTACATTCAGAATAAAGCTCAACTGACCTTCGGTAAACACTAGGACGTCCATATGGATAGTAAAGTGAAAAACATGACTCATCGGAAAAAAGTGCAGTACTCCATTCATTTTCATTCCACAATATGTGCTCTGGAGCAAACTCTTAACGGCTCTTCGATGAATTACTGTTAGATGAGGATCTGTGGCTACCCTCCTGGGATGTAAGCTTATTTCAGCAAGTCTTCTTCTGACAGTTTCGGTAGTAATTGAAACATCACTAATCAACCAGAGCCTTTGAGCAGTCTCAGAAGCAGTTCAAAAGCGAATTCGAAGAGAATCAATTAAAAAAAAAACCGATCATCTCTTGCCGGGTCTTTCTTGGGTGACCCGAACCTGGCCTGCGTGTGAAGAGTCCAGTGTCACGAAAACGTTGGATGGAACTACGCACTGTGGTTTCAGGTAATTCTATTGCCCTAGCAGCGTTTCTCTGATTATGGTCATTGCATCACCTATGCTTTAACTTTTTATGGTAATGAGTTTGAACCAATCGAATATTTTTGTTTTGTCTACTTATTTATATCATACGCTTAATGAAATAATTAAGTCGTAAAAAAACAATAATAACGTTTATTAGTCCTTGGTTAGAATTTTTAACTATTAGCAGAATAAAATGTTTAATTATGTCCAATTTTAAGCATTTTGCTGTCAGAACAATTAACATTGCTGACCCTTAATGGGTAGATGCTCTGTATAAATAAATAAATAAATAAATTAACATTGCAATATTACATGAATTAGAACATTTTTCATGGAAAATAGCTGTGACACAAATCAAAATTACTCATTTTTTTGAAAATTAATATATACATATATATGTGTTTGTATTTATAAAAAGCAGATGATTTAATATAATATAATCCGCTATATGAGTTGTCTTATGTTGTGGAGACCAGAAGAGTCGTGATTATGCTAGATAACGATGAGAGTCACCGGTGAACTAATCAAGTATGTTAAGATTTATCTACCTCCAACAGGGACATGGGGGCATTAATATCCCTTAATGCGGAGCACTAACGAAGCAAGAGGTCTCTCCACACCGGTAGAATAAAAACGGATCCGACGAATAGCACCGTTATAAGACCCTTCCAACGATTAGCATATTATCGATAATATATATAATCGATATAACAAGAGAGGCGGTAGAGGGAGGCAGTATCGATAAATCTAATCCTATAGCAGTGGCCGGCAATAACACTAAGCCTATGGCTACGTGTAATTGTCCAATGAATGAGACTACAAGATTCACTGGGGCAATGCACGCTGCAATATCCACTTTATGCACCATTGCAATTATAAATCTCGTGTAATTGCGAATTTAATATGTTCATATAAGCGTATTTAGATGTATGTCAGTTTAGTATTTCATCCATCCACAAAACTTTCCTTACTACTTTGGTTTTAAGTAATGTGTACAAATTGTTTGCTGTATCTTCGATGATAATATTTTTTATTAATATTATTTTAGCTCATTTAGCTATTGGGTTGTGTCACATGAAATGTCCGTTTTTAAGGTAAAGGATTTTTATTAAAAGTACGATATGAAAACAAGATAATTTTATTCGAAGTATTTACCTTCTTTTTCTACACATTTTTCCCAACGTGACACCAACTTTTTTATCCCCGAACTAAAAAACTCTGAGCTTTGAAGTGAAACAAAATCTGAAAACGCACTTTTCACTTGATCATCGTTTTGAAAAAGTTTTCCTTTGACGAAGTCGTCTAAATTCCTGAACAGCTGGTAATATGTTGGAGACAAGTTGGGAGAATGTGGTGGGTGCGGAAGAACTCCGTAACCCAGTTCTTTCAATTTGTGCAGGGTATGTTTTGAAATATGGGGTCTTGCTGCCGCTCAGTGAGATCATGAGGTACCCAAAAATCGAGCTATTTTACTTTCCCAATACACTTAAATGTCTAGACAAGGTAGATGCGCTTGCATTTTGACTGTCTTGGTAACTGTCTGTAACTGTCATCCTCGGTGTAAGTTTTCCATGTAGTCCCAGTTGAAAACTTAGCAAACCAACGGCGAATGGTCCGTTCGTTAACACTCCCTTCCCGAAACGCCTTGCAAATATTTCTAGCGGTCTCAGTTGCTGAATAGCCGAGTTTAAACTCGTACAAAAGTATTACTCGAAAATCGCGTTTTTCCATGTTCATATTAGGAGGTATACTAAAAAGTGGGTAATTGATTGGGAAGCTAATGTTTATAATTCAAAGGTAGAAGATTAGTAACTGTTAACTTTAAATATGTTGACATTCGGAAGGAAACAACAGAGACCTGCAAAATCCTTTATGTATTTCAGGAACTATAAGAACGGACTTTTCATGTGAAACAACCCAATAAATCATTTAAATATACTTTAAATGTTCAACTGAACTGTTCAGGAGTGTTATAATTTTATGTTTAAATGGTAATATGCACAAAATACGCAGATAGCACGCAGTCCAATACACAACCGTTAATGCTGCCATTGCTCACAGATGCCTTGATGATGGCTCACAAGTTCGTGCCAAAACGTCAGCAAAATTAATTAATAATAATAGTCACACTACTAACTCACGAATATTCCTACCTATGATCATTTCAACAATCGTTCATACATCCTCAATATAGTTAAATACTCTATTAAACTAACTCCTAATACTGATCTGATGTTATTTAACTTTCGTTTCGTTTTATATTATCTTATATTGTAAATATTATAAATTTGTATTCGAATAGGGGGAAAAAAAAAATCGAAATATGTCCGAGCATTGCCAAATAAATAAAGCATTTCTCTCTCTTATATAATTGATTAGAACTATCTCTTCTATAAAAAAATTATATATTATTTCATAAAAAATTTAATACATATTTCTTGACGTTTCGAGGTACATGACACCCTCATATTCAGAAATATTATTTAAAAACTAAAAACAATAATTTAATATCAGACTTAACATTTAAATACATTAAAAATATTTTAAAGAAAATCTACAGAAGCTTGAGCCGAAACGTTGGCAAAATAAAAATATTTAAAAAAAGACTGACTCCTGATTACTCCACCTACAATAGTTTCTACAGTCGACTTAACATCCTCAATATATACCTTCAGTTGATATTAAAATCATTTTTATATTTATATATACTAACAATTTTCCATATTTAAATAATGTTTTTTTCAAATGAAACGAATTATTATTTAAAAAAAAATCTAGTAAACGTGGGTCATCTCTCGTGTGATGGCAAGAAAAACAGCCTTCTAAACCTGCAGGTGGCCCTAGGGTTTTTAAATGGGTGTAAAACATCCTTAGTTATGCCGTCCTTCGTAGGGGACATAAAATGGTGATCCAGAGTCGTGCAATCTTAGGTACTCCTTAAAGATTCCTATCCTAATAAAACCTGGATTGGCAAAATTTAGGAATCCCATTGTAGCATCGTCCGATTAGCCACTGTGGCATGAAGTGAAGTTGAATGAATAAACCAAAAATCTAGGGAGCTAGGCGTGGATTTTGATTTAAAGTAAGCTTTACTTTTTTATCTGTTTCTTCCGCAAAGGAGAAATTTTCGGGCAAACTTTGTCATTGTTAGCAATTGAAATATTCCTATTTTATATTTCACAATTCGTAATAATACTTTATATTACACAATTCGTAGTAATATTTTATATTTCGCAATTCGTAGTATGTTTTACTTACAACAATACTATCTTTTGAGGTATTATTAGCTGAACATTCCTAAATCCACTATATATGGTTCCAACAACCACGTGCAGGTTTTTCTTCCGAGGCGTCTGAAAAGAAGATTCTGGTTTAGATTATCTACTGAATTGCCGCCAAAGGGTAGTTTCTCTTCGTGTATTTTATCTTACAGCTTATTTATTAGATTTATAATCCAATGCAGTTGTAAATTTTAATATACAATTCAAAAAAAAAAGTATAATGTTTTCATTAATAAGTGTAATAGTTATTAAGGCTTTATAGTTTTATTAGTTGATATTACAATCTGTTTAATTATGATATTTATAATAGTAACAATTACATATTCATTCTACATTCACACAATTTTTACAAAGCTATAATTATAAATATAATATATATATATATATTATATATATATTTATATATATATATATATATATATATATATATATTTATATATATATATATACTATAAAAATCAATAAAATATGTACGATGTCTAGAAGTCACCCATACTTAACTACATGCCTCACACATGCAGCACATTGAGTGGAGAAGCAAGCTAGTACAAGTACTCCGAAATATATGTTTACAAGTTGTCTCGGGACCACTGCCGTTTCAAATTTTTTGGGAGATAGGAGCAAGATAGGGATTGAGCTATAGGATTAGAGTGATCGATAAGGTTCTGATAGAATTTGGAAAATTTTGATAGGATAAGGTCTAAAATAAAAGGAAAGTTTAGGGCGTGGTGTAAGGTATGGAGGACTTTGGACTGAAAAGGATTGAGTGCGTTTGATGTTGGAAAATTGGGTAGTCCCCACAGTTCAGGTCCACAGGTCCAGATAGCTTTCAGTACTGTCTTCTAAATTAACGATTTATTTTCAATATAAAGTGTAAATTTTCAGTTTAAGAGTCTGTATAGTTGGGCAAATCGTCGGTTAAGTTCTTGTCGTTCAAGTCTAGAATGCGGTTTCCAAGTTAGCTAAACATTTTACGAATTTTCGCTATAAGGGATTCGGGATTGCTGTAGCCAGACGGCACCGTATCTTTGATATGCCAGATACGGCGCTAGCTAGCCACTCTAAGTCAGTTAGGCGCTTGAACCATTCTTTTTTCTAGATCAAACACCATTTCCTTTCCTCATTAACACCTTTTATTCATGAAATCCTTGTTATTATCGTCTGCGTCCATCTGACCAGCGTCTCCCAAAAAGGGGATTACTCCCGGACCGACGCTCAGCCCCTGCTATATCATGAGATAAGAAGGCCCCTTTGATCCTGTAACTAAACATTTCCAAAACTAAATGAGAAAAGTAAACAAGAAGGGGGAGAGCGGCGTAATGAGTCCCTCAAGGCGAAACTATTTGCCCCATAGCTCCCTCTCTCTGACTCAATCTAAAGAATAAAGGGGCCTAGGAACAAACAAAGGGACCTGATACGTGTTAGTGTTGCCAAGGCAAGCAGTGGGGCTCCCTTCAAAGGAATATTATCTAATCCCAGCCAGTAGTATCAGTCCTCCTTTGCCCAAATGTCATTTAGCTATTGAAAAAAACAATCATTAGTCAGGCTGGAAACAATATTTAAAATTTTGCCGACGTTTCTGCTCAAACATGGTAGTCATTATTAAGTCAGCAAAGAATCAGAAACAAATATATTGCGATTAATAATGTTAGTGAAATTATATTTCTTAATTAGTTTTATAATGTAATTAAAATCTACAATCGGGATCACTTGTAGCTGGGTGGCTAGCATAACAGCCTCCTATGCCAAAGGTCACGGGTTCAAACCCGCAGGTGGTCCTAGGATTTTTTAATGGGAGTAAAAAATCCTTAGTTATGCCGTCCTTCGGAGGGGACGTTAAAAGATGGTCCCGAGCCTTTGCGATGTACTCGTTAAAGATTCCCTATCCTAAAAAAACCTGGATAGGTGAAATTTAGGACTCCCACTGTAGCATCGTCCGATTATCCATAGTAGCATAAAGTGACGTTAAATAAAATTATAAAATCTACACCGCATTAGACGCATCTCTATATAAATATGTTTTAAATGGTACTTTTCTTTTCTACATTATTTGACATTAAAGGGGATTTTACAAAGATAAATCATATATTTCAAGATGTTTGCGTGGAGTTTTAGGCTCCGTAGTCAGCTGCAATAACAGGATCACCCAGGAAACAAGCCAGCGTCTTATGAAGGCCAACAAATGATATTTTGGACTTAGGAAGCACTTGAGGAGTCCGAGCTGTCACTCGCCGCACAAAATCCAGCTCTACAAGACACTAATCAGGCCAGTCCTCACTTACGGATCGAAAGCCTGGACCCTGACAAGCGCCGATAATAGGAGATCTTGGTTTTCGAAAGGAAAAGTCTGCGCCGAATATTTCGTTGTATCAGAGCAGGCGAGAAATTGCTGGGCTGGCCATGTTGTCAGGATGCCACCGGATGAGATCCCGAGTAAGTTACTGGGCAGTAGGCTGCATCGGACCAGATGAAGAAGTAGGCCAAGGCTGAGATGGGAGGATGCTGTCATTCGAGGAAACTTCTTAGCGTCCGGAACTGGTAAGTGGTCGCACAAGAAAGTACATGGCGAAGGCTCATTTAGGAGACCAAGGTCCAAAATAGACTGTAGCCCCTTGGATTATTATTATTATTAAGTCGAGTTGATTTAATTTGGTTCTAACGTAGGAACATTGCATCCGAGCTTATAATTTTTCTTTCTTATTGTTTGCACATTTGATGATAACTTGTATGTTTCGGATGAAACATCGGCAATTAAACAATTAAATAATTGCTTACCAGATCAAGATAACGAGATGCTAATATGATGATATGGTTATTTTTATAAAATCTACGAATGTGTATTTCCGATGAAAACTGGAATTCAAAAATTTACATTATCACAATACTTTTCTCTACTATATGTTTCATAAATAATTAATTGAAAGTAAATGTTGTTTAACAATGATGACACGTTATACGCTCGAATAATGTCCCAGTTTAACTAATCCTGAATTATCAGCTGTTAAACTAACTTGAGAAAGACAAAAAAAAAATAAAAAAAATAAAAAAAAATAAAATAAATAAATAAAAAATAATAAAAAAATAAAGCAGAAGGAAACGATTGTGTATTTTGTTTTTCTGGTAAGTCACTTAACGCCATTTTATATTTATTTGAGTCTTAAATTTTGCTTATCAATGTTCAATTAGAACAAGGATCCCTAAAGATTATCTGACATCGCACAGATTCGAGTCCACCATTTTGCATTAATTTTGGGACGCTCTTTATTTATCTTGCAATGATTTATATAGAAGATAACTTACTTTACTTTTTTAAAACTGTCGATTATATTTACATAAATTTGATACTGAATATGCCATATCTTAAGAGTACCCGAGTCAAGTATCGAGGTACTTGGAGCTGTCAGGGCGGATAAATGGCACTACTTCACACCTTCATCAATTGATCGTCATAGCTGGGGGGTCACCTTAGATTTCGACAATGCTCTGGATTGAGCTGGTAGCAGGACGTAAGAGGGGATATAACGACAGGCTGTTAAGTGGCGAGGCCCCAACAAGGGCCAACACCTCACAACCCTATCGCCTTACCCCCATTGTCTCGCTCAAAATATTGTGAGAGTTCCATTGAGCGACCCTCCGTACGCCGGGATCCAACCCTTTTTTTACCCGAGCCCTTCTCAAAGGGAGCCAGATCTCGGGTTCCCTTGTCAGAATGACCTCACGCCTAACGAGGAGCGACAACCTCCCGCCCCGTATCTTTTCTCACCATCTAGGGCGGGATGGTCGTCCGGTACAGAGAAAACCAGAGGGAAAAAAAATCCTATCGTTGATATGACTTGCACTACCCTCAGGATGTAAGCTGTCGTAACAGAAGTGATGGATGAAAGGGGTTTATTACCAATATACAAATACCACTTCCTAAATCTTCTTTGGCTCGCTCCAAGTACGACATGACAATGCCTAATCATCTCAGAAGTAAGGTAGTTGAATGGGTAGAATTGAATTGGAATAAAGTGCACCTAACCAAAAAAAAAAAAAAAAAATCCTCACTACCCGGATATAATGGTATTAAAAACAATGATTTATAAATACATAAAGTAGACTCGTTCCTGTATCCCTGCATCGCACGCATTTGAATGGGGTGTCAGTTTCTGTTTCAATTTAGTTTTCATTGGAATTCCTTTATTTTATAATGAAACATCTGTTTTTATGAAATAATTTGAAAGTTGAAGTAATTATTAACAATGTTATTTTTTTGGATTAGTAACAACTTTCCATTCATTTTAGCAACTTATTTATGATTCTGTACGTAATATTTTTTTGGCTAGGGCATATAATACGTATACCTTGGGAATATATTTTTATCTATCTAAAATCTTTGTCAAGGACCTAATTGGTGGAAGACAGTGTCTAAGGTAGCAGGGCGAAATGGAGAACGTGTTAAAGAAGATTAACAGGAGTATATGGTGTATGCTTGCCAGCCATATTAAGGAATGGAAAATAATTGTACGAGAGGACCAGGTTCATGCGGTCAGTTGCGCCAAAAAAAAAATTTGGTGAACGCAACACACTTCTTTTACTTACCTCCGTTGTGAAAATCAATTTAAGAATTTTTAAATACATTTAAAGATACAAATAAATTGTTAAAGAATTGATTATTTTGAATTTCAATAGATATTTTATATTACTATTCTTGTGTTCAAAAACACGAAAATTGTATAAAAAAATATTTTTGCACATTTCTCCTTTAATTGTTTATCAAATTTGCTCAACTTGCATATGTACCCATTATTTATAAATGCTAATATGTTGATATTCCAATTTTTTGAAATCTACAAAATTAAAGGTACTTTAGAGGAAGAAAATTTTAAAATATCGGCATTTAAGCCCTGTCAGAATATTTTAATCAGAATGAAACCTACGTAATATTAAAGCTGATTAAATTTTACATCGATATATAGGGTTTAATCAAAATCGTTATAGCCGTTTCCGCCCAGGAGTTACCACACACACACACACACACACACACACACACAGACCTTTTTGCGGGACTTGGTTATTTGGACTCAGGGGACCCTGAAACGTGTATTTCCGTTGAAAACTGGAATTTGAAAATTTTCACGATCGCAATACTTTCCCTTACTGTAAATAGTAAGTGAAAGTAAAAAAAGAAACAGCTGGACGCCTGTGAAAGTAAAAAGGCAAGTGTCTAACTTAAAATTCTCGTAAAAGACTGAAACTAGAATAAACTGCTCGACATTTGCTACTTCAACATAAACTTGACAAACGCTGTAACTTTTAACTTAACCTTAAAGGCTCATTTACATAAGTATAATAAAGGACTGCTTGGACTTATGTGGGTGAACTTTATGATTTTGCCAAACTATCGAATACTTTTCCAATAAAATCCTGTAAAAGACCTTAATGCTCTGCTTGTTGCCGATTCGGTCTGAACCAAAGAACTTTAATTTCTGACAAATAAAAGGAATTACGTTTCTCTTGTAATCGACCCTGGTAATGCTCCGAGGGGTATGAAAAGATACCTTCTGATTTGGAATTGATGTTAATGAATATTTTGTTCACATGAACATCACTACTTTTTCATTGTTACTGAATCTATTAATTTCTTATTAAGAATTAAATTTTAATATATATTTTCAATTTTATTTCGTAACATAAAGGCTTTTCAACCATAAAGGTTATTTTAGCCCAAAACTAATAATACCAATACAATATTTTAAGTTAAATACAACAATTAAAAAAAAAAAAATTGTTGCATTGAAGACAGATTTCTTCAGATTTGAATGTAATGGTTTTGTTTTTTTAATACAGCTATATATGATCTGGACGGGCAACTATCAATTGGCTGACGGTTTTTAATTTCTTTATATGGGCTTTAAGATAAATAAGTTATATTTGTAAAAGTTTTACTGGATTCTCTGAGTTGGTCTTTCCATGCTCAAATATAAAAGGTATTTGAAATCATGAAGATCAATTGAAAATTTTGAGTATCTGGTAAATATTTTAGTCGAAAACTGCTCGCTGTTTCTTGTCAGTTAGTGAAGACTCCACGTCAGTCCTACGTCATGTTGGAGTACCTGCCAGCGGATCTGTTCAATAGAGATAAGTGAAATATTACGTATTAACACAGCGTGGATCAGGCAAATACATCTTGTTGTTACGGATTTGTAAGCAATCTTTGAATGAACGAATGTACTAGAGGATGAAGAAAAAAAAGATAAATAAATTAAAAAATAAAAAAGGACAATTTATTAATGAAAAGAGAGCGTAATTAAACCCTGTTTGTAAGTGTGGTATATTAGGTGTAAAGAATGTTGCGAGGTAAAGTATTAGCAAGGGGTAAAGGATGAAGCTTGTTATTTTTTAGAAGGGAGGGGGCGCACTGAAAAAAATTGCATTGGGGTGCATTTATACACAGCAAGGTAAGGTTTAGCTTTATGTTTCACACAGGTCTGTACATAAAATAAAGAAACAAAGAAAAAACATAATTATAATACATTAAAAATAAATTAAATACCCTGAAAATTATGAAACAATAGTTTATCATTTCTATAAATATGACGAAATTGGAAACGGCTTCCAGAACTTTGTCTATCTAATATATAACCACCGATTTACATTATTGTTTGTCTAATATGTAACATTTTAGCTATACCTTTACTAATTTCTGGACCTACTGACTTGAACTTTAGGGGACAGCAAAACGTTCTAACATCAAACGCATTTAATCCTTTCAACCTAAAGTCCTCTGAACAATAGTAAATGTTCTTTATCATATCGCCAACCATGCCTTACAACACGACCTAATTATTCCATTTATTATATTTCTTATTCCATCAAAATACCCCAAATTCCATCATAACCTTATCCATCACCCCGATCCTCTAGCTCAATCCCTTTCCAGCTCCATACACCCTTAGTACCCTCCTAGAAAGTTAAAACGACAGTGGCCCCGCGACCTCTTGTAAATGTGTATATATTGGAGTTCTAGCACTGGCTAGATTCTCCACTCAATGTGCTGTATGTATGACGTGTATGAGTGATTTCTAGACTTTTTATATATTTTATTGATTCATTATTGTATATATATATATTATATATATTATAATATATATTATTAATATATATTATTGATCTTACTATGTAATTATTATATGAATGTTATCTTTCACCATATGTTAATGTCCAAATTAGGACAGATTGTAATAATAATAATAGCTTAGCGAACTCGAAGGTTCGATGCCGATACACCAAAGTCGCCAACACAGACCCGTCCAATGTTCACCATTCAAGCCCAAGCCCCCGAGATCAGCCCTAAAGCCAGATTGTAATATTACTCAATAAAAAAATTGTTTAACGAATTATTATTATTTATTTATTTATTATATTAAATTATTGTTTTTATTTTATTTGTTTTCATCGTGAAAAAATAAATAATCATTACATCTATATATTCTAAACCACGGAAGATCTCATATAATTATTAAGGTAGATTTCGGGCTGAATAAATTCTTCCATAAATACTCAATTTTTATTTCATCAGCATGACGTTTCGTGCTATTCACCCATCTTCAGAAGTCTTGTTATATATTTAGAACTCCCAGCATTTTCACTAATACACACATTTTACTAGGTAAATTAGTAAAAATGATGTCAATATTTAAAAATATCAGATCTGAGTATTGCTCTATTCAGCTCGAAATCTACCTTCATAAATAATCATATTGTTTTTTTCTTTAAGTTGTGATGGCTAGAATAACCGTAGCAGTTCTTTGCCCTTTTAATTTAAACAAAAACAACAAATTCGTGTTCTACATGTATTGAAAGTATTGAGAGATCGATAACAAATTTTCACTGTTGAAAATACTAAACCAAATTGTAGGTGTAAAAAAATACGAAAGATATGTAAATATTGTATTAAAAAAAAAGAAGAAGATTTGAATGGATTTCCCGATATTTCCCTTTCTAATATTTGGCCCCCGAACGGGTATCAAACCTTAGGAAGGGCACTTCAGCGATTGCTATTGCCCTCAACATTCTCAACTCTTATTTGCCGCAACATGAGAAGATTACACGTCGGTAATAATTTCCCCCGCTCTCAAAAGCCTTGAGAAAAATGGAATCACTTTGGAGTATTGGTTTCCATTTCGCAAATAGCGAGGAAGGTTTTCATCCGCCTCTTCGGAACGATTACTCCTTTCACGGTCAGTTTTTCAAAGGAACCCTCTCCATTATTAGCTGTTAATTACGTCTTTTCAAAATATCAATTAAGGAATGGTAGAGAATTTTCTTTCTAGTCTTACAGTTGCCAATATCAGTAGGTACAACATATAAATTTACCGATATTTTTACAACAATTTGATCATTACTGCAATCAAAAATAAAACCTATTCAACAAACGACCTTAAAACGAGACTTATAGTACAGTCAAATTAGTTAAAAAACAGGCCAAACCCAAACACCCAAAAGAAAAAGCTGAAACCTGTCAGTAATTGTTCAGTAGCCTTTCCTTATTAACAGGTAAAAAGTCCCACAGTTTTTCTGGTCGGGTTTTGTCGGGGGAGAGGGAGAATCGGAAAAAAATTACTTTTTTTTTCAGTTTTTTTCTAAATATGTTAAAACGTATTGACTTTATCATAATTGTTATCCAATACCAAATTGAAGTACTTAAAATATCTTCAAAAATGAGTATATAAAGGTTTTTTCTAAAATGAATAGTTACGGAGATAATGTAGGGGTTTTTGGTTATGACGTCCTTCAGGAACAAAAAAACACTCTCCAACCTATGAAGGGTAAAGAGATTCGTACTATTTCATGATCAACAACCGTGCGAGAAGGCGATGAGTCGCAAATCACGCCCAGCCGCAAGGTTTTTCTTGATGTTTAGGTACCCTCTTTATAGGAGGTGGATGTGCCACAGGAGGGTCTGCTGAAATAACAGAATAAGTAATTCTACCTCAGCCGGAGTTCGGATGACATGTGCTCTATTGACTTTACCATTCCGCTCAGATTAAATCGTACAAAAGGGACGTAAAATGGTGGTTCTAAACCTGTGCGATGTCAGGTGCTCGCTAAAGATCTCGAAAAAAAAAAGACGTTTCGGACTTAAATTCAGTCAGACCTTCGAAACCTAGGTAGAAATGTGAAAATGAGCTTTACTGGCTCACAAACTATCATTCAGCGGTGCATATTGTGCATTAACCGTAAATAATTTTATACTGCGGGACAATTGACACAATCCTTAAGGGTTTTTATTAATTTATTGAGTTTTAATGCCATGTAGGTATCATTACGAGTGAAAAAGTTTGACAGGGCCCAAATGTCGATATTTTAAATTTTCTTTTTCTAAAGTTGCTTTAGCTTTGTATATTCTGAAAAATAAACCATATCGTCTAATTAGCGTGCCTGAAATGCGGCTAAATTAAAAGTTAAACGAATTTGGTAACAAACTTTTTTTTTTCAACAATTTTTATTGAGTAAAATTACAATCTGTCCAATTTGGACATTAATAGTAGTGCTGAAAGATATCATACATACTACATTCATACAATATTTACACGGCATAAAATTACAATAAAATATATACACAATAATGAATCAATACAATAGTCAAGAATTCACTTATACCTACCTACCTATATAACATACACACATTCATACATACATCACATTGAGTGGTACATATACTAAAATTGGTAGCAAACTAAAGGAGTAAAGAGAAAAAATAATTATTTACGTGTTTTATTGTTTTGAGCATAAGAACAGTAATATAGATGTATCATATACCGTTGGAAAGCTAAAGATTTCAGAAAAAATAATATACACGTACAAACAATATAAAATGTCATGGAGAGTGATGAAAAGCGGATAAACAGTTCTACATACAAAATTTAAATTGTTGTATTATTTAATATAAAACCCATGTTTCCAGCAAAACTGAATGTAATGCTCTAAAGTCCTAATATATATTTTTGGTTTGATATTTTTGAATAGGTAACCCTTTTTAATGAAAAAGCACTATTAATAAAATAAGATATGCGAAGGTTAAAAGAATTGTAAAATGTACAATAATATCATACAAATATTATTTTACAGATACTTGAGGATGGACCTAGGAGGTTGAAACGTTCCAAGTTACGAAAATAAATTAACTTCTTTTGGAAATGGCCAACAAATATATCTTACAACAATTTTACTTTATTTTATATTTCTTTTATTGATTCGATTTATCAATTTTTCGGTTTATTATTTTCAATAATAAACCTTTTTAACTGACCAAAAAAAAAAAAAAAAATTGCCCCTTAAAAATTTTAAAACTTGCGTTTCATGATGGGTATAACCGAAATAAAGGAATAAAAAATCCGTGTCTCCTAATTAATTAATATATACCCAATTTTCGCTCTTAGTGCTATCTCATGGAAAATTAAATTTTCTACAAAAATGAAAAAATAATTATTGCCATTCATTCAGAACTTATAAACCATCGTGTAATAATTTGCAGTGGTATATTTTTTCTATTGAACAGTATTTATTTAATTGATAGAATAAAATAAAATATTTTTATAGTATCTCAAGTCCTCTTGGAAGAACCCGGCAGTAGAGTCATATTCCTTCAAACAATCGAGCCAAAGAAGTATTTCATGGGATATTACTCCTGAGGAAAAAGGAAGGGATGGGAAGGACCTCTTCAAGTAGCAGAGATCTGAAATAAAGGGCTAAAGTGGAGGAGACGTTTCCAGCGTTATGCACCAATCGCAATTCTCCTTCCTGACAGCCTCCTCCCCCTCAATATAGCTCGCTGGAGAACATTGACAAATACTGGAGTCTCCAGCCCTTAATCTCCACCTGACAAGGAGGCTTCTCCGGGCCGCAGAAATTTGAATCAGTCATTCCCGAAGGGCCTGTAAGATCACTTGGCCCACCTTCCCTTCTCAATTAAATAAAACCATACTGAGAGAATTATCGCTCAATATAACAATAAAGTCGGTTTAAAGGGGTATGTTTATTTATTTATTTGTCTTTTGAATTCACACATATAAATACGAGGCATATTTTTTAAGTAAGTACCGATTTGGAATAAAAAAAAAGACGTGCAATGATATCGCAATAATTTTATTTTTACATGAAAGCCTGTACCTTAATCTACTTTTCTACATAATTTCCTTGAATTTTGAGGCACTTGTCATAACGCGGCACCAGTTTTTGAATACCCTCCTCAAAAAATTCTGACGCCTGACTTGTTAACCACTGCATCACAAATGTTTGAAGAAGCCGATAAATGCTGAAATAAAAGTCCCCCACAGCACCGAGTCTCGAACTCGTAATGTTTTGGGTTTCAAATTAATCGGTCCTCTGTGTTGCTAGGCAACGTGCGCTAAACCGCTCAGCTACCCCGCCCCTAGAAGACGCCGACCGCCCAGGTGTTTCTTCAAGTGCAGGAACAAATGGTAGTCGCTGGGCGCCAGATCAGGGCTGTATGGAGGATGATCTAGAGTTTCCATCAAAGTCAAGATAAGAGTGCTAGAGAAGAACAAATATGTAATTTAAATATATATATATATATATATAAACTGATAATAAAACTTGGGGTATTTTAACTTTGAATGATTTTAGTTCTAATTCAAATAGCCTAGTTCCCTTGCTTGTTTCCGAGAGCCATCCATCCAATTGGCTTACTTAATTAAAGTTAATTTTGGGTTGACTCTTATAGTGGCATTCTAGAATTTTCAAAAAACATATTTTTATCTGGAGTCTTAAATGGATATACATATTTAAAATAATGTATTCTATTTTAATTAATTTGTTTTATTGTATGAATGAGATCCTGTAGCACTATTATTATTGTCTATTATGACAAATTGTAATATATACGAATAAAAAAAAAAAAATTGTTTAATCATTGTTCCTCATCATTTGTGAAAAATATATCACCAATAGACAAAATGTCCAAGAAACGATGAATATACAATATGGGTCATAATTTATTGAACGTCGGGTGTATAAATTATTTTAGTATAAAAAACCGTTATAAGTTATTTTTTTTTAAAAACATTTTGTGCTCTTTCACCACTATTTTATCACTTTCACTGATTTCAGGTGTTGAAATGTATTTTAAATGGTTATAATAATTTATAAAAGTAAAAAAACCAAAAAAAAAAACCGAAACATGTATTTTAGATTATTTAGATTACATTTGTCAGATTATTTACTAACAATTGAAATTAGTATGTAAAAAAATCACTTACTTTCTTCCGCTTTTCATCATTCTTATTTACTTTCTTCAACATTGTATACAAGATGACATCTTTTTCTAAAATATCTAGTTTACCAACAGTATATTATGTACCCATATTATTATTCAAGTGTGAATGAAAACAAAAAAAAATGGCCTAAACGAATATGTTTGCTCTTTTCTCCTTTAGTTTTTTTTTAAATTCGTCTATCTATCTGTTTTTCACTTATTTTAACCAGATTAAATGTTATTTATTTATTTTTATTATAAAAAATATATCTTTAAGGCAGTAAATTGAAAATCTTAGACGAGTTTAATCAATATAGTTTAAACCGTTTTTAAAAAAATTATAAATATGTGCAAAATGGTATACAGTCTGCTTCGCCGCTGTCGTTGAAAAATATGTTCGTTACTGATTACACTATTAATTTTAATCGCGCTCGCTCAAAAATAGTTTTATGAAATGGAAAAGGTTGAATTTGACTTGGAAAAGGTTGAATTTGACTTGGAAAAGGTTGAATTTGACTTGGAAATGCTATAATTCATTCGTTCTTATTATATTTCCGAACATGCATATTTTAGGTTCTTAATTAATGAAATTGCAAATTTTTTCCAGTATATAATTTTTTTTTTTTAATTTCTTTATTGAGATATATTACAATTTGTTTCTATATAAACATTAGTAATAGTGATATGAGATCACAATTTATAAAATAAACTTATAAAATTTACATCTTGCTAAAGCAATACATTTTGTTTGTTGAAATCTCCCCAAAACGTTTTTTCTTTTATCTTCATCCTAATTGTTTGTGCAAGCGACGGCAATTTTTGTTTTCGAAATTTTTTTCACGTACAATATTTCCAGTTTGTGGTATATCTTTTTTCTGAATTCCCTTTAAATGTTGGCATTTTATTTATGTATGATTCATCAATCTTTTCTCCATTGTTATTCTTATCTTCATTCCCTGAAGACGAATATTGCCCTATAATTCTGTATCTTTTTCAATTTTTTTTTTAATCATTAGTTAATATTTCTTATTCACTATCTGGACTAATATAAAATATTAAATTTCATGTATTATATTATTTTAACGTACTAGTGATTTAACTAACGCTATAGTCCAAAATCTAAGGTTGATTTTGTAAATAATAATTAACTAAAATGAACTTAATTACTGCTTTCCGACATTATCAATGGTAAATATCTTGATTTTAGTGCTAATGGAGTTAGGCCACTTTCAAACTACACAGTTCGATTATTTAAAGTCTAAAAACTTATGTGTCAAGAATCATCGTATTTCCTCAGATTATAAGCAACCTAAAATACTTTACTAATAAATGTCATGAAGTTATACATGTGACCATTCTAACCGGAAAATTTTTATAATTGATTTAGGCCAACTCAAAATCAAAATAAACAGTTCAAATATATGATTTTTATAAATTTTAAAATACCTCTAGAATAAATGAATAAGTCGAATTCTCGAATATGTTGAACTATTCCCACGCCGACGAAGTAATACGGTCATATTGTCAATGATAAATCAAATTTTTCCAATTTTTTCTCTTCAATTTAGGGTAAAGAGCGTTGCAGGCGCTAGGCGGAAATTGGATTCGCGGACTACTTTTCCCAGGATTGAATTTCAAAAGGTTCAACTGCTCCAGGCCCGTATGATTGCTTCTCCAATGGATATCTCCGCTGAATCAAGAATTATGGAACTGCCGAAGGAAAATACCGTACTCCTTGCTTCGCCTGCACCACCGCTCGTAGCTGAGTTAGGCGACCTTATGAGTCAGGGATGAAAACATAAAAAGCTTTTGGTGTGCGAGCTTCTTTTTCTCAATTCTACATAAAATTGTTTATTCTACCCTAATTATTGCTAAAACAACTTATGTAATAAATATTTTTTTAAATATTATAGTATTACGGTAAGATGGTCAAAGCCATGATGGGATAAGTACAATAATTTTTATATCTGTCAATTTTTCAGACTAGATTTGAACCTTGAAAAATTGATTAGCAAACTTCCAATGTAAATTATACCTAAACCATAAATAATATTTCTATTGCTATGCATCTGAAAGAAAGTGGGGAACGGTGAAGAAGAAAAAAAAGGAAGAGAGAAAATAAATAAAGATTTTTTTTTTTTTAAAGAATAGAAAAGGAAAAAAAAATGTATTTATAGTTAAATTATAATGTTGAGAATATTACTATAGGAAAGAAGTGTTATGCTGTGTTATAGTGACCCAATTAAGTTTTGAAGCATCAATATGTTTAGTTTTTTTTATAAATGAAGTCTATTTTACTCTCTTCTTTAAACCATACAGATTTTATTTCACATTTTCTTTAATTATTATTTATATCGCAATAATTATTTTCAATTTAATTTTTTGTTGTAAGAGAACTATTAAAAAAGTTAATACGTGAATCTGAATCTTTTAATATTCTTATTGCCTAATAACAATTATAAAAAAAGCTATCTATAGGCCAGTTAAGAAGTAGAGTTTGCAAACCATTATGGATATAATTTGACATAATTTTTATATGAATATTGTTGCTTATTTGTTAAATGTCACTTTACGGTATTGTAGATAATTGGACGATCTTAGCGCAATTTGCCTAGTTAAGCGAGACATCACACCACAGGTGATCTCCCAATTTTAGAAATTATAATCATTTAAAAAGTTTAATCTCATTAATTTTTCAAAATTTCATGTTAAAGCCATTATCGTAACAACTTTGTAACAAAACAAACTAAATAATAATATAAATGTTAAGTTTTATTTATTAATGAGCTTAATATATCACAGAGTAGATATTAACTAGGGCTAACTATATTTACGATCTCCCCAGATTTCCTTTGACTAGACTTACTCTAATAATCTAACCACAAGATCTAAACCCACCGATATATATATATATATATATATATATATATATATATATATATATATATATATATATATATATATATATATAAACACCTTCTCATAGATCTACCTTCTCCAAAAAGTCTTTTAACATCCGTGCTACCACACTTTGGAATTCTTTGCTCATCTCTCTTCGTAAACTATCATTCCTAACAATGATAAAACCCCATTTATTTATCCAACTTATCAATGAACAATCTTTACTATAGGTAGCGAAATTAATTTGAAGCTATAATCCTTTATTTAGTTTGACTTTACATATTTCATGAGCATTAGTAGGATAGGCTATTATGTATATAAGTGAAGCAAGACAAACTAGATTTGTTCTGTTCATTGTTATTTATACTTAGGAGAAAAAATATCTTATATTAAAAATAAAAAAATCTATGGTTTAAAAATGATGATAAACTCTACATAGTATTTGAATGTTCTTATTGGGTTGTTTCACAAGAAATGTCCGTTTTTATAGTTTCTGAAATACATAAAGGATTTTTCAGGTCTCTGTTGTTTTCTTCCGAATGTTTACATATATTTATTTATTTATTTATTTCTTAGGGTTTTTCAACCACAAGGGTCATTTGCACCCAATTTTACAATTTCAGTTCATGCATTGCTAATTAAAAGTTGCAATTTAAGTTTTTTGAAATATTTTTGTTGATTTCAAAAATAATATCAACTTCTTAATTTGCTCTTCTGCCTGGAATATTTCCTCATGTCCATTTCCTGACAAATGATTTTGTCGTTCATTCTCGTATGCATAGCATTCAGTGATTATATGATTGACTGTAAGAGCTACTCCGCACGAAATACACTGAGGCGCGGGTTTTTTTTCCATTAAATATTGATGGGTGAGACGAGTATGCCCAATCCTTAAACGAGCCAAAACGACTTCTTCCTTAGTTTACATATATAAACTAAACAGTTACAAATCCTCTACCTTTGTATTATAAACATTAGCTTCCAAATCAATTACCCAATTTTTAGTATACCTCCAAATATGAACATGGAAACGCGATATATTTTTTTTTTATTTTTTTTTTATTCGTATATATTACAATTTGTCATAATAGACAATAATAATAGTGCTACATGATTTCATTCATACAATATTTACAATATAAACAAATGGAAAGTCAAGTTACATAAAATAAAATCAAAATAAATAAACGTATACAATAACAAAATTTGTAGACAAAATAAACACAAATCACGCGATATTAGAGTAATATTTTTGTACGAGTTTAAACTCGGCTATTCAGCAACTGAGACCGCTAGAAATATATGCAAGGCGTTTCGGGAAGGGATTGTTAATGAACGGACCATTCGCCGTTAGTTTGCTAAGTTTTCAGTTGGGGATACCGACTTGGAAAACTTGCCCCGAGGAAGACCTCCGTCCGTAATACACAACGATGTCCTCAAAAATACAGTAGAAGGAAACCCCTTCCAAACAGTAAAAAGACTCTAAGCACAACTAAATGCAAGTGCATCTACCTTTCCATACATTGAAAGTGTATTGGGAAAGTAAAAAAGCTCGATACATGGGTACCTCATGATCTAACTGAGCGTCAGCAAGACCCCATGTTTCAAAACATGCCGTGCAAAAATTGAAAAAACTGGGCTAAGAAGTTCTTCCGCACCCACCATATTCTCCCGACTTGTCTCAAACAGATTACCACCTGTTCAGGAATTTAGACAACTTCGTCAAAGAAAAACTTTTCGAAAATGATGATCAAGTGAAAAGTGCGTTTTCAGATTTTGTTTCACTTCAAAGCTCAGAGTTTTTCAGTTCGGGGATAAAAAGTTGGCATCACGTTAGGAAAAATGTGTAGAAAAAGAATGTAAATACTTCGAATAATATTATCTTGTTTTCATATCGTATTTTTAATAAAAATCCTTACCTTAAAAACGGTCATTTCATGTGACACAACCCATTGTTATAACAATACTAGCCTTATATTGTTGAAAGTAGTGGCTCATTTGTTCTCTGAAACCAAAGAAGACTCAATACGTCATAGATAAGTGGGTGACTATATCTCCAAAAGAACTCTAAATATTTGAGCGGTTCGACAGCTCCGGTGGGACAAAGTGTCACTTAAGAGATTAGATAAAGTCATGGAGGCTTTACCTGTGCGATAGTGGGAAGGTCCTAACGTTATTTATGGCCCGTATATCAATACACCTGGCTCCAGTTTATTGTAAATATTATACCATACTGAGTATTTATTTATTTAAACAGCGTGCTCTAGTGGAATGAGCACTTGACTACTGTTCTTATAGGCCCAGGTTCGAGTCCCGGCTGTGGCGACCATGTGATAGGGAGATTCTCCCGCGATACCCCCGGTCTTAACAGGGGGTACCCGTAAATTAATAATAATAATAATGATAATTTTTTTATTTATTCTGGGACAAGTCCCTTCAGAATAATATTACAGTAAAACAAAATTACAGCTTCAGTGTCTTAGAGTATAGACCAAAATAAAAAAAAAAAAAACAATAAAAAAAAACAGAAATAACAAGAAAATGAATAATAGTAATAAATGAATAGGTGGCTTCTTAAAATAATTTAGGAAAACAAACAAAACCAATTTGACAAGAATAAAAAAAAAATAAAAATATGTTTATACATAAAGTGTGAAATAAATTTAAAATGCTTGTGAAATAATATTCATTAATCTTTAAGTAAAATATGGTAAATTGTCGTTTCTCTTTGCTCCATTTACCGAGTTTTATTGAAATTTGCAAGTCAGTCGGGATCATTTGAAAACTGGGCAGACAGGAAGTGTTTGAAAAAACGGGATTTAAAGGTCGGAAGAGTATTGGAATGACGGATATCAGAAGAAATAGAATTCTACACAGACGAGGATCGGATAAGGAACGATCTGTCGAAAGGTGCGGTTCGATGAGGCGTTATATACAGGTCTGAAGGCCGCGAACGAGTGTGGCGAGAGTGGACTGAGGATTTAAATGAGAATATATCTGAGATATACGATGGACGTTGAGATCAGAGAACTTGGAAGAGAAAGGATGCCAGGAAGTACTTAGAACGGTAGGAAGGGTAAAGCCTATTTAACTCCTCGTAGAATCAGGTTACAGAGGTGTCTCTGGATATCCCAAAGATGAAACGTATCAGGCGATTAGGGAAGAAACTTGCGGTTAAGCGTAATCTCCTTGCATAACTGTTGGACAAAGAAGCAGTAGAAATCTCTACGTGTACAGAAGCACAGACCATATTCTTGACAAAAAAAAATATATTTATAATCATTTTAAAAAACAATAATTCTTCATCGTTAGTGTTACTGTTCAGTTTATTTTAATATTGCTAATCGGAAACTGAAAATGCTAAGGTGTGTCAAAAAATTATACATTTTGTAAAATCATGTGTTAGTTTACTTTTAGGCGATGTAATTTCGGTGTTAATCTATACTAATATTATAAAGCTGAAGAATTTGTTTGTTTGTTTGTTTGAACGCGCTAATCTCAGAAACTACTGGGTCAAATTGAAAAATTCTTTTTGGGTTGGATAGCCCATTTATCGAGGAAGGCTATAGGCTATATAACATCACATTGCGAAGAATCAGTGGAAAATCTAGGAAAAAACTGAGAAAATTGATCTCGAATCCCAACGATTCCAAATGATTTACCTTTTAATTTTAAAATAATTCAGTTTCCCGTTAAGTTATCTTTTGTCGTAACAATTAATAAATCACATGGGCAACCATTTAAACACATAGGAATCGATTTACGTCAAGAACGGGTTGCGGAAAAAATCAGTATGTTCTTCTGCCACAAGAAAATAAAACCAAGAATATCATTTAAGCAGAAATACTTTTAAATATTGGGTCGTCCGAAAAGTTGGTAGAGGTTTTTAAAATAAAATTTACCTTCTGTTTTTTCTACTAAAAATGAATCACGAGGCTAATGTTTATTTATATACCTTGCCTGCAAATCGACCGTTTTTGATCATCTAAAGAAGGCCGGGTACGTCTGTCATTACGACGTTTCGATTCTCCATGAGCTCAGTGAAAGGAATCTTTTTGAAAGGATTTCATGTTGTGTGATTTGCTGCTAAAAAAAAAATGAGGAGGATCCATTTTTGAAACGAGTTGTTACTGGGGACGAAAAATGGATTCTCTACGTCAAAACCAGCCGAAAAAAATCTTGGTGGTTGCCTGGAACGACGCCGCTTGCAACACCCAAGGCCAGCTTGCATCCAAGAAAGGTGATACTCAGTTTTTGGTGGGATTGGAAAGGACCCATAGATTTTAAGCTCCTTCTACAAAAAAAAAAAAATAAAATAAAAAAAAATAAATAAATAAATAAAAAAAAAAAAAAATCAGGATGAAGGACAGTGATTTTTGGAAAAAAAGGATACTGGATCTTTCAAGCAGTTGTGAAAGAGTAATCGCTAACGGTGGCAACTATTTTGTAGATTAAATAAACAAAGTTCAAGCTGTTCAATTTTAATTGTTGTCCAAATTTTTCTACGAACTTTCCGGACAACCCAATAAATTCTTTTAAAAACGTCTTAATAGCGATCATAATAACTGAAATTGACGCAGACGAAGTCGCGCGCAACAGCTAGTGTTAAATAATTCCTGAAATGTTTGACAAATTTCATTTATTGCAATATCTGTTCGGAGTCATTGTTCCAAATTTCGTGATTTTTTAAAATTATTTTTGTGAGTCCTAGCTATTTAAATTGAAATGCAATATGTATTTTATTTTTTTATTTTTACTATACAATACAAAATAAGATAAACAGTAATTACTCACTTCGTTCAGATGAAGCACTTCAACAGTCGCTCATAACTTGATTCCTCTGTAACAAAAGGAGAATTCAATATTAATATATGTAATAAAAAATAAATAGTAATAAAATGCAATACAATTAAAATAATAATAGAAAATATGTAAAATATTTTTACAGTAACTAAATTGTTGATCACTGGTTATTATAACTTATCACAATTTTTTTTTGTAAGAAAACTCTCCTAATATTGGGTTGATGCAAAATTAATGCAGGTTTTTAGTAGGTATTGTAAATACGCCATATCTTTACTTTAACCATATATATTTAATCAAAATAATTTCCATCTGAATCAATGCACTTTTGCCAACGTTCAACAAGCTTTCTTATTCCACCAGAAAAAAAATCCGAATCCCTGGACTCAATGAAATCACGAAAAGAATTTTCAATGTCGTCCTGGTTTTGAAAATTTTTCTCCCTCAAAAAGTTGTCAAGATGCCTGAAAAAGTGGAAGTCTGTAGGAGAGAGGTCAGGTGAATAAGACGGATGTTGGAGAACTTCGTAGCCCAACTCGTGCAGTCGTCGAAGCGTTGGTTGTGCAACGTGTGGTCTGGCGTTACTACTGGCACCCACTTGGCCAAGTTTTTTACCTTACCAATTGCTTCCAAGTGGCGTACAACTGTGGATTGGTTCACACCGAGTTCCGCCGCCATTTCTCGTGTGGTTTTGGTTGGGTCTTCTTCCACTTTTGACCTCAGCTGGTCGTTGTCCAGAGCAAGATGACGGCCCCGACCTTCCTTGTCTTCGAGGTCGAAATCTCCTCTGCGAAACTTCTGGAACCAACGCTGCACCGTGCACTCATTAATAGCCCCCTGACCCCACACTTCATTAATATTACGAGCCGTTTGCGCTGCGCCCTAATTTAAATTCGTAAAAATAAATTTGACGAAAATCGCACTTTGACATTTTCGATTCAAGACCTTTGAACACACTGAACAAAACGATTTTACTAAACAAATTCATGGTGAAAGAGAGGGTATTAGATAAGGTTTGTTTTGGTATAATAATGATCAATGTTAGGATTAGCTTTGTTTACACAATTGGAATTAAGATATTGCAATAGAGGAAACCTGCATTAATTTCGCACCAGCCCAATAATTAATAAATTTAAATTTATGTGCTTCTTACTTGGCAAACGATCAAAACTCCCTTTATACTTCAAAAAACTCATTTACACAACCATTATTAGACCTATCTGGACTTATAGCATAGAGCTATGGGGCTGCACTAAACCATCGAATTCCTCCTTATCCGCATCCAATCCTTTTAATCCAAAATCCTTCGACAAATCCTCGACGCTCCTTACTTTGTTACCAACAAACTCATCCATAGAGACCTGAATATCCCACTAGTTGCAGAAATCGCCCAAAAAAGATACTCCTTGTATATATCAATAAATTTGTGCTTAATTATTTATTATTTATAAAATAATTTGGGGTAAGATAAAAATTTTTAAAAATACAATTCAAGGCAATGCCGTTTTACTAAAAGTACTAAAGCAGGTAAGAGTGGCTTTACCGTGAAGTTGGATTCACAGGCAAAGAATAATAACGCGACACTACTCAACATAAATTATCTTTTTTTTCTACCTCAAAACAATTTTTTTGCTTGCGAAAAAAAAATTCATCCACGGACTGTAACGACTGTCCCATGGGTGCAAGAGATCACATCACCTCCTAATGCTCTTAATCAGGCCTCCGGGTCGCTAATAAAGTTTTCTGAAAAATTATTGCTCATTTTCATTCCACCTCACCAAAAATTACAAAAAAAAAAAAAATGCCGAGAGAGGTAGATATTTTTTTGTTTTCATTTTAATACAGGACCGCTCCAGTTGAAAGCTTCTAATTGTCTCCGCCTCAAAATTTGATGAGATCATTAGTTTTTTTTTTTTTTTTTTGTGGAATTTGATTGATTATATCAATAAAGTAATTTAAATAATATGTAATTAATTTCCGGATTAGATAAAATTTGAAATTCTAACGAGTGGGTACCTTTAAGATGATAGATTGAGAAAGTGTAAACAAGAAGCTCATAAATATTATAAAAAGTTTTCCTTCATGAGTCACATTGATATTAAACATAAAAATATTAATAATTCATTAGTTGGCTTTAATGATAATTAAGAAAGACCTCGCAACGATGGCGGGCAACAAAGAGAACTACATATATATGTAGTACACACGATTAATCTAATTGATTTAAAAAAGAATTTACCAAAATTAAATCGAGATTTAAATTTCTGTATCAAAACGGTATGGATGGGCCGAAGCGTCGATGGGAGGATTGTGTTGTCTGAAACCGGGAACGGTAATCATTGGATGAATCTATGTAGGCAATATTTTATGGTATCGGTATTGAACCGTCGGATTCGCTAAACATATTGTTATTATTATTATTCAAATCACTCACTATATATTTTTTGTTTTATAAATTTATTGGTATTTACAACTTTATAATAAAATACATTTAGTAACTGTGATACAAGATATGTTGACATGATTCATATGTAGGGATACTACCGATTGGCAGCTCCCCATCTCTCTATATTTAAAATGATATCTCGACTTTTAATCCCCGCGAACTCTATTTAAACCTCACAAGCGACTTTGATAAAATTTTCACTAATATTTAGGGCATATTTTCCTGAAGGTTTATAAATAAAATATATTGCAATTAAGTTTTTCTGAGGAAGGGAAAATTAAATTCTCTGTTGTCAAGCTATAAAAAAAAAATTCAAGTTAATAGAAGGAATAGAATTGTAATAAGCGCATAAATAATAAACTTGTGTTATTTTAAATGTTGTGATGAGGGAGGTATAACGATTCAGTGATGCCACCGTGCAGTACCTTTCATGTTGTTCTTCCAGAAAGTACTCAAAATTTTGGAAAAAAATATTAAGTACTAAATTGCAAGTAACCTCTTAAAAGTAAATTGAAAGTTATTATGAATGAATAAACTAACATTGTTAATAATTATTTTTTATTTTAGATAATTTCATGAAAAAAGAAGGAAAAATTGAAGTAATTAGTGTTCATACTTTTAAACATCAATTGTTGTAAAGTTTATATTTTATTTTATTTATAATAATAATAATAATAGACTTACTGAATCGGTTCGATGCCGATACCACCAAATTCAGTCTACACTGACTCGTCCAATGTTCACCGTTCAAGCCCAGGAACCCGAGATCAACCTTAATGCAATCCTCCCATCGACGTTTCGGCCTACCTTTCGGACGCCTACCAGTCGGTTCAGCGAATACCAACTTTCTCGGAATCCATTCCTCACCGAGCCAAACAATTTTACTCGCCCATTTGAGCCTTCGCGAAGCTATCAACTCAATTATATTCACAGGATATAAATTTCGCAATTCCGCGTTGTGCAACCTTCTAAACTCCCCAGTGGCCTCATCTCTCTTCGGACCAAATATTTTACGCAGCACCTCATTTTCGAAAACCTTAAGCCTTTGTTCATCCTTCAATTTCGTTTATATTTTACGCATAATTTCGCTTATATTTTTTTATTTTAATTATTGATATTTTCAGTTTTATTAGTATTTTTGCTAGTTGGAACTATTATTTGTTCATGCTTTTTAATCCTAGGGGATTTCGTCCCTGAATAAAGTTCCATTTTTATTTCTATTTCCATATTTTTATAAACTAAACAAGGTTACATTTACTGTTGATTCTAAGAAGAAAAATAACGAGGAATACGAGGAGAGGTACTGAATTATTAAATGATCATTTCCTCAAAGAAAGAACAGTGTACAAATGTATTTATCTCTTTTGACTCAGTGAACATAATTATGAGAAAAAACGTTTGTTATTATTTATTCACCCTCTAATGATAACTTTCAACCAGATATGTCATTTGAGGGGGAGTGTCAGTGGAAAGATAAATATATCTGGAAGAAATTTGTTGAAAAAAATGTCGTTCACCGAACAAAATATTATCTTTTCACTTGAAGTAGCTATTGATGTATACGACTGAGAACACTATTGTAAAATGTCGAGATGAAATTTCTCCCGGTGCAGAAATGTCTTGAGGGTCTAATAATTAAAAATAAATATATTATACACAAAGTAAAACTTTGTTTGATAGTGTTAAAAAAACGTAAAACAGTCTACGGTCATTAAGACCCATTGATTTTTACCGCTATTTTTAGTGTTACTGACATGTATTGGATATCCTGGTTGGAAAGAATAAACAGGTAAAAGTAAGGAGTATGAAATTATTGAATTTTTTTTTGTACAATTCTTGCAGAATACATATTATTTTGGAACTTAGCCCGAGATTGTGAAGTTTTGGCCACTATTTTTGTATAGTCCAGCGAATCAAATGCCCTTTTGAAGTCGACAAATGTCGCAAAAACTGTAACCTTTGTAACCTAGTGAGATGTTGATGTCCGAATTTAAAGTGAAAATACTGTCAACACAGCAAATACCTTCCCTAAAACCATTTTGCTCTTCCGGTAATTATTTTCCACCGCCCATTTGGTGATTCTGTCAGCTAAAATAGTCGTGAACAGTAGTACATGTAAGAATTTGCATTGTTTCTGCGCCAAAGGTCGTGCATGGAGGAAATTAGCCTAAGATTTAGTCAAGCCACAAGGTTTTCTTCTATTTAAGAACAACATAAGGTGGATTACCATCAAAACGTTTTACTACTCCAGGAAGGTACAACAGAATAAATAATTATTTGGAGAAATAAGAAAATAGAAGGATGATCTGCCATTTTAATTTTAACACCCTTTCCCTCCATTCATGGACATCCTATTCAGACATGAGGCTTGTGGTTGTAGGCATCCACTCACACTAGGTAATTTTCACATTTTTAAAGTTAATTAGTTATTGTACATATTTATAAATTAAATGTTAATCAATTTAATTGAATTTTAACAATGATAAGCATAGTACATCAACTGATTCCTTTTATATTTAATTTCTATAGTGGAATTATTTTCGTTGTTCATCTACTTTTTTTTTTCATGTTTTGTTTCATGTTACAATCGAAAAAAAAAGGTGCTTTGTTGAATTAACTATATTTACAACATAAAATAGTTTCTTTTCTAGTTTATCATTATTATGTGAAGTTATTTATCGTTATCACTAATTTTCATTTGTTATTTTACTCTAAGACACTAAAGTTTCTGTTTTAATCTTTTTGTAATATTATTATTAAGGGAGTTAATAAAGCATTTATTAAATGAATAAAGAAAGGGTTCTATCAATCTACAATTTTAATTGTAAATTATAGGTGGAATAATCATTAGTCAGTCCTTTTTTTTTTTATATTTTTAATTTTGCCAACGTTTCGGCTCAAGCTTGTGAGCCTATTACTGAGTCATGTCCAAGCATAAACTGGACGAGTTTGTGCTTTGACATGGCTCAGTAATGCCCTGATGATGGCCCACAAGCTTGAGCCAAAACGTTGGCAAATAATAATAATAATAATAGGTTTACCGAACCCGAAGGTTCGATGCCGATACCACCATATACCGTCTACACAGACTCGTCCAATGATCACCGTTCAAGAGTAAGCCACCGAGATCAGCCTTAACGCAATTCTTCTATTGACGCTTCGGCCTACATTTTGGACGCCTACCAGTCGGTTCAGCGAATACCAAATTTTTTGGAATCCGTTCCTCACCGAACCCAACAATTTTACTCGCCGATTTGAGTCTCCGCGACGCTATCAACTCAATTATATTCACAGGATACAAATTCCGCAATTCCGCGTTGTGCAACCTTCTAAACGTTGGCAAAATTTAAAAATAATTAAAAAAAAAGGACTGACTCCTGATTATTCCACCTATAATAGTTTCTACAGTCGACTACACATCCTCAAAAATTTTTAAATATTAAGTTTAAGCAAGAGTATTGCTCAGTTCTGATGTATTTAAATATTGACTTCATTTTACTATTTTACCTATCTGAATGTGTGTATTAGTGAAAATGTTGGGAGTACTGAATATATAACAAGACTTCTGAAGATCTGAAGATGGGAGAATATCCCGAAACGTCATACTAATGAAATAAAAAATAAAAAATTAAGTATTATGGAAGAATTTATTCAGCCAAAATCAACCTTAATAATTAAATGAGATCTTCCGTGGTTTAGAATATATTGATATAAAAATTTCTAAATTGTTTTTATATACTTTTAGGAATTCAACGTTAATCTAATAGATTATCAACAATTTAATTATACTTTTGTATTGTTATATATTCTTCAAGATAAAATTGTGAGATTGATTATTTTTAATTGGACGAAATTTTGCACTTGCAGATAAATTTGTTTCTTTGCACCTGAAGATGGAATTTTGGCTGAAAAGGTTATGCATTAATTTTTAATAAAAGAGTGGCAAAGTTATAAATCAGACTCCAATTTTATTCACAGGATTTGACCTTAACCTTAAAGGATCTACACCTGTTTAAAATAGAAGGTTTGGAACCTGGTACAGGAATACAGTAGTCCACAGATATTATTACTTCTGACCTATTGTTTGAATAATTATTTGCTCTAGTATATTCATATGAAACATAAATAAAAATATCAGGCGTTTTCCGTTGGGATAAGAGCTAAGAGACAAGAACAATCCATTAGACGGTCCAAGGGAGGAAAGGGTTGAATAAACGTCAGCGGCACGAGGTGGCCCTGTCAGCCCTCAAAGGGAGGCCTCCACCATTTAATATTTTTTGACGAAGGGTTTTCGTGACGAAGGGAGGGGGGCGAAATCACAATACCGTGCCCGCTACAGATGACGTGATGGATGAGTTCTCCCGTGACGTCATTAATTACGCTAGTCACACACGCTGTTATACCCACCGCGCTACACCAAATACAAATTACCGGAACAAGGTCCGGAGTAAGAGGTCCTGTTCCAACAGAGTCCGAGTATCCTGTGCCTGACAGCCTACATTCTACAGTTATTGTTTTCATGAAACTGTTGCCTCTTTAATATTTTATTGGGTTGCCGGAATATAATGCAGGATTTGAGGTATTTCTTCAAATATCCATGGTATATTAAATTGTTTACGTCTGAATGATTTACTTGTATCAATGTCAACACTTATTGATCCTGTTCAGTTTATAAATTTTGCTATTTCTGTCTTTAATATAAGTCAATACTGATTTCCGTAAAATGTTATGTATTTAGTTTACGCTCGGTGGTAACGTTGCCCAAACCTTGGCTTGGAACATCAAGGAATCGTGGAGATCGTGGAACATCAGTGAGTCGTTGAATGGTGGTTAACGAAAAATTCACAATGGAGACTTCTGCATGTAATTCAAAGAGGTTGTGGATGGACTTTTTCGCCTGTTGAAGATGTGCTTTGGTGAAAGTTTGGTAAATCGCAAAAAGAAGTTTGGTAGACTGCACGACCCTATTTCTACCTCAGGATGATGATATAGAATAAATAGTTATTCTGACACAGCAGGATTCGAATTCGGAACCTTGAAATGAGTAGTCCAGTATACTACCACTGTGTTCATTCGCTCCTATCTAATCCAAACTATATGTATCCATTGGAAATTAGAGGAATAACTTAAAACTATGATCATGTGAGCAGAATGCTTTTATTGAATGGTTGTTGAATTTCAAAAATCTTCCAAGCATACAATAAAATGACCAGTCTATTTTTGGGATGAAAAAAAAAAAAAAAAAAAAAAAGAAAGAAAGCATGTAGATTTTATTCGGCTTAAAAATATTCATATTTTATTTATTTATTTATTTTTTTTTCCATTTTTAGTAAACTTCGTGAGAACTTTTTGGTATCAATCAAAACAGATTTGGTAGCCATGACATGATTTTCTCAGTAAATTTTACATATTTTTGGAAGATTAATGTATGAGGAGGTAGAAAAATAATTTATGTTACTCAATAACAAACACAGATATGTTAGGAATTCCAAAACTGATGATAGATAGGTCAGAAGTAAAAACCGATAAACAGCATATCAACAGTAATAGCAAGAAATACCACAAACTAACATATATCCCTAAATTGATAGAATCCATAAAAAGTATTTTTAAAAAATATGATCACCCAAACATATCATTTGGTCTATACAATAATAACAAATTAGAAAAATATTTAAGTAAAATGAAAGACATAATAGAAAAAATGGATAAACAAAATGTAATATACAAAATAGACTGCAAAGATTGTGAGGGCATATATATAGGAGAAACATCTAAAAAATTAAAAACAAGAATAAACCAACATATATCCAGTTGTAAAAATATAAAAAACACAAACGCAACAGCATTTTCATCTCATAGTTTAATAAAACAACACAAATTTAACTTTGAAAACACAGTAATTTTAGACACATCTCAAAATAATAGAAATAGAAAACTACTAGAAGCAATCCACATAACCAAAAATAATAGCAGGACAATAAATTATAAAACAGATACAAAAAACTTAGGAACACATTACACAGATATCATAAATAAGATAAAATTTTAAAAATAAATAAAACAATAGTCCAATAACCATAATTAGAACAAATAATTAATAGAGGTAAAAATAAAAATAAATAAATAAGCACAAGGATTACACCGAAATACTGGAAAGGACAAAGGTTTAAAATAGAAATATAATGGAAACAGTGAGCCAATATAGGACAAGTAGCAGTGGTTATGAGATGTAGTTAAGAATGAAAAATGTTGTAGCAAGGAATAAGGTAATTAAAGTTAGTTACTTTAAAATAGTTATGACAAATTGCTAAGCTTCATTTTTCAAAGAAAAATATTTAAATAATGTAATTTTATTCAATAGTGAAAGTATAAATAAATTGTTTTAGTCTTGAAAATGGGAAAACAACTCCGAAACGTCGACTAGGATGAAAAAATGTTAAAGGACTAATGAAATAAAGTGATTAGGTGATGAATGAAAGGTATTATGTGCTTTTTTAAATGTTCCAATTAAGAAAACTTCCAAAAAAATTAAAAAAGAAAAGTAAGTAAATTTTACATATTTTTGGAAGATTAATGTATGAGGAGGTAGAAAAATAATTTATGTTACTCAATAACAAACACAGATATGTTAGGAATTCCAAAACAGGGTATTTATGATAAAAGATTTTAGAAGTATGCGAATCTGATATACATACAAATTTTTTGGTAGGAATATTTTTTATCAAAATTGTGTATAAATGAAATGAAATACATCAATTAAAAAAAATCTTCATTTTTTTTTTTTAAACAAATGATTGCTTATGGTCTAGTTACTTTTTGATAAACTGTATCTACAATTCAACACATCTATAAATCTTTGCATACTTATACACACGTGAACATGCACTTATATATACACATATTTATAATATATTTTACAATGTAACGGAACATTAAGAATTGCGTAGTTAATTGAAGAGTTGATGTTTGGAAGAAGAAAGAGAAAGTACATATTTCTTATTTTGTTTCTGTATATAGTATATTTAGAAATAATTTAAGTATTTTTTTTTTTTTTTTAGAAACACAGGATAGTTAAAAAAACAGCTGCTTTAAAAAACAAAACAAATTATACGATTTGTGACGATCGAAAAAAAAGGTGCTTTGTTGAATTAACTATATTTACAACATAAAATAGTTTCTTTTCTTTTCTCTTAGTTTCTAAAATAGTTTATCATTATTATGTGAAGTTATTCATTGTTATCACTAATTTTCATTTGTTATTTTACTCTAAGGCACTAAAGTTTCTGTTGTAATCTTTTTGTAATATTATTCTTAAGGGAGTTAATCAATAATAATAATAATAATAATAGTCTTAGCGAACCCGAGGGTTCGATGCCGATACCACCAAATTCCGCCTACACAGACTCGTCCAATGTTCACCATTCAAGCCCAAACTCCCGAGATCAGCCTTAACGCAATCCTCCCATCTCCGCTTCGGCCTACCTTTCGGACGCCTACCAGTCGGATCAGCAAATACCAAGTTTCTCGGAATCCGCTCGTCATCGAGCCCAACAACTTTACTCGCCCATTTGAGTCTCCGCGATTTTACCTAAGAGGAATCCATGACTTTTGGTGATATTTTGTGAACTAAAATATGTGAGTAGGGCGTTCGAACCTACGTCACACCCTCCAGCAAGCCTGAGGGGCCGCTCTCATTGTTGGTCAGCGAGTCCAAAGGGAGTTAATAAAACATTTATTAAATGAATAAAGAAATTATTACTTATTTAACCTATGCCTAAGTAATAATATGAATCACAACAATGTATAGAACTTGAGAACGATTCTCCATGTCTTGTTCTGTCGTCCGATTAGCCATAGTTGCATAAAAGTGACGTTAAACGAATAAACAAACAACATCCATGTCTTGTTTTAGACAAGATTTATATTTGATTATTTAAATCTTTTTTTGTTATTCTGTAGCTAAACTTTTGGTCTAAAAATACCTTTATACTTTTAAAATAACCACGTTTCTTCTTTTTTTTTATTCTGATAATTCTTTACAGGAGTTAGAGTTTATTTTTATAACCGAAAATGTTGATTACTTCGGTTGGGGAACAAACAATAAACCCTTTTCAACAGATCAAAGACGTTCAATCAGGCGCGTCGAATATTGTTTTTTTTTCCGTTATTTTTTTCCCAAAGGATTTGGCGAGGCTGTTTGACTAGGGCCAATAAGGACCAATCAGATCCGTTTAAAGAAAGGCGAGATGAAGCGGCCTTTAAAGCAATTAACGAAAATAGATACCACGCCCAATCAAAGGCCTTCTTTAAAGAGAATATTAATAGCCCCGGAGATGGAATTATTTCGATGAAAGGAGAGGATGATAAGCAGCTTTCTTCTTCTTCTAATTTTTTTTTTTGTTTAATATTTTCGTTTGTTTTATCTTTATTCCAATAGTGATCTTTTAATCCGAAATATTGAAAGGAAGATTTTTTATTTACAGTTAAAATTATATTTGCCTCCGAAGTGGGATCGGGAAAAAGGGTTCTATCAAAGGGTTAAATTATTAGGACTTATACCCCTGAGGGCGATACGAATCTTTGAAATACGCGTTAATACTTTTCGAGGGTGCTCAAACATGTTTCTTCATCCCTGCTATGTTTATCCATACTAAGCAATCTCAGTTTCGGGATTGGATGTATAAAAAAGTGGGTTCTCATAAACAAGGACCTACATTACGATCCCCAACGTTCGTTCAAAAGAACATGCCTACGTAGTATCAAAAAATCTCTTGCAGAATAGAACATCTATAAAATTACAATAGGCTAATTGTGTGATTTATTTATTTATTTTTTTTTTTTCAGTGAAGCCAATAATCTATTTTTACTTACACTTACTTATATATGACTTCATGAAGCAAGTGAAAGTATTGATCGAAAAAGTTTTTGAATTTTAGTTTTTAACGAAAATACACATTTTCGTCAAAAGTCAAAATTACTAAGTCCCAAAAAATGTACTGTGTGTATGTTTTAAGTCTAGATCAAAAATGATTACATGTATGAAACTAAAATTTTATATTTTTAACCCGTATTCTTCAGATCTTAGAACAACTTTATCAATAAAACCGACGATAATCAATAAAAACGACTTTTTATTACGATTTACCTAATATCATATAAGTTTCATTCTCATTGAAATAGTCTGGCAGGGTTTGAATACTGATATTTAATTTTGTCATCCTCTAAGAAAGAAGCTACAGCAATTCCAAAGTGGCATTTTGAAGAAAATTGCAAGAAAAATTACCTTTGAAAAAGTAAAGGCAGAAAGGCTTCATTTGCTATTTAATATCCCTAAAGTAACAGATTCCTTGCGAAAAGAAGACATAATTTTTATAATTTTTTAGAAGTCCTTTCAAACCCAGTTTTTAGTAGGCTTAAGGTTCCACCAGCTCCTCAGAGGTGGCAACATAGTATCTAAAGTAGATTAAGATTAGCTTAAGACAGGAAGTGTCAAGATTGAAGTGATCCCCACCACCAAGAGGAATAGCAAATCAATGATAGCACTTTAAAAACATTATCTATTAACAGAAAAAGCCTTAAAATGTATCTAGATACAGTAAAAGGAAATTATTCAAAAACTATTTTGGCAAAACATGTTACTAAATTGGGGTTATGAAAAAAAAAAAAAAAAAAAAAAGAAAAAAAAAAAAGAAATCCTCTAATGTACCTTTGATTCAAACTTAGTGTAAGTTCGGATAAGGCCGTTACTGTTGCATTAATTTGTTTTTTGCAACATTGTTTTTCATATTTACTTCAGTGTTAAACAATAATGGAGATAAGAAAAGAAAAGTACCTTCCATTTTGTTGATTTGAAACATTAACCGTTTCATGTCGTTAGCAATGATAAAAATCTGGTGCGGGCAACACACGACTTTCACTTACCTCCATTTTTAAAATCGATTAAAGAATTTTCAATTACAGTAAGAGATAAAATGAGTGAAACTATTAAAGAATTAGTTAAATGGAATTTCTATAGAAACATGTGTTTTATTAAAAAATCTATTATATTATTATCTAAAACAGTCACTTAGTTTAATCGGTTTTTTTATCACTCTCTGTTAACTTTTAAAAGCTTGTGTATGAGATAATATTTTTCTAAAATCTTTAGCTTTCCAACGGTATATCATACGTGTATATTACTGCTCTTAAGTACAAAAACGAAAAATTGCGTTAAAAAAATATTTTTTTATGTTTTCTCCTTTAGTTGGGTATCGAATTTATTCAATTTATATATTTACTTGTTTTTCATCAGCGTTAATAAGATAATATAGTTTTTTTTATTGAATCTACAAAATTAAAGGTACTTTAGGGGAAGAAAATTTTAAAATATCGGCATTTAAGCCCTGTCAGACCATTTGAATCAGAATAAAACCTACAGGATATTTAAGCCCATTAAATTTTACATCGATATAGCTCGTTTAATCAATATCGTCGGAACCGTTTTCGAGAAAATCGAAAAAAGGTGCAAAATGTATGGTATAAAGTGCCTCTTATGGTAAGCTCATTTTGATGAAAAAAGTTTTGTCACGTCTCGGGCGTATATTTGTCTTAAATATGAAATCTTAGTTTCATAGGACTTACCGTTTTCGCCTGGGAGTTACCACACACACACACACACACACACACTAACCTTTTTGCGGGACTTGGTTATTAGGACTCAGGGGACCCTAAAACGTGTATTTCCGTTGAAAACTGGAATTCGAAAATTTTCACGACCGCAATACTTCCCCTTACTATATATAGTAAGTGAAAGTAAAAAATAACGCATAAACATACAAATTGGATGAATTGGGATAACCGCCGAAAGCAGAAAAGAAGAAAAGTATATCTTTAAGATTATTCATTTGTTTTTTAAAATATAAGGACTGTAATCCAGATTGATAATGTGTTGGGGGAAGCTAAAGATTTTAGAACAAATATTATGTTATACAAAGAGTTATAAAAGATAATGGAGAGTAATGAAAAGCCAATAATAAAAAACTAACAAGAAGAGAACCCAAATCGTCTCACGATTTCGATGAATTTTTTCTTTACATAAAACTCTACATTAAACTATTAGGCTCTGCGAAATATTAACGCTTCCCAGGAGTCGCCTAAAAATAGTTAAAAACACATTTTATTTAATATTTATGGTTCTAGTAAAGATAGAAAAAAATTTTGGGCTTCGAAATTAACCGTTTTTAGAGCGAATAATTAAAAAAAATGAACTATTAAAATATTTAAATTTTATGCATGGTAGTAACCCTAAAAATAAAATTATCTCGTCAAAACAATAATTTTAATGAGGTTTCTTAAAAACTGTGCTCAAATTAAAGATTCCTTTTAAGGACTTAGGAGCATAGTTTTTAAGATACCTTATTGAAAGTACGGTTTTGAAGTGATTATTTATATTTTTAGAGGAATTGCAAAGTATAAAATTTAAATTTTTAATTACGGAGTAAGGGCTATGGGGCTCTACTAAGCCATCGAATTCTTCTCGTATCCAATCTTACAATCCAAAATCCTTTAGAAAATCCTCAATCCTCCTTATTTAGTCACAAACAAACCCATTCATAAAGATATATACATGTTGCTGACTTAGCCCGAACCAGGTACCATGAAAACTCCATTCCCACTCCAGTCCATTAATTTCAATCCTTGCTTCCTCTTCGATCCTGACAATCCTCCGAGGCGTCTGAAAAGAATATGGCCACGAGACCTTCTAGTTTAAAATATTTTTAGAGTGCTGCCCCTGTAGTGTCTCTACATGCAATTCTGTACATTACATTACATTTACTAGATGTATTTTTTGTAATACAGTTGTAGATATCAATAAAAATGTTATAAAAAAAATTTTTTAATAGTTTATTTTTTTTAATATTTCGCATTCAAATCGAGTATTTTAAGAGATATTAACTAAAATGTTTTATTTTCTCGTGCAAACTTTACGATTTTTTTTTTTACAAGACCCCTGGGAAGCTCTCCTAATACTTGCTGTTTTATGGTTCATGTCTAGTTTCATCTAAAAAAGTTCATAAAAATGGGGGGATTTGGGATACTTTCCTTGTAAGTGATTGTTGTAGATATTAATATAATAGGTTATTTAACGAAATAAATGCTTCTTTCGAATCTCATTTTAGCTGTTTAACCATTTTTAATCTCAATGTTATTCAAAAGTAATTAGATAGATGTCTATTCCCGTAAACAGGACTGGAACCAGATCGTGAAAGACCACTTTCACAGAAGAGAAGACAAAGCTAGAGTTAGGGAGACTTAGAGGTAGCCAAATTAGTTGGTAAAAACTCCTTAAAGCTTGCCATTGGTACATAGAAACATGTGATCTATGCTATGCTACCAATACCCGTTGTTAGGTGTACGGCAGGTAGGGCGAAGAAAAAAAACAAATACAGGAATAGATGCAATGAAAGAAGCAAGATAACAAAGTTGAGGCCTATGCCCTCTCATTTATTAGCTACTCACTTTTTTTTCCCCGACATAATTTGTGTACATAGAAGACTGATCCGTTTATCCTAAGCTACGCCCACACCACTTCAAGCGGCGGCGAGTAATCCTCATCCAATATTTTATTCTATTCCTCCTCCATTTTATTTTCCTTTATTACGAGCTCGTAAAGCGGTCGGATTAGCGCACGTTCGGGCTGAAGCACGACGGCATCATAATCCCCTTTGTTGGACAAGTACATATCTCAGGTTATACCCGAATACCTTTCCCAGAGGAATCTCTTCTGTACAATAGGAATCGTCAGGGTTTTAGATGGTAATGTTAGACATATATATTGGTATTGACACTTTGAACCACTTAATTATTAAATTTACGTAAATAAAAAAATGTACTCACTCAAATTTATCAAAACTATGAAAATATTTTTTCTTTCTGCTACGATTAGCGGTAGGAGGAGTGTGCTAGGCATGATGTGAAGAAATGGTGAATATTGTCCGTTTTATTGCAGATGGTGCAGGCTTCTATGGTATTGAATGCATTATGGTTTCAATAGTAATTTGCTAGAATTTAATGTTAGCAGTCCTGATTTGAACCATAAGTTTCTTATGCGTAAAGGTCAGGTCAGTTGTTAGGTGAATTTGAATTATTTGAGTTTCATTATGTTCTCGTTTCGTTTTATTCATATATGATAATAAATTGGAAATTCTTATATTATACAAACGGAGAACTATATCGAGCTGTTGTAATGAGGTTAAATAAAGGCAATGATTTGTGACTCCATTATACAGTTCTGATGAATCCGGTCTGCCCTTTATCTCTCAGCCTAATAAGCTTGGTTATCGGATTAAAATCGATAATAAATTAGCAAAGAGCATAGTATATGATAGCGCCTGACAGTGACATAGGACATGGCAGTGTGTGACAGTGATTCCAAACCGTCTCTTTCAAAACGTCGAGGCATAAATCAACGATCAAACCCACCGTCCCAAATTCCAATTTGCTACCGATCATAATTAAAAAAAAAAATTGGATTGGGACTGCTGATGGTGCCTGCCCGCTAAGGGATTATGCTAATGTTGGGTCCGGACTGACATGTGCTCTTCAGGAGTTTGTTCCAACAGATCAAGTGTGTTTCCAAACAGTAAAAAAAAATCTGGTGCGGGCAACACACGGCTGTCACTTATATGGGTTATTAAAATCAATGATAACTATTAAATTTACGAACCAATAAGTCATGTGGTTAAAAAAAGTTTAAAGATTTATATTCACTTTCGTTGGTAACATATTTAATTGTTTTACAGTAAAATAACCATTTATGTTTATGCCCTATACGTCAGAAAAATAGAAAGAAGAAGAAATATATTTTTTTAGCTTTCAAACTGTATATTTATATCAGGGCATACTTTTGAACACGTAGAGAAATTCAAGTACTTAGGTTCAATGATAACAAGAAAAAATGAAATCCAGGAAGAAATAAAGTCCCGGTTAAAAGTGGGAAATGCGTGTTATTATTCAGTTGCTAAGTTACTTAGCTCACGGCTTCTATCTAAAAATTTAAAGGTTAGAATTTATAAAACTATTATTCTTCCAACGGTTCTTTACGGATGTGAATCGTGGCCACTTACTTTGAAGGATGAACAACGGCATAAGGTTTTCGAAAATGAGGTACTGCGCAAAATATTTGGTCCGAAGAGAGATGAGGGCACTGGGGAGTGGCTAGAAGGCTATTCTCCCACGCCAAAGGTTGTGAGTTCGAATCCCAGTCCGAAGGAACTTTTTCAAGTATTTAATTATATGGGGATTCACTCACAACCTCTCCCCGACTAAGTGAGACCCGTCAGTCAATTGAGGGCCACTCACAAAACTAGCCTTAGGGCTTCTCCAACCAGATTACACAAAGCGGCTAAGGCCCTACACGGCCTGTCGCGTCACCGAAGAAAATAAAACTAGGTGTCAGTCATTTTAGAATATTTTAATTTTAACGACGTTTCGGCTGAAACTAGTAAGCCAGGGTATCAGTGAACCATTGCAAGCATAAGAGTTTTACCTTGGCTCATTAAAATATCTATAAACGACTGACTCTTGATTATTTCTAACTACGTTATGTAAAGCATAATTTTTGCTCTATTCTCCTTTAGTTAGTGATCAAATTGTATATATTGCCGTTCTTTTTTCAATGCTAAAAAGATAATATGGTCAATGTTTCGGAATTTTCAAAATTAAAGGTACTTTAGAAGTTGAAAATTATTATTATTATACGCAATATTTCAATCAGAATAGAACCTACACGACAATAAAGCCCATGAAGTATTACATCGGTATACTAAGTTAAATCAATATCATTAGAGCTATTTTGATAAAATAGTTAAAAAGGTGCAAATGTGGGTTTAACATGTCAGGTGAATAGTTGTGTTAAATATAAAACAATCAGTTTTGTGCTAGACTTGCCTCACTAAGGCCTTTTTACGTGACTTGGTTTTTTGGACTATTAGTTATTGGAAAACCCCAATACGTGTATCTTAGATGAAAACTGGTATTTAAAAATGATCAAGTGTGTAATACTCTCCTTTACTTGTGAAAGTAAAATTCGGTGCACTCCAACGATCCTCACCGCACCGGAACTGGCCCGTCCCCCAAGAGAAACGGTGAAATAGAAGGTGGCTATCCATGAGAGATGAAAGCCCATCGAGTAAACTTGAACCGATTAAGAAAAACATAAACTCCTAGAAAACCTCAATTCGTAGCTCTCGTCGAGAAGATTTCGCCATTACCCGCCTCAGAATCGGACATGGCCGACTTACCCATGGCTACTTAATTACGAGAGAAGCCCCTCCTAAATGCTCGCACTGCAACAACATTTTATCTTTCAGGCACTTCTTTGAAGAATGCTCCTATTATCACAAAGTATTATACCAGCTGGGTATACCGCCCAACATATCAATGGCTCTGGGGATGATGAGCCCGTAATAAATGCAGTAATTAAATTTCTAACAAGTAAATAGCCTCTGACTATCCAACACATCTATCGAAGACATACTCTCTTTATTTTTTATCTGTTTAATTTCTTATCCTATGAATATCTAATTACTATTATTATTTTATATTTATTATTCCTTTTTTTTAATCTTAATCTTTTTAGAGTGCTTCCACTGGGAAGCTTCTCTACATGTGTTTCATGCCTTTTTGTATTTTACTCAAATTTACTTATTGTATTCCATTATACAGTTGTAAATTCAAATAAATAAATAGAAAAAATTAAAAATCTCTTCTATCTCCTTTTTTTTTTCTTCTTATCCATTTAATTCCTTTTAAAAATAACATCCTTAGAAGAATGAACCATAATAACTAAACATCGGACGTTGATGACCAAGCTGTTGTACGCCCTAAAACCGAACAAAACAAACAAACAAACAATGCGGTGCACGCAAAAAAGAATTTTCTTACCATTTCATAGATTTAATCTCTGTTTTGGAAACTTAATTTCAGGTCTAAAACTTATTCCGTAACTACACTTTATTCCAAGAGAACAAAACTGTTTTTAAACAGTTTTCGCACTAATGGAAATAAATAGGTTAATATTCTCGTGATAGTAAGTGATCCACTAAGACATCAGAACCCGCCCCTAATAACGGAACTGAGACTCTAAACTAACTCACACTTAGGTAATAGCTGAAGTAACTTCTTATAGTTTTACTGCTATCGAATGCAATCACGTAAGAGTTTGTAGCGGAGTTTCTCGGCTCTTAAAGGAGTTTAAACGTTTACCCAGAGCTGGGAAACTGAATATCAAAGTTTCGCATAGGGTAGTGTTACTGACGGGTTTTGTAGCTATTATCTTCATAGAATCTGAGCTACTGTAATAGCTTAGTTTAATATAGATTATATTTCATTACATACTGTTGTATTAAACTTGTCATGTCTATAAATATACTACCTGTTTAATTGTAAATATAAAATAAATGACAAACGTATTCGGGATTCGCAGTATTTTTATTTAATAAATATTTTTTACAACTATCACATACATACATAGATGTCGCTGCATCCTGTCACCGAGACTAGGCCTCCTCCAAAAGCTTTCGGCCGTCCATTCGATCAGCTGCAACAGCTCTCGCTTTTTTTTTTGGACTCTCATCTGACATTTGGCCTGCCAACCTTTTTTGACCATCGATCTTCCAGGATTTTCTTTCTCCATGGTATCGCCGAATCATTCATGCGTACAACATTTCTAACATAGTCCTATCTTAATAAACCTGACTAGATCCATATCTTTATAAAGACTAGCGAGTTTGGTATTTCTCCTTCTTCTCCGAATTCCACCCTCTCTAACAGGACTAAAAATGCTTCTTAAGATCGATCATTCAACGAGCAGAAGTCTGTCTTCATTCTGCTTCTTAAAGGCCCATGATTCTGATCCATAATTAAAACAGGGCGGACCAATGTTTTGTAGAGTTTAATCCTGTATGAGAGGAACGTGCTTCTGAAATGCCTCGAAAAGCAAAAGTAGTACCTTCTGGCCATTTCTATCTGTCTGTTGATTTCTCTTGAGATGTCCTTCCTGGAGTTGATTTCACATTCGAGGTAGACAGTACTAATTACTTTTTCGAATTTATATGGCCCTGCCACAATGGTACCGGTGCCTGGTTCATCTTCTCCGACTGTCATGTACTTGGTCTTAGCTTTATTTATGGTAGCCCAAGTTTCTTCGCTGCATCCAAGAACGAATCTTCAATGCACGTTCCGATTTGGCAGCAATGTCAAAGTCGTCAGCGTATCCTAGAAGCTGAACTGTAACTGTTAAGGAGTGTTGTGCATCGAGTTCGATTCCGGACATACGCACTGCTTTATCTGCAGCGAAGTTAAAAAGAATTCAGCCTAGAACTTACCCCTGTCTTACACCGCAGTTTGTATTTAAATCTTTCGAATAGTCACTTGCTACTCGTACTGCAAACATTGAGTTAACGTCGTAATTTTCAACGAGTATTGTTGGGACGTTCATTTCCACCAGAGCCTGTTAAACCATTAAGTTAAATTTTGCATATTTAGTTTAAATTTGGATGGGGATCTTAATGAGTTTGACTTAGCACAGTCTCTTGCACCACCATTTTACGTCCCGTCGCACAGCATGGCGAAGGGTTTTCACTCCCATTAAACAATCCTAGGATCATCTGCCAGCATCTTTTTTTTTCTGCAGGATCTTATTTATATATATAATATATATATATTATATATACATCTAACATTTAGGATTAATGGGGTGCTTGATATATTTTTATGACGTGATACGAAAAAAATGTTGTATGGGGTAAAAAAAAAGTCATTCATAATAAATTGGCAAGAAGTGCCTTCACAGCAATAACTCAGTCTACAAATTTGATCCAATTTCATGAGAAAAAAACTAAGGAAACCGAGGAATAGTAAATGACAGGAGAAAATATTTCAGATTTTTAATGATCAAACACCAATTGTCAATATTTGCGGAGGTAGCATCACAAAATGATGTAATTAAAGCCTTTTGTCCGGGAGTGGAAAAGGTGATATTAAGAGTTTGCTCAGCGGTAACTACCAGCGGTAGAAGAAGAAAAAAAAAGAACAGAAAGAAAAAAAAGCTGTTCCTGGTAACAGCCTGTAGGAGGGAGGCGCCAGTGCCCGGGGGAAAAGATAAGAAAAGGCAAACATAATTTAGCGACTAATTGTGTTTGGTCTTGGCGGTGGTTCGGGAGAGGTATTCCTTGTCCGCTTTTGAGGGGTGTCATGTCGAACCTCCTAAGGAAGAGGTCGCTTTTGGAAGGAATGGCAATAAGTCGCCCCCTCCCCGCCCCTCCGGATGAACAAACAGAATTATGCGGATCCCGGATGCCGGGTCCGTGCCCTGTGAAACATTAACTCTATTTGCCGGCGCGCTCCGCTGTTTGCAGTGCGCTGTCCTTCCCAGGGAATGCTGATGGAAGCTTTTAGCACCGCCTTCAGCTCCGAGATCCCGATCCGGTGTCTTGACTTACAATCAGATACTGCATTCATAGATTCGTCATGAATCGGGGAGGGAGAGTGAGCAAACAGAACTAGAATGTAAACAGAGACAAAGCGTTTTTCTGTTGAATCTTTTAGTAATGTGAGCTAAGAAAATCTCCGTTTATCTGAATCCAACAGGCCCGAAACCAAGTTTTTTTTATCGATTTTTTTTTAAATAATAAAAACATAAATTATTCTGGGACAATGTCCATAAGAATAAAATTATTGTGCTGTAGATTGACACTTTAATGTAACCAAAAAATTAATTTTTTTTTTTTATAAACGGATAAAATTAAAAATAAAAATTTAAAAAAGATATATATATAAATATTATATATATATATATATATATATATATATAATATATATATATATATGAATAAAATTAAAACTCTCTTACATTGAAAAATAAAACACTCTTTTATTGAAAAAATTCGCACTACGTTTCGGCTACAATGCCTTCTTCAGGTGCAGTGGAACAAATTAGATCTTAAAGTACAAAATTTATCATACATTTTAACATAGTTATATAATTTCAAGACAGATTTTAAGACGATTATTTGTGAATTTGACAATATTTTGTACTTTTAGATCTAATTTGTTCCACTGCACCTGAAGATGGCATTGTAGCCGAAACGTAGTGCGAATCTTTTCAAAAAAAGAGTGGTGAAGTAGACATCAGCCTCCAATTTTATTCATATACCTAAAAGAATCTACACCTTATATGAAAGATATATACATATATGTGGGAGCCTGTTGCTGTGTACCAAGCGGTTGGCGCGAAATGCCTTGGCGATATTCGAGACATTTTATAGGGTAGCGTCACGCACCCTACGCTATTTTTGTGAGTAGCAACCAGTTGGCTGAAGGGTCCCGCATACCTGAGGGATGATGTCAGTGAATCCTTATTTAATTACATGCTTCAAGAAGTCTTTCCGGGACTGAGATTCAAACTCACAAACTTTGGTGTAAAAGACGATCGCGCTAGAAAGGGTCTATTTTTCGAATGCACACTCTTCTTGCAGTATAACCTAAGTTATTATAACTTATACTATTGTATGGTTTATAAATGTCTATTGCTTGCTGCATATCATTGTGGAACATACAATATCTAACAATATGAAAAAAAAAACTGCCTTGAACAACATTCTTGGTATATAAATCCAACAAGTTCTTGGGTTCTGTAGATATAATGATTCGTACTGTTTCTAGGCCAATGGCCGCGCAATACGTTTGTTACGGTTGTAATATTAATAGCACCGTTATATTTAAATAATATTAGTAATATATATTCTGGCCATACCTAAATACGCAAGTAATTAGTGGTGGGGAGGCGCAGAAGTTGCATGGAGTGGCAGTAGGAAGACACCCGAGTGACAGGCAGGTACGCCGGATTTGTTCTCCTCCACTACACATCCCGACGACATCGTAAGGAAGCCGGGAGATTTTTCCGGAAAGGAGATCGGAGGAAGGAGAACTGTCACACGAGGCCTTACAGTAATTGGGAGAGCACTATTAACCCGCCTCCCTGTGTTGTGTTGTTGTAAATAATCCTACTGGCCAGAGGAATAAGGACTTTATAACTAAGCGATGTATATAATAGATTTAATAGAGGATATATTATGGCTTTTTTATTTTTAATTTGTTTATAAAAATATAATTTGTGTATGTAAAGTTGAGTTTTGTTTACAGGGTTTTTTTTAATTAAGTATAAATAGTTTTGTTTTTATAATATTCTAGGGTAGGTTTTTTTTTTATTTTGGTTCATGTAAATATATTTTGTATGTGTGAATTGTTTTTTATTTTATCCTTTAATTAAAAATACATGTTTTTTTATATCTTTATTATACGGGAAATTTTATGTTTGTTTATTTATGGTAAGTGTAAAGGCACAGCCAGGATTTAATTAATTTACTTTTCTATAACCTAAAATAATGACTGATTTTACTTTAAAGTTTAAGTTTAATGTTTTCGTTATTTAGATTAAAAAAATAACGTGGCGCCCTGAATAATAGACCAGAACAAATATGAACGCACACCCTTTCCCAATCTATGAGACGAGGGTTACACGTTGAATATACCGAGATCACAATCTGCCGCCATATGTTTTCCTTATTTATGGGTACCCACTTTATAGAGGCTGGGTAGGTACTAGAAGAGTATTCATACCCAAGGCAAGCCCCAAGGCTAAAATAACAGAATGAATATTTCCTTCCGCAGCCGGGAATCGAACTGCTGTATTCACTAGATATCGCCGTTTCCAATGCAGTATGAAATGAAGCAATTTCGTTTTCAAGAGTCAACGATTTGCCAGCCTTAATGGAATCAGGACTAAGCTTTAAGAAATAATCAATCCGTATATACACAATTTATAGAAATAAAACGAATCCCTTGAGCATATATTATATTGGAGGTTTAGTGTACTTGTCAAGTTTAACTTAGCTATAAAAGGTTATTTTATGGTATTTCTTGAGTATAATATATGATATCAGTAAGAATTAAGTATGTGTTTTAATACTTAGAATATCCTATATATATATAAAATATTATATATATATATATATATATATTATAATTTTATATATATTTTTTTTTTTTTTTTTCTCGAGCATCATTTTGGGTAGAAAGTTACTATTTTCCATACAACTCCACTGAACGAACATAAAATAATCATTCTCCAAAGAATTAGTTATCAGTCACTTATAGCTGAGGGAATGCCTTTTGACTAAAGAATCCATCCATTTTCCATTATCATGAAAATAGACTAATTATAAAAAATATACTGGTTCACACCAGTGACGCGGCTGGGAGTGAGGCGCTGGGAACCCTTGGACTCCGCCTTTACCTCTACAAGTGGAGGGAAAGGCCCAGTCTGGGGTTCCTTTAGCAGGTTGTAAATATTGTATATAGTTATGATTGTGTGTATGGTGTTAATTTATGTCTTACTTCTTTATTTCATTTATTTGTATTTATCTCAATTATAGGTTGTTGTATTGTTTTTTTATATATATATTATATTTTATGTAATTTGATTTTATCATTGTTTTCTGTATATATTGTGTGAATGTTGTCCCAAATCACTATTACTACTGTTCATTTAGAAACAAATTGTAAAATACCTCAATAAATGTTTTTTAAAAAAAATTATAAAAACTGTCCCCAATAGTCTTCTATTTTGAAACGACATGGCTGATGGATTAATTCTGTTCCAAAGATCATAGTCAGTTTGTATTCATTTAATATGTTATGTTTGAATTCAATGTACATTTAAACGTACAAACATATATCTTAATATATGTTGTATGTACTTGTATTGGGTTGTGTCACATGAAATGTCCGTTTTCAAGGTAAAAAAGGATTTTTTCATTAAAAATACGATATGAAAACAAGATAATTGTATTCTTATAGTGTTTACCTTCTTTTTCTACACATGTTTCCCAATGTGACACCAACTTATTTATCCCCAAACTGAAAAACTCTGAGCTTTGAAGTGAAACAAAATCTGAAAACGCTCTTTTCACTTGATCATCATTTTCATACAGTTTTCCTTTGACGAAGTTGTCTAAATCCTGAACAGGTGGTAATCTGTTGGAGACAAGTCGGGAGAATATCTTGGGTGCAGGAGAACTTCGTACCTCAGTTCTTTCAAGTTTTGCACGGTATGTTTTGAAACATGGGGTCTTGCTGCCGCTCAGTGAGATCATGAGGTACCCATGTATCGAGCTTTTTTTCTTTCCTAATACACTTTAAATGTCTCGAAACGGTAGATGCACTTGCATTTAGTTGTGCTGAGAGTCCACTAACTGTTTGGTAGTGGTTTCCTTCTTCTGTATGTTTGAGGACATTGTTGTCTATTACGGACTGAGGTCTTCCTCGGGGCAAATTTTCCAAGTCGGTATCCCCAGCTGAAAACTTAGCAAACCAACGGCGAATGGTCCGTTCATTAACACTTCCTTCCCCAAACGCCTTGCAAATAATTCTAGCGGCCTCAGCTGCTGAATGGCCGAATTTGAACTCGTACAAAAATATTACTCGAAAATCGCATGTTTCCATGTTCATATTTGGAGGTATACTAAAAAGTGGGTAATTGATTGGGAAGCTAATGTTTACAATACAAAGGTAGAGGATTAGTAACTGTTTACTTTAGATATGTAAACATTCGGAAGAAAACAACAGAGACCTTCAAAATCCTTTATGTGTTTCAGAAACTATAAAAACGGACATTTCATGTGAAACAACACAATATTTAGTCTTTCTTTTCTCCTTTCTTAAATTTATTGTTTTTATTTATTATTAAGAAAAGATGGCTGGTATGAGAATCAAAATTTAAATATACAGCATGTCTGTTAAATTTTAAATAGGATATATTTCTGGGCGAAGTTATCACAGCTATAGCCGACAGGTGCTTCGCCCACAGCGAGAACAAATATCAGACATGAAGACGAATTACGAAGGCGGGAGAGAATGAAGAATTATAGTGGAGAGAAAGAGTTGATATTGGCCAATGCTGAAGGCACACTTGTCAACTCTTATCTCGGTCCCCGACTGGGTCCCTCGGCAGATTTCTCTCCGCCCGCCCAAGTGAAAATTCAACACCTTTTTCCATCCTGTTAACACAGTAAAGGGAAGAAAAATAAAATGTCCCTTAACAATGACAGATATGTACTATTAAAATACTTTAAAATTAAATATTAAATATTAAAATTTTTACAATCAGACTCATGGAGCATGATTAATTATTATTTACAACTGCAAGAGAAGTAAAAAGAATACATATTAATAAAAATTAAAAAAGTCTTCTGAAGACAATAACACAATTATTGTGTTGAAACAAATTATTACATCTGGTTGGTGCAACACACGACTTTATTAATCTCCGTTGCTAATATCGAGAGAGATACTAATTATCGATTGAATAAGCAATGCTGCCCAACTTGGAATTTTTGTAATATATATATTTAATATACAATACAACAACAAAAAATAGATTAATAAATATTTTTTTCATTAATTTTTTTTTCTCTCTTTTTACACATATTATGTACACATTCATTAATAAGAGAGAAGCGAGACAAGGAAAAAGACGGAATAAAAAGAGAAAAAAAAAAAAAAAAAATATATATATATATATATATATATATAATATAATATATTTAAGTAAATAATAGATATAATATATTTTACTTCACTTACTATATATAATAAGGGAATGTATTGCGATCGTGAAAATTTTCGAATTCCAGTTTTCAACGGAAATACTCATTTTAGGGTCCCCTCAGTCCAAATAACCAAGTCCCGCAAAAAGGTCTGTGTCTGTGTATGTGTGTGTGTGGCTTCGGGCGGAAACGGTAAATTCTATGAAACTGAAATTTCAAATTTAAGACAAATATACGCCCGGGACGTTACAAAACCTTTTTCATCAAAATGAGCTTACCAGAAGAGCCATATTGCACCTTTTTTCGATTTTCTCGAAAACGGTTCCGACGATTTTGATTAAGCTCGTTATATCGATGTAAAATTTAATGGGCTCCAATATCATGTAGGTTTCACCCTGATTAAAATGGTCTGACAAGGCTTAAATGTCGATATTTTAAATTTTCTTTCTCTAAAGTACCTTTAATTTTGTTGATTCTATAAAAATAACTATATTATCTTTTTACCACTGATGAAAAACAGATAAATATATAAATTGAAAGAATTCAATACCCAACTATACGATAAAACAGAAAAAAATATTTTTTTAATGCAATTTTTTGTTTTTGAACATAAGAGCAGTAATATACACATGTATGATATGCCGTTAGAAAGCTAAAGATTTTTGAAAAAATATTATCTCATACACAAGCTTTTAAAAGTTAATAGAGAGTGATGAAGAGAAGATAAAACTAACTGATCCTTTTAGATAATAATATGATAGATTTTTTAATAAAACACATGTTTCTATAGAAATTCAATTTAATTAATTTTTTTATAGTTCCACGTATTTTTATCTCTAACTGTATTTGACAATTCTTTCATTGATTTTAAAAATAGAGGTAAGTGACAGTCGTGTGTTGCCCGCACCAGATTTTTTGTTTTTGTATTGCATATTACACACACACACATATATATATAATTTATAATTATAATACGTATAATATATATCACAACATGACAACTATTTGCAACCATATGACAATCTGCTTCAATATTGTATATCTAGCATATAAGAAGATTTTTATTGTAATAATAATAATAATAGTGATAATAATTACTTTGATGCTATTGTTTTATTTATTATTGCTAATAATATATATTTTCTTTCATAACGTACTCTATATTATAATTTTTTTACCTTTTAAAATGTAAAATAAAAAGTACATGATGAAATATATAATAATAAAAAGAAATACTAGACTTATATACGTATCCAAAAAATAAAATAATAAAGCAAAGGTATTAGAAGATATTTAAATGTTTCTATAAAGGTAGTTCAATATATAAATAAAAAGGCTAAAAATCATTAGGCAATGTTTTTTTTTTTTTTTTTTTTTTTTCATATAACTATAAAAACTGTTAACTGTTTATATAGCTGTTTACAGGCAATTAGCACATATGAAAAACAATAAACAAATTAAAGGAAACTAGCATATTTGCTAATTTCAAAATGCTATATTTCTGAATTCAATGATTTTTTTTATAGCAAAGATTCTCTATTTTTGTTTATTAATTCGTTTTTTTCCAATATTTTTTTTATAACAAATTTAAATAGTGTGTCCCAGGAGGGTCTCCTACCTCAGGTCTCCTCTATAGCAGAGATAACTGAATAAAAAAAAAAATTGAATTATTTAATTTGAAAATCTAATACCCTATAGCACAGACTCGTGAACACCAATTAGTCTTCTCCGGACGACGGTATAACTTAGAGTTTTTACTCCGTTAAAATCATAGAGCCATCTACCGGGTTCGAAGGCATACTTAGACATAGAAAGCTGTTATGCTAGCCACAATTTAACTAGCTATGATATTTATTTTGAAAACTAATATAGGTTGGCCAATAACCTTTAAAAAAACGAAAAAAAAAACGCATATAATGAGAAATATAAAATCAAAGAATAAACCGTTAGAGACGCATGAGGCAAGCGACAAAGAGTGCTAACTAGGTTAATGCAGTAACAATTACCTGATTCCAGTAACCCCTCTGTTACTGCGCTTAATTGATACTTTGAAAACCAATTTCTTTAAAAAGCCATACCAATAACACGGAAACAACTTCATTGGCTCTATCAGGGATCTCATCAGATAGCAATAATTAGTTAATTAATTTTAATTATAGGTCCTCATACATGTTTATTATAGGACGGCATTACAAGGCAGGTGATGGAATAATTTTTATACGGACCTCATTCAATGAATTTACTCTTTTAAGGATACAAGGTATTTTTCATTAGTAAAGAGAGATTTGCAAAATCATTCATGCATGATTTTAAAGGTTTTATGCCATGGAAATAAATTTAGTCTGATTTAAAATAGAATGGAATTTTCAAAAACTTTTTTAGGGAGTTATGTATTAGATGACATAGGATGACATATGCCAATAACAAAAAAAAATCATGATGAAAGATATTTTTCATATGTTAAGATATTCAAATATTAATATGTAAAGTAGAAGCGACAGTTATATTTGAAAATTAATTAAATTTCCTTTAAAAGTAGCGTCAGAATTAAAAAAGGATCTTAGGACACTGTAATGTTATTTATGAAAAAGAACTTAAAAGATAAATTAAAAAAAAAAAAATGATCACTGAATCAGCTGTATTTTGTTGAGACTGTTATTAAGAGGTTTATTCAATAACAACGAATTTTTAAAGAAACTCGCTTAAAATATAAATAAAATGATTTTGCAATGATGGTAAACGTAGTCGCTTGTGGTGTAGTGGCTTTAGGTTTTTTTTTTTTTTTAAGGCAGTAAAAAATTGATTATTATTTATTGGTAATGCCATTCTTCGTAGAAGAAGTAAAATGGTAGACCCGATGTCTGATACTTGTTTAAAATCTTTGTCCGGATTGAACCAATGTACGCAAAATATATAACCTATACCTTCATATATAAATCATGGAGTTACTAATAGTGTTTTAGCCAGCTAGGATAACAGCCTCCTTTAACCAAAGTCATGGATACGAACCCTGGTGATGGGCATCAGTTTGTTTTTTTTTAAATAGAAAAAAAATCCTATGTTATATTGTCATTCAGAGAGGACGTAAAATGGTGGTAACGAGACTGAACCCTTTCAGAAATTATTTAAAGATTTCTATTCTAATTAAACCTTGAATAGACAAAATTTAGGACTCCCACTTTCGCAGTATATATAATCATAAACTAACGTTAAAATGAATAAACTAATAATTTTTAGCCCTGACTAAGAGCCGTAATGTGGGAAAAATATTAGTTAATAAATAGCTTTTCCTATCTTTATATATATATATATATATATATATATATATATATATATATATATATATATATATATATATATATATATATATATATAACGATAACGCGATTTTGCTTTCCGCTAACTATCTCTAAACCACTAGACGGATTTCGATACGGTTTAAACCATCAATTAGGGCATTATTCCCAGAAGGTCTATAACTAAAATACATTGCAATTTTCTGTAAGTAAGCCATACAAAATTATTCCTGAAATATAAGTAGTAAGGTTTGATATACCCTCGGAAAGAGCAAGAATTTAGAAAAGTTAATATGAAATAAAAGAAATAGTACGAGTTGATATAAAGTTGTAAGCCCGTAAAAGTTTACATAAGTATGAACTATCTATCTAACTCTCTCTCTCACTCTGTCTCTCACTCTCTCTCTCTCTCTCTCTCTCTCTATTATATATATATATATATATATATATATATATATATATATATATATATTAATAATTTATAATAATAAAATTATTAATAATATATATAATGATAGACGATTTGGGTGTCCGATAACTCCTTCTAAACCACAAGAAGGTCATCAAGGACATTCTTTCCTTTATTTAAATAGTTTATTTGAAGTATAAAATACTAATAAACCGAATAAAATAGAAGCCATTGTTTTTACTTTCACGTACTATATATAGTAAGGGAAAGTACTGAGATCGTGAAAATTTTCGAATTCCAGTTTCAACGGAAATACACATTTTAGTGTTGATTCTATAAAAATAACTATATTATCTTGTTACCCAACAAAAGGAGAAAACGGAACAAATATCTTTTAATGCAATTTTTCGTTTTTGAACATAAGAACAGTATGATATATACATGTATGATATACCGTTAGAATGCTAAAGATTTTAGAAAAAATATTATCTCATTCACAAGCTTTTAAAAGTTAAAAGAGATTGATAAAAAACCGATAAAACTAAGTGTTAGTTTTAGATAATAATATAATAGATTTTTTAATAAAACACATGTTTCTATAGAAATTCAATTTCATTAATTCTTTAATAGTTTCACGTATTTTTATCTCTAACTGTATTTGAAAATTCTTTCATTGATTTTAAAAATAGAGGTAAGTGAAAGTCGTGTGTTGCCCGCACCAGATATTTTTGAAAACTTAAATTGCAATCAATTTTTTTTTCTATCGGAAAATTAAATTTTGTTTCATCTATGCTTCACATAAAAGTAACAAACAAATAAACTGAACCAAGATTGAATTATGTTTTTCATTTCTCTCAAGGATTAAATATAATAATGAATAGAAGTTATAAAATGAAAGATATTTACTTGCTATTCGCACTTTTCGTTATCATGAACTAATACTACCAAAGCAATAAACTCTAAATCGGTCAGACAGAGTTATCGGTTAAACATAAATGACTATAACTCATACAAATTGTACCCAGGCGAAGCAGGAAAGGGTCTACTAGTCATTAATAACTAATTTAAAATTTATAATAAAAAAATAATAATATTAGATCTGATGATATAGAAGATAATACTAGAGTTGGAGCGCAGTGAGTTAGACCCTGATGAAGTTTGTTTACTAAGAGGCGACACCCCACCCTCTTTCTTCGAGGGAAAACTTTATAACAAATGATATTTGCTCGAGAGAGGAGCCACCATGAGGCATTTGTCTTGTCTTCTGGAGGATCGAGGACCGCCGAATATTAGCTGGGATCAGACCTCTCCCATAGCAGGATATCTTCATTAGGATTTAATTCCGCTCCTCGAGCCTCACCTTAATGATCAAACTTGGGATAGGACTGCTTCAGCAAGTTCTCACCTCCGAGGTACAAGTGCTCTGGTTATGGGGTAATACCGAACAGAAGAGGGGAGTGGTGTAGGAGAACTTTTGCCTGGATCAGATAAAAACTTTTAGATTCAAGTTTTTTTTTATTTTGTTTATTTTAATTTCACTTAGCTTTATATGATGTCAATGCGATAGTGACAATTTTTAAATTCCAGGTTTAAACGGAAATAGAATAGAAAAAAAAGTTCTGGGACTGGATCCCTTTAGAATAACAGGTTGTACATTGACATATCAAATAATGTTCAAGGATCTTCCTTGAACAGGATATAATTTAACTGTTTAATTTATTATGAAATATAATTGGGAGGCTCCACCATTTTAGACCCTCCATTTTGTGGGAATGTAAGTAAGTGCCAGTGAGAGAGAAAAAAATGTGCCTCTAGTGATGGAAGTGTGTTGTTTAGCTAAAAGTGAAATTCTAAGACAATGGTTGTCTACAACACCCTAATGTGTATGTAGAAGCACAAGGAAGCTTAGCAGGAAGAAGTCCAGGAGTCAGACAACATCAAAAGAAAAAGAAGAAACACCTGCCAAAGATATGTACAAAAGATTAAGAATAACTAACCCACATTACAATATGTGACACTAGTAGGAAATATATATTTTCTATATCAAAATCATTTAAAAACCAGCCCATCCATTATTTAACTTTATTATTATTAGGAGTCCCCTGGAACGCCCCAGGCCTTCCGATAATAAACAAATAATATAATATGTTAGGCCAACTGACAAAATTAACATATTTAGTTCTTATTCAAAATAATGAGATAAGGAAGAAAAAGAAATATCATACAACACAAAATATAAATAAAACTTTTTCAAAATTATGGTGTTTAACAGAATGAAAAATAAATGAATTGACAATCAATACATACATTTAAACAGTAGGATTTTCACTTATTTTCTTCGTTAAAAATTTAATACTTAAAATTGAAATATCATAACCGTTAAGCGTCAGTTTGGGATTGCAGGAGGTACAGGAAAAGTTGGGATTTGATATATTTGACGTATATGGTAAGTAGCCTCGCGCGGATCTCATTACCGCGTATGGGGAGCGTCCCACGGGTGGCGGATGTGGGGATGGTCGGTGGAATTTCCTCGGAAGCTCCTCCCGGCTAAGTCCGATGGACTCGCTGACCAACAATGAGAGCGGCCCCCCAGGCTTGCTGGAGGGTGTGACGTAGGTTCGAACGCCCTACTCGCATATTTTAGTTCACAAAATATCACCAAAAGTCATGGATTCCTCTGAGGTAAAACGCTCATTATCCAGAGGTGAACTAGTCCCCCGTTCGGGTCTCCGGGTGGGGACTGCTTCAGGGGAATCATGGCGCAAGATGAATATTATAGGCATCGAACCTTTGGGTTCGCTAAGCCTATTATTATTATTATATGGTAAGTAGAGAATTTCGGAGGGTAGTAGAGCGGATAATAAAGGAACGATCAAAAGTTTTATTTTTGTGGGTAGGAACGTAAATGTCATAATGGTGTGATCTTGTTTCAAGAGAGTGAAACTGAATAGAGATTTAAACTGGATGAGACTGTGGATATAGGGAGGATAATTGAAGTTAATGGTTTGGTAAAGGTATGATCCAAGGAAATATTTTCTACGGGTGGGAGAATGAGCCACTTTAACTCGCTGTACAAGTGGGTAACATGTGACCTTCTAGATGCACTGAAGACAAATCTTACATAGATGTTCATGATTCGCTTCAGTCTATCTTCAAACATAGTCGAAAGGACATCATATACCACACAGCCATAGTCAAAGTGGGGGATACAAGGAGCTTGGGTTGTAGTTGGGAGTCAGTTTCTTTTCGTCCATAGCAGTATGTATGTCGCTGATGATTTTGAAGAGAGCGGATTGTGTGGAAAGTTTTCAACCGAAATACAAGTTTCAGGGTCCTCTGAGTTCAAATAACCAAGTCACGCAAAAAGGCCTGTGTGTATGTTCTGTCTGGGTAAGTCTAACACGAAATCGAAAAGTTTTACAAAACTGAAATTTCATACTTAAACGAACTATACGAATAAACCAACAATGTTAGATTCAAATGAAATTATATAATAGATACATTATAAAAAAACTGGAAAATATTCTGATTAATAACAAAATACACGAAAAAAACATAAAGAGAAACTGCCCATTGGCAGCGCTCTTTAGTAGTGAATCTAAACCATAAGGTCTCGAGGCCGTCTTCTTTTCAGACGCCTCTGTGGATAATCAGGAATTAAAGAGGAAGGATTGAAACTAGTGGATTAGACTGGGACTGGAGTTTGGCATGGAAGGAATGATACGTCGTTCGGGACAAATCATCAACATATGGAACATTAATTTCTTTACGGATGAACTTATTCATGACAAGGTAATGTGCGTTTAGGATTTTTCGAAGGATTTGGGATTGTAAGGATTGAAAACGGGAAGAATTTTATGGTTTAGTGGAGCCCCAAAGCTCAACTTCAACTAGTCCAGATAGGCTTTATGATAGTCATGTAGATGAGACTTTTGTAGATGAGTGGAAGGTTAGAGCGTCTGTCTAGTAAGTGTTGAATTAATCGGTTTCTTGTCTTTCAGTCTAGTGTGCGGTTCCATGTTAGACGTTTGTCAAGTTGGATTCTTAGGTACGGATCTTCTAACTGAGACAAGCGGAATATTATTAAAAGGATACTGTAGGGCAGGTTGTCATGGTTACGACGAATTTATGACTCTTAATTTATTTTTCTTTCTTTACTATATTATTTATTACCAATGGTTCTAGTATCATTAGTGCCTTATACCTTTCTGTGGGCTTGAACTATTCTCATTGAAATAAAATTAAAGCTTAAATGGGATAAGGCATATTAATCATAAATCATTCTTTATTTTACACGTCATTTTAATATATTACAGCTCAGTTTTTCCTTGAGGTATTGCCAAGTCAAGTACATGTGCCGCATGCGGTAGAGCCGTCTTATTAAAAATATGCTCCAGTGTAAAGTTGCCATCTCTGTGTTGACGACCATCCGCGGGGGTGTCAAAGCGTATGTGGTCCACAGGCGGGAGCGTTAAAGACGCTTCACGGCCGTTAAAGAACACTAAAAGCCTTCCGAGATATCCCGTCGTAGCCAACTCGACGGCCAAGTCGTCCGGACCGGCACAGGTTTTCATTACCTTTTTAGAGGGCGCCAGCTGTTATTAATGTATAACCTCCCCGGACGGGACTCCAACTTCCCTTTACGACCTACTTAACGTCTTTACAGCCCCGAGTGGAGGGGAGAGGTGATGTGACAAGTTTTTACTGCCGCACCCTACTCCACCGCCCCTATATCGCGACGCATCAAGTTTTCATCCGATGCCCGCTTGTCTAGCGGAGATGGCTCTTTATCTCGTTGCTTTTATAGCGGAGGATCGCGTGTCCAGCTTCCTTGGGAGCGATTGCAGGATTGGAAGGGTGTGGATGGAGGTAGGGTGGTTGTGAATATCTGAGCCTACAGCGAGCATGCATAATGTGCTTGCTGGAACTATTTGTTTATTTTGCTATTTCTGGATGTCAATAAAATTAAAAGTTCTAGAGTGCTCTACACACGATTCATACTTATCTTCACTAATGAAATAAATTTAAGAACGTTTAAATAATGTTAAAATTAAAAAAAATGAAAGGATCAAAAATTTATCACATGAAATGTCCGCTTTTATAGTTTCTAAAATAATTTTGCAGGTCTCTGTTGTTTTTTTCCGAATGTTTGCATATTTAAAGTAAACAGTTGTTAATCCTCTATCTTTGTATTATAAACATTAGCTTCCCAATCAATTACCCACTTTTTAGTATACCTCCAAATATGAACATGGAAACACGCGATTTTCGAGTAATATTTTTGGACGAGTATAAACTCGGCCATTCAGCAGCTAAGGCCGCTAGAAATATTTAAAAGACTTTTGGGGAAGTGAGTGTTAATGAACGGACCATTCACCGTCGGTTAGCTAAGTTTTCAACTGGGGATACCGACTTGGAAAAGTTGCCCCTAGGCACGATGTTCTCAAACATACAGTAGAAGGAAACCCCTACCAAACAGTTAAAGGACTCTCGGCACAACTTAATGCAAGTGCATCAACCGTTTCCAGACATTTAAAGTGTATTGGGAAAGTAAAAAAGCTCGATACATGGGTACCTCATGATCTCACTAAGCGGCAGCAAGACCCCATGTTTCAAACATACCATGCAAAAATTGAAAGAACTGAGGCTACGAAGTTCATTCGCACCCACCATATTCAGTTCGGGGATAAAAAAGTTGTTCTCACGTTGGGAAAAATGTGTAGAAAAAGAAGGTAAATACTTCGAATAAAATTATATTTTCATATCGTATTTTTTATAAAAATCTTTTACCTTGAAAACGGACATTTGATGTGACACAACCCAATATTTATATAACATTTATAACACATAATATAACATGTATAGCAAAATATCCGACATTCATCTTCGGAGTCCTCATTCTCTGACAGGAATGTCGAGTTGAAGTGGCTGAATCCAGTTTCTCGCCGACAGAGTATTTCCTGGGAGTATTGCTGTTCCGCAGTTTTAAAACCAAAAATCCATCCTGCATTCTGACCTAATCATCTCTTGTTCATCGGTACAATCGTTTAACACAAGATCCCAGCCCTTTAAACTCTATTTCCCTTCTCTTCGAACATTCTTTAAAAAATCCTATGGTTTGTGTGTCATCTCACTCAGGAATCCCATACCTATCTCTATACGCAAAGCATCTTCTTTAACCTCATTTAAAACTAATTTTTTCTTTATCTCCTTAGCAATCAATCTTTTTAATAATTATATACACAATTTAGAATAGTGGTATCATAAGCTTTTTTTTTTAATCTTCAGCTTTTCAACTTTATTTTATACATCTTTCTTTTATACCTTCTTTTAATGGACATACGGGATAGAGCTATGGGGATCTGCCAAATATTTTAACATCTAAATAATTCAGACCCTTCAATCGAAAATATTGCGAAAAATCCAGGATGCACCGTTTTATGTAAACGAATTACTTCTCAAGGATTTGGACATACTCACAGTTTCAGACACAGTCACAGAATATTATAAAATATTTCATGACAGACTGACTTACAACATGAACCCATCGGCCCAAACACTTAAATCCTACACGAACCCGTACAACCCACCCCCCTTTTGAGGCGGTGGCCTAGAGATGCCTTGATTTAACCGACTTTCGGAAGTCATCATATTTGCTTATTGCTTTTTTTTTTTTTTTTTTTGCAGATAGCAAATAACATTAAAGCTCAAACAAAAACAATTGTATACATCTATATTATTATTCTTGTGTTAGGTGTCAGAAGTAATTGTATATTTTAGTTAGTTTCAATTCTTTTTTATTATTTTTACGTTCTTATTGATATGTATATGTTTATTTTATTTATTTTTCTTGATTATCTGAAGAAATTCGGTTATTTTTCCCCCACAACAAATATATACTTGTATTTATTCATTTATTTTATTAACATAGTTTTTTTAATATTTTTATTTGTCAATGAAATATAAAAAAAATTTGCCTTAAAATATTAAACAAATTTATTTTTATTTTTATTATTTTTTTTTTTTAATTTAGGGTCATCCCTATTTATTGGTTGTTTCATTTATTTTCATTATAAACCCCAAGTCACGCACTACTTAAAAAAGCTAGGAGGATGAAACAAGTTATTATTCAATTTGAATTAAAAATTTAGTGATTCGCAATATTTCCCCCTGCATATCGTAACATACATAAAAATCTGGTGCGGGCAACACACGACTTTCACTTACCTCCATTTTTAAAATTAATGAAAGAATTTTCAAATAAAGTAAGGGATAAAAATACGTGAAACTATTAAAGAATTAATTAAATTGAAATATATATAGAAACATGTGTTTTATTAAAAAATCTATGATATTTTTATCTAAAATAATCAGTTAGTTTTATCGGCTTTTCATCACTCTCTATTAACTTTTAAAAGCTTGTGTATGAGATAATATTTTTTCTAAAATGTTTAGCTTTCAAACGGTTTATCATACATGTATTATATTACTGTTCTTATGTTCAAAAACAAAAAATTGCATTAAAAAAATATTTTTTCAGTTTTTTTCCTTTAGTTGAGTATCGAATTCATTCAATTTATATATTTACCTGTTTTTAATCAGTGGTAACAAGATAATAAAGTTATTTTTATAGAATCTACAAAATTAAAGGTATTTAAGAGAAAGAAAATTTAAAATATCGGCATTTAAGCTCTGTCAGACCATTTTAATCAGAATGAAACCTACATGATATTAAAGCCCATTAAATCATACATCAATATAGCGAGTTTAATTAAAATCGTCAGGACCTTTTTCAGAAAAATCGAAAAAAGGTGCAAAATGCACAGTATGAAGTGGCTCTTCTGGTAAGCTCATTTTGATGAAAACAAGTTTTGTAGCGTCTCGGACATATATTTGTTATAAATATGAAATTACAGTTTCATAGGACTTACCGTTTCCGCCCGGGAGTTACCACACACACACACACACAGACCTTTTTGCGGACTTGGTTATTTGGACTCAGGGATCCTAAAATATGTATTTCCGTTGAAAACTGGAATTAAAAAATTTTCACGATCGCAATACTTCCCCTTACTATATATAGTAAGTGAAAGTAAAAGTGATATGAAAATATGTCATAAAGTTTATGAAGTATTCTCAGCTTAGCTATTAGTAGTGTAATCCCTGAAGAGAAGAAGTGAAACCCCCGCGGCACCGAGCTGCAGGCTTCTCCGCCAGACATTCCCGTCACAGTTTATGATATTAAGTAATTTGGAACTTGAAGTAAAACCAGTTTGAGATAAGGCGGGGAGCGGGAGACCCTCAAAGTCGCAAGTGTCAGGGCAACTTGCCGGGCCTTCTCTCGTCGGGATTGATCTAATTAAAAGGAATTTCTAAAGCAGTTCCTTCCTCCGTCCTGGGAATAGGATCCTGTCCAGGGGGAAGCGAGGATCTGCATCTTTCCTGAGACCTGGGCTGTTCTGGGAGTTTCAGATAAGTCTTCGAATGTGTGTTGGCTGAAGTACATATTTACTTGTAAATTTCAAACAGTAATTTTATGCTTGATAGTTTATAAAAAGGAATGAAAAAAAAAATTATCAAGAAAAAACGCTGCAAATTATTACACAATGGTTTATTATTTCCAAGTGACTATATTAGGGTATAATCTTTGTTTAGGGAAACAATTCTTTATTAAGCAATATTACAATCAGTCCAATTCAGGACATTTTTAATAGTGATAACGAACAACATTCATACTACATTCACACGATATATACAAAAAAATAAATTTATATAATATAATAATACAATATACATATATACAAAACAAAATCAATACAAATATATACAAAAGTCACTCGTACCTATATACAATTCGCAAGCATACAGCACGTGAGTGGAGAATCTAGCCAATGCTAAGAACTCCAATATACATGCTACAAGAGTCACGAGGCCACTGCCGTTTCACCTTCTAGGAGGATGGTAAGGATGTTGAACTGATAAGGATTGAGCTAGGGGATGAGGGTGATGGATAAGGTTCTGATGAAATTTAGAGAATTTTAATGGTATAAGGTCTAAAATAAATGGAATATTTAGGTCGCGGTGTAAGGTATGGTTAGATACATAATAAGGGGCATTAACTATTGTTCGAGGACTTTAGATTGGAAGGATTGAATGCGTTTGATGTTAGAAAATTTGGCTGTCCCCCACAGTTAAAGTCCGTAGGTCCAGATAGGTTTCCAGAACTGTCTTGATATATTAACAGTTTGTTCTCGATAGATAGTTTTTGAATTTCTGTTCAGTAGTCTGTATAATTGTCCAAATCGTCGATTAAGTTCTGTCGTTTAAGTCTGTGTGCGGGTTCCAAGTTCGTCTTTGTCAGAAGGAAGCCAAGATACCGGACTGTGTCGGAGAAAGGAAGCGGAGCGGAGTTAAAGAAACTGGAGTGCAGGATTGTCTTCGAAGGTAAAGGTGACATGTTTGCATTGGATTGATTCACTTTGATTCTCCAGTTGTTACACCAGTCTTCAATTTGGAAATGTGCGGTTGGAAGCCTATAGATGCAATTTCGGGATCTAAGTAGGGTGTAATCTAAATTAATATTATAAAGCTGAAGAGTTTGTTTGTTTGTTTTGTTTTTTTGTTTGTTTGTTAGATAGTCCATGTTATCTAGGAAGGAATTAGGTTAGCCACTAGGTCCGTCAAAAAACATATTTTCCAATGAAATGAATGACGAAGATTTATCAATGGTGAGGTCAGCAGTGTCAAGGATTGGTAGGCATTTTTTTTTTTAAATATTTAAAGTCCATCTTCCTGCTCGTTTTAATTTTTTTTTTTTTTTATGTAACTATTAATTTTAATCCATTTAATGTAAATAATATTTATACATATCTATATCTATACTAATATCATAAGGCTAAAGAGTTTGTTTGTTTATTTGAACGCGCTAATCTCAAAAACTACTTGTTCGAATTGAAAAATTATTTTGTGTTGGATAATCCATTTATCGAGGAAGGCTTTAGGCTATATAACATCACGCTGCGACCAATAGAAGTGAAGAATCAGTGGAAAATCTGGAAAAGCTAAGGAAATTAACTTCGCATCCCAACGATTCAAAATGATTTACCTTTTCATTTTAAAATAATTCAATTTCCCGTTAAGTTATATTTTTCCGTAACAATTAATAAATTACACGGGCAAACATTTTAACACCTAGGAATCGAGTTACGTCAAGACTGCTTTTCACACGACCAAACTATATATCGCATTGTCAAGATCATGTTGCGGAGAAAATGAGTACGTACTTCTGCCACAAGAAGAAGTACTTTAAAGTATATTTTTTTAAAAATTTCTTAATAGCGATCATAATAACAGAAATCCACGCCGACGAAGTCGCGTGCAACAGCAAGTTATTGTTGATAGGCAATTAAATAATATGAAAGGTAATAACTAACCTAAAGGAAAATGCTATATCACCACGGCTAATTTCAAAACTCTATCTCTCCTGTTTCAGAGCCAATATCAATGATCCTTTTTATATTTTTGTAGAAAATTAAATTCTCATTAGAATGAAATTGAATACGACATAAAACTAAGGAACTAATTTGGCATTTATTCATTAATATGAAAATACGGATTTTTTTAAATTCTTTATTCAAGTTTTACGTATTTTGAAACGTAAGCACTCAAATGTTGAGGGGAGTTTTTTTAAATTTTGGTCCATTATTGAATTATTAAAATTATAAACTAAAAATGAATTTAAAATAATCGATTATTGAATTATTAAAATTATAAACCAAAAATGAATTTAAAATAAATAAAACAAGTCCACACAAAAAAAAGTATATACAAGATAAATTAAATACGTACCCAACTCACATGAAACATAAGATTTAAAGAGATGTCGTGGCTAGAGCCTTTGCCCAAGGTCGCGGGTTTAAATCTAGGTGGCCCTAGGATTTTTTTAACGGGAGTGTACCAAAGACTGGCAGACGTACCTAAATATAAACAACGCAGGGCAAGATCGAAGTGGCATAGGACTAGATATCCATCAGACAAAACTTATTATAATAAACTGACTAACAGACTAAAATCAGAAATATCATCATCATCATAATCATTCTCCCTTCTACCGCTGTTCGGTGTGAGGGTCCTGCTTATAGAGCCTGGTCCAGTTGTCTCTCTCCTGCACCAACTCTGCTCTCCTGTCCCAATTTATTCCTCGTTTCCTGCATGCTTCCCTTACACTATCCCCCCAGGAGATGCGCGGCCTTCCTCTGGGTCTTTTTCCTTCCGTGCGGGTCTCGTAGGTCTTCCTGGCATTTCTGTCTGGATCCATCCTAAGAAGATGTCCAAACCACCTCAGTTTTTGCTCCTCCAGTATGGTCTCTGCCGGTTTGACATCGAGATTAGCCCGTATGGTGGCGTTCCTTATTCTATCCCTTCTTGTTTTTCTCTCTATTTTCCGTAGATACCTCATTTCCATCGCTTGTATCTGACTCCTGTGTTTTGTGGTGAGGGTCCACGATTCTGAGGAGTACGATAGAATAGGGAGGAATGTCGATTTATAGACTGCCAGCTTGGTCCGCTCTGTCACTTCTCTTCTCCCAAGGAAACCTCGTCTGACCATACAGAACATCTTGCCTGCTGCTCCAATTCTTTGGGCCACTTCATCGTCTATGTAGCCACTCTCATTGAGGTGAGCTCCCAGATATTTAAAACTGTCAACCTGCTCTAATCTCTCTCCTCCAACCCTTATTACTCTCATTATCCTTCGGGGTTTCTTTCCAATACGCATGCATTTTGTCTTCCCCGGATTGATCTTCATATTTATTGCGAATTATTCCTCTTGGAGGACATTTATGTTGTGTTGGAGGTCTCGATCGTTGGCAGCCAGCAAGACGATGTCGTCAGCGAAGGCCATCAGGGAATATCTGGTAGGGTGTAAGTTCCTGTGTCCCAGTTGGAATTTCCTCATTATAGGCTTGGTTCTCCTTAGTGCCAAGTCCAGAACCATGATGAAGAGCAAAGGACTCAGGCTACAGCCCTGTCGGATACCCAGTGTAGTCTCAAATTCTTTTGAAATGTGATTTCTGGTCCTAATCACATTCCTCATCTTTTTATAGAGACTCATCACTGCCAAGGTTGTTCCACGGTCTACACCTCACTCAGACAGTGCCCTCTCTATATCTTCTTTCTTCACTCTGTCAAAAGCCTTCTGGAGATCAACGAAACAGACGGAGAGCTCTTTGTCCTTCTCAACAGTCTTTTCTGTTATTTGTCTCATCGTGAAAATAAAAATCCTACTGAAAATAAAAATTCAAAACTTACTGAACTTCACCAAAAAACTTACTATTACAGACAGATCATTAAGCATGACAACAAAAAAGCTACTGAAGTTCAAAAACTGTAATCATCCACTCCTAACTGTTTCCCGTATCTGGACAAGATCTGATGAAGAGAAGGCCCAGATATTCGGTCAGCACCTTATTAGAACCATTAATCCACATCTAGATATCCATAATCCCGGACACATTAAGTTTATAGAAGATGAACTAGATATCCCACTCCAAATGGCCCTTCCTCCTAAAGCGTTCCATCCGTCAGAAATATCTAACATCATTCAGAGTTTACCATCCCGCAAAGCTCCTGGGAATGATCTTATAACTTCCCATATTTTAAAACTACTTCGAAAAGCTATCCTATATCTCACTTACATATACAATTCCGTACTCCGTTCCACATACTTTCCTGCTTCTTGGAAATTATCCATTGTCAAAATGATACCCAAACTTAAGAAACTCCATCTTCTTACCGTCCCATCTCACTTTTACCAATCATGGGTAAAAACTTGGAAAAGTTTATACTGAAATGCCTGTATCCCATCCTAGATACTAATTCCATAATTCCTGATCACCAGTTTGGATTCAGAACGTCCCACTCCACTATCCAGCAATGGCATCGTGTGGTGGACGTTGTATCGTCTACATTGGAGCGCGGCTTGTATTGTACGGGATGGACTCGAGACCTTCTAGTTTAGAAAAGTTACAGGAGTGCAGCCATTGGGTAGTTCTTCTTCAAGTCTGTTTCACGCCATTTATCTTTTGTCACGTTTACTTGATGTACTTTGAAGTACAGTTGTAAATTTCAATAAATGATGTTAAAAGAAAAAAAAAAAAAAAAAAAAAAAAAAGAAGATATATAAACAATAGAGAGTTGGAGAAAACCTAAAAATTACCTCCAGTATGTGTTGTATCTTTCTCGCTTGTCTACGCGCATGCCATTCATTCTTTAAATGAACATTTTGTTTTATTTTAGTCTTAGTTTTAACACTTAAGTGTTTTGTGTTCAGAATTTATCTAAATATCATAAACGTGATCAATTTTGTTCATACAAAAAAATTCTTAGTTTTGCTGTCTGTCGAAGGGGCCGTAAAAAGGTGGTCAAAAACGGTGCAATTTCATGCACTCGTTAAATATCTCTATCCTATTTAAACCTGGATAGACAAAATTAAATACTTCAACTCTAGCGTTCTGATTGCCACAGTAGCATAAAGTGACGTTTAAAATAAATACATTAATGAAAGCTTAATAAATTTGTATTATTGCTATAATGATATTTAAATTACGAAATTTCAATCAGGATACACGTAACCAGCTAATGACATTACCGTCACGATCCGACGGGGGCCCGACCTGGGTAATAAGCAGTGCCATATTGATAGGAGGCCATGTGTCCCTATTGGTGGCTCATTACGTGGACCAACCCCTCCGTGGGGATGAGTTATGTATCTAATAAGGTGGCCTTCTCAGCTGTGAAATGGCCATGCCAAAGGGGGTAGGATCAGAAACGTCAGCTGGTATTTAAATAAATAGTTACAGGCAGTATCGTTGTTGTGGTAAATAGGGAGCGGACTAACCCTCTTCCCTTCAAATCCCCAAAGGTTTCCTAGGCTTAAAGACCTTTCGTTTCGGAAAAATATTTAAATTAACTTTTTACATTCACTTAGATTTGTATGAAATATACAGTAGGGGAAATTATTGCAATCGCCAAAATTTTCGATTTTCAGATTTCAACGTTTTACGGTTTAAGTCTAAAAGAGAAAGTCTCGCGAAGTGGTCGGTATCGGTATGTGGTAAGTCTGATACGAAAACGAAAAGTCGTACGAAAAATATTTCATAAATAAGACAATGTTACAGCAACTTTTTCAGTCGGCGAATCGGAAGAGCCGCTTATACACTGGATTTCGTACCTTTTCGCATAAACGGCTCTAACGGTTTTGGTTAAACTTGCTAAATCTATGTAAAATTTAACGAGCCCTAATATCATGCAGATTTTGTTCTGATTCAAATAGATTGAAAGGACTCAAACTTTTATTTGAAAAAAAAATTAAATGTATGATCTTAGCATTTGTAAAAAAAAATGCTTAATGTACAACCTGAACGAATATGATAACCAACGAAAGGAGAAAAGAGCGAACATATTTTTGCAAGTAATTTTTTCCGAATACAAGAATAGCAATATATATATGTCAAATATACCGTTGAAACTAAAAAGTTTTTAAGAAAAATTATATCTCATTTAAAAATGTGAAAGGTGATGGAAATGAAGTAGAAAGTATTTTTTTTTAGTTTTACATTCACATAACTATATATGAAATATTTAATTAATTCATTAATATTATATTTATTGTATTATTGTATTAATATTATATTTTATTAATATTAATATTTAATGAAGGGAAAGTATAGCGATCATGAAAATTTTTGAATTCCAGTTTTCGACGGAAATACACGTTTTAGGGTCTCCTGAGTCCAAATAACCAAGTCCCGAAAAAAGGTGTGTATGTTCGTATGTGTGCGTGTGGTAAGTCTAGCGCAAAAACGATAAGTCGTACGAAACTGAAATTTCATATTTAAGACAACTAGACGCCCAAGATGTTACAGCAACTTTTTCATTGAAATCGGCTAACCAGCCACTTTATAACATGCATTTTGCACCTTATTATGACATTCACAAAAATGCCTCAAATGATCTTGATTATACTCGCTGTATTGATGTATTTTTTTTTTAATTTATTCATAGCAATTTACAACTGTATTAAAGAACACAATAAGTAAATATAAGGAATGAAAAACAAAACAAAAGTCATGAAAATGTGTTGAAAAAGAACTACCCAGTGGTAAAATTTAATGGGCTTCAATATCATGTAGGTTTCATTCTGATTGAAATAGTCTAACAGGGCCTAAATGCCGATATTTTAAATTTTCTTCTTCTGAACTACCTTTGATTTTGCACATTCCAAAAGATTAACCATATCATCTTGATGTCAGTGATTTTGGAGGGCTAAATATACAAGTTGGACGAATTTGATGACCAAATAAAGGATAAAAGAGAAAAACTATTTTTTAACGTAATTTTGTTTTACTGAAGGAATTAGTCCGGGTGGCGGTCACTAAATGAAACAACTGAATAGTTTCAACTATTTTATTGTTTGCCAACGTTTCGACCCCCATTGTGGGTCATCATCAGGGCTAAAAAGATACAAAAAGGATACATTTAAAATAAGATTACAAATACTATTTTTAAAAAAAATTAACAATTTCACTAGAGAATGTCAATATTATAACATAAAAGAAAATAGATGTGTAAAGAAATCAATTAATTAAATTACAATGATAAAGGTATACTAATGAGAGCTATACAGACCAGATAATGACTAAAGATAATGTACAAATATATAAGAAAAAATTACATGAAATAAAAACCATTAACAAAATGGAGTACAGTGGAGATACGTACCGTCTGGTAGGTGAGTGGAAACTAGGTTCAATTTGGTTATAAGGAATATAGGCAGGTAGATAGGAAAGTACGTACAAAAGGTTGGGTATGACCGCCACCCGGACTAATTCCTTCAGTAATTCTCAACGGTCAACTAATTATATCCACACGTAATTTTGTTTTGTTTTATATGTTCAAAAAAAGTGATGTAGACGTATAATACACCGTTGGAAAGAGAAAGATTTTATAAAAAAATATTATCTGATACACAGAGTTGTAAAAGTTAATATAAAGTGACGAATAGGGAATTAACTTATCACTGATTAACAATTTAATACAGTTATACTATTTAATCTAAATCATATGTTTCCAACAAAAATGAATACACGTTTTATTAAAATCTACTTCAAATATCTTTCAAATTAAAGTATATTTAATAGTTTTTAAATTGAATTTAACAGTGAAGGTAAGTGAAAGTCGTGTGTTGCTTGCACTAACTAGATTCAGTTTAAATTTAAACTCTAAATTCAGTCGCCTCTCTGTTATCGAAAACTAATGGAGGCCGAATTATTTCATCTAAATTAAACGTTTTCATAGAAAATCACCATCATTATTCTTCTGAATTTGATATTTTCTAAAGGCACTGGATTTTATTTTCTAGTACTATATTATTCTTAAACATATGCATACCGATATCATCAGTGTATTCTTTTCAAAGGATTAATCCGCGATAAAGCCATAAGATTACGAGATTACCTCTAAAAGACTAATCCAATCAGGCGGAGACTGAGTGGCTTAAACTAAGAGCTCGGCGAAGATCCGCGCCTCTCACCGGGCTAAGATAGTGTCGGTAATTGTCGCTAAAAGGTTTTAAATCAAATCAAATTCCGTCCTCTCTCCCATTGAGTAAGCAACTTCCTCATCCTATTTTTCGCCGCCACGTCAGAACCGCTAACTGGATTCCCCAAAGATGGATATCGCGTCAGTATAAGCTACTTTTCTGATCAAGAGGGCTTAGCCTAAACCGAGGACTTAAAAGTTAAATATTTGCTTAACGGCATTAAGTCATTCAGGATTAATTAATGTCCACCGATACTTGTCATATCTCATGTTACCTAAATAAAGGAAACGGATGAAGGTGGAATGCATTGATGACTAAAGAAAAATCACAAATAATTATTATGTCATTTATTTTTTTTAATATAATTAATTTATTATTTATTTATTATCCATTTATCGTGACTTTATGGAAACGCCGTGGTCTAGTGGATAAAGCGCTAGTCTACTGTGCTTCGGGTCCTGGGTTCGAATTCCGGTTGTGACGGAATATTATCTATTCTGTTATTTCAGCCGAGGAGCGATCCTGGGGTATGGAAGCCCTCCTGGGGCAGACCCAGCCTCTATAAAGTGGGTTCCCAAAAATGGGGAAAACCCTAAAAACACGACCGTTGGCTCGAATCTCTATATCTCTATAATCTCGAATCTCTATAATTTCGCGCGAATCTCTATATGTACTGAGCCCATGACTATTCATGGCTTGTAGTAGCACGGTTTTTTTTTATTTATTTTTTTTTTTTTTCGTCACTTTATGCTATTATGGTTAGCCGGAGGATGCTATTTTATTTTCATTTCATTTAGTTTATTTTAATTTCACTTACCTTTATATGATTGTTTATTTATTTATTTAACGTCACTTTTTGCTACTATGGCTAATCGGACGATGCTACAGTAGGAGCCTAAATTTTCCCTATCCAGGTTTTATTAGGATAGGGATCTTTAACGAGTACTGGACATCGCACAGCCTCGGGACCACCTTTATATGTCCTCTTCAAAGGACGGCATAACTAAGGATTTCTTACCACCAATAAAAAATCCTAGGGCCACCTGTAGGTTTGAACGTGCGACATTTGGGATAGGAAGCTGTTATGCTAGCCATCAAGCTATAGGTGACATCTAATACACAATTTATTGGTTTATAACATAACATAACCACGAAGTATGGCCCAATCAATTTTAGTAGTGTTATTTTGACATATATATATATATATATATATATATATATAAGTTAAGTTGAGATGACGACCAATATAGGTCTAATCCTATTTTCTGTAAATATAAACATATCATAACGTATAAATAGAGGATTAAAAGGAAGAATAAATCAGTTGTTATCTAGCAAGCGTGAGTGTTGTTTCTCCTCCCTAATTTCCTTTTTTTTATTATAATTTTCACGGCGGAACTTAAGTGGTGCCGAAACCCGGGAACTTTATTAACAGTATTTTGAGTTCTGAAAGAAAAGTGTTTTTTTTTTTAATTCTTTTTGCGTTTCTCTGTTTTAATTTTTTTTTCTCCGTCGTTTCGTGTCTGTAAAAATTTGGAAAACATGGCCGAAGGTTTTTTGAGACCAGCAGTTCTTACACTACCAGAAGACGTGGTGTTACCTCAGGCGGCACAGCAGGTGGTACCCCCAGAGATGCCCCCTCTACCGGCGGAAACACTGGCAGGGGCCCACGCAACCACGCTGGAGTGGGTCAAAGTGTGGACGGCAACAGCACAAGACATAAGAAAAGCCATCTCGGAACTTGAACGATTCGACGGCGAGGTTGGCGACCTTAACCATTTCCTAAAGGGAGGAGACAGAATCATGGCTAGTATAGAAGCGAAATTAGAGGAACGGCTGATGGACTCACAAGACGCCGTATCGCTTCGGGCAGCCCTGGTATGCCGAGTCCGTAGGCAGATTTTAAATCTCATACAGGCTGATGAAGACACGCCGTGGGTCGTCATTAAGGATAGGCTGAAGAAGGCATTTGGAGGAGGCAGGTGGGCTCCGGAAGAGGACATATTCCAGATGTTCCGCGAGACGAAGCGACCACACCAGACGAGTGGTCAGTATGCTGGGATATTACTGGCTCGATATAATCGGATAACGGAGAAGTTGAGAGAAGCGCACTGCACAGAAGAGGTGGAAGGTAGGATGGGCTTTCTCTCGACTATTTTGAAAGTCCAATTGGCCAGAGAGACGGGAAAGAAGGAAGGCCTCCCCCGGGATAGGACATTCGTCGAATGCGCTCAGGAGATGGTGGATGCGAGCGCGAGAGAGAAGGAGTCCAGGTACGGGGAAGTCGAAATGGAGTGGACAAAGGTGCCCTATAGGAGGACTGAACCCCATAGGAATAGGCCAGAAAATTGGAGGAGGAAGATGCCGGAGTCTTACGGAAGAGAGAGAGGTACCCCTAGAGACAGGAGACAAGGAAGAGAGAGGAAGAGCTTTCGCAAGGAAGACCGAAAGTGCCACGGATGCGGAAAGGTTGGCCATCTCGTAGCTCAGTGTCCGCGTACTCGATGTTTTGAGTGCGGAACGGAAGGACACATCGCTAGACAGTGTCCGTACATGAGTAGGAACAGAGACACGGGCAGAGGAGAGCCCATGGAAGTCAATGCTCAAAGGGTGTGGAGGAATACCAGATCCACATCGGATTCAGCGCATTCTTCGGACTCATCAGAGACGGATGAGGACAGGAGCGAACCAGGAGACAGCAGAGGGGATGACGTAAGGAGCGTGAGGAGGAGCGAAGGGCGTCGAGAAGCAGCCGGGAGCGTGAGGAGGAGTGAAGGGCGTCGAGGAGCAGCTGGGAGCAGACGACATCATGATGAATGAGGTGAGTGTGGGGAGAGAGGCAACCGCGCAGTAGTCAATAACATTAGAGAGTTGTGCGGTAGGTTGCCTATCATAAGGGTCGCGAGGGGAGTGTGGTGTTTGGTGGACACAGGTAGCTCCCATACAGTAATGTCCGAGAAAACTGTACAGATATTGTGTAAAGAAAAGAGGATACCGAAGGATTGCCAATGTAGATTAATTACGCTGGGCGGCCCATGTAGAGTGGAAGGGGAAGTAGAGATCGAGCTCAGTCGTTGGGGAATAGAGAGGGAGAAATTGGTAGTTCATGTGGTGGAGAGTATGCCGCGGGAATATGGAGGGATCATTGGCTGTGATTTGTTGGAGAAATTGGGGACTAGGATAAGGAATAAGGGTGGCCAATGGATCATAAGGGTAGGGAGAAAGTCCTACAAGGGTAAAAGGGCGCAGAGGGATGGGTTAGGCCAAATAGGCGCAATCAATCAGGCAGAGGATTGGAGGAAAACCCTTTACCGAGAATATAGAGATATCTTCTTCCAGGAGGGGGGTATATTGGGCGTCACTGGGAAAACAACCCACGAAATCCCATTGAAGCAGGAGCGTGTGACCTACGTGAAAGAACGTCGATATCCGCAAGCACTGCGTCAACACATACGTGCGGAATTGGATGAGCTCAAACGGCAGGGCATAATAGTTGACAGTACGTCCCCTTATAACAGTCCTCTTTGGGCGGTCAAGAAAAAGAGCACGGGCGACGGGGGGCCGGAGAAATATAGGGTTGTTGTTGACTTCAGGAAACTGAACGAAAACACAATCGATGAGAAATATCCCATACCCCGGTTTGAGGACATTTTGGACCGTCTCAGTGGGGCAAAGGTGTTTAGTACTCTAGACTTGAAGGCCGGATACCACCAAATTCAAATGCACCCTAGAGACCGACATAAGACGGCATTTTCATTCGAGCGCGGGCATTACGAGTTCACGCGGATGCCGTTCGGTTTGAAAAACGCACCCATCACATTTCAACGTCTGATGGACGAGTTTCTTAGAGGGATTGACGAGGCTGTTTGCCAGGTCTATATGGACGATCTCCTGATCTTCAGTAGATCCGAAGAGGAACATATAGCTCATCTCCGCAGCGTGTTTGATCGTATTAGGCAATTTGGGCTCAAGCTTTCGGGGGAAAAGTCGCTGTTGGGTCGGACGGAGATAAATTTTTTAGGCCACACTATATCTCGGGAGGGCGTGAAACCGGATGTGCAGAAGGTGGCGGCCATCAGGAACATGGCGATCCCGCGGGATGTTAAGGGGGTTCGTCGGTTGTTAGGGACTCTCAACTATTATAGACGGTTCGTTCCGGATATGGCGCGATATTTAGTTCCTCTCAATAATCTTCTCAAGAAGGGTCAGACCGTGGTAGTGACACCGGCTATGGAGGAGAACATTCGCCTGTGCATGGTGCGGTTGCAGGAGGAACCTATCCTGGCATTTCCCGATTTTACCCGGCCGTTTTCCATCACCACCGACGCGAGTGAGTATGCACTAGGGGCGGTTCTGTCCCAGGATGGCCCAGGAGGGGAACGTCCCGTAGCATACGCGAGTAGGCGTCTAACCGAGGCCGAGAGCAGGTACAGCGCGTTGGAGCGGGAACTCCTGGGTATCGTCTGGGCTATTGAACATTTTCGTCCTTACGTGTTTGGGCGCAAATTTAAAGTTCACACGGACCATAGGCCCCTGCAATGGGTCGGTACCCTTAAAGAATCCTCGGCGCGCGTGACCCGGTGGAAGGAGTTCCTCAGCCAATACAACATGGAGGTTGTGTATAAACCGGGCCGAGAAAACGTCGTTGCGGACTGGCTGTCGCGGGCGCTGGTGGTTAATGCGATCGAGGAAGAGGAGGGCGAACCATCCGGGGGTGTTCGACAGTTCCTTCGTGAGTGGACGCCCGAGGGCGAAGGGGAGCGCGGAACCCCGGATTCTGGCAGTGCAGATGTATCTGACGCGCGGGCGAGCCCGTCGGATGAGCGCACGATGGACTTGGAGGAGCGGGAGGAAATCGTCAACGACAAGCGGCGCCAGATCGTGTGGAAGACTCGAACTTCGGGCCTCTTAAAGCTAGACTATACGAGGTATGGCAAATCCCGCATCACTACCATCTGGTCAAGCCCTGGCGTGCGTGACGACCAAATCTGTAGGGCACTCCAGGACGCATCTAAGCCCGGGAAGACTTATTTCCTGTACGTCGGAAACGCGACTATCTGGGAGAAAATTAAGCGGCTATGGGCTCGGGAGCAGATCAGGATCGATAGGACGTTTGTGCGCTGTACGCTGGCAGTCGAGACGGTCTCGAACGCGGAAAGGCAACGGGAGGTGACACTGGCGTACCACCAGGGGAAGACCAATCATCGTGGGGAACCCGAGACTCTACAGGCATTGCGGCGAAGATACTTTTGGTGGGGCATGCGCCGTACCATCGCGGAGGTCGTAGGGGCGTGCGAGGTCTGTCAGGTCACGAAATATGATCGCCATCCACCGCGAGGTTTACAGGAGATTACGCCCACCGCAGATACGCCATTGTGCGATTTGCAGGTGGATACGTTTACGTGGCGGGGACACAAATGGGTTACCGTGTTAGACCTTTTTAGCAAGGTTGCCATGGCTTCTCTCGTGCCGGATCGATCTTCGGAGGCAATTATTGGGGCCCTCCGTATGTGGTTCCAGTTTTATGGAGTGCCGGATCGGATATCCTCGGACGGAGGTCGGGAGTTCGATAATGGTCAGGTTCGGTCGGCAATGAAGGCGCTAGATATCACGTGGCATATTAATACCCCAGGGCATCCTAAGAGTCGGGGCGGCATCGAGAGACTGCACAGTACTCTCGGAGATCATCTTCGTGTGTATCAGGTAGACCAGGGATTAGAACCGCACGTCGCAATGCCTCGGGCGGTGGCGGCATATAACCACTCCATCCATGCGGCAACGGGATTCTCGCCGTTTGAAATCCTCTTCGGATTGCGGAACAGGCGCAGGGATTACGGGGACACAGCGGCGGAGGGAGCCTTGTCCGACGTGCTGGTGAGTAACCGCGCGGCTCTAGTCAAGGTTTGGGGGAAGGTGCGCGGGAAGTTGGTGGCGGAGAAGAGTCGCCGTGTAACCAAGGACAACCTTCGCGTTCGTGATCGGATGGAGGATCTTCGCATCGGGTCTATTGTATATCGGAGGATCGGTTCGAATAGGAGTAAGGAAGTTGCTCGGTATGAGGGTCCGTTTCGGGTGGTGGTTATTCGCGAGCATAACGTTGTCACGCTTCAGAGCTTAGCAGATCCACGGAAGAGGCGGACGGTTCATATTGAACAGTTGAAACTTCCAGTAAGGGAAGACCCTTCGGCAGTTGATCGCACCTAGGTATCCTCTGTTTCTGTTGGCCACTCCCAGGGGAGTAGGCTGTATGTTTTTTGTTTTTGGGTTTTTGATTGAAGCATTCTGTATGTTTTTCTTGCAAGTACTTTTCTTTCTGTTTTTCAGGATCTCCAGTGAGTGTTTTATTTTGCTTTCAGTTTTCGAGTGTGTTATGTTTTCTACTGTAGGTTTTTTCTAGTTTGTAAGTTTACTATGTGTAAGGTTTCTAGTTTGTAAGATCACAGTTATGTAAGTATGAGCTTTTGTTTTATTTTTGTAGTTTTATTGTTCTTTTATGTTTTCTCCTTGTTAAGTTTACGAGAAGTGTTCGTAAACTGGCAGGGGGGAGTTAAGTTGAGATGACGACCAATATAGGTCTAATCCTATTTTCTGTAAATATAAACATATCATAATGTATAAATAGAGGATTAAAAGGAAGAATAAATCAGTTGTTATCTAGCAAGCGTGAGTGTTGTTTCTCCTCCCTAATTTCCTTTTTTTTATTATAATTTTCACGGCGGAACTTAAGTTATATATATATATATATATATATATATATATATATATATATATATATATATATATATATATATATATATATATATATATAAATGGCTTGCGGTCTGTAATTTTTGTTGTGTAATCCTTTTATTGTCATTAGTTTGTCACTAGCGTCTAAAACCTGTGAGAATCGTAGCTCTCATGAACGGCATCTAGTGCCTTTTTTAGTAACTAGATGCTCCGAGCTTGATACACGGCTGGAAAACAGGCTGGTGAAAATTAATGATATTTAGGAGAGTGATGATTCACTATCACTTACTTTCAACGTATTATAATAAATATTCAATTACCGTATTTTATAAAAACTTCATCACTAATCGTTTTAAACTTTTACTATGAATACTGTTCTATTTTTTAATACGGAGTTTTTACATTTAAAAAACATGTTTTCTTAATGTGTATATTATACTTAAAATTAAATTAAATGAAAATCATCATTTTGTTTGGAGTTTTTTTCATCTATTTTTCAAAGATAATATTTTAATATTTTGAAAAAAGAAATAGTTTATGTTATTATACGATTTTTTTCTTTCCTACTACTTTCGTGAACTATCACAATATTTCTTATCTCCTTCTGTAGCGCGGCCATAATTTAAAAACTAAATGATAATATCTGTGGCGGTCGTAAATAAGTGGTTAAGTCAAAAATTTTCATTTTACAGGTGAGCGACTTAAAGATTTGAAGGTTTGAGGGAGCGATACGTGAAGTGAACTCATTTTTGTTATAACTCGAGTTATCTAGTTTTTCACGACCGCCACAGATATTATATCAAAACAAACGAGTATTTTTAAAGTAAAAACTGCATTTCAAGAAAGTAAATATTATTTATAGTAAAAGTTTTTTGAAAATGCAGAAATTGGATATTTATTATAATATGTTGAAAGTACCGGAGAGTTTGATAATTCAGTATCATAAAATCTCACGAGTTTTCACCTACTTGTTCTTTCGGCTTGTAGCGCAGAATTAAACTTAAAAGAGGGCAAGCTTTGAGCTTTAAAAGTTATTCCTCTATATAACATTTGCGGTAGAATATACTATTTAGGAGCTACTTTCTTTTTAATTATTGCTTTCTTGTTTCTCATTTAAATAATTACCTTCGTAAAATAGAAAAAGTCAAAATTAAAAATCAATGAAACGAAACAGAAACATCGGTTAATTACCAATAAATGAGAAAACAAATAGTACTTGATAGCAGGATAATTAAATGAAGTGTTTTGATGAAAAAAAAGTTAGGAGTTGAGAAATGACAGGATGAGCTGATGAGAGCGGAGGAAATTAGGCATGCAGTATTGCTTTAATAAGTTAGGCCTGGACAAGTTGCAACTGCATCTGTTGCATTATAAAGTTCTCTAGTGGAATGGGATCCGACAACTTTGCACTGCAGTCTCTCTGTGCGTACAATAGCAATCGATTAGTCTCATCTAGCTTCGTCTAGTTAATTACTATCGATTCGTTTTCAATTTTTTTTTTCGTTTACAATATACAGTAATACGTTAATTATATTATTGGAAGATTTCGGCTATCCTTAAAATAAACAATTAAGGATTTTTGTTATTGACACTGATGAAACATCTATTTGAAGGTTGTAATGATAGTAGAAAAAAATACAAAAAAACTACTAAAAGAAAAAAAAAATATTTATAAGATAATAATATATAGAGAGAGAAATCCCCAAACGGATTGGGTGCTCAACTTTTATTAAGACAATTTAAAAAAAACAAAAAAAGGGAGATATATAACCATGTAAATATTAATATTTGTTTGTTTATTTATTTGACGTCACTTTATGCCACTGTGGCTAATCGGACGATGTTAGAGGGAGAGTCCTAAATTATGGCTATCCAGGTTTAATTGAGATTGGGGTCATTAACACTTACAAGACGTCGCACAGAAGGACGGCATAATTAAGGATTTTCACTATTATTAAAAAATCTTAGGACTACCTGCGGCTTAGAACCCATGACGTTTGGCATAGAAGGATGTTATACTAGCCACTATGCTACAGGTGATCATAAAACATAAATAGCCACATTACTTATGTAGAAATCGGCCTTGCAACTATTTGCAAATCCAAGCTAGCCTCAATAGCTATAGTGGGGCAAGATGTCTAGTGAGCCCGGAATTACAGCCTCCGCCATGTTCTGGAAATCATTTCTTTCAAGTCCATACTTATCCAAATTACTTTCGTGTGTACAATATGTCGAATCGTTAAGAATTGAACAGAAGTTTCAACAAGGCTATAACAATATAACCATTCGAATTTTTTTAACATTTTGTTTTAAGTGCAATCACTTATTTTAAAAAGAAAAAAAAAATTTCTACTTACTCCAGTCAATTCATTGCTAATTATTTTTTGGTATGCTTTTATGTAATATGTAATAGGCACGACTTTTATTCTTTAACAAGTAAAAATGAGTATAAATTTACACTGGAAAAGAGTCATACGTGCTTCCAACGATTCCAAGATATGACAATCTAATGTTAGGACTCGAGGTAGCATTGTACTAGAGGATTACATATTGTCGAGCCTCTGAGAGAGAGCAAAAAAGGCAGGAGTAAGATAAACCCGTCAGGCGGAAGATAGGATGAGCCAATAAAAAAAAGGAAGAGAAAAGAAAGCTGGAAATGTTTGGAGGCGATAAGAGGCCGTTCCCCGAGGAGTTGCTAGGGCGCGCTGCCTGTCCAAGATAATATAGATACAGAGGCTGGGTGCACCACTGACTGCACCACTGCACACCCACGCCTCATTGCTGCACAACAACCCTATCTCAAGGCTTATCTCCTAGGCAGCGCCACCGGCACGCGACCTACACTTTATTAAATCCTCAATCTAGGAGCGGGTCCTCTATGCTTGAGTAACTTCTCATAGAGCTCGGATCTTCCCTAATAGATCCAGCCTCAGAGGGAGGGGAGCGAGCAGATGCTAAAGCGACTATTAAAAAACATATCTCCCATCTTGTTGTGATAGTCTACTGAAAGTGGAACTATAGATTTTGATTAGCTGAGGTCTTTGAAAATAAGAGAGTTAGATGTATTGTATTTCTGGTGAAATTAGTCTAAAAAGAGAAATATTGATGTATTTATGACTGATTTCATCGGTTATCAAGGGAAGGGAAGTTTAGGATTTCTACATTGTCTTTAAAACGCAAGGATTGTATGAGATAGGATTTTTTTGGACGTCCAAACATACTTAATAATTAAAAGAGTACAAAAATACTTCATAAAAAGGCTCTTTTATCTCCCACAGAACACGCCTGATTACATATTATATTTAGAAACTGCCACCTCTCCCCTCTACAGTTATACCTTAAAATTATATCTAAAATATATCCGTAAAGTATTAGAAAGCCACCCTGCAAGTAGATTAACGAATTTCTTAACACAAGTTGTAATAGAAAAAAAGATATCATGGTATATGCAAATAATGAAAATAGGTGACCAGCTACAAATAGAAATTAATAAAGAAACCATTAAAAAAATGAATCCGGACTACCTCATTAATAAAATGGAAACAAAAATCCGAACAGAAATGATACCCGCAGCCAGCAATAGCCAATTTCATATGTTATATGCAAAACTTGATCCTGAAATAGCTATTTCCTACATCCACCACAACAACCTTAGTCTTTATAATAAATTTCTGATATTTAAAGCAAGAGGAGAACTGATGGGACTTAATTGTCAGCCATGGAGGAGGGATAGGATACCTACCTGTGCTATGTGTAACCTAAATGTGCCAGAGGATACCTACCACTTTTTGGCAATATGTCCTGTCTTAAAGGAGTTCAGGATGAAATACTTGGGAAAATATAAGTTAACTCCAGAAGAGGTAATAGATAGACTAAATGGGCTAGATTGGGTTAAATTTGGAGCATATTTAAATAAATCATTAAAATACAGAAATTTTTTGGTACAGCATTTTAATTATTAAATTTTTACAATCAATATAAATATAAATTATTATCAAAACTGAAAAAAAGAAAAGAAAAATGGGCAAATCGACAGACGGCTTAACGCCATTGTCTTGTGGGCTTTGATCTCAAAAAATGTATATATATGTTATTACTATTTTGTATATTATGTAAATAAAGCATTTATTCATTCAACATACTTAATAGTGGGAGTGAAAAAGAGATTTCTTTAGTAGATTAAAAGTTTTGATTTTTAGTCTATAAATTATCAATAGTCAATCATCGAACACAAATCTGGGAAGAATTTGAAATAGTTAGTGATTGCCTAAACTCAAAACCGGGGCGAGGCGGGCTGAAATGATCAGTTATTTTGAAGCAACAAATTAAATTTTCTGAAATCAACAAATAAAAGGAAGAAATGTTGGGTTGTTTCACATGAAATGTCCGTTTTTATAGTTTCTGAAATACATAAAGGATTTTGCAGGTCTCTGTTGTTTTCTTCCAAATGTTTACATATTTAAAGTAAACAGCTACCAATCCTCTACATTTGTATTATAAACATTAGCTTCCCAATCAATTACCCACTTTTTAGTATACCTCCAAATATGAACATGGAAACACGCGATTTTCGAGTAATATTTTTGTATGAGTTTAAACACGGCCATTCAGCACCTGAGGCCACTAGAAATACTTGCAAGGCGTTTGGGGAAGGGAGTGTTAATGAACAGACCGTTCGCCGTTCGTTTGCTAAGTTTTCGGCTGGGGAGGGATACCGATTTGGAAAACTTGCCCCGAGGAAGACCTCCTTCCGTAATAGACAACGATGTCCTCGATGTAGAACGAACGATGTAGAAGGAAACCCCTACCAAACAGTTAAAGGACTCTCAACACAACTAAATACAAGTGCATCTAACGTTTCCAAACATTTAAAGTGTATTGAGAAAGTAAAAAAGCTCGATGCATGTTTCAAAACATACTGTTCTTACATTCTTAACAGACATTTCTTCCGCACCCATCATATTCTCCCGACTTGTCTCCAACAGATTACAACCTGTTCAGGAATTTAAACAACTTCGTCAAAGGAAAACTTTTTGAAAATGATGATCAAGTGAAAAGTGCATTTTCAGATTTTGTTTCACTTCGGAGTTCAGAATTTTTCTGTTCGGGAATAAAAAAGTTGGTGTCACGTTGGGAAAAATGTGTAAAAAAAGAAGGTAAATAATTCGAATACAATTATCTTGTTTTAATATGGTATTTTTAATAAAAATCCTTTACCTTAAAAACGGACATTTCATGCGACACAACCCAATAATTTTAATTTCGATAGAATACTTCTGTATATATAGATTTATAACTGTAATACTGTAAATCCCTACTTGTAGATGATGACTTAAAAACGATGTCATATAAGGTTGTTTGTACCAAAGGCTCAAAACATGAAAAAAAAAAAGCCAAAAAAAACCAGACCCCTCGACTCCCCTTACACAACAAGCAGAAAAAGTGAGAGCGAAAAGACCAACAAAACGCTACATTAATCTCAGAAGATGGCCGGTATTATTCATTTTAATACGAGCCTCTAACAGGAAAACGGGGAATTAAAATGCTCCTAGGTTTCTTTCCCGATTTATGGCTTCGGGAATTTTCTTAGGGGACTCCGAGAGTTTCGGATTCTCAGAGAAAAATAAAAAATAGCTCCATTTCAAAGCTATTTAAAGTTTGTCATAAGAATAAATTTCGTATTTTGCTGAGTAGTAGTGAGCTGCAAAAAATCACCTATATTTTATTTTTATTTTTTTTTAATTATTTAAAATTAAGCTCTGATTCAAAAATATGTTATAGATAACAATTCAAAAATTGAAAAAAATAATAAAAAATAGGTCCATTTCAAAGCTATTTAAAGTTTGTTAGAAGAATAAATCTCGTATTTCGCTAGGAGTGAATTTGAGCTGTAAAAAGTCACCTATATTTCATCTCGGTCTTTTAAAATTATTTAAAATGAAGCTCTGATTCAAAAATAAGCTATGCATAACTATGCAATAATTGGAAATAAAAAATAAATAACGTGGAAGTAACCTATTGTCAATAATACCAAATTATGATTTTAGAAGAAATATTATCTCATACACAAGGTTTTCAAAGTTAATAGAGAGTGATGAAATGCCGATAAAACTAACTGATTATTTTAGATAATAATTTAAAAGATTTTATAATAAAACACATATTTCTATAGAAATTCCATTTCAATAAATTCTTTAATGGTTTCACTCATTTTTATCTCTTACTGTCCTTGAAAATTCTTTAACTGATTATAAAAACCGAGGTAAGTGAAAGTCGTGTGTTGCCTGCACCAGATTTCTTAGTTTTTATTATTGGCTTATTCCTTTTTCTGTAACCTCCAAACATTTCAAGGCATTGAAGAGTTCTTTAAAAAAAATAAAACTTTAATATTACTTTGTGTTATCATATTTATGACCGTAAAACTGTTTTATGGGCTTCACCTGTAAAATATAAAATAAATAACTAACCAGTTTTTAAGATAACTGCCTTTTGGAGATTTCAACTATTTCTATCCACTACATTTTCGTATATTATTTTTTACCAGATGAACCTTGATTATGAATAAAAATCCGAGTGAATAATCGCTGGATATGCCGTCCTTCGGAGGGAACGTAAGATAGCAGCATCGAGCTTGTGTGATGTAAGGTAATAGTTAAAGATCTCTATGCTAATTATCATCGTTCAATTGGCTGCTGTAGCAAGTAAGGGACTCAAACAAACAAAATAAAATGGAAATAAATAATGAATTAAATTAAAGAGTGGTGATGAATAAAAATGCCGGATCAGTCCCATAGCATGTATTTAAGTGTAATTAGACGTAATAGTTAAAGACTAACCTGCATGGTAATTGGGTAATTAACGTTAATTAATTAATGGTAATTATCCTGACTGAAGTTAGCTTCTGGGCGATAGTTATTGATTTGATAGTTTACACAGATTGTATCTAGTATGTCTCTGATTACACCATCAGATAATTCAAGATAAAAATTATGTAAAATAATAATCAGGGGTATTTCATCGTCTCTTATAGATCAGACTCTTATTCTTCAACTAGAATTCGATGATTAAAATTAATTCTAACAAATCCCACCACATAACATTTACCCTTCGCCGTAAACCAACGACTTCCTGCCCTACAGTATCCTTTAATGACACTTCACTAGCCCCTATTGAACAGATTCGATACCTACGACTCCACCTTGACGAACGTCTTACTTGGAATTCCCATACAAGACTGAAACGACAAGAAACTGCCCGACGTTTTCGACTACTTCAACACTTACTGGACAAACGCTCCAACCTTCCACTTAAATACAAAAGACTCATTTATATGAACATCGTAAGACCGATATGGACTTACGTAGTAGAGCTATGGGGCTCTACTAAACCATCGAATTCCTCTCGTATCCAATCCTTACAATCCAAAATCCTTCGGAAAATCCTCAACGCTCCTTTATTTGTCACAAACAAACTCATTCATAAAGACCTTAATATTCCAAATGTTGCTGACCTAGCCCGAACCAGATACCATTCCTTCCATGAATAACTCCATTCCCACTACAATCCATTAGTTTCAATCCTTGCTTCCTCTTCGGTTTCTGATAATCCTCCGAGGCGTCTGAAAAGAAGATGGGATAGTGTCTCAACATGTATTCCATGACAGTTTCATATATTACGATCACATTTACTTGATCTTTTTATTATTAACTGTTTCATTAAATACAGTTGTAAATATAAAAAAATCAACAAAGAAAATGTTTTGTTTTTTTAAAGGAGGTTGTAGAGAAACCAAAAAATTCATAGCTGAAATCGTTTTCCCGACGTAAATCCTACAACTATATCGTTACAAGTAACAAAATATTTATAATGTTGTAGGTTTTCCATAATCAACTAACACATTAATAATTGAAAACAAGGGGAAATTTCGAAAACAAATATATTTCAGAGCCATCGATTCATCAGAGGTGACACTGATTTTATTACAACCGTAAACATCGGGTCATAATGAGTCATGGTCGTCAAAAGTGTAATTAAAATTTCGGCCGAAATTCGAAGCGAGTGAGGTAGCGGGGCGCCAATATTTAGATTGTATGTATTAGCTCGGGATTTGATAATTGGCCGTCATTAATTAATAAGCAGGTCCTTGGAAACCCTCATTTCGTTTCCCTTTCGTATTTACAGATCCCGATTGTGGGTTTTCCCAACAGCACTAATCAATCGGCCATTCAGGACTGTATTCGTATTGTCATAAACAATAAAATTTATAAGCGATAAAATAAAAATATACCAAGATAAATAATAAAACCTATTATGAAAAATCTGGTGAGGGGAACAAACGGAACATAACTTAGCTCAGCTGTTTAAAAAATCAATTTAAAAACTATTAAATAAACTTAAAGTTAAAAAAAAAAAAATTATTATTTTTAGTTTGGTTAAATAACATATATATAAGTAAATAAAATTGATATCTGACATTGAGTGATAATCTTTTATTTATCATAAACAGAGGAGCTCATTGCGATTCACCTGTATTTCTTTTGTATAATCTCATTCAACATAGTCACTATCAACATCTTTCGTAATTTGTAGCAATTTTAATTTAAATTATTTTATTTATCAAATTTAATTCGCCCAACCGCAAACAAAGATAATGAAGTGTAGTTTTTTTTATATGTTCCAATGTTTTATACGTTTCTTTGTTACCAAATCCAAAAACAACGTATTATAGTTACAACTCTTAAGCTTATTTATGCAAATTTAAATAAAGACAAAATAAAATATTCGCGAGCAAGACCACACAGACATCTTTTAGCGGGACCTGGTCATTTATTGTCAGGAGACACGTTGTAATAATTGCATTTTCGATGGTAACTCGAACTCGAAAATTTTCATGAGCGCATTACTTTCGCTAACTGTATATTTTATATGTAGGTAAGTGAAAGTAAAGAAAAAACAAACGGCGAATATAATGAATAAAGTTATTTCATAAATTTTTCTAGTACGTTAAATGATATTTTATTATTGTTTCTTTACTTTATTATTTCTTTATAAAGCTTTCTCTATAAAGTTTTAAGTAGTAACTTATTCTCGAAATCCTTAAGGCGTTGTTTGTCCTTTAAAATAAGTGATCATGGTTCATATCCTTATAGGGTTAGGGTTAGGGTATTGGAATAGGTGCTTAACCTTTTGGTTATTAGCACCGAATAAATTTGTAGTAATAGAATTTTTTACTCTTTTTATTTATTTATTTTTCCTTCAACATTTTTGTTTATTTATTAATTTTTTTTTACACATTCTGAATTAGTGAATTTATTCCAATTTTTTATTTTATTTTATTTTTCATTTTTATTTTATTTTATTTTTTCTTATAGTTCCGGGAGCAGAGAACATTCTTTGACGAACGTAATTAGTTATTAAAACAAGCTCTCACTCAACGATCTTGCCAGATTAAGTTTATCCATTAGTATATGGAATTTGGGGCAGTTCTCAATTATATGTTTCATTGAGAGAGGCACTCTGCTCAAGTCACACATTGGTACCGGCTGCCTGAGGATGAGATGTAGATGTGTGAGTCTGCTATGTCCAATGCGAAGTCTCTCCAAACAAATATCCATATCTTTATAATATAATAATTATAATAAATTATTATAATATAATATAACATAATAATTATAATAAACAAATATCCATATAAACAAATATTCATATCCTTATGGAATAGTTCATATCGGAATAATAATAGTTTTATAAACTCTAACTTTAAGTATCTAGACAGAAGCCGTGAGCTAATTTAGCAAATAACACACATTTCATGATTAAACCTAAATACCTAAATTATTTTACGTGTTCAAATGATACATCAATTTCTCCTAGATCGCCTCCGTTTTGACTATTAATAATTTATTTCGTCTTATCTGTATTTATTTCATGATTTATTATTGTAATTATTATTATTAATTTGTTCGCAGCTACATTATATAAGCAGTTAGAAAAGAAAATCATTAAAGTGGAGAATAAAATAGTAAATAATAGTAGATTTTTCAATAGAATTTCAAACATCACCTTTACCTGAAAATTGAATAACTAAAAATACATAAAATAAAAACTTTTTTTTTTTAACAGTGCCCAATTTTTTAAGCAGCTAATTCTTCCTAATTTTTTTTTCTCTACCCTCTTGTTAAAGAGAAAGTTTCTTTTTCGGACGTAAAGCCTCGGGGCAGGGCTGCTGGTGAAATCTGGATAAGGCGGGACAAGACGTCAACTTGAGGAAGCCCTTCTGCAACTTTGGCAGGATGGAATGGAAATTGAACCATCGGCTTCTAGTCCCTTCCCAGGATTTATCACTTTCACCCTTCAAGTCTTTTAATAATTGCTCGGTGTCAGGATACCTGACGGCTGATAGTCAGTTAATCGAAAAGTTGGTGGCTTTTAAGGATGGGTAAAGGTGTATTCAAGCCTGAGGTAACAACACAATTACGAATTGAAAAAGAAAAAAATCTGGTGAGCCAATCACGATGTAATTTGTACGAAATTCACTTCTCTTCAACTTTAAACTTATTAAAATTTATATTTATTCTACATATTTTTTATTTTGTTTTATGGAAGATGTGTAAATATTAAATCAATTCACTTTTTTAATCAATTACTTAATTTAGACTCTGAATTCTTCAGTCGCTACGTTTTTATATCTGATTTAAATGTCTCTCACCTCTTTACATATCCACTTCTAACATCTCAACCTTTCCAACAAATCGTCTTTGTTTTTTTGTTCTTCGTATTTTTTTTTTCACCGACACATATGTATACAAACGTCTTCAGTATATTTTATATTATGTTTCACATTTCACGAAAGTATTGAAATTTTGTACGTCATAGATTTGTAATTATTTTGCTCATACTTTAAAAACTATTTTTTTTTAAACTTTATAATGTTTCACATTTTTCATACTAAAAAAATTTAAAATTTTTAATTTTCTATTTTAATTATTCACCTTTTATTAAATTTGCCCTTTTAGTACTAATTATTATATTTGTCAATTGCCATAACTACTGTTTCACTTTGTTTTTAATTATCAGTATCATTTCTTTTACTAATCATCATTATATATTGTATTCTACTACTGGTTGTTATCTTTTGGTTTTTATAGCGCTGAAGAAGGCCTATAATTTAGGCCGAAATGTCAGCACCAATAAATTAAGTTTGTACTCAATTGTGTGTTAATTTGACAACAGCCTCAACTAACTTCTCCCATCTATACACACAGTCAACCATTCTCATTAGACGACAATTCACTTATTATATATTTGAAAGAGGTGAATTTAATATTATTTTTATTCGAGAAGTTAATTCGGGGTGCAATCATTAAAACTCTTTATTAAAAAAAAACTTTACTTATTTTTGCCAACGTGTTGGCCTCAATTTTAAGCCATCTTTATTGCGATTGAAGGATAGAGATCACAACAATGACCGAATTGTTGTGATAATTACAATATTCATTGCTGTAAACTCTCTTTATCAATTTCAATCAGTGGAACATCTCTTAAAATACTGTAATATGAATAAAAATACTGTTATATCATTAAATAATATAACAACGTTTTGAGGCCTTGCCTCATTTTCAGGTAAGTCCTGAAACAAATTTTAACGTCACGATCCACTCCAGTTGGCCCTTCCTCCTAAAGAATTTCAACCTTCAAACATTTAGAGCTAAATCCACAGATTACCTTCCCGGAATGCTCTTGGACACGATCTAATAACTGCCCCAATGCTTAAGCAACTTTCTAGGAAAGCCACAGTATTCATCACCTATATTGACAATTCCATTCTCCGCGCTACATATTTTCCTCAATCCAGGAAATTAGCTATTGTTGAAATGATCCCCAAACCCGAAAAGCCACCGAAGCTTCATCTCTCTTATGGGTAAAATCCTACCTAAAAAGATTTCTCCTTAAACGACTATACCATATCCTAGAATCATATCACACAATCCCAGACAACCAGTTTGGATTCCAAACTACCCTCTTCACCATCCAGCAATGTCATCGTGTGATGAATGTTGTTTTATTTGCATTAAAGCGCGGATTTTACTGTACGGGAGCCTTCCTCAACGTAGAACAGACCTTTGATCGAGATTGCTTTACAAACTCCGTAAATCCCTACCTCTTACAAACGTCTTCATCATCTAGTCCTACCTCCCTGACAGTTCCTTCAAAATAAACCACCATCGTTCCTATATATATCTTTTTACTTAGTCTGCTTTTCTTTAGGTGGGAATTTTATTGTTTTATTTATTGCATTAAAATTGGATTACCCAAAAATATTTTTAAAATTTAAGTAAATCGGTTTTTCTCATAGGAAGCTTCACTCACGAATGGGACTTAAACCTAAAACTTTTTCAGTAATTATGGATATCACTACTTATATTAGTTGGTTATTATAAATTTGACTGGATAAAATTAAAATAAGATACAAAATGCAACACTTTATTCGTTGTGCATAAAAATAAATTTATAAAATGAGTAACATATTGCTTATGTGTTTTATCGTTACCATTACTTTAAACGCATATAAATCAACGAAAAATGAAATAGTCGCGAAAAGAGCCGAGGGTTACTACTAAATTCTTGAAAATTGAAACGTCTTAATATAATGATTCAGATTTATTTTATGTAAACTCGTCAATATCTTCAACTATTTTATCTACATTCCGACCCATATTTCCTATTTATTTTGATAAAAAAATATGATGAGAAATTTAAGAAAACCATGTCTGGATGTTACTATACTCGTAACTTTAGTATAGATTTTACACATTTTCAACTATAAGATATCAAACAATGAATATGTTCGTTAGTTTAATGAAATAGATTGAATAGAGAAATTTAATGGTTGGTTTTTATTTCTATTTATCGTAGGTCATAGATCTTATCCTTACACTTAATCACCCATCACCACTCACAATACAATTATTATTTTTTATTAAACAACCAGAATATTCAAATTTATATGTCAAAAAAAAAAAAAAAAACCTTTTCTGGGTCAGCTAGAATAAAGATAAAAAAAGAAGAACAATATGTAAAGGAGAAAAAATCTACAACTCGATTAAAAAAAAAAAAAAAAAAAAAAAATTAAAACGATGAGAATATCGGAAAACCTTTGGATAGAGCAGTTGTAAATTTGATGTTGTTGACCTATAAAGCACAATTAAGTGTTTTTGCCGATTTAGATACCATGGTCAAAAAAGAATGTAAAAAAAACAAAACGTTCCAACAATAAACGAATTCCGAACATATCCGTCGGATCAGAAGCCTGATGCGTCATCGATTCGGTTTGTAACTTCTGGAAAACCGTGTGATATTTCTAACTGCGGAATCCGTGGGTAGAATCCTGCGGGTTGGCAATATTGTACGATTTTATTGAAACAAAGCCACAGGCCTCCTTCATATCTCTCATATGGAGGCTTCACTCAGAGGAAATATTGGCCATTTTTAATATATTTTGTTAATATCATGTATGGTTGACCAGAGGTATCCGGAAGAAAAGCCTTTTATTAATATTATTATTATTTTTTGTATATTTCATGTTCGGAAATGGTTTTCGTGTAAAATGCTCTAATCTGGAAGTATTGGGTTGATGCAAAATTAATGCAGGTTTTTAGTAGGTATTGTAAATACGCCATATCTTTACTTTAACCATATATATTTAATCAAAATAATTTCCATCTGAATCAATGCACTTTTGCCAACGTTCAACAAGCTTTCTTATTCCACCAGAAAAAAAAATCCGAATCCCTGGACTCAATGAAATCACGAAAAGAATTTTCAATGTCGTCCTGGTTTTGAAAATTTTTCTCCCTCAAAAAGTTGTCCAGATGCCTGAAAAAGTGGAAGTCTGTAGGAGAGAGGTCAGGTGAATAAGGCGGATGTTGGAGAACTTCGTAGCCCAACTCGTGCAGTCGTCGAAGCGTTGGTTGTGCAACGTGTGGTCTGGCGTTATCGTGGAGCAGGATCGGCCCCTTCCGATTCATCAATGCTGGGCAAAGACGTTGCAATTTTTGAGTTCCGAGTTCCGCCGCCATTTCTCGTGTGGTTTTGGTTGGGTCTTCTTCCACTTTTGACCTCAGCTGGTCGTTGTCCAGAGCAAGATGACGGCCCCGACCTTCCTTGTCTTCGAGGTCGAAATCTCCTCTGCAAAACTTCTGGAACCAACGCTGCACCGTGCACTCATTAATAGCCCCCTGACCCCACACTTCATTAATATTACGAGCCGTTTGCGCAGCGCTGCGCCCTAATTTAAATTCGTAAAAATAAATTTGACGAAAATCGCACTTTGACATTTTCGATTCAAGACCTTTGAACACACTGAACAAAACGATTTTACTAAACAAATTCATGGTGAAAGAGAGGGTATTAGATAAGGTTTGTTTTGGTATAATAATGATCAATGTTAGGATTAGCTTTGTTTACACAATTGGAATTAAGATATTGCAATAGAGGAAACCTGCATTAATTTTGCATCAACCCAATACAATGATAAAAGAGCTGGAAGAAAAAAAATCTATAACTCAAACAACGAATAATAAAAAAAACTGTACGCATAATTTTTGAACTCATTGATGATCCTTACACTTCAACAAATTATATCAACAAAATGGCGGTCAATAAAAAGGTTTTATTTATGGACCCGCAACTTCATGGGTCATCATTGCCCATTTCTATCTATTACTCAGTTATTTTAGAAGAGTTTAGAAACGTATGGAATTGTTTAACCTGAACACCGCAATTGAATAAAAAAAAAGCACACGACTTTCACTTACCTCCGATTTTAAAATCAATTTAAGAATTTATTCTTTTTTAATTCGCTGAGTCGCGAATGGCTGTGTAGATTCTTGGCCTCGCAGAGAGATTACACTCACGTCCCTCGATGTATTTCATTGGGTCGGGACATCACTCCTTACGACTAATTTGATTAGTGGCCACCATTTGGCTGACGGGTCGCACATGCCCGGGGGAGAGGCTATGTGAGTGAATCCCCATTTAATTAATACTAGAAAAAGTCCCTCTGGGACTGGGATTCGAACTTACAACATTAAGCATTAGAGACTAGCGCGCATCCACGGGCTTCCCCTTAAGAATTTTCAATTACATTAAATAAAAGATGAAATAAGTTTAAGAATTAATTAAATTAATTTTCGATAGAAACACATGTGTTTAAAAAAATAATCTATTATATTATTATCTAAAACAATCAGTTAATTTTATCCTATTTTTATTCCTATCCATTACATTTTACAATTTTGTGTTTTTGATAATATTTTTTTCTAAAAGCTTTAGCTTTCCTACGGTATACTATACTTATATATTATGATTATTATCTTAAAAAAAAAAAAATACTTTTGCACTTTTATCAGTTGATTATCCAATTCGTTCAACTTGTATATTTAGCCGTTTTTAATGAATTTTAACAACATGAAATGGTTAATTTTTTTGACTCTACAAAATTGAAGATACTTTAGTGATAGAAATATTTAAATATCGAAATTTAAGCCCTGTTAGACTACTTCAATCAGAATAAAACCAACGTGATATTAAAGCCCGTTCAGTTTTACATCGATATATTAAATTTGTTACAGCAGTTTTTGAGAAAATCGTAAAAAGGTGTAAAATACATTTAATAAAGTAGCTCTTCTGGATCGTTGATTTTTATGAAACAGTTTCTGTAACATCTCAGGAGCATAGTTGTCTTAAATGTGAAATTTCTTAGTTTTTGCTTTTAATTTTTGCGGTAGACTTAATACACACACAGACCTTTTTGCGTGATTTGGTCATTTGGACTCAGTGGACCGTAAAACGTGTATTTCCGATAGGAACTCGAATTCGTAAATTTTCACGATCGCAATACATTCCCTTACTATATATTTCATATAGAGGATAATGAAAGTAAAAACTATATTGCTTATAGCACAAATAGAAAAGACAGTATGGCCTGTTGAGTCCAGTTTAATGAAAAAATTGAATGTTTTTACCCAATTATTTAAACGTAAAGTAAACATAAATAGGTCTATAAACCTAACTAGCATAGGTTTACATAGCATATACTATTTATAGAGCAGTTTTTGAGAAAATCGTAAATAGATGCAAAATGCATGGTCTAAAGTGGCACTTCTGATTAGCTGATTTTGATGAAAAAGCTGTAAGATTTCGGGCGCATTGTTGTCTGAAATATGAAATTTCTGTTCTATAGGACTTTTTTTTTGCACTTCACTTACCACACACACACAACTTTTTGAGAACTTGGTCATTTGGACTCACGGGACCATAAAAAAGTGTATTTCCGTTGGTGGTGGGAATTCGAGTTGGAATTTCCACCATTTAATTGGAATTCAAATGAATCGCAATACTTTCCTTTACTATATATTCCATATATAATAGGTAAGTGAACATAATAAGATAATTGAAATTTTATCCATATTTTCAATAATAAACCTTTGTATTCGACATAGAACAATCTTGATTAAACTCACTGATGAGATGAAAAATTTAATAGGTTCCAATTTTACATAGGCTTCATTCTGATTGAAATAGTCTGAAAGGGCTTAAATCAAGATATTTTAAATTTTCTTGCTCTAAAGCACCATTTATTTTGCAGATTCTTTAAAAATAACCATATCATCTTGTTATAAGTGTTAAAAAACAAGTAAAATAAGTTGAAACAATTCGAATATCGAACTAAAAAGAGAAAACTATAATAATATTTGTTTTTAACATAACGAGTTAAATCAAAATCGTTAAAGTCGTTTTTAAGAAAATTATAAAAAGGCGCATAATGCATGGTATAATAATATATCATTAATAATGCATAGTATAATATTATATTATTATTCACGACAGTCAGTTTTTTTTTTTTATTTTCTTTTAATTACTCTCCGTTAACTTTTACCATAGAATGTTTAAGATAATATTTTTCCGAAATATTTAGCATTCCAACGGTATATTATACATCTATATTACTGTTCGTAAGTTTAAAAACAAAAAACTGCATTAAAAAAACATTTTTACAGTTACCTCCTTTAGTTGAATATCGAGTTCGTTCAACATATATATTTACCTTTTTTTTAGCAATGCTAATCTAATGATATGGTTAATTTCATAAAATCTACAAAATTAAAGGTACTTTAGGAGAAGAAATTTTGAAATATCGGCATTTAAGCCCTTTCAGACTATTTCAATCAGAAGAATGCCTGCATTCATAGGACTTTTTGTTTTTGCATCATATTAAAGCCCGTTCAATTTTAAACCGATATAGGGAGTTGAATCAAAATCTTTAGAGCCGTTTTTGAGAAAATCGTAAAAAGACACAAAATACATGATATAAAGTGGCTCTTCTGGTTAGCTGATTTTGATAAAAAAGTTTCTGTAAAATCTCGGACGTATAGTTGTCTTAAATATAAAATTCGCTTAAATTTCAAGTTATCCATGAAAGAAAAATTCCATAGTTTCAATATAATGAGGTACTGAGGCTAGTAATACGATAGGGTGACCCGTTGGAGCTGACATAGCCCACAGAGAAGGTTCCCACGAGATACCCCACTTCTTGGAGACGACTATTTGCCGAAGAGCGAGGGCAGGTAGGAGTACACAGCTCGGCCACTTTCCATTACCGCAGCCCTATTAAGTTTCATAAACACTAACCTCAGCAAACACACTTAGTCCCTCTGAGGTTGAGGGCGCCACTGTCTCACTTAGAAACAATTAACTCATCTTTATAGGACTTGTTCCATTGTTTACAACCTCAGCTATGTACCGGGACTTCTCGGCTACTAATTTAATATTACGGGCCTGGAAGTGCAGTAATGTTCCATCAAGGTAGTGCTTTAAGCTTATCAAAGCTAAGTGCTCTTTTAACTACTCAGGTATTATTTCCATGCGTCACCTTTAAAAGGCAAACAATATTGTTTAGCTCAGTTTTCTTAATACTAAGTATGCACTACGTATTAGCGATGTGTTACATAAAATAAACACAACCCATCTTTTAGATTTTCATTTTCATTTAACTATATATGTAATATATAGTTAGGGAAAGAATTACGAAAGTATTCAACACTTGACAAACGATCAAAACTTTCCACATACTACAAAAAATTAATTTATATTACCATCATTAGGCCTATTTGGACATATGGCATTAAGTTATGGTGGTCCAATAAACCATCCAATTCTTTCCGCATTCAATCCAAAATCCTCCGAAAGATCCTAAATGCCCCTCACTTTGACACCAATAAAATAATTCATAAAGACCTAAATATCCCATTAGTCGCAGATCAAGCCCGAACTAGATATACCTCCTTTAATTACAAATTATCCGCCCACTCCCATCCACTCGTCCGCAACCTCTCATTACCATCTATTCCTGATAATCCCTCGAGGCGGCTGACAAAACGATGGCCTCGCGACGTACTACATTAAATAAACGCGCTACCACTGGGTAGTTTCTTCACATGCCTATATCACGCCCATTTGATCAATTAACCCATTTACTTAATGTTTTTTTATTGTATAATAGATTTGTAAATTTCTTTAAAATAAAATAAATAAAAAACTATACTCCCTAGATGTTACACAAACTGACCAGAAGCACTGCTTTATCCCTTGCATTTTGCACTTTTTTACGATTTTCTTAAAAAAAAAAAAAAAAAAAAAAAAAAAAAAAAAAAAAAAAAAAAAAACCAACTGATTAGCCTCGCTATATCGATGAACAATTTAATAGGCTATAATATCATTTAGATTAAATGCCAGGATATTTTAAATTTGCTTAATGTATAGAACGCAAGACGTCGTGTTACGGTATTTTTTTTTAAATCTTACGTCTTCTCCATCAGCACTTGTATTATTAATATGTATGTAAAATAAAAATTAAATGTTAACATTAAAGTATTAAGCAAACACTATACATTATATAGACAGTATACATTTTTATTATTATACATTTATATGACAAAAAATATATATATATAGTTTTACTAATGATGCCTAAATTAGGAGGTTGAACATTGCTAAGAAGGTCAAGTATATTAAAATTATAAATTCATTCAGCCAAACATATAATAATTTATAAATACATATAAATTTAAAAATTAAGAATATTGTTTAAGTAAAAGCGGTCTAACTAGCCTGTTTTACCTTGTACTTAATTTAATTTTTTTATTATTTTTATCTTAGGCCTAGTCTCTTCCAAGGTAAAGAAGCCCTGGTGCTGACTGACTACAGAGTGGTTCGAAACGTTGGCAAAATAATAAATAGTATAAAATATTAATTTAATTTTTTTTCATTTTGGATATTTTCCTCCTAAACATTTTTAATGGTAAAAAAGAATGTCCACAGAATTTTCATAGAAGGAAGCAAGTAAACCAAAAATAGTTAGGCGTGAGAAGCCAAGTGCGGTAAAAATATTTAATCAGTTTTAAGTGCTTCAAAGAAAAAACAAGTTCTTAACTATATAGTTTTTCTTCGTATCTTAAGAGAGCGCATTCTTTCCATGAGAAGTAAATAGACACTCCAGATTATTTTAAATTATTCTACGATGTCTCTATTTAAAAAGGTATAAAAAAAAAGAAGGTAAAATGTCGAACTTGAAGGTCAAATGTAATTGACCTGTTGCGGCCTGGACTTGCTTCAACTCTCTGAATCAATTATAGAAATTGTTTCTCAAGATTATAGATAAAATGAAAAAAAAAATCTATTATAACTTTTCCTATATAAAGAAGATAGTCTTTAATGGACTAAATTAAAATAATGAACTGATTTTTATGATAATACATCCCTAATTAAAGGATTAAATTGTGTGTTGGTTAGTACAGATTATCCAAGCTCATCTTTATTGAAGTTAAAAAACATAGTTAATATGTATCACCTTTCCGTCAGTTTAAAGCATCCCTGGAATAACTTCGTCGCTCAAATTTATACTTTTTCCATAAATATTGAAAACAAAATAAATAAAAGAAGAATTCGCTTGTTAGTTTATTTATTTATTTAACGTCACATTTATATTGCTGTGGCTAATCGGACAATGAGGGATGAGGATCTGGAGTCTTAAATTTTGCCTAAATTAGTCCAGGTTAAATTAGGATACGAATCTTAAACGTGTATCAGGCTCGGGGCCACCAATTTATGTCCCATCCGACAGACGCTAAACGTAGTGATATTGTACTCCCTTTAAAAAATCCTAGAGCCTTCTGACAGGTATGAACCCGAAACCTTGGGCATAGAAGGCTGAAATTCTAGCCAATAGCCCACATATCACTTCTTATAAATAACTCGCTTAGGGTGTCCTTTTTCGTTTTTATTATTATTATTATTTTATTTATTTTTTTTGTTTTGATAATTATATGGAGGAGTCCAATGACACTGTACAAATGATTTTAGTGTATAAAATAAAAATAATTAATAAAAAAAATTTATTTAATAAAAGTAAACATATTCGTGGTATTTTATATGATTAGGATTGAGTTTTAAGAATATTATATGGTAAAGTAGAATTAAATGCGTAAAGATAAAGATTGTTATGGCTTTTTTTTTTTTTTTTCTGAAGGGGTATGGGAAAAAGAATGTTCAGGAAAAATACGCAATAGGATGCGGTTACCCATCAGTACGCCATTGAATTTACATTGGTTTTTTTTTGTGCTGTTATTAAATTTGTATCTTGTTCGGTAACTACTCCAAGTATTTCTGATGAATCCGGTTGCGTGTGTGAATATTAGACCATGAGCACCACAACAATTAGTGAGGTTACGTATCTTGGTGATTTATTGTATGCAGTAACCTTTTTATTGTCATGAAATCGAAGATGTAAAATATTATCATATTCCTATTAGTTATTATATGTTTTTTTTTATCTGAGTCTTAGGTGTGGAGTTTTAGTGCAGTCTATAGGAGTGTGACAGTTACAAGGCACTGGTAATAGTGATCTGAGACTCGTTCACATAATATTTAGAGAACCAAGTAAAAAACGACAATAATAATAATCATAATGAGGTATATAAAATGTTAGTTATGGGAGGCAGTGGCTGTGTGGCTAGCGCGTTTGTCTATCACGGCAAAGGTTGTGAGTTCGAATATCACTCCTAAGAGTACTATTTCTCAAGTATGGAATTGAATAGAAATTCACTCATAGCCTCCCCCGGCTACGTGAGACCCGTTAGTCAACTGGTGGCTACTCACAAAAATAGGCGTAGGGAGTAATGACCATACAATATATAATACCATCGAGAATCGCGGTGTGAAATCCTAGGATGCCAAACCACGCGGCCAAGGGTCTCCAAGGCATGTCGCGCAAAAAAAAATAATATATATATATATATATATAAAGCTATAAAGCAGAATAAAAAATATATAAATATGATGGAAACAAATTATATTAAATTAAAAAAATTAAAAATAAATCTTAAACAATCGCATGCATATTATTATAAACCCAAAAGATTCCTGGCAGTTTCATTCTTCCGCGTCACATGTATGGGAACCAATGGAAGCTGAGTAAGTGTGTTAGCCACTAACATAATATAAAAAAACCTGTACCACTACAACCCATGAAGAGTTTTGGACTCAGTACACGTAGAGATTCGTACTGTGTCTAGGCCAACGGTCGTGCAATGACGTGATTCCGCCAAGATCACCCTCAGTCGCCAGGTTTTTCCCCTTTTTTTTTTGTTACCCACTTTATAGAGGCTGAGTGTGATCCAGGAGGGTCTCTATGCCCCAGGATCATCCCCGGCCGAAATAACAGAATAAATAATAATCCGCCACAGCCGGGATTGGAACCCAGGACCCGGGGCACAGTAGACTAGCGCTCTACCTACTAGACCACGCCAATCCCATTACATAATATATACATATCATCTTAAATAATGCATCGAGTCTCTTTGATCCCCCATACGCACATATTCGCAAGCCATATTCAATTGTTGAATGCATCTTCCATTTAAACTAGCCACTTGTCTTATAAAGTGGTTCAAAAGTATTTCGGTTAGTCCTTTCCAAGTATTAAAATCTGAAAGTAAGAATGTTGAAGCCTATCTCCGTTGAGATTGGTCACGTAAAAAGCTCGAGCAACCTTTACAATCCTCATGCATTTAAAAATTGAGAATTGAAACTCCAAATGAGATCTGAAGATTTTGAGCCCTACTCTTTTTCACCCCGACCAATAGAATTACCATAATGGTAACAAGCATAAGCGTTGTGGTCTTTTTCGTCTGAATAAAACGAAAGGCGACATATAAATGAAACGTTTGGATAAGAGAACTCTTCCCTCTGTGGAGGGACTCAAACACAAACCGCAGACAAGAGCGAGCAAAAAGACCCGACAAGCGTTCATAATTGAGAGCGGAAAGGGTTGAACGAGGCGAAAAATCTATTCATTCCATCTCTCACATCACATATCCTCGCTGGAGTTTCTTTTGACAGGATGCGAGCGAGAGACAGGAGGATAAAGGAATGCCGAGTGTTGTGCGAGCAAGTGACGTGCAATGGTGGAGCTCTGATAGGAAGGACATGGAAGATCCGACCGTGGAAATCCATCGGTTACGGTCAGCTCCTGTTGAAAGGATGTGAGAACAATATGGCAGTCCTCCAGTCACGGTCTGAAGGGGAAAAAATGAAAAAAAAAAATGAATCAGATATTCCATGAAAATTCTTTTCAGAGGACGAGTATTACTGGATGAAAGAAAAAATGTATTACAAGTAGTTTGAAAGGAAGTATTACATCAAGTACTTAAAAAGTACCATACTGGTTACTGTCACGGAAGTGATTTAGCTGAAATCATTCTTATCCCCGAGGTTGTTTCTTTTACAAATGACAACAAGTGTCTCTCTATTCCAGGGTCAATCCACGTTTGAAATAGCTAAATAAATTTTTATCCTGCGAAAACCGGATTGACAGTGACTGTGCCCTATCCATTGAGCAAATTTGTTCTCTATATTCATACTCGTTGCAATACAAAAATTGATTGGTGCTGTTTAACCAGAAAACCAAGTATAATTAAAAAAAAAGATAAAAAATAAAGGAAACATATTGAAACATTATCCATAAATATGGCCACAACTCAGTAATTTTTGAAGATACAGAGAACTATTTTTAGAGTTTTAGAATCAGTAAAGTGGGGGAAAAAAAAGTAGAAAAAATCGCGATAGGACACGAATAACGAAGTAAAAAAATCCGTTTTTTTCTAATAAATAAATACCAAAATTTTGTTGTTAGTGCTATTTCATAGAGAATTTAATTTCCTACAAAATGAAAACCAGAATTGAGACGTTGATTTCCAAAAGGTACTATATCCACTTTCGAAAATTTTACAGGAAACGCAAAAATTTGTTATTTATTTATTATTGGACCAATTTACGTGATTCTTTTTTTATTAAAATCAAAAGTCGATTTTTAAGTATGTTGCCAACTCATTTTTCCAAATTATTGCACTTTTCTGATGGTTTTAAAGAGTATAATATGGATATAGTACTTTTTGGAACGAAACATGGATATAGTACTTTTTGGAAAGAATTAAAAGGGATGTAGTACTTTTTGGAAGAATATAACGCGAGATAAGTGGGTAACAGTCACTATAACCTTCCTGATACAACATTACCGATAACTAACGTCTTTATATCGTTAATTACTAAGTTATGTATATTTCCTTATTCTCCCTCTGAGAAATATCTTTCTTTGTTGTTTAATTACATTTATTATCTATCATTCATAAAGAAAGTGAATATTCAAAGGACAATTTATCTATTTGTGGCACTATAATGAGAAAGTATGTAATTATGAAGTAAGTTTTGAACATGTATTTACTTTTGTGTGACTTTAGCAAATTTAACTATATTATTAACGACGTGTAAACAATATTTAACCATAGATACTGATAAATAATAACTTTTGAGCTTTTATTTTACATAAAAAAATCGACCACTAAGTTAGGTCAGGCACGGATATTCTTCACATATTTAGCAAGTTCGTGGAATGCTAATTCCAACTATTTGCTGCATCAAATACCATTATTCTATTAAAATGTGAGTTTCTGAAAAATTTTAAACAAAATTTATGTTGCTGCAAGAAGAAATACTATTACAAACCTTAATTTAATTGACAACCTAAAAGAACCAAACCGACGCAACTAAGTTGTTTCAAATAGCCAAAAAAACTGATTATTAGGTTAAAACCAGTGATCAGAATAATAGAGGTGATTCAAGACGTGCTAAATGAACCAATAAAAGTGAAAATAAAAACAATAAATTAATGGGGATATATAACGGAATCAGGTGCTTCTGCCGTATAGTAGGAAATATAGTACCTTTTGGAAGGAAATGAATGGAGAGGTTATATCTGTTTACAGAGGATATAGTACGTTTTGGAACGAAACATGGATATAGTACCTTTTGGAAGGAAATAAAATGCGGATTTAGTACCTTTTGGAATGAAATGCAATTTTTAAATACTTTTTTAAAGGATTTTTATGATTTTTTGATAAAATTTGATGATGGATTTAGATAAAACTAAACCATTAGAATACAAATATGCGAAAATATCAAATTTAAAAAAAATGTCCTTTAGTACCTTTTGGAAATCAACGTCTCAATTGTTGAAATCGGATCAGAACTAGAAGAGATATAGCAATTTGGAATTAGCAGTAGTGATATGCTATTTTTCTTTGAATTATTTATTGCTTTTCATATTAGTTAATAGCCTATAAATAGCTAAATAAGCATTTATACTCTAATATAGTTATTTGGAAATAATAAACCATTGTGTTATAATTTGGAGCGTTTTTTTCTTTTCGAACGGATAGATTGTTGTGAGAAATTCGTACTAAGCGATGTGGAAATACATTTATCTAGATAAATTCCGGTGACAGACCCGCGATGAACGCACCGCGACCACTAGTGTGACCCGCGGACAGGCTGCGCGTTAAGGGTTTATTTGTTATGACAGATCGGAAGAGAACTGAAATACGATGACTACAGTCGGAGGCGTTGAGATGGCTATCTTCCAGCGGCTCCAGGCCACAATCGCTGGAACGTGAACTGTACACGGTATTATCCGCTCTCCGATCTAGAAGTCCATCTGTCTGTCAAAGGCTCCTGTTCGCGGTGTCCTATCGTCCATCTATTGTTTTGTAAAGTATCCAGGAAAAAACAAAAATTAATAATTTTGGTCATGGGTCAGGGGTAGAGCGAAATTTTAAGTTAAAAAGAATATCTATTAATAAAAAGAGTTAGGTATAGCCTTCGAATTCGATAGGGTACTCGCTTCATTTCGCCTGCATTTCGAATTAGTTAGTCAATAGTCAATAGTTAATTGATAGTCAATAACACTAAGGTTTAAACAATAAGCAATCTTAGTTTTTAACTCCTTAGATTATTTTGATATCACATAATTAAAAGGTATATTTATTATTAATAAATATTTGTAATTTTCTCTTCCTTTATTATATTTTTATTTATTTTTACATTAATATTTTTTTAAAACTTTTCGAGGTATTTTTTCCTCATCATCAGATCAACTAATAAAATTAAAAAAATTCAACAGAATCATATCTAAAAACAAAACAAATTATATCTAAAATTTTTAATTCATAGTTAGCAATATCATGTTATAAAATTTGTTCTAAAATATCTGAATTTAAATTTTAATTACAATTTTTTACTTTCACTTACTATTATAGTAGGGGGAAGTATTGCGATCGTAAAAATTTTCGAATTCCAGTTTTCAACGGAAATACACGTTTTAGGGTCCCCTGAGTCCAAATAACCAAGTCCCGCAAAAAGGTCTGTGTGTGTGTGTGTGTGTGTGAGTGTGGTAACTCCGGGCGGAAACGGTAAGTCGTATGAAACTGAAATTTCATATTTAAGACAACTATACGCCCGAGACGTGACAAAACTTTTTTCATCAAAATGAGCTCACCAGAAGAGGCACTTTATACCATGCATTTTGCACCTTTTTTCGATTTTCTCAAAAACGGTTCCGACGATTTTGATTAAACTCGCTATATCGATGTAAAAGTTAATGGGCTTTAATATCATGTAGGTTTCATTTAGATGAAAATGGTCTGACAGGGCTTAAATGCCGATATTTTAAATTTTCTTACCCTAAAGTACCTTTAATTTTGTAGATTCAATAATAATAACTAGATTATCTTGTTAACGCTGATGAAAAACTGGTAAATATATAAATTGAATAAATTCGATACCCAACTAAAGGAGAAAACAGAAAAAATATTTTTTTAATGCAATTTTTCGTTTTTGAACATAAGAGCAGTAATATACATGTATGATATACCGTTGGAAAGCTAAATATTTTAGAAAAAATGTCATCTCATACACAAGTTTTTAAAAGTTAATAGAGAGTGATGAAATGAACATAAAACTAACTGATTCTTTTAGATAATAATATAATAGATTTTTGAATCAAACACATGTTTCTATAGAAATTTAATTTGATTAATTCCTTAATAATTTTACGTATTTTTATCTCTAACTGTATTTGAAAATTCTTTCATTGATTTTAAAAATGGAGGTAATTGAAAGTCGTGTGTTGCCCGCACCAGATTTTTTTTTTCTAAATTGCACAAATACCTTTGTATTCTAATCATTTCACTTATATGCGTAATTTCTATAATAATAATTTTATATAATAATATAATAGTTAAACATTTTTTACTTGACTATCACATATCTAGAATTGCTTTAACATTTACCTTATTATTTACATGTATATATGAAGTAGACTGAAGGTTACCTCTAATCTCACTCCATTCCTTTACTCGCTACAGTTTAAATGAATATTAACAACTAATATTATCCATGATATAGATTAAAAAATATTTTTTTTACGAAAATCAATCAGATTCAATTTATTTTTAATATCTGCATAATTTTGACTTATTTTTCAAAAATCTATTTTGTATTTGACTTTATTTTCTAAAATTTTTAGTTATATAAATTGATTCAAGTATTTTTCTGTTTTTAGTTTTTTGTTTACTATTAAGTACTTGTACGTTTTCAAAATTAAAACCGTGTTCATTAACTATACTGTGGTTAGAGAGCGGTGTTTTTAATATATATTTTTTTTAATTAGAAGTATTTTATTTTATCCTGGTTTTTATCCTTAGATTAAACTAATTAAAATAAATTTAACAACTTTTGAGTTTTGTTCGAAACATATGTATTAATTATTAACCACAACATTCACTTTAAATAATAATCTTTATCCGCTTTTCATCACTCTGCATTATATATTACAACTTTGCGTATAATAGAATGCTGTTTCTATAATATTCAGCTTTCCGACGGTATATTATACAATATTTTTCAGATTGTTCCTCAGTACTCCGAAGAGGTCTCATGTGACCCATTTTTACGGCGATTTAAAGTGGCTCCTTCTCTCATTCCGCTGGCAACATTTCCTAGAATCATACCTTTACCAAATCATTAACTCATAAACACCCACCATACATTCACAGTCTCCTAAAATTTAAATCCTCAGTCCACTCACTTGAAACAAGATTCGCGATTCCGACCTTTATTTTCCTTACCAAGGACTAAAACTTTTGATCGTTCCTTCCTTGTCCGCTCCTCTACTTTCTGGAATTCTCTACTTACTCATATCCGCCATGCTGCTTCTCTCTCCTCATTCAAATCCCAACTGTTCCAATACCATTTATTAGCCAAAAAAAGACGCTTAGAAACACTGATATTTATATTCCTGACGTTACACTTTGAGTAATATTTGTTAATTATCTATATTTAAACGCTGTTATATATTAATTTATTTTAAATTATGTTCAACACATTATTTTCTAAGAATCGTTTTTATTTGTACTGTATCTTGTATATATTCTATATATATATTATGTGTGTGTGTGTGTGTGTGTGTGTGTGTGTGTGTGTGTGTGTGTGTGTTTTGTGTGTGTGTGTGTGTGTGTGTGTGTGTGTGTGTTTATATGCGTTTGTGATGTACACATATATTAACCCATAATTATAACTAGTTATTAAAAATGTTCCTTCCCCCTGTTGGCCAGACATGTTGTTATCAACAGTACGAACCTGTTATTCTTAGGGGACCCGGTCACAGAATAAAAATTATTTTCTATTTCTATACAAATATTTTTGCTCATTTCTTCTTTAGTTGAGTATCAAATTCAATCTACTTCAATCCGCAATCAAGCCCTATCAGAATATTTTAATGAAAAAGAAATCTACCTGGTGTTAAAGCCCATCAAATCAAATTGCTAATTATAAAACTCTTTGAAATAAAATTGAGAACAGAGATAGGGTAATTTATTGTTTCTTGGTCGGTTACAAAGGTTCGTTAATGAAAATAATAAACTATAATACTGATGCATATTTTCCTCACATAACATTTTTATTGCGAAAAGACCCAGAAATGTGAAGCTAACATGAATTGCCTTTAAAGTATGATAAAGCGTAGCCCAGCTCGCAATCTGCAGAGGTAGGTAGGTTCCTAAGCTATAGGTACGAGAACCTATAGGTACGAGAAGCTATTGGTTGCTAACAAGCTATTGGTATTCCGATCCGACCAATAAATCACAAGGTAGGCTCTGTTATATCCGGCATGTTCTCCCCAGATAGCGCCTCCTAACTGAATTATCTCTCTTACAGGATTTACCGCCCATTTATTAACATTAAGTATTTCAATATTTGCTAAGATTTCAGCAAGAAAGTCAATATCGATCCATGTGAAAAAGTCTGTTGAGCGCAACATACGACATTCTCTTACCTCCGTTGTCAAAATCAATTACTGAATTTTTTAAATACATTTGAATATATGAAAAATACATGTAGAAAAAATTATGTTTTATGAAAGGTATGATTTGTTCATTTTCAAATAACACACAATAATTTAAATTCATATCTGACTATAATAACAATAAAATTATAAAATAAATTTCAGTCGACTGGTTTATAATTTTCAACACTGAACCATAATAAAAAAAAATAGGTAACGTGATGAAAATAAAAATTATAAAGAAACAATTTTATAGTTTTAGAATTAGTAAATTGAAATTATAAATATATACACTGCCGGACAAAATTAAAATATCACTTCAATATTTTGAAATTACTGAACTGTATAGGTATTTTTGAAAATATTCTTTTTTCTCTGGAAGTCACACTTTATTATAAGGGTAATGAAAAATAAAAAATTCTTTTCTAGAAATTTTTAATATTAAAACAAATCAAGAAATAAAAATGTCCTACATTCATTCATTCAGAAAAAGTAAATCTGTCAAATGAAATGAAATAACAAAACTGAATAAAAAGGAAGAATTCGAGAAAAACGATCAATAATTGGTATTCCCACCTCTAGCTCTGATAATTGCTTCCATTCTCCTCTTAGGGTCTTACATGTTGTTCTTGGATGTTTTTCCACTCTTTCACTAACATTTCCCTTAAATCTGCCAAAATTGTGTGGGTCTCGGGCCCGGACACGTCTTCCAAGCATGTCCCATAGATGCTCTATTGGGTTCAAATCTGGACTTCTGGGTGGAAAAACCATAACGTCAATTTCTTCTTGTCTGAGGAAATTTTGCACTGATCGAGCAACGTGAGGTCGGACATTATCGTGCATAAAATAAAGTTACCTGCGATATTTCTGGCGAAAGGTATTAAATGTGGCTCAAGTACCTCCCTAATGTACCTGTCAGCAGTTATAGATCCAAGGTTCACAAGAACCGACTCTGTACGGGAGTTTAAATTTATGCCCCTCCTCCCCCCACACCATCACTGACCCACCACCAAACGCAACCCTTGAGAAAAAGTGCATGTATCATACCTCTCTCCCCGCCTTCTCCATACCTTTACATCCATCTGGAGATCGGAGACAGAATCTTGACTCATCGCTGAATAATACGAGGCTCCAATCTGCCTTAGTCCAGTTTAGGTGCTCCCGAGCAAACCTCAAGCGCTCAGCCCGGTGTTCCCTGAAGAGAAGAGGTCCAGTAGCTGAAGGATGGGAGGCCAATCCATAATCGTTGAGTCGTCTTCCCACGGTTTGCTCTGAAATTTGCACATTCCTGAACCTCTGGAGGAGACCACGCAGACTGTTACCAGTTGATCGGCGTTCCCGAAGAGCATGCAGTTGCAGAAATCTCTTGTCACGGTGGGAAGTTGACCTCGGACAGCCTTGTCCGACTCTTCTTATATGCCCTCCAGTTTGACGGTGCCTATTAAGCACCCTGGACACTACGGATTGTGACCGCTGGATCCGTTGCGCAATATGCTTTTGAGAAAACCCTTCTTTACTCAAAGCAACAGCACGTTCTCTGTTCTGTTGGCCATCACAACGTTCTTACTAAACTCACAAGTAAAAACTAAGGTCTCCTAAATGTTAGAAAATCTTCAATAAGATGAATCTTTGCCAACAACTAACCATTTACTAATAGGAAGAAAGAAAAGAAGAGGATTAATTGACATTTTCTCGATAAACGGTTGGGAATATAAACAGGTAGAGGATTAACTTGATAAGATACAACATAAAGTCCAGTCTGGGACAAAGGAATTCCTATTTTTATCTCTTATGTAATAATAATATAGATATTTGTAAGTGATCCTTTAATTTTGTCCAGCGGTGTATATATATATATATATATATATATATATATATATATATATATATATATATATATATTTTGATAAGAAACAACATAAAGTCCAGTCTGGGACAAAGGAATTCCTATTTTTATCTCTTATGTAATTATAATATAAATATTTGTAAGTGATCCTTTAATTTTGTCCAGCAGTGTATATATATATATATATATATATATATATATATATATATATATATATATATATATATATATATATATATGTGGTGTGTATGTGTGTGTGTGTGTGTATGGAAAGATTTTCGAGACCAAGAAACCTCGATGAACACAGAAAAATAATATATTTATGTTTAAGCAACAAAATTATGAGATATGTGATGACTTGGTTATTATTGATGATAGAAAAACAATTTATAGTGTTCTGGAATCTGGAATTTTTATTTGAACTATTTAAATGCAGTTAAAAGAAAGGGAAATAGTAAATAATTCTAGCATAGCTTTGAAAATAATAAGCCATTGTGGAAGAATGGCCGTAAAAATCGGTTTTTATAGTATTCTTCAAATTGGCAGGGACGATTTTGATTACGAAATTAAATTACGTACTTAAACATTTTATTAATACAACACATTTCTACAGTCGTAATATCGTGAGTGATATCGCTTAATCTTCTTCAGAAAAAATATATATATCAGACATCGTAAAGAGAGGTAGAGCGTGTTAATCTGTGAACAGATGTCGATATCATTAATCTAAGAGAGATATTAATGGACGATAGGATCTCATAACAAACTATACAGCCGTCCCCAACTTAGTGTCAACACTACTCGCCATATTACACAAATATCGAGAGACGCATTGGCAGGGGGGAGTAAATACAGGTGCCTAGCATCTATTAGCCTTTCATTGATCCTCCCAATTCCAAGCTATAATATGATTGGACGATGTCTCTGCATCTAGTCAGTTGGAACAGCTACTAAAACGGTACTGCTATATTGACCTCAACTATTCACTTCTAGCAATTAGGCTCAACCGGGTTTAGATTCAAACCGAATCAGAATCATTTTAAACCAGGAGTACGAAGTATCACAGAATAAGCCGATTATTGTAACAATTTTATCCGATCAAAAACATGTAATATGGTTAGTAATGATTTCGTTTTTTCTCATAAAACGTTTGCTAGCATGACACCTTCCATGAGAAAGTTTGGATCCGGCAGACGGTTCTAGGATTTTTTAAAGGGAGTTAGGTGTCATCACTTAGGTGGAGGAGAGGCTAAAGAGAAATGTTATAAGGAAGATGTATGCTTGCCTAGCATAGGAAAGAATATAGAAGAACAATGTCGACAATAATCATCGGGTTGATACAGACGATTGAAGAAACTACCCAGTAGTAGTGGCAGTAAGCTCTTCAATGTTTATTTAAGATTATTGTCTTATTAGCAGCCTCGAAGCATTATCAGGAAAAGATGGGAATGAAAGATTACGAACAAGTAAAGTAGGTTGAGTGAACTATCAGACTAAAATAATATTTCGGGCTAGTTCTAATTTTATTATTATTATCAGCTCTTCAACCTGCAAGCGAGTATTGGCTTCCTCCACTAGTAATCGCCAAGCGTCCCTATCTTGTGCTGCTGCCATCCATTGCCTTACCCCGAAGGTCCTTGAATCAGCTGCAACATAGTTCGACCACCGCAACCTGGGTCTTCCAACCTTTCGCCGGCCAAACTGCTGCTTCGTCAGTATCTTCTTCAGTATTGAATTATCAAGCTTCGGTGCGAGGTGTCGTGTCCACCTTAACCTCCCTGCCTTGACAATTGCAACAGTGTCAGGCTCGTTATAGAGACCATAGATCTCCATATTCTTGCGCCTTCTTCATTGTCCATCCTTACGGGTGGGTCCATAGATTTTTCAAAAGGATTTTCCTTTCAAAAGTTAGCAGGTCTCTCTTATTTTCCTTTCCATTGGTCCAGGTCTCAGAACCATAAGTCAGACAGGGCGGGATGAGGTTTTTTTAGAGAATTATCTTAGTGGGTGGCGTGACAAGTTGTTTGCTTGAAAAGTGTGAGCGGAGTCCATGATAACAAAGATTCGCTGATAGTCTTCTTCTCTGTATCTCCGCTGGAATACTGTTGTCACATGTTACTTGTCCACTATGGTATGTGAATTCCGACACTTGTTCGAACACGTAAGGGCCGAATGCTGCTTCAGTACCAATTTGTCGGTTTGGCTGATCAGAAACCATATATTTAGTATTGTCTAATAGTATATCCAGTTATTTATGGATGATTTTATTAGTAGCAATGTAAGGGACGTAAAGGGTTTTCCGGATCGCAATGATTGGATGAGGAATGCAAATGGTTCGGTGGAACTCAATCACGTGGAGTAAATAATTATTGTTAACTCCAACCATCGCAGGAAACGTAAAAGGGAGGTCTTGAACCTGTTTGATGCCGATACCACCAATCTTTACTTACACTAATCAATCCAATGACCACTGTCCAAGCTCACACTTACAGACAGATTGCAGGCAATTGATTGGTTTCAACCTTCTATATCATTTGAATACCTCATTGACTGAAATTAGTACATATATTCCAAATTTATTCAATCATTCAAAACATATAAAATTATACGAATCGATCTAAAGCTCCTCAATTATATTTGTTGTTATTTTATTATGATTAATTTATTCTCATTATTATTTTTGTCTTCTGTATTATTTGTACCGTGATTGAATCATCTTTGTTACTCTATTTATAAGCCTCCTTCATACATCTACAGATCTGTTAATAGTAATATTTTTGTAAAAGCAATCGGCAAACATAACCATTGTTAATCCACAACTATGCCGTCTATAGCAATAAAATAAATTGAAAAAGTATGTTGTATATTCAATATTAAAGAAATCTTAGAATTACCAAGATTAATATCAAAGGTATAAACTGGCTCGGGGTGACATGCTGCAGGATTAGCCTCACACACGGACAGTATATTAGTCGCAACACCGTGACGTGGTAGGGTAACGTAGAGGCTATTACACGACCCCCACCCCTAGATTTACGTGGGGCCCCGGGCAGGTCTAATTAAGAGGGGGATTCAGTTAGTGCTGCCCGTCAGTCAGTCCCGATCCCGAATAGTGGGTACCTCGGCCATCGGCTCTACCCACCAATATCCCAACCAACTTCGATAATAACTTATCCCGCCCCGCCTTCGATATTAGTTGGCGGCCGACTATCAATTTAAACGTTATTAGTCGCTAATACTGGTACCTGCTATATTGCCATAGTTGTACCTAGTTCTGTCGTCGGGTATATCCAGCGTTAACGTTGGGAGTTGGTTTAAATAATTGAATTTATGAGGAATATAATGAAGCTTTATGCTTTGAGAAACTTTGGTGATAACCGAATTGCTATAATATAGAAAATTATAATTGTAAACTTTGGGGTCACCTGAGGTGTAGTGGCAAGAATAACAACGTTCTGTACCCAAGGTTTTTCAAACCATTGGAATTTACATATTAAGTAAAAAAAAAGTTTATTCTGTTCTTCGAAGTAACATCAAATAGTGATCCGAAGCCTGTGCGATGTCAGATACCTAATTAAACCTAGAAAGAACAAATTTTGGACTCCCAATGAAGAATGATCGGATTAGAAAAATAAGCATAAAGTGACGTTAAAAAGATAAACAATCGTAAACTTTATTATGAATCTTCTATTTCTTTATCCTTCCTCTCTACCACTAAAGCAGGCTAACGGGACAGGCATTTAGATCCTGATTCAACTTATTCCTATTCTGCACTAAGCTCTTACTGAACTCCAGCCAATTCCCCTTTTCCTGCAGACCTTCTAATTCTTCCATCCCACGTCTTCTTATCTTCTTCTTGGTATTCTTCACTCCATTACCACCTCATACGTCGCTATTACCACGCGGTCCTCATTTTTGAGACATGTCAAACCATCTTAGCTGATTTTCTTCAGTAAATATCCATAACTAAGGTTAGATGTTATTGTGGTATCACTAGAATTGTCTCGCTTCGTCCCACCCTCCACTTTCCTCAAATAGCACATCTCCATATTCTGGATTTGACTCTGGAGCTTATAATAAATTCGTTTTATACGTCATTCATTCATTTTACATTGCGTCATAACACCGTGATGACCAATGGAGATATGGAATGGAGCAATAGAGAACTGAAGGAAGGCCGAAGGGAACGAGTCGTTTGTCCTTATCGACAAAATTGTTCATTCATTTTTAAGTGAAATTCAACCATACTTCACTACTGCTTGTGGAATGATGAGGCACTGGACTACTTTTCTCCGGGTTCTGAATTCACCTTTTCCTACAGGCTGGAAAAAAAAATCTTTATTTTTTAATCCATCTCTCAGTAATGTATGTTTGTGGCTATTGCGCTCTAGTGCGAGGCGCTGGGATCTCTTGGATTCCGCTTTATCCGCCACAAGTGGAGGGAAAAGCCCAGTCTGGGGTCCCTTTAGCAGTTGTATATATTGTATATAGTTATGTTTGTTTGTATGATGTTTGTTTATTTGCCAACTTTTTATTTATCTCAATTATAGGTTGATGTTTTGTTTTTATATTTATTATTATTTAATTCTATATATATCATTTATTTGTATTTATTATTTCATTTATTTGTATTTATCTCCATTATGGGTTGTAGTTTGTTTTTATTTTGTATATATATTATGTTTTATTTAATTTGACTTTATCATTGTATACTGTTATATATTGTGTGAATAGGATCTTATATCACTATTACTAATGTTCATATAGAACCAAATTGTAATATATCTCAATAAATTAAAAAAAAAAAAAAATTAATCTATCTCTAGGTACTTAATGTTAGGGGGGACTCTACTAATGCTTACCATTGAAAGTGGCTACCCGGACATAAAATAAAATAGATATCAACATCATTATCAGAGAGGTGTACCAACATACAAAAAAAAAATCGTGATAACAACAGATCAAATTGAATAAATATTGGTTACTTCAGGAGCGGTCACTGCACTGAATTACCGATCTTCAGATTACGCGTTGAAAATTCCCAGAGATGTGGCAAGATAAAAATGTATTCTGTTCTTTCAGTCGTGGAGCAACTCTGGTAAAAGGGACACATTACAGGTGTAGACTCTTGTCTCTAACATAAAGGCTCTAAAAAGTAATGATTTTTCAAAATAAAATATAACATTATAATCAAAACGGTAACAACAGTTACACACACTTATTTATATCGAGCGTTGTACATAATAAATAAATTAATTCGATTATTATTACTGTACATAGCTATGACATAACATAACATGAAATGACGTGTTTATGGTTACTGAAATGAGAAACATAGATTTTCCAGATTATCTAATTTTCATCTCGTTTATTGGACTGCAGAATTATTCATTCGTTTCAAGGAGTTATTCATTAATCCTTGCCTAAATAATAGGAAACTAACACAATTACTTCTTTTTCAAAAATATAAAAAAACAACTTTTGTAATAGTTGGAACAATTTTAATGTTTTATTCAAACAAATTGACACCATTTAAAATATTCAAGATTCATTATTTCTTTATAATTATATCATTGTATCACAATTTAATAGCTGTTTAGGTAATTAACTTATATATAAAGCAGTGAATCAATGAAGGCTTAAGACAGACAAAACAGCAACACTGTCATTTTATTTATTTTTTGGATTTTTTCGCCTCTAAATCTTGAAAAGTAAGACCACAAATTTTTATGGGAGGAGAATATTTGTTTTACTGGTCGATTACAAAGTTTCATTATTGCAAACATTAAACCGAAAAAAACTAAAAATTACAAGTATTTTTGCTATTCTGAATTATTATATTCGATATTTAATATAATTAATCTACAGTTTAGTGTTACAGATATATTTTAAAATAACGATATACCAACTTATGCTGCTCGTCATTTGGAAGTATTAATAATACATGCCTTTACAAAGAGCGACATAAGTTAACCCTGTGGGCGGACTTAGGTCGAGAGGTTAAAGGTGAATCTCAAAAGGTAAAACGCCATCTTCATCTAAATTATTTCAGACAGTTAAAATAGGTGTATCCTGTAAAATATAGTCAATAAACGCTGCACAGTGGGCTAAATCACCAATTTAGGTGGACAAAAGTCAAGTCAAAAGTTTGGAATTTTCCAGTGCTTCACCGTTTTAATATTAGTTGGCAAGACCATTAATACTAAAATTTACCACGATACCGTGTTTACAAATAAATAGTTAATAAATGAATCATTCCTGTTCACACAAGTGCCTAATAAACAACAGTGGGATTATTTTTATTCGATGGTCATTTGTTCTGTTTAAGGTGTATTTAGAGAAAAGTCTTTTTGCTTTTATTTAACAATGGGCATTGCTATGACAGGGGCGGGTAGGTAGGGTAGGCGGGGTAGCCGAGTAGGTTAGCGCGCGTTGCCTAGCAACCACAGAGAACCGAAAATTGGAAACCAAAACATTACGAGTTCAATCCTCGGTACCAGGGGGACTTTTATCTCGGCATTTATACCCGGCCGTCACTCCCTGGTCCGAGAAACCCCTGTATAGCCTTCAAAGGCGAGGTAGGGGTGAACAAAAAAAAAAAAAAAAAAAAAAAAAAAAAAAGCTATGACAGGGAAGACATTGTATTTCCTAACTCGTTATTGAATATAAATTGCAATCTCACCTGATTTAGCAATTTGTAAATGTACGCCCTTATACAATAACAAAAAACTATATAACCCCCAAGTTACCCCAAGGATTTTTTTGTAGGATTTGTTTAACCAATCCTACTAGTCATTAGATATTACATCATTTTTTGGGTGATACATCATTTTTTTCAGACACACCACTACAAATCAAAAATTTTACAATCTATAATTTCAAGAATTTCCTAAACAATATAAAATACATCTATTAGCAGATTTTAGCAACTCCGAGTCATAATTAGATTTTATGTATTGTTTTTCCCGTATTCTGAAGCTTCATACGTAAAATATAGGAGAGTTTTAGATTTTAGCAAATAAATTAGATGTTTGACCACGGTGCGCTCGCTAATCGTGTCAAAAAATTAATTAGTTTTTTTAAATATTTGTTTCCGTAATCTGGGACCCGAAAGGTTAAATATAGACAAGTTTCAGAATTTTGTCCACCTAAATGGGTCATATTGCCCACTGTGCGCTGTATAGAACCTCATAATCCAGGAGCCAGATGCATGGTTAAATCCTAATCGGACATAAAGTTAGAAATATTTTTTTTTAAATTGCTTTCTACCATACTTATTTACAAGAATACGTTATCGCGGACCTAAAACTCCTACTAAAAGTTAATTAATTTGATGAAGTGATCAGTTATGTATGGATTACTAGCCCATCGAACTACGATTAGCTCTTTTGTACGGTTTTATCTTGAAAAATAAATCTTTTATCATTGCCTTAAGAATTCTCATATTGAAATTTTATATATTATTTTCCTAAGTAAATTATACATATATATATATATAAGTAAAGGAAAATTATAAATGCTCCTTTTTACGTATCTAACGAGACACTACATACTGACCTAGACATTAAATTCGTCATTGCAACTGCCACTGATAGCTACAATAAATTTCATGACAGACTGACACTAAATTCAAACCCGCTGACTCAAAACCTATCAACTGCCACAAGCCAATATAATCCGCCCAGAAGACTATCGAGGCGCTGGCCAAGAGACCTGAAATATTGAAAGTTATTAGTTTTTTTTAATCTATCATATGCAGTTTGTTACATCATTTGTTAGCATATTTGCTTATTGCATAAGCAGAAAGCAGATACAATTGTAATGCCCAAAACTTCTATGAATAAATAAATAAAAAATAAAAAATATATATAATTTTACTCATATCAGAAAAAATAACAAATTCCTAGATATTTTACATTAAAAACAAAATTAAAATTTGATATAAATTAATAAAATCGTATAATCTCACAATTACATTGCATAATATAATCATTATTAACTTAATATAAGTCAATTTTTCAATGAAACAGTCACACATCTTAACGTGTGGGAATCTAGCCTCCAAGTGGTCTCGCTGGACGCTTGCTCTTCAGGCAGTCATTAGTAGGAGTTTTTAAGACGCAAGTAAGGTGTTTTCGTCATTTTTGAAACATAACAGACTAGTTAAAATGAAAACTGATCGTATGTTCGTTAGGCTAGTAATCGTGACATAATTGATTACTTTATCAAATTTATTAGCTGTTTTGTGAGAGTTCTAAGTCCGCAAGAAATACATTTTTTTTAATGGATATGGTAGAAAGAAATTTTTTTAAATATTTCTAGATGTATGTTCGATTAGGTAGTCAACCATGCGTCTGGCTCATGGACTATTAGTTGTCCAGGACGGGCGGCCAAAGGTTAGGTCTTATGCGCCAATCGAACAACATATGTAAGTGAAAATATACCATAAAGAAAAAACATTTCGACTTTCACTTACCTCCATTATTTATATCAATTAAGGAATTTTTAAACAAATTTAGAAACGAAAATAAATTGTTAAACTATTATTTACATTAGATTTTAATAGAAACACGTGTTTCATTAAATAATCTATTATATTATTATCGCGACAATCAGTTTGTTTTATTTGCTTTTAATCACTCTCCGTTAACTTTTACTATAGAATGTATAAGATTATATTTTTTCCTGAAATCTTTAGCATTCCAACGGTATATTATACATCTATATTACTGTTCGTAAGTTTAAAAACAAACAATTGCATTAAAAACATCTTTTTACAGTTACCTCCTTTAGTTGGATGTCGAATTCGTTCAACTTATATATTTGATATATATTTGATATGCAATGCTAATCAGATGATATGGTCAATTTCATAAAATCTACAAAATTAAAGGTATTTTAATAATAATAAAAAACTTTATTCTGGGAATATGTCCGTTAAGAATAACAGAAATGAACAGTAGATATTCAGATATAATTGATTGATTGGTGGTTTTTATAGGCGTTCAACTACGGGTGGTCATCAACGCCTTTAAGGTTGCTAGAATTTAAGGTATTCCTATAATTTTATAGCTTTGATAGAAGATTCAACTCTTTTAGGCCTTTCAACAGACCGCCGATAATCCTCTCTTCGTCGCCTAGCGCCACAGTCACATCTGGGGGTACCCCATTCTGAGAGAGTATTCTTCTGATAACAGGGCATGCTTCGATCAAGTGCTTTACACTGAGCGGTGCGTCGCATTTTGGACATCTTGGTGGCTGTTCCCTTTGGATAAGATACTCATGGGTGAGTCTTGTATGTCCAATCCGCAGGCGTGCCAGTGCCACCTCCTCACGGCGGCTTCTGCGGCAAGAGCTATTCCATGGTTTAACCAGTCTTTTTATTAGTCGCAATTTGCCTGAACTATCTTCCCACATCGCCTGCCAGTTTTTATTTATCTTTTCTTTTAATGTGCGAGCTAGATCGGAGGAAGATAATAGGTTACTTCCGCGGCCGGGCAGATTTCTTGCTTTCTTAGCTGCTTGGTCTGCAAGTTCGTTACCAACTACGCCCTTATGTCCGGGGACCCATATAAGGTAAACATTTTTACCTTTGTCCCTGAGCATCGACACATATTCCTGAATTCTCGCTATAATGGATTTTCAGAATATAACTGGTCGACACCAGACAGCGCACTCATAGAATCTGTACAGATTATGATATTATCTTTGGGAGAGGTCATCGAGTGGTAGAGAGCCTGAGCGATTGCATTAAGTTCTGCGGTATATATATTGCATAACTGGTGAAGTTTGAATGTGTAGGTTGAGTCTGGAGTTACGAAGGCTGATGTTGTGGTTGTTTCGGTCTTAGATCCATCGGTAAAAATAGTAAGATTGTTGGGTATGGTGTCAATGAGTTGTTGGAGTTTATCTTGGTATTGAGATGGCTGAGAGTTATCTTCTTTTAACTTTATCAACTGTAAATGTACGGTGGGTCTTTGGAAGGTCCAAGGAGGGATATGTGGTTCAATCGTAGTTATCTGGGTTTGCTTAATTTCTGCGATAGCTGTTTGCATTCTTTCGGCTAGTGGAAGTGTGGCATTTGGTCGGCGAAGAAATTCTTGAGAGAAGCAAGGGCGAAATATATATCTGTACGAAGGGTGTGTAGGCTGCAAATATAATTTTGAAATATAATTTATTGCCAGTTTTTGCCGGCGAAAATGTAGTGGAGGGATTCCAGATTCGGCACAAAGACTTAAAGTGGGACTTGTTCGAAAAGCACCAGTAGCGATGCGGATTCCCGTATGATGAACAACATCCAACTTCGATAATATGCTTTGGCGAGCAGAGCCGTACACAAAGCAGCCATGTTCTAGCCTAGAGCTCACAATCGCGTTGTAGATTTGGAGCAAGGTCGTCCTGTCAGCTCCCCATGACGTTCCACTTAGTACCCTTAAGATATTCATTTTAACAAGACATCTTTCTTTCAGCTCATTAATGTGGCGCTCCCACGATAGTCTTCGGTCAAAGATTAATCCTAGAAACTTGATACTGTCAACGTAGGGTAGCAAAACATCATCTAATGACAGCTCTGGAGATGGGGATATATTTCTTTTCCTACTGAAGTGTAGGCATCTGGTCTTCTCAGCGGAAAACTTAAGCCCCGAAGCTTGTGCCCAATAGCTGATACGATTGATGCTGTGCTGAAGCTCAGTTTTGATAGTGTCAATGTCACTCGATCTGCATAAGATAGCCAAATCATCGGCAAACAGCATAGGTCGGACTCCTCTTGGTAGGACGCGACCCAACCTATTGATTGCGAGCATGAAAAGTGTCGGCTTAAGACACATCCTTGTGGCATTCCAGTAACTTGGTCGCATATCCTAGACAAAACATTTCCTATGCGGATCTTGAAGGTACGTTTGGTCAAGAATTGTTCGATGAAGTGGATAAGCCTGCCAGTAAACCCAAGTTCTATAAGGATTTTTAGGACATTGATTTTATTAATGGTGTCGAATGCCTTAAACATATCGAAAAATACAGCTACAACTTGTTGCCGCTGAATGAAAGCGTATTGGAGTTCCGCTTCGATCTGTACAAGGTGGTCGACTGTACTTCTCCCCTTTCTGAATCCACACTGGAAGTTCTGAACCATGTTGTTAGATTCAATGACCCATTTCAGTCGTTTATTGACCATGCGCTCCATCAGCTTTCCGAGACAGCTGGTGAGGAAAATAGGACGGTAATTAGTGGCATGGCGTTTGTCCTTGTTAGCTTTGGGGATCGGAATGATTTCTGAGTGGCGCCAAAGTTGCGGAAATTCCCCTTTGTGCCAAATGTGATTGTAAAATCCCAAGATCCATTCCAAAGTATCCTGCGGCAGATTTTTTATCATAACATAGTGGATTCCATCCGGTCCTGGAGAAGTTCCCTTTAGATTCTTCAATATTGATTCCAGCTCCCACATTGAAAAAGAGCGATTGTAATCCTCAGTATGGTTTTGAGTGAATAGGGGATACTTGATTATTTCTTCGTCAGATGCTTCGGGTGTGCGGGTGGAATTGAATAATTCACCGTAAAAGTCCGCAAAATGGGCAGCAACCGACTCAGGCTGGTCGTTTAAAGCACCGTTGAGTAGGAGTGTATAGCGGCTAGAAAGGTTATTATTGCTAAGTCTCTTAATTCTTTTCCAAATGATAGTTGACGGGGTTGAGGAGTTGATGGATTCGACAAACTGTTTCCACGATATAGTTTTACTTTGATTTAAAATCCGTCGACATATAGCTCTCTGTCGTTTGTATTCTATGAGGTTTTTTTCGTTCATATTTTTTTGAAACCTTCTGAGGGCTTTTCTGCGGTTGCTGATGGCTGTTTTGCATTCTTCAGTAAACCAGGGAACAGGCATTCTTTTGGGAGTCCCTTTACTTCTCGGGATGGCGGCCGTAGCTGCATTTATTAAGACGTCAGTTATAGCTCGACATCCTTCCTCGATGCTGAGCTCAGGTGGAGAAGCCAAAGGGGGAATAGACAGCGCAGAGAAAAGTGGCCAATTAGCTCTTTCCAGTATCCACCTTGGTTTCAGCTTATATTCCCATGCAACCATGTTCCCGAATAAGAGACGTACTGGGAAATGGTCGCTTCCATATAGGTCGGGTAAGACTGTCCAATCAATTTTACTGTACAGAGGAGGGCTGCAAAGAGATAGGTCTAAAGCCGAATAGGAGCCGTATGCCGAACTGAGGTAGGTTGGTTCACCTGTGTTAAGAAGCAGTAGTTCAGATATATCGAGAAAGTCTTCAATGATTCTACCTCGGGTATTAATATTTTGAGAACCCCAGAGCGTATGGTGTCCGTTGAAGTCTCCTACCATCACAATGGGTTGAGGAAGTTGTTTATATAGGTGTACGAGATGTGCGGGTTGAATAGAACTATCTGGGGGAAGGTAAATATTACAGACTGTAAACGTTGTTCCCAGGTGAATTGAAACAGCAACTGCTTGAAGCTCTGAGTCAATGTCTATTTCTTCCGAGTAGACAGACTTATCGACGGCTATAAGGACCCCTCCAGATCCATGTTCAGTATTCGGTCCGTCTCTCCGGTAGATTTCAAAATTCTTTTGCGAAAAATTCTGTTGAATTTTAAGATGTGTTTCTTGCAGGCACAAACAGACTGGATGGTGGTCTTCAATCAATGTCTTCAAGTCGGCAAAATGTGTTTTTAATCCATTGCAATTCCAATGTAATAATGCCATAGTAGGTTTTTAAAGAAAATTAGACAATAAAAAATGATGAAATGAGTCGATGAGGGATAGCCCTCTTGAAGACCGCTGAACAGAAGAATAAAGGAAGGAAATATTAGGTTTAAAGGCCACTGGATCGATTAAGATAACATAAGATAAAACAACTAACGAATTAGCAAAGCAATAGAAAATAGAGAGGAAAATAGAAAAGGGTATATAGTAATAATTTAAGATGTAGGTGCATATGTAGTAATAAGGAGAGGCCGATCTAAAAAGTAATTTTTGGATATATCGTTTAGGCTGGCAAAAATCGGAGGATCTCTGATCGAGACCATTTGTAAAGATAAAATATGTTTTTAACTCATTGTATTTCCATTGCAATAAGGCTATAGTAAATTTGGCTGAAAACATGAAATAAATAGAGAAAGAAAAAACAGTAAAAAAATGATGAAATCGATACCAGATGGTTCTATTGACGAAATAAACTAATATAACTATATGAGTGTTGGAGTGAAAGATCATAAACTTGGTTAATGATAGATATTAAATTAAAAATTATAGTTGATTTGAATTAAAATTAATTTTCAATAATCGAATTGTTACCAATAACTGGCTAATCAGATTGTAATCTGTCTCTGCTTCGCGTTTTGCTTCGAGATCGTCTATCTTTAACTAATGTCCACTCGCCCTGACGATCAAAATCATCTGGGCACTCGGTAGGGGGGGTGGCATCGGTAGATGTCAGCTGTCCCGAAAACATAGTCTTCGGTTTTATGGGTGTGTCACGAGTTTTAGGTATGGCCCCCGTGACGTTGACCAGGTCCCGGTCTCGAGACCGTGAAGTCCGGTTAGGGACTGGATTAAGTAAGGAAGAGGACGGTAGAGAAGGAGAGAGAGTAGGGATGGTGGTGGGGGTGGTGGAGGGGGGGAGCGAGGTGGGGGAACTGATAACGCCACTCTGAGTCCCACAGCTCCTCAGTACAGGTCTAGCTAAAGGCCTCTTAAAGATAAGAGAACTGTCCTGTAGTTCTTCAGTTTGTACACTAACACTTACCGTTATTTTGTTTCTTACTACATTAGAGAAAGAAGTGTGTGGTTGAAGAGGGTGTAATAGTTCATATTTCTTTTTAGCAGCATTATAAGTTATTTTTTCGGATTCTTTTATTTTTCTAATCTCTTTTTCTTTAATAAAAATAGGGCAACTTTTTGAAAATGAGTCATGTTGACCAGAACAATTTACACATTTTAAGCAACTATCACATTCTGTACCTTCATGCTTTATTTTTCCACAATATTTACATAGTGGCTCACTGGTACATACTGTTTTGGTATGGCCAAATTTGAGACAGTTATAACAACGTATGGGATTTGAAATATAGTTTTTAACAATGACATTATAAAAACCGATTTTTATTTCATGAGGAACAGTTGGGCTATTGAAAGTTAATAGGTAATTGTGGCTGTCATGTTTTATATTATTTTTAAAGTAGGTCATTCGTGTTACATCCTCGATTTTTTGGGATTTTAGTTCTTCTTTTATTTCTTCAATTGTACAATGAACCAGGTCTGGGCACCATATGATGCCTTTACTCAAATTTAACTTGCCATGCGGTTCTACTTTTACTGGAAAATTGTTAAGAAAGTTATTACATTTCAACAGTTTTTCTGATTGGGCATCCGAAAAAACTTCTATTAAAAGAGTGCCATCCTTGAGTTTTTTAACCAGTTTTACATCACCGATTAAGTGTTTTAAACTTTTATGGATAAAAAACGGTGATACCTTCTTAAAATCTAAAGTATTACCGTCCTCATCCTTTTCAATTCTTTTAATAATTAAAAACCTTATAGAGTTATTAATTGTATATTCAGGATTTCCTATATTTGGACCTTTAAATCTACCTTTTTTACGTTTTACAGGGGGAGATTCACCCATTGTGTAGGCTGAATCTTATTTGAAAAAAAAAAAAAAATTACAAAAGAAAAAATATACCAAAAGAAAAGATGAAACAAAACTAAATAAAAACCTTCTAATTAAATTATATGGAAAAATATATTAAAGTTATAGAGATCATGTAACTTATCAGATGTTGAGCGCTTAATCCTCTGGATCCTCTAGACGCATCCACACTGTACCAGACGTAAACACCAACTGTATTCAGATATATGTCTGGTCAAGAAAACAATAAAATTAATTTTGAGTGTATTATTTGGAACAATCTCTTCTTTTTATTTATATATTTATTTATTATAACATATATAAAGTTTGATTACAACAACGTAACGTTTCGAGGTACTTTCTATGCCTCATCTTCAGATCATCTAAAATGCAATTCAATATTATAAGCAGCCATACAAACAATAACAAATATTTTCAATAATTTAGAATTAATTTACAACCTATAATATTTACAATATGTTTATAAAAAACTATATTAAAAATTCTACTTACATATATTTCCATATTATATCATAATATAGGTCATATAATAATGTACTTGTTTATTTATTTATCGTCACTTTATGCTACTATGGCTAATCGGACGATGCTACAGTGGGAGTCCTAAATTTTGCCTATCCAGGTTTTTTTAGGACAGGGATCTTTAACGAGTACCTGACATCGCACAGGCTCGGGACCACCTTTTAACGTCCCCTCCGAAGGACGGCGTAACTAAGGATTTTTTTACTCCCATTAAAAAATCCTAGGACCACCTGCGGATTTGAACCCGTGACCTTTGGCATGAGAGGCTGTTACGCTAGCCACCCAGCTACAAGTGATCCCATAATAATGTACTATTATTGATACATAGCCCCTATAAACGAATTATCCTGTCAATCTGTTCCAAAAATCTCTACTTCACCATCACAAAATAATTCTTTTAACATTTTCCTGCTAAACAATTGCAAATTAAAATTAATTTTTATCTACAAATTTGCAAAAAGGAAAAATTAAACACTACCTAGACTTATATACATTCATGTACAAGGAGTATTTATAATAAACACACAAGATTAAAAAAAAAAAAAAAAAAAAAAGAACGAAATTTTGAAATATCGGCATTTAAGCCCTGTCAGACTATTTCAATCAGAAGAATGCCTGCATTCATAGGGCTTTTTGTTTTTGCTCAGGACTTTACCACACACACATACAGACACACAAACCATTTTACTGGACTTGGTCATTTGGACTCAGGGGAACCTAAAACGTGTATTTCCGTTGAAAACTCGAATTTGAAAATGTTCACAATCGCTATACTTTCCCTAATTATGTATTCCATATATAGGTAAGTGAGAGTAAAAACACGATTTTTTTATTTATTCCATTTATCGCATTGCCATAAAGATGAAGATATTATTTCAAGAGACCCTCTTGAGCCTCCCTCTTTCCCTAGCCAGGATGCAAGTCCTCGGAGAGGAAGAGATGGAAGAATTTCCGCAATTAGATAGCGGGAGAGCCACTTAGAAAAACAATGATGGCGGATATAAATTGTGAAGCGGGTAAATGGGCAAGGAGCTTCCTGATTTATGTATTCCGGAGTGTCCCCTGGCCGCAACTATTTGAGGGAGGGGGGCCAGGGTGTATATCTAGCTGCGGTCGCCCCTTCACCAAACTCTACTCTTGTTTAATTTAAACTGGATTCGAACCCGCACCCTTAATCGCTCCCTAACGACTGCCAGCGCTCTCTGCGGCCAAGAGTATAAGCTGCGGTCGAGTCGTGAGGGATGGTGGTCTTCATAAGGAAAGTTTTAAACGGGCATATGTGAACTCTCAACTCCTACGTGTGGAGTCGAAGAAATAATATCCAAATATAGAGAGAACAGAGTAAGTCATATTTGAAAAAATAAATAAATAAAAGCTATTGGGCTGATGCGAAATTAATGCAGGTTTCCTCTATTGCAATATCTTAATTCCAATTGTGTAAACAAAGCTAATCCTAACATTGATCATTATTATACCAAAACAAACCTTATCTAATACCCTCTCTTTCACCATGAATTTGTTAAGTAAAATCGTTTTGTTCAGTGTGTTCAAAAGTCTTGAATCGAAAATGTCAAAGTGCGATTTTCGTCAAATTTATGTTTACGAATTTAAATTAGGGCGCAGCGCTGCGCAAACGGCTCGTAATATTAATGAAATGTGGGGTCAGGGGGCTATTAATGAGTGCACGGTGCAGCGTTGGTTCCAGAAGTTTCGCAGAGGAGATTTCGACCTCGAAGACAAGGAAGGTCGGGGCCGTCATCTTGCTCTGGACAACGACCAGCTGAGGTCAAAAGTGGAAGAAGACCCAACCAAAACCACACGAGAAATGGCGGCGGAACTCGGTGTGAACCAATCCACAGTTGTACGCCACTTGGAAGCAATTGGTAAGGTAAAAAAGTTGGCCAAGTGGGTGCCACACCAATTAAACGACCACCAAAAAAATCGCCGCTTTGAAATCTGCTCTTCGACGACTGCACGAGTTGGGCTACGAAGTTCTCCAACATCCGCCTTATTCACCTGACCTCTCTCCTACAGACTTCCACTTTTTCAGGCATCTGGACAACTTTTTGAGGAAGAAAAATTTTCAAAACCAGGATGACATTGAAAATTCTTTTCGTGATTTCATTGAGTCCAGGGATTCGGATTTTTTTTCTGGTGGAATAAGAAAGCTTGTTGAACGTTGGCAAAAGTGCATTGATTCAGATGGAAATTATTTTGATTAAATATATATGGTTAAAGTAAAGATATGGCGTATTTACAATACCTACTAAAAACCTGCATTAATTTTGCATCAACCCAATATTATGAATTTTGTTGAAATCAACTTTTAACATTAGGTTTGCAGACGTTTCAGTTTGATCCATTAACGAATGGATGTTTCATTTGAGATAACGATATCGAAAGTCGGATCGAAGTATTGTCGGTACATTCCTTTATTATTAATGGTTAAAAAAAATGATAATTACCTAAAAAATAATATTTCATCTCTTTTCTCTTACAGGCCATATTCCATATTTACCAAATTTTAAACTCCAAAATAAAATTCTTTAAAATACTTTTGCACTCTTTGAGACCTTTACGTAAAGCTTAAGATATCCTTCAGTTGAGACGTTGATTTCCAAAAAGTACTAAAGGACATTTTTTACAAAATTGATTTTTTTACATATTTGTATTCTTATCAATTAGTTATATCTAAATCTCCTATTTGATTTTATCTAATGAACACCGAAGCCCTTTATAAACGCAATTTAGAAATATAATTATTTTCTAAAGGAAATAATTACACATTTAATTTCGTTCCAAATTATACCAAAACATCTCATTTCATATCTATAATATGATGTTATTAATATATTAAAAAAACAATTCTGGATTTTACTGCGAAAATAATCAAATTATCTAACTTAATAATATAATAATTAGTGATTTTCACGCCTCCTGTAAAATTTCCTGGAATGGATATAGTACCTTTTGGAAATCAACATCTCAATTGTCTCCAAAAATAGTTTGATTATTAATATTAGAAAGAAGATATGTATTTTTTCAAATAAAATTTAAATAAATAACTCTAATAAATAAAATTACAAAATCAATGTCTGCTACATGCTTAGCGTCCCCACCCCAAGTCAATCGTGATTTATAGGTTATCCGATGAGATGTCGAGTGGGTAAAATAATTTTATATTAAATAGATAAATAGATTTTTTTTAAATAATAGCTTAATTAAAATATGACTGTTTTAATGAAATGTTTGTAAAATTATAATTGTTGACATAGTATGTAAAATTAGAAGAAACTACTGTTGAAGCGGAGAAAGATTGAATGTAGAGAAATATGCATGATAGGTAAGTCTTTTATAAAAAAAAAAAAAAAAAAAAAAAAAAAAACACTGTTACTAAAATAAGTAATTTGAAGGCCGAAACGTTGTAAAATATGAAAATAAATCAAATTCACAGTAAAAAGCCAAAAATATAAATTACTTGTGGATCCGCTTCTGCTTCACGCGGATGAAATTAGAATGAGAAGACATTTATGCTTGAAAAATCATTTTATTTTATAAATTAAAATATGGTTCCAAAGGTATCCGATTTAGTTTACAGTAAAACATTTGTTTTTATGAAATAGTAATAAATTTGAAATGATTAACAGCGGTGTTACTTTATTAAATTAATAATAACTTACCATTTATGTTAACTTAGTTTCGATTCAGTGCATATTGTTTTTAAAATCTTGCGTACTAAATGGAAGAATATAAATTGCACGATCCTGTACGACCGTGATAACATATCTCCTAAACAATAACATATGTTATGCATTAGAACAACATATTATCATTAATAAAATATTCCGCTTTCCGACGACATATAATACGTCTATATTATCAGTTGTATTTCAGGAATAATTTTTTGGTGACTTGCTTGCGGACCTTCAGGGAAGAATTATTTAATATTTGTGAAAACCGTATCAAACTCCGTCTTATGTTTTAGAAGGAGTTCCAGAAAACCAAAATCACGTATCATTTTATATATATAGAGAAGACAAAAATATTACTGCACTCACAAGTTATCGATTCGTGTTATTATTATAAATTTGAAATAAGCAGTCCCGCTAATGACCCGCTTGGGTAGATGCGGAATATTATAAAATAAAATAAATAAAAATAAGCATCCTATTTTAAGTACAGTTGGTAAGGTAACTGAAGTAAATAAGAAAAAAAAAAAGAATGGTTTAAATAGACAACCGAAAATTTGCCAAGAGTCTTACTACTAGGAGAGAATACGTGATCCAATTTCCCAGCGGTCTTTGCTCAAGAAATACCAGAGGTCTCGCATCTGTAGCCTTCTCCCTCTTCTCTATTAACTAGCGGGAAAGTAGTCTTGATTTCCCGACCTAAGCAACAGGAATTTCCACGTGACTTTTTCCTTAAATAAGCATTTCAAACTCTGCCAATGAGAATTCAATCATTAACAAACATTTAAAAAAAAAAAAAATTAACGTTTTGTTGAATAAGCTCGTATCGATATTAAATATTCTCTAATGTCAATTAGGTTTTATCTAAAAGAAGTGGTAATAAAAAATGTTTCATGTTTAATTATTTTATTTTTCCGGAAATAAGAAAAGCAATAAAGATGACATGGATATAGATTTTTTTAAAAATGTTATATACATTCCTTAAAAAATTTCAGTAGGCAATGCGGCAAATTTTGTTTTTATTGTAGAACTTTTTTTCTTTTTTTTTAATGGCTCCTTATTTTAATTTTCTGAAGTTCTCAATGAGGATTTCCCTCTTTTTGCTAATAGCCATTTTAAGGAACTTTGTCCTTAATAATTAATTATTTTTATCCAATTGATAATTTATAAACAGGTGTTGGGGCTAACATTTAGGCTTGTGGAGGACACTTTTTTTATGTCGGTACCACCTTTGAGATATTTCAGAATAGATGTGCTTACTGAGTATAGAATAGTTAATGAAAACTGATGTGTTTTTTTTTTTTTTTTTCATGCAAGCACTTATCTTTTTTTGCCTATTCCATTCTTCACCCCTTTATAATTTTTTCTATAAATTCCATTTCTGAAAATGTTTAAACTTTTCTAGTTCACCGCAACGTACGAAAATATAATAAAGAGCGCACTATAGATTTTTATGTTAATCACTTTAATATTTAGAGTAATGATCAATTCGCCGCATTTTTTTCTAAACTGTTTAAATTTTCTGAAAAAAAAATTGTGCCTATAAGTATTTAGAAAATGATATCGTTATATTAATTTGCCAAAAATTACTGTTTCCATTGAGAATCATAATAATTATTTACTTATAACGATTTTGATTAAACTAGCTATATGGATGTAAAATATAATGTGGTTTAATATCGTGTAGGTTTTATTTGATTAAAACGGTCTCACAGGGCTTAAGTGCCGATATTTTAAATTTTTTCCCTAAGTACTTTAATGTTGTAGATTCAATAAAATAAGTATATTATCTTGTTAAAGCTGCTAAAGAACAGGTAAATATATAAATTGAATAAATTCGTATACCAACTAAAGGAGAAAAAAAAAAATATTTTTTTAATGCAATTTTACGTTTTTGAACATAAGAGCATAATATACATGTCTCGTTATACCGTTTGAAAGCTAATGATTTTTAGAAAAAAAAATATTATCTCATACACAAGCTTTTAAAAGTTAATAGAGAGTGACGAAATGAACACAATTTTATTTTAGATAATAATATAATACATTTTTTAATAAAACACATGTATATATATATAAATTCAAATTTAATTAATTCCTTAATAGTTTACAAGTATTTTTATACTCTAACTGTTTTTGAAAATTCTTTCATTGATTTTAAAAAATGGAGGTAAGTTAAAGTCGTGTGTTGTCCGCACCAGATTTTTTCGTTTATTAATCGGTCTTAAAATGGAAAAAAAAGAAAATAAACAATAAATTTTTTTAATGTAGTTCTTAAGGATACTATGTTTTCACTGTTTTCATTGTTGTTACAGTTAACAAAGTAAAAGGATAAAATTGTAACTAATTTAATTTTGAATTTATTATATATATTTTTAAAATTACCTCATGATTATCATTATTTTTAAGTCAAAGCTTTATAAGTTTACTTGAGGGAGACGTTAAGTGAAGGAAATAATTACTCAGCTGACCAGAGCACCTCCCCGACAGTATTAGTCCACTCCTCACCCTGGATTAGGGGTGATAATCCCTTATCAAGAGATTCAGCCGCCTCCCGCTGGGGCAGCACTGTCCGGACCGCCCCCAGGTTCCCCTGGGTACCGCTAGGTTGCGCTGTATGTACCGTAACTAACAGTTTATTTCTAAATTAATTTTAATAATTTAAAAAATATATATTTATATTATTTATATACAAAAATTGACCATTGCAACATGTAAACAATACTAGTTTATAAATTTGATATAAGTTTACAAAAATTAAGATAAGGTGATTGAACAAACGAACACCTAAAATGTTATGCAATCATAAGCTCTAATAGATAAATTTAATCAACTTCAAAGAAATACATTTATATAAAATAAATAAATAATTCTTTCGAGAGCTAAAACACATATTTGGATTGAGAGGTGCAAACTTGGATTTTGACTTAACTGATTTCTAAATATACACAAATGAAATATAAATTAGATTAATCATACATATATTTAATCATACCTAAAGCCTAACACTTATGCATTTAATTTTAATTTTCAGGACGAACCAAAATATCAGAAGTAAATCTCTAGACAAATGAATAAAGTTAATATTTTCATAATACTATATAAGTATCTCTAGTTTCATATCTACAAAATAACTGTTTTTAAAAATATTTGGAAGTTTTTTTCTTTTATATATTAAGAGCCGTGTACTTCTTATTTGTATGAATGAATGAATGACTTTATTTGGTTTCGAGGTAACCCCCATACAATTAGAGCTGGCTACATAACAAATGTATAATACAAAACATACTTCAATAAAAGAGTCAGCAAGATACTAATTCACTACGGTATAAGCTTTAGGTACAATAAACAATGATAAATTACAATAAAACCTATAACAAAATAACTCAAAGACAATATATGAATAATATACCAGTTTCCAATACAATAAATACATGAGTATATTATTTTAAATAATACGGCGAAACACGATACATAATCTAATAAAGTTCACAAATATGGTTATTCATGTATTATCAATGATCTGATTTGGCAACATTGTCTGGTATAATAATTAATGTTTTTTTAATCCATCAATAATAGCCCGGCAAGGCTGGTCTTGCTTAACTTTTTTAAGTTATTGTTTTTTTCCCACATCTGGTTATTATTTAATTACTTTCTATACATGAAATGCGATATTATCATCAAGTAATGTCCTCCAAAGCTTCAACTAAAAGATCTAGATCTAGTGGTTCAATCCCGTCACCTACAAAACAAAGACCCCGCCGTGATACTAATAAAAGATTAAATCTACAAGCAACCCCTTCCGGTACTAATTCAGAATCTGAACCACAACCTGGCACATCGTCACAAGGGATGACTGACGAATCGCCGTTTTTCACCCCAAATCCTTTTCAGATTTTACATAATGAAAAAGAAAACATGGAATCTACTCCTATACCTAGTGAACCACGGCCTCCTCCAATATTTGTCAAAAATATTAGAAATTTCCAGTTGTTGTGTGCGCAATTGAACAAAATTACCGAATCTACCAGCTACTACTGTATGAGTAGAATCAATGATACCAAAATATCTCCTACTACTGCCGAGACATATAGAAAAATAGTGAAATACCTAACTGAAACCAAAGCAGATTTCCATACCTATCAGCTACGCCAAGAGAGAGCTTTAAGGGTTGTAATCAGAAACTTACACCCCTCGACACCAGTTGAAGCTATTAAAGAAGAACTAACGGAGATGGGCTATAAAGTGCGGCAAGTCACTAACGTCCTAAAGGATAAAATTCCTCTACCTCTCTTTTTTGTGGATTTGGAACCAGCTGAAGGAGTTGAAAAAATCTATGACCTCAATAGATTGTACTATTCCAGTGTAAGAGTTGAAAAACCTTACACAAAGAGAGAGATAATTCAGTGCCATAATTGTCAAGCATATGGTCATACTAAAAGTTATTGTCATCACATACCTCGATGCGTGAAATGCGGTGAACAGCACAAGTCTGTGGAGTGTACAAAACCAAAATCAACACCAGCTGTATGTGCTCATTGCCTGAAGGACCACCCGGCCAACTATAAAGGATGCCAAATCTATAAGGAGCTGAGAACCAGGTTTCAAAAACCTCAAGTACTGGATGAAACAGCAAGACAAGTAAGAAACAGAAGAGAACCCTCAAAACTTATTGATGCCAATGTATCCTTTGCCCACCTACTTGGAGGTGGGAATCAAAGTACTGAAGCCGTGGCCCTGCCGGAACTACAAAATGTACCTCAATCCATTCCACATATACCTCTTTCTCAAAATGTAACCAATCCTAAGAATCCTAATCCACCACAAATCTCTCATATTCCTCCTCCTTCAAACGCCACAGACCTTACCAGTTTGATGACATCCTTTATTTCCGAAATTAAATCCCTTGTTATGCCCCTAATATCACTCCTTACGAATCTCGTAACAAATCTCATTCCTGCCTTAAAAAAACCATAAATGACCTCACCTAATTCCTTATCCATTCTCCTTTGGAATGCGAATGGTGTTAGAACTCACACTGACGAACTTACAGCCGTACTGCAGGACAAAAACATTGATGTTGCACTCATTACTGAAACTAGACTAACCACTAAACAGTACTTTAAAATACCAGGATACACGACATACGGACAGACCATCCAGACGGCAAAGCCCATGCCGGTACTGCTGTCATAGTCCGCCGATCCCTCACCCATCACTTACACCCAATTTCCGCCCACGATTACCTACAAGCAACTTCCATCGTTATCAAAACCTTTTCCTTTCCGCTTATCCTCGCATCAGCATACTGCCCTCCTAAACATCCCATTTCCTCTGCCCAATTTGGATCCTTCCTCAACTCCTTGGGTAATCACTTCATTTTGGGTACAGACTTAAACGCTAAGAACCAACAGTGGGGTTCTAGAACCACCAATTCTCGTGGACGGACATTGCAGTCTGCACTCAACTCCCGACGCTTTCATCTCCTACCTCCCGATTCTCCTACCTACTGGCCAACAGATCCTAACCGTAATCCTGACATCCACGACTTCTTCATCTACAGCGGATTAGGCTCTCTGAATTTTTCCATAGCTCGCCTTGATGAACTATCCTCTGATCATAGTCCATTGATTCTAAATGTATCCATAACACCTATTCCTAAACCTATCCCACCGTCATTCATTAGAGGCCCTGTCAACTGGAACCTCTTCCGCGAAATTCTCACTAATGATATTGACCTCAGAGTGATTCTCAAAACCCCAAATGACCTTGACGACGCCGTATATTCCTTTACAACCGCTATTCAACAAGCCGCCTGGACTGCCTCCTCTCCCAAACAATCCCAAATAATTCCTTACAAAAGCCATTTACCACAACACCTGACAGACCTCATCAACAGCAGACGTCGAGCTAGAACATTATGGCAACGCACCCGCCACCCAGAAGATCGCCGCTCCTATAATTTTTTTTTGTAGAAAATTAAAGCGGGAGTTGGCGATCTTCCGTTCCCAATCCTACAATACCTACCTCTCCTCTCTCTCGACTCGTGACAATTCCCTGTGGAATGTCACGAAGAGAATCCTAAAATCCCACACCATTTCCCATCCTCTCCGGCGCTGTGATGGTTCCTGGGCTGCTTCTGACAAGCATAAGGCCGAGGAATTCGCACAGCACCTTTCCAAAGTTTTTACTCCTCATCCAGAGCTTAATCCAACCCATACTGCAGCAGTTGAAGAGTTCCTCACGTCACCAATACCACTATCCTTACCACCTAAAGCAGTTAATCCCTCTGAGGTCAGACATCTTCTTAAAAAGCTTCCTCTCCGCAAATCTCCTGGATACGATCTCCTTACTCCCCAAATCTTAAGACAACTTCCACCTAAAGCCATTACATTCCTTACATATCTCTATAACTGTATCCTACGCACTACCTATTTTCCTCTCTTATGGAAACATTCAACTATGATCCTTTTCCTAAAACCAGGCAAACCTTCTAACAACACGTCATCTTACAGACCTATCAGCCTACTTCCGAACCTCTCAAAAATTATCGAAAAGATCCTACTAAAACGAATCCTAGCCAAATTTCAAAATTTTCCTTCACATCAGTTCGGATTTCGTCCTCAACATTCCACGGTTCAGCAAGGACTCCGAGTTGTAGACCACATTTCCTCCGCCCTTGAGTGCAAGGAGTATTGTTCGGGTGCCTTTCTGGACATAGCTCAAGCTTTTGACCGGGTGTGGCACCCGGGACTGCTTTTTAAGCTCAAAACCCATTTACCTCAATCCTTATACCTAATCCTCCGATCCTATTTATCCAACCGCTCCTTCCGAGTTCGCTGTGGTTCCGAATTTTCCGAACAATATACTGTTAGGGCCGGTGTTCCTCAAGGCAGCGTCTTAGGACCCGTCCTCTACATCCTCTTCACCGCCGATATCCCTTCCGACCCCAATACCTTTCTGGCAACATTTGCTGATGACACAGCCATTTTATCATCCAATTCCGATCCTGAAGCAGCATCGCTAAATCTCCAAAAGCACCTTTCCCTTGTCGAAGACTGGTGCAATGCTTGGCGAATTAAGGTGAACGAAAGCAAATGCACTCACGTCACATTCACCCTTCGACGCAAATCCTGTCCAACGGTTAATTTCAATTCCATACCGCTTCCTTCCTCAGACACAGTCCGGTATCTCGGCTTTTTACTAGACAAAAGACTGACGTGGAACCCACATACAAGACTAAAAAGAAAAGAACTCAACCGCAGATTCGGCCAGTTATACAGACTACTAAACAGAAAATCTCATCTTACAGTTGACAACAAATTACTAATATACAAGACAGTACTGAAACCTATATGGACCTACGGACTTGAACTGTGGGGGACAGCTAAACATTCTAACATTAAACGCATCCAATCCTTCCAATCCAAAGTCCTCCGAACAATAGTTAATGCACCTTATTACGTTACCAACTGTACCCTACACCATGACCTTAATATTCCGTTTGTTTTAGACCTGGTACCATCCAAATTTTCCAAATTTCATCAGAACCTTAGTCATCATCCTAACCCTCTAGCACAATCCCTATCCAGCACCACCCATCCCTACAATCCTCCTCGAAGATTGAAACGGCAGTGGCCACTCATGTACGGCATGTTTTTGGCTACAGCGCCCTAACTCAGCCTCCACTGGCTCAGACCAGTGATGCGGCTGAGATAGAGGTGCTGGGATCTCTTGGATTCCGCTTTTTCCTCCACTTGTGGAGGAAAAAGCGCTTGCTGGGGTCCCTTTAGCAATTGTATATATTGTATATAGTTGTGATTGTGTGTAAGATGTTTATTTATTTGCCAACTTTTTATTTATCTCAATAATAGGTTTATGTTTCGATTTGTTTTGTTTTTTATTTATTATTATTATTTTATTGTATATATTTGAGTTTATGTTATATTTTATGAAATTTGACCATTATTATTATTTTCTGTATATATAGTATGAATGTGGTCTCTTATCAATATTATTATTGTTCATTTTGTAACAAATTGTAATATATCTCAATAAAAAAAAAAAAAAAAAAAAAAAAAAAAAAAATCCATCAATATCATCGGTGGTAAACAGGGCGATAAAATTTGTCTTAATCTTATTTGTATAGCAGTAGACAACTATAGTATTTTACTGTCAAACCAAGTTTCAACAAAACAATTATTTGTTCTAGGACAGGAAGAATTTGCTGGGGCTCATTCACCTACAAAAGAGGGTACCCAAAATTGAAATGAGAACTAAGCAGATGAGCGTAAACTCAACCTAATCATTTTCTTGCACGAACGTTGGCAAAAACCAGTTAAGATCCCTAAATAAAATGAATACAAGACCCTTTAAAAGCTTTAATAAGTATTTTATTGCATATTCGTCAAGCATTATGCTATTAATTTTTTTTTCTTATTCTCATAAGATACAGTGTTGGGATCGGACATAGTATTGTGAAACAAAATTTATATGATATGATTTATATATCGCTTTTTCATTTAAAAGATTCATTACTCAAAGATTATGATTATCGAGTTATCATAAAATGGACGATTGGTATATTACAAGACTTTAATTAGTAGAAGTATGGCATATATGCCTCAGTTGTACAGCACTTGACTACTGTAGTCTGGGTTTTCAGTTCAAAACCAGGATAATCATTTATTTCAGGACAGGGACTCACCTGGCCTTAAAAATGCGATATCAAAATAACTAACTCATTTCACGGACAATGACCTTGATACAGTTAGAATATATTGTATATACGTACTGAAACATTAGATCTGGACCCTTCTATATTTTTGGCTGAGGTTTTATGTTTTAATTGTTTTCATTATTTTTAATTATTTTCGGAGCAAAGATTTGTTGCTCTACCAAACCATCAAATTCTTCACGTCTCCAAGCTTTAAAATTAAAAATCCTCAATGGTCTTAATTTTGTCACGAATAAACTGATCCATAAAAATATTAATGTTCCTTATGTTGCTGACTTGGCCCGAACCAGTTTCAATCCTTGCTGCCTCAACCATCCCTGATAATCCTTCGAGGGGTCTGAAAAGAAGATGACTACGGGACCTTCTAGTTTTGCATACTTTTTAGAGAGATGCCAATGGGCAGTATCTCAGCATGTGAAACATGACAGTATATGTTTTATCACACTTACTTAATGTATTTTATTATACAGTAGTAAATATCAATAAATGTATTTATTTTTTTTTTAATCTTATTTTATTATTTCAACTAGTATTAAGTAATTTTTATTTGTTTATTGTTCATTATAAATTCCCAGAAAAGTTTTTTGTCCATAGAACGTTATCCACTTAAATACCGAAGTTTGGATGGCTGAAGGTTTGAATGAACGTGCGTATATATAAGTAACTCTTTTCAAAATCTTTCCCCCTAATAGCTATTCTTAGCTGGGAGAAGTGGACTTAAGTGGGCGGTTTTCACGCCTTCTAATAAGGGTAGGCATTTGAAATAAAAGGTTAAATTGCAGGAATTAACATATGATAAAATGGAAAAAAATACTGGCAAGTCCATATCACGAAGCATTTAATACGGAGTATGTAAGTGGTCCTCAGAAGACAATGGGACCTGGAGAACTTTAGACTAAAAGTCTTATTATAGCACCTCAGAGTGCGCTGCTGGAGAATGGAAGGTTTGAGGTACCTACATCTCTGGAATTGAAGGAACAAGCTCTATTCTTGTCGAGGGCTTTTACCCAAAGCACTCGCCTTTCTAGAATAAAGAAGGCATTGAGGCCTAAAACGATACTTGAGGCTTTAAATGGCAATATACAAATGTAGAGATATGGCGAGTTAGCTGAATGGTCGAAATGAGTGCCATAGAGCCTAAATTTTCGAAACAGTTGATTGGGTAGTAAAATAATAAAAAAAAAAATAAAAATAAAAGATGAATTTATTTGCTCATATATTTTACTAGCAACCCACCTATGATTCGCACTAGTCCATTTTTTTTTTTTTTTTTTAATCATTTTATTGGTATTTACAACTGTATTAACAAAAATACATCAAGTAAATGTGATGTGTTATATAATACAATGACTTGATATACATGTAGACAAGCTTCCCATTGGAAGCACTCTAAAAATATTCTAAACTAGAAGGTCCCCGGGCCATTTCCTTTTTAGGCTCCTCGGAGGATTATCCGGAATTGATGAGGAAGAAAGGATTGAAACTAGTCGATTAGAGTGAGAATGGAGTTTGTCATGAAAGGGTTGATACCTGGTCCGGGCCAAATCAGTAACTAAGGGAACATTAAGGTCTTTATGGATAAGTTTATTCGTGACAAAGTAAGGAGAGTTGAAGAGTTTACGAAGGATTTTGGATTGTAAGGATTGGATGCGGGAAGAATTTGATGGTTTAGTAGAACCTCAAAGCTCTACTCCGTAAGTCCAGATTGGTCTTATAATAGTCATGTAGATGAGCCTTTTGTAGTTCAGAGGAAGGTTTGACCGTTTGTCTAGTAAGTGTTGAAACAGCCTAAAGCGGCGAGATAGTCCAATTTAAATGTGGTTTCACTTATGTTGAATAAGTTCACCTTGACCAATTGAGACGTTGATTTTCAAAAGTTACTTAAGGACATTTTCGGGAGAAGTTAGTTCAGGGTGCAGTCAAAGGAACACACAATTAAGTATAAACTTAATTTACTGGTGCCGACGTTTCGTGACGCTCTCCTTCAAACGCCCTGAAGAAGGCCTATAATTTAGGCAGAAACGTCGGAACCAGTAAATTAAGTTTATACTTAATTGTGTGTTCTTTTGCTTGCACACTGAACTAACTTCTCCCATATTTGCACTCAGTCAACCATTCTCACTTTACTAAGGACATTTTTTACGAAATGATATTTTGACATAATTGTATTCTCACAATTTAGTTTGTATACACACAATGTGAACACTCAAGTCCTTTAAAAACGCGATTTGCATTATTACATGCCTTTCATATTATGTAATTTGAATTTCATTTTGTATATATTGTATGATTGTAATCATGTAGCAATATTATCATTGTCCATTGTGACAAAGTGTAATATATCCGAAAAAAAAAAAACCCAAAAAACGCGATCTAGAAATGAAAATATGTTCAAAAGGTATGAAATACACGCTTAGTTTTGCTCTTAATGATACTAAAACATTTCATTCCATAACTTTAAAATAGTGTAATTAATATAGTAAAACATTTTTTTAGATATTAATACGAAAAGAATAAAATTATTTGGTTTATTATGACCTATGGTTTAATTTTTTATAGTAGTGAATTTGATCTAATCATATATTTTTGTTTTTGTCTGCTTATTTATATCATACGCTTAATAAAATAAGAAGGAGAAAATACTTAATTCTTGGTTAGTATTTTTAACTACTGCCACAATAAAAATTTAAATTATGTCGAATTTTAAGCATTTTTATATCAGAGACAAATACAGCCCTGACACAATTCAACATAACAGTGGTCATAGTTTTAAAAATTAATATTATAATTTACTTTACGAGAGAACTTAAATTTCTATATTGTTTTAATTTATTTGTATGACCTTTATTTTTATTTATTATTTATCATTATTTTTTATTTTTTGTGTAATCAGCATTTTTTTTAAAAACATGAGGGTATGTTTAATTTTGGAAACTTTTTTTTTTATTGAGTAATGCAATTTCTATTACCACCTTTTGGAAATCAACTTCTAAATTGTTCCATTTCTCCCTTGGCTTCCTTCAATCTCTTGTTATTGATTTTTTAAAAGATTGTTTATATATTAATAAAGATTTAATATGTATGATATATATTTATGATCTTTTCGACAACTGCTCAGATCAGTATGATTTTGCCATCAATTTGTTGGAAATTTTATTGCTTTTAAAATAAGACGTTATAATATCCCAGGAAAGATATAGTTTTTTTAGAGATTCCCAAAACCAACAATTAATTATTTAATAATCCAGCAGGTCATTGCCCACTATGTATACACATAATAGGATATAAGAATGTATTAAACATGAATTAATTATATGGTAATTTTATCAGCAGGAGAAGAAGGAAATGCGAGCGATTCGAACAGAGAGCTTACTGGAGAGGAAAGAGGATTTGAAATTGCTATAAGCCGATTGATGCTTTGTGCTTCACCTTAAGGCAGCCTTTAGTTATGGTTAACTTTGTCGTCAAATGTGGTGTGTCTTCACAGGTCTCAGTTTTGATTAAATGGCACCAATAAAGAAAACTACACCATAAACTGTTCACACACACACACACACACACGTATATATATATATTAAAATACATCCAACGTTTCGGTCCACGTTGCAGGTCTTCATCAGGACTATATAAAAACATACAGTGTAGGGTATTTGATAATAGCAGAATAGAACATAAAAAAAAAAGTAAAATTGAAAACATAAGAACAAAAAAAATAAATAAAATTAATAAATAATTAATTAGATAATGATAGATACATATATAGGTAGTTAACGAAATTATGAAAGGTAACATGGAATGAAATAAAAGTCAAATGTAAAAAAAAAAAAAAAAAATAGCATTGAACATTTTATTAGCACAATATGTAATAAAAAATAAGAGTGGTAAACAAGAGAAAGTAAAATCAAAATAAAAGAAGGATCTAAAAGTCCTATTCTCCGCAAAATAGGGAAGGTGAATGACAGTGAAATTGTCGGCTAAGAGCAAATAGACAAATATAAAAAAAATGAACTCTCTTTTTTTTAATTTTTTTTTTTTTACGTGGTTGCCACAAACAGTGGAAAAATCACGATTGAGTGATTAAGAAGTGGTTATAGACTAAAGTTCTATAACTCTTGATTTAATTTAGATAAATGAAGATTTTTTTATTTATTGATTAGTATGGGATGTCCATGATACAAAAAAATCCCAATACGGCTTTAAAATTTTAAGATTTTTTTTTTTTTATGTACGAATCTCTATATCTAACAAGTTGACGACCCTTTATGGGGTATATAGGTACTACTATAGGTATAGGTTTTATTTTTTTTTTTTTTTATTTTTTTTTTTTTTATTTTTTTTTTTTTTTTTTATTTTTTTTTTTATTTTTTTTTTTAAACTTATTCGATTAATTTATATTATGGAATCAAAAGAAATGACCCACGAGCTCAGAGATGAACGAGAGATGGATGATCTTCTGAAGGAGGTTTTAACCTATGACGATCAATGTTGCAATATCGTTTAGTTTCGATAGAAACATGTATTTTATTAAATAATCTATTATACTATTATCAACAACAATCAGTTAGTTTGTTCCGCTTTTCATCACTCTCTATTACCTTTTATAACTTTTTATAAGATATCTTTTCTAAAATATTTAGATTTTTAACGATAAATTATTTTTTTTTATCTTCAAATGTTTTCATTCACACCTGTCAATAAATGATTGACAATCAGCGAATGTGATGACGAAGGAATGATATTTGGCGTGGTAGGCATGATGGAGAGATGCCCAGCGTCACCTCCTCCTGGCGTGCTTCCTATTACGGATTTAGCTTAGAAGGTCCCTCATCCAACTTCTTTTCAGTCTTCTGCAAGTATTGTCCGGCATGTTACTAGTGGCCATACTTCGTATTAGATTGTTAGTATGTCCGTGTAAGTTGTTGTGAAAACGTTTGTAGAGGGTCCAAATCTGTTCGTTGACTGTTGGAATGTGAAGGTCTGTATGTAAAGTAGTGTTGCTAACGCACCATGGTGAGTTTGTGATAGTTCTGAAAGTTTTGGTTTGAAAAATTTGTATTTTGTGCACGTGTGTCTTTTTGGCAGTCCCGTATATCTGTGAGGCGTAAGTCCAAATGGGCTTCAGTAGGTAAGTGTAAGTGTTTATTTTATTTTTAAGTTTTAATTTTAAACGTCTTGAGAGTAGTGAGTATAAAAGTTTTAGTCTTTTGTTTAGCGTTATCTGTTTGTTCTTGATGTGTGGGCCCCATTTCATTCTTCTGTCGAATATCAAGCCCAGATATTTTATTGTGTCTGTCTGTGGATTTTGGACGTTGTCAAGATATACTGGCGGGCAGGTGTTATGTCGAATATGTTGGGATTTGTCCTGGTTAATTCGAATTTTCCAAAGTTTGCACCAGCCATGGAATTGTATTAGGTAGTGTTGTAATGTCTGTGAGGCGTGCGTAGGATTGGGATATTTTATTATGATTGATGTATCGTCTGCGTATGTCGCTGTTAGAGTTTCGGAGGTGGTTGGCATGTCGTGTGTGTATATTGTGTAAAGTAGTGGTGCGAGAACCGACCCTTCAGGTACAGGCTAAGACTGGTCTAATTGAAAAGATTTCCATACCATGACAGACAGAGAAAAATCTATCGCAAAGAAAAGACTGAAGGATAAGAAAGTATGTAAATCTATATCATTGTTTTTTTACGATTAAAAAAAACAAAAATTACATAATTTATATCTATATTATATCTACAACAATCAGTTAGTTTATCCGCTTTTAAAAAACCTCCGTCACATTAACAATTTCTTGAATAAGATAATATTTTTTTCTACAACTTGAGCTTTAGAATGGTATATAAAACATCTATATTACTTTTTTTATGTTCAAATACAAAAAAAAAAAGTTTTCTCCTTTGGTTCGTGTTCAACTTGAATACTTAGACGTTTTTTATCTAGCAAGCTGAAAGTTTTTTTTTTATTTTTTCGATATTTGAGATTATCCTTAGGAAATTTTAAAAAATCGGCATTTAAGCCTTGTCATTTTTTTTCATCAGAATAAAACCTTAAAAATATTAAAGCACGTTAAATGTTACTTTAATATAGTGCTATGTTTTTGACCGGTTGCTTTTCTAAGGCGCGGTACCTTTTAATAACTAGCTTACTTGATATTTTAATCGGATATATAGACTAATTATGGAAGCATTGGATTTCCTTTCCAAAGATATCATGTTTACCGATCATAATAGGTGGCATTCAGGAGAAGATTAAAGTAAACAAGTTTCGATAAAGACATTATTATTTAAAACTAACTCAAAATATACAATTTATTTACACAATGTCTATTATGAATACTGGCCTATATTTACCGTTTGGTCCCAATTACGTAAAAAAATTTAATTCGTAAGAAAATTATAAAAAAAATATTTTTTTATTCGACACAGTTAACAAAAATATCGCGAAATCTAAAACTTTAAAAGCCAATTATGAAATTTGATAAATAATCAATTATGCCGATTGCTAAAACTCTTAGAGTCATTTTGATATAGTTCGTAATTTAATTGCGAACTTGATGAGAGTTGTTGAATTTTGTACCCAAAACGTAAAATATGGTATATAAAGCTAAAGGATTGATGAACAAGATCATTGGAATTGGGTATGATATTTTTCGTTAGTTGCATATGGGCTCATTTGCTGTGCTACTCCTCCTAATGGTGAGATTGAACTGTAATATTTAATAATATTTGGAAGGTATTGTCTATTCTGTAATTTAAAAAACCAATGACTTTGCTCCCTACCCACACAAAAAACAAATTTCAGGTATTGAAGGTGACAGGTGTTCACTTTGACTTTTATTTGAAGAGGTAGAAACTAGTAATTCCAGTTATACTAAATCTGTCGAGTAAAAGATTTCATATCATTTTATAAATAAATTACAGAAATTTAATAAGTAATATAAAATGAGTGAAACATTAAAATTAATAATGGATATTTCTTCTAATTTTTGAAATTATTACTTATTATCTAAAATATCACTAAGTATCAATTATTTGTATGATAAAATTTTTCTATAAATCTAACTTCAGTATATAACATAATGAATTATTTCTTATGTCAAAAAAAAAATGCATTACAAAAATTTTTCATTTTCATCTTAGTTGGGTATGAATTATTAATTTATAATTTGTTTTTCTAGGTTAACAAGTTTGAATTATCATTGCTAATATTAAAGGTTAATATAGGGAAGAAATTTAAATTTGGATTTAAGTGGTTTTTTCTTAATAAAACTACATGATTTAAACCCATTTAATTCTTTCATTCATATACATTAATTCAAAATCTTCGGATCCTTTCTTATGAAAGTCTGAAAAGTAAAATGCATGATATAAAGTTCATACATTTTACCATTTGATAAAAAGTTTTTCAATCTCACGTATAGTTGTCTTTATATTTCAGTTTCATGGACTTTATTTTCCTGGTTAAACGCAACAGACATACCAACATACAGATTTTTCGGCTATGATTTATACAAAAGTGTATTTTTAAATAAAAATAATAATACTTCCATTTCTGTATATAGTAAGGAAAGAAAAATGTGAAGCTTTTAAAACCAAAATTCTACATTTTTCTATTGTGATTGTTTCTCCGGAAAACGGTTTTTTTTAATTCGTTTTTTGTCTAGCTAACTTAATAAAAGTTTTAGGAGGGTAATTCTATTTTTTGTTCTTAGAAAGGATCATTATTGATATAAAAACATTATTAAAAGGATTTGATCATGCCTAAAATATCGTTTGTATATAATCATATACATTATGCTTGAAAAATAAAAACTGTAAAAATTATTTATTTTATTTATGAAAATCCTCATTTATTTAAAAGACAATATTTCCTTTATTAAAAATTTAGTGCTTATTCCATAGTGCTTTAACGCCAAACAAGACCATTTTTCTTTGCATCTCATGTGATACAATATTTACTTATGATTTTTTGAAAATTTTTTAATCATCAACTTGGCTTTGTACTATACTATTAGAGAACTTTTGGAGGTGAAGAGGCCACACTTAATTGATTGCCCTCGAGTCGTTAATTTACGACCTTCTTTTTGACGATGAAATCCGATTTTTTTTCTACACATATTAGATATATTTTTTCTATATTTGTTAATATTTTGTGATCAATTAATATTAATCCTAAGTTTTATTAACTACATTTACAAATGCTTTGTAATATCGGCAATGACTCTTTTTATTCTTAAGGTTTGTATAGAAAATCTGGCTTGTAAATTTTAATAGTCTTATAAAGTAAAATTCTACTCAATCTCATCAAAATAAATAATGATAATTGAGTATCATCATGCTTGTAGTAGTTAGAATATAAATTCTGTTTAAGCTCTGCAAACCTGAACCGTGGCTTCGATCGAAAATACTTGAAACCATTCGTAGTCGAACTCAAATGAATTATTGGCTGTCTTCTGTAACATTAGTCGTTCTATTTCTTTATAAGAATTCTCAATATCTTCATCAGTTATTTCTGGGTTTTTTTGACTTGTACTAGGTTTATTATTATTATTATTTGATTTCTTTTTCTTAGTGACCTTTTTCGGTCGTTTGACTTGATCAGGGTGGAGTTTTTTCTTTCTACCTTTATTTCTATTTTGAAATCTTTTATCAACATACTTTCCTTTTTCGTATTTAGGATCTATTTTCTTTTTCTGTTGTCTCTTTATATACACATCTTCCGGGATTTCTATGTCTTCTCTATTTTCATTTAACTTGCCTATTTTTCTCTCTTTATTTTGTTCTATACCTTTCTTAGTTATTTCGAAAAGCTGCTTCATTTTCCGATGGTACTCATGAACAAGATATTCTTTTATTTCCGGGGATTCATTATAAGTTTCATTAGTGATACCGAAAGTTATTTCGTTAGGGGTCATTTTAAGATCTTGATTAAGGGAATTATTATATGCTGTCGTTGCTTGCTCTAACTTATCTTCCTCTTTATCATCTTTGTTTTCTATGTTTATAAGTCTTAAAATTTCTAATAACGAAGAGCTTGCTCGATTAAGCAATCCAAGAGAGTTAGGGTGATTGGGGGTAGTATAATGTAATTCAATATTTAAGTAGTTTAGAAAATCTTTAAACAAGTTATTGTCGAATTCTCTTCCCTTGTCACATGATATTTTTTGGGGTTTTGGAAAATATGCTAAATATTTTTTCAATACTTTCATGCTTTCTATGGCATTATAACTCGTTGCGTAATAAGAAAATATTCTTTTGGAAAAAGTATCTACTATTAAATAAATGTAATAATTACTCATGTGTAAGGTATCAATCATTAAATCTGTAAAGGGTTTCTCAGGTGTGGGAGTAATTTTAAATTTTTGTTTTATAGGTCTTCTATCGTATTTGCCTTTTCCACATGTGTCACATTTGTTTATAATTTCTGTGATATGATCTTTCATATTGGGCCAATAAAATTTGGTTTTCAAAACTAAATATGTTTCATTTATACCTCTGTGGCATGTCTTGGCGATATGATAATCAAGGATAAGTAATTTCTGGTCTTCCGTGTTCTTTACATCTGGTGGTACAATGTCTGGTCTTATATAATTCTTCCAAGATCCGGTATCAATAAGCCATTTACGATTCGCGTGGTCTTTAACATAAGGCAGTTGGCTTTTATTCTCTTCTTTTATGTGATTTGATTGTCTGGCGGGCCTTTCTCTAAAAAGAATTATTTGGATCTAATTTTTCTAATTTCTCTCTTAATTCTCTGATTTCTTGGTCTTTCGGGTCTTCTTGCTGAATTTGGAAATTAGGCTGTTTCGGTTTATTCCCGAATGCGCTAACTGTTCTCATGGATACAGTTGGATTTTCATCTTTCTTATTATTATTATAATTTTGATTCCGGTATCGACCTGAACCGTTGAAATACCTTTGTTGTTCTTGACGGGGCCATTGTTGGTAATAATTATTATTATTATTATTCTGCCGGTAGTCTTGTGGAGGTTCTTGTTGTCGATATTGATGCTCTTGTCTTTGATTATGTGGGTTATACGGGTTATTGGGATTTTGCCAATTATTAAATCGTTTGTGATGTTTTTTATCGAACTTTTTCTTATGGTCGAAGCCTCTTTTGTAATCATGTTCTCCGGGTCTTCTCATATTTCCCGAATTTATGAGGTCATCGAAGAGTAGATGGTTCTCATTCTGAATTAAATTTCTCAAATCATCTAATGTTCTTAACTTTTCTGCTTTAGTCATAAGATATGTTCTTATGTGAAGGGGCATGTTAGTGTAAAAAAAAATAAAGAATACTTTTCTCTAATGCGCTAATAATTGTTTCTCTATTTGGTGTGTTTTCTATCCGATGTTAAGAAATTATTAAAGTGCGGATCTTATCAATTCTTTGAAGGAAATCAAGAGGGTGTTCCTTATGATGTATTTTGTTATTAAATAATTCATGCGATAATTGTTCAATTGAGCGGCTGTCTCTGAAGGTTCTTTCGAGATAATTTAGTAATTCTTCAACACGACTAAATTCGCACGTTGTATTTATATAATCAGCTTCATCCGTAAGTTTTGCTAAAAGTTTACTTAATAATCTTTGTTCGTTTAGTTCCTTAAACGAGTTGTCCGGTTTACACACGATTTGGTAAACTTGTCTACAAACTGTCACGAATTTTAACAGATTGTGTGGATTTCCATTAAAATTAGGGATATGATCGTAGTCTGCCGATTTAATTTGAAAGCTTGCCATATTTGTAGTTAATGTTAAATTATTTACTCGCAGGATTAAAGAATTTAAATAATCATCAGACATAAAATTACAATAGTAAAGGAAATTAACTTACAAAAATTGAGTACGCTGTCAAAATAATCTTCGACGGGGTGTGAAGATCTGTCCTTGAGCTGGATACCTGACGACAGTGAAGTCCGGCCAAGGTTGAGTGCAGATAAGAGACTTTGCCTGCGTTGCGAGATGCTCGGGGTGAGTGAACTCGTCCAGAATCTGAAGTCTCGAAGTTGGTAGTCCTCGGTAGGTAAGCCAAAATCTTGAGTCTTCACAGGTGAGGAATCCTAGGCGGTAGTCCTAATTCTGGATTTGCGGAAAAAGTTCGGATCTGCGGAAACTCGGTTTTTTAAAACTGCGATAAAAATATGCAGTCCCTATTCGGGCGCCAATTTTGGTGTTCGTACTCGTTATTGAAAAAAAAATATTTTATTTATTCAAAAGTTACAAAATATCGATAATAAACACTTTAAAAGACAATAATGACAATCTTGATAGATTACGTACCGTAATTACTGCGAGGACTTGAAGAGAGTGTGATCCCTGGGAGAAGGGACAGGGTATATAAAGGTTAATAGGACTGCTGAATAAGATTCAAGGAATATGGTGTGATCTGCAGGTGCACTATGGCCTCATGGTGGCGTGACTCAATAAACAAATACCTCACTAAAACTTAGCTAGCTGGCTGGCGAAGGTGGAATCAATCAGTCTTAGGCGCCCCTTGTCGGTATCATCCTCCAGCTGCTCTCAAAACACCGACGCCCCTCTCTTCTTGTAGATGGACCCCGACTCTTCTCTTGTTGGACTTCCACTCTCGTGGCTGGAATAAGACTCCCTCATCTTGAGGATAGAACCCGACGACCTCTTCGAACCTTCGTTCTTATCCTCGTCACCTCTGGCGGAGCTGATATGGGAAGTCCAGCCTAGTTGCTGGGGTCTAGGATGTACCAGGTGTACCACGGGGGTCAGCCCAAGCCCACGGACAATCAAAGGGGGTTCGGGAAATATCTTTTGATCTTTTGCCGACGAAGGCTTATTATTTTTTAATTTATATAATATTTATCCAGTGATGAATCTACATCCCTCAGTATCCTCAATATATAGAGTTTCAGTTGAAGTATTTCGCACGAATACGTATATACATAATGCTGTGTTGCTCACTAAAAATTAAATATATATATTATATATATATATATATTATATATATATATATATATATATATATATATAAACTACATATAGTTATATATATACATATATATAAATGCCACATAAATGATTCTATGAAGGGGTCCGCTAAAAGTTTTGTTGGGAACCACTGGTCTACGGGTTAGGATCATCATTGGACGTTTCGAAGAAAAGCCAGAAACGGCATACGGGAGACGGCGCACAGTGGAAAATATGACTGATTTAGATGGACAAAATTCTGAAACTTGTCTATATTTAACCTTTGGGGTCCCAGATTACGGGAAAAATATTTAAAAAATTGAAAGAAAAAATTATAGAAAATAATTAATTTGTTGACAAGATTTGCGAGCGCACAGTTGTCAAACAACAAATTTATTCGCTGAAATCTAAAACTTACCTAAGTCCCAGATTACGGGGAAAATAGTACGAAAAATCTAATTATGGCTTGGAGTTGCTAAAACCTGCTGATAGTGTATTTTATATGATTTAGGAAATTCTTGAAATTATAGATTGTAAAACTTTTGATTCGGAGTGTTGTGTCTGAAAAAAAATATGTATCACCCAAAACGCAAAAAAACTGCAAAAATTCTTAGTAATATGTAAAAACTAGAAGAATTGATCAAACAAATCCTTGGGTTAACTTGGCGGTTATATAGTTTTTCGTTATTGAATAGGGACATACATTTACTAAGTGCTAAATTAACTCTACAGGTGAGATTGCAATGTATATTCAACAACGAATTTGGAAATATAAAGTCTTCCTGTCTTTACAATGTCCATTGTTAAATTAAAGCAAAATGACTTTGCTCTAAATACACCTTGAACACAATAATTGACCATCGAATTAAGCTAACCCAACTGCCGGTTATTAGGCACTTGGGTGAACAGGAGTGATTCACTCATTTGCTATTTATTTGTAAACACGGTATGGCGGGAAATATTAGTATTAAGGGTCTTGCCAACTAATAATAAAAAGGTGAAGCACTGGAAAATTCCAAAATTTTGACTTGACTTTTGTCGACCTAATTTTTTTTGTTCGGTTAGAAAGGTTCATTATTGATGAAAATAATAAACCAAAAGTTTATTAACAGAGGGAATTTGATCAATGCCTGAGGGGGATATCGTTTTTGTTACCCCTAGTAATTATTATAATTCTTCCGCTTTGAAAAATAATACCGTAAACAAATTATTATATAGAGAGGTATTTAATGAAAATCCTCGATTACATTCCAGACAAGACAATATTTTGCTTACATTAACAAGCTCATCCAGTGACCCTATTAGCCAACTACGCCGTGCTGCTCACACCACCAAGACAAGGAGCCCGGTTAATTATTTCCCCTTTGAATACAATCTCAGGGAACTCTCACTAATTTATTTACTTAGTGATTTTGTTGAAAATTTCGCTTTAAAGAGGAGCTCGACAAACTGGGCCGCTGAAGTTGCAAACTTACTAATTACTATTAGAAGAACTTTTTGGAGGTGAAAGAAGTGCTCACTCGTTAGGTTGTGTGCCGCTCTGGGTTCGTTAAGGTTTCCGCTCCCTCTGCCTCGTTTAGAAATGAAATAAACGCCTAGCTCTTGTTTGTTCTACGACTCTAGCTTTATTTAGCTAGCTCCATTTTTATTTTATTTGTTTAATATTTTGTGAAGTATTTATATTATTAATCCTCTATTTTAGAATTTATTTAACTACAAGTAATATACAAATGGCTTTGGTCAAACATTTCGATTCCTGGGAAACCAAAATGACTCTTTTTGATTCAATAAGGCAGCTCTTCTGAATGAAGCAGAAATCTGGGACTTGAGAAATTCAGAATCCGTCGGATCAGCACAAGTTAAATTCCTCAAACTCTTATATCTCAAGGGGAGCGGCGTGGTCTAGTGGATAGAGCGCTAGTCTGCTGTGCTCCGGGTCCTGGGTTCGAATCCCGGCTGTGGCGGAATATTATTTATTCTGTTAATTCAGTCGGGGGGCGACCCTAGGGTATGGAGACCCTCCTGGGGCAGACCCAGCCTCTATAAAGTGGGTACCCAAATTAATTGGGGAAAAACCTGGTGGCTGATCGCGATTAAGGCCTAATCACCTCATTGCACAGCCGTTGGCCTTGAAACAGTACGAATCTCTATATGTACTGAGCCCAAGACCCTTCATGGGTTGTAGTGGTACAGGTTTTTTTTAGGTTATATCTCAAGCCAAACTCAACTCCTAATTACATAGATTAGAAGCTAGTCACTCACCTTTTTTTAGCTATTTTTAAAAAATCTATAAATTTCTGTTTAAAGCTCTCATCACTGCAGGACCACTGGCTTCATCGAAAATGCTTGAAGAAACCAATGGCTCTAGATGCTAGGGAGCCAAATCTGGATTTTAATTTGTTCTTACACGTTAAAAATATAGCCGCTTCTAATTTCGTTAAAGAATATTTTAATCGTTTTTCTAATCTGGAAATACTTGTCAAAAACAAAAATGCTATTATAACAATTTATACTCCAGAGACATTGAACATGCCTACAATTCAAATTACAGCCCTCGGTTGAACAGATCCGATACCTAGGACTGCACCTGGACAAAAGTCTTACTAGGAACCCTCATACAAGACTGAAAAGACAAGAAACAGCCCGACGTTTTCTACTACTTTAACACTTACTGGACAAACGCTCTAACCTTCCACTTAAGTACAAAAGGCAAGACTATCATGACTACATGACTATCATCAGACCGATATGGACTTACGGAGTAGAGATTTGGGGCTCTACTAAACCATGAAATTCTTCCCGTCTCCAATCCTTGCAATATAAAATCCTCAATCCGCCTTATTTTGTCACAAATAAACTCATCCATAAAGACCTTAAAGTGCCCTATGTTGCTGACTTGGCGCGAACCAGGTATCACTCCTTTAATGACAAACTCCATTCCCACTCTAACCCACTTGTTTCAATCCTTGCTTCCTCTACAATCCTGATAATCCTCCGAGGCGTCTGAAAAGAAGATGGACCCAAGACCTCCTAGTTTAACATAGTCTTTGGAGAGCTGCCAATGGGTAGTATCTCTACATGTGAATCCATGACATTTGTAGCTTGTATCTCATTTACTAGATGTATATTATACTGATATAAATAGCAATAAATCTATTAAAAAAAAAAAAAAAAAAAATATTACAGCCCTATTTATTGGTTCCATTTGCTCAGAAGGATATGTTAAGTATTCAAACAACTTTACATCGATCTTTAAAAACGAAAATATTTTAACAACGTATTTTACAAAATTTTTAATTATTGATTAAATTATAAAAACATCTTGAATATTGATCTGAACTCTTCTCGCTGTAATTGTTATCATTTATTATAAAACAACACGATTAAGATGATGAATTTAGTATCAAACAATCAATAAAAGACAATTTCCAATTATTTTTTGGACAACAAGACCATATTACTTGAAGAATTAAATGTCTTTTCATCCTAAAATAAAGGATTTTTCCAAAAAACCGAGGTAGAACCTATTTTCCAAAAATAAATATATCTCTTTCGTTCAGTGCTAGAGGATTATAGTTTATATAAACGAGATATATCAAACAGGACTACATCATTTAATTAAAAAAAAATTTATTTTTTTCGAATAATGTTTAATCTCAAAATGTTTACCACTTTTCCAAAAACAGTAAACATTTTGTATGGATTGTTTTTTTTGATTTTCCTTAGCCCTGATGAAGTCAACAATAAAGGCCGAAACGTAGGCACAAAAGTATAATAAGTTTATCTTAGTTAGTTTATCCGATTCTTTTTATGACTGCACCCCATTTTTTTTCAAATCCTCCATTTGTTTCTCAAACAATACATACAATATACAAATATACATATATATATATCATACCTGGAATACATACTAATAGTTCTTTTTATAATAGTCCCACGGGCACCTTAAGCCATCATACATAATTTTCGGTCAATAAATACTCTGATTATTATGGTTTTTTACTGCCTATTTACGGCTTTATCAATTTACTTCGTTTATCGATTTATTTTTTACTTTATATACTCTCAGTTCAAAATATGTAAATGGAAACACGTTAACATATGTTATGAACAGGCGATTTGGACTATTACCCCGTCTGCTTGACAACCGATCAAAATTATCAGTGAACACCAAAATTACTATTTACAAATTACTGATCAAACCCTTATGGACATACGGGATAGAACTATGGGGATCTGCCAAAACCTCTAACATCCAAATAATTCAGTCTTCTCAATCGAAAATATTACGAAAAATCGTAATGCACCGTTTTATGTAACCAACTAATTCCTACACAAGGACTTAGGCATACTCAAAGTTTCAGGCTCAGCCAGAGAATATTATAAAATATATCAAGACAGACTGACTTACAACATGAACCCATCGGCCCAAACACTTAAATCCTACACCAACCCGTACAACCCACCCCGACGACTTTTGAGGCGGTGGCCTAGAGATGAATTATTGCAATTTTTTCTTGCAGATGGCTAGTGGAGATTCGGAGAAAAAAAAAATTGTAAAAGAATGTTATGCACTAATAATATGCATTGTATCTCATGATGATACGCGAAGAAATAAGTGCAAACATTGCAGAGTTACTGTAATGTGGAAATATAGAAATAATGCGTCAGTAAAAAAAAAGTTACTAAGGATGTTATCAATAATTCTTTATTAATACCATCATCAGTGTGTTATAATTTGTTCTCATTATTTATAATTGATTTATTCAGAAATATTACAGTCTGCCACACTCTGGGACAATAAGTATTACAGCTTTAGGAAATCATTCAACTCATATAAAAGAATAAAATAAATACAAAACTAAAATGAATTTGATGTGTTATGTTATAGATGGAGTGTGCGCTGTTAGAAATTTGATGCGTTCAACTATCCCACTATATCTCCTTTTTGCATCCGACCTTTCGCATAGTTTTCCCAATATTATTGGACCCTCTATTAATTAAGTTGTAGCGAAGGGTCGGGGGCAGATATGGCATCAACGCTGCCGCAACCGACGCGGGGAGAAACTTTGTTTTTTAGCCAAAGATTCCGACAACACTCAAGTTGTTCAACTACGTCCATCTCCCAAGAATGTCCGAAAGTGGCAAGAATTTCCGAGTTATTCCAACATCGCCGAGGCTCTATTAAAATCATCCGCATAGTTTATGACCTTGGGTGGAGTACCTTCCGGGTTAGCTGTTGAAGGGTTTGGTTATCTTCATCATCAACTTAATTAGACGGAAGAGCTCAACTGTGGTGAGCTTAGCTCAAAGAACGATAAAAAACGAACTTAATCGGCACTCTTGTTTCAACAAATAAAGTAATAAGAAGAAGCTTAGCGGAGGTTCCACGCCGTTAACGCTATTTTTTCCTACGCAAATGAAATGTAACATACTTGCAAATACAAATAATTTTTTTTCAATCATTTTATTGGTATTTACAACTGCATTAACAAAAATACTTTAAGTAAATGTGGTGTGTTATATAATACAATGACTTGATATACATGTAGAGAAGCTTCCCATTGGAAGCACTCTAAAAATATTCTAAACTAGAAGGTTTGGGGCCATTTCCTTTTCAGGCGACCCGGAGGATTATCCGGAATTGATGAGGAAGAAAGGATTGAAACTAGTGGGTTAGAGTGCGAATGGAGTTTGTCATGAAAGGATTGATACCTGGTCCGGGCCAAATCAGTAACTAAGAGAACATTAAGGTCTTTATGGATAGGTTTATTCGTGACAAAGTAAGGAGCGTTGAGGATTTTACGAAGGGTTTTGGATTGTAAGGATTGGATGTGGGAAGAATTTGATGGTTTAGTAGAGCCCCAAAGCTCTACTCCGTAAGTCCAGATTGGTCTAGTAATAGTCATGTAGATGAGCCTTTTGTAGTTCAGAGGAAGGTTTGACCGTTTGTCTAGTAAGTGTTGAAGCAGCCTAAAGCGGCGAAAATACAAATAATAAAACAAAAAATGGATAAAAATAAAGAGGCCAAATAGTTAAGTTTATAAAGGCACGGTAGATTGATGTTCGAAGAGATGGATAAATAGGGAATGTTTGAAAGAAGTTAAGGATGTGCAAGTACGAATCGGCATGAGTATGACCAAAATGAAAATGCGTGTATGACAGAGGATCTCTTAAATAAAGCAATTCTGTGGGATGGAATGAGCAGGTTCGAGGGCTGGGATCTTGTGTTAATAGGATGAACAGAGGAGAGGGGGGTGAACATGTTGTAGATACAGAGGGTTTTTTAAGGTTCTGAAGGATTGGTAAAGGTAAGTTCCTAGGAAGTATTGCCGCCGAAATTTTGGGTAAAGCCACTTCAACTCGGCATACTAGGTGGAGAGTAATTGTCCGATGATCACCGTTGAAGTCCAACCCTACAAGATCAGATTAAAAATAATCTTCCCACCTACGTCTCGGCCTAGCTTGGGCACCTACCATTCGGCTGAACCTAAATAGACTTTTTGGAATTTCGTTCCTCACTTTGCCTTATCCTTACCCTTAAACCTTAGATCATCAGAGTGCAGGAGGTTTTAATTAAGCTAGAACTGTAGCCAATACTAAGAGGGCAGGGTGGTTGAATGGATTAGTGCATTGTTCAGCAATCAAATGACTTGAAAAACTTGGATTAAAATGATTAGGGGTTCGCGTCTAGGAGCCTGGGAGGATCTACTAATTAAAATCCTATTCCTCAGTGGGACACAGTACCTTGTCTCGAACTTCGACAGTAGGGTCCGCACGTAAAAAGGAAACGAAAGACGCTCAACAATCGCCTGAAAGTACTTTACTCATTTTTTTTTCAAATTAAACCTGAAATAGAAACTAAATATACACACTTACTTACTTAAATCCACCTGGACATACTCCTCACAAATGTACGACGTTACAAAAAATACTCTTAAAAACTTAAACGGACTTACTTTTTAAACTTACACGGACATACCAACGAATTTATCACAGATATGGCTACGACCGACATTCCTAATAATTCGAGGTTAAAAAGGTGTTGGATGCGAGATCTCCTGAGTTCCCTAATAGTATATCAGGTCAAGGAAGGCGTGCTGCTGGATACTGATTTTTCCACATGCCTTACATGTCAATATTAACTGCTGATTCTTCACATTTGCTGAATGTCCTTGCCGTTCGGATTTTAAGAGTCGGCCGTACTAATACAGATTTTAAGAGAAAAAAAAGAAATAAAACATTTTATACTATATGTTATGTAAACCTATGCTATTTAGGTTTATAGAACTATTTATGTTTACTTTACGTTTGAATAATTGGGTAAAAACATTCAATGTTTTCATTAAACTGGACTCAACAGGCCATACTGTATTTTATATTTATGCTATAAGCAATATAGAGTTTTTACTTCTCTTTTTTTACTTTCATTTTCCTCTATATGAAATATATAGTAAGGGAATGTATTGCGGTCGTGAAAATGTACGGAGTTTCTATCCGAAATACACGTTTTAGGGTCCACTGAGGCCAAATGACCAAGTCCCTCAAATAGGTCTGTGTGTGTATTAAGGCCACCGCAAAAACTGAAAGCCGTACGAAACTGAAATTTCATATTTAAGACAACTATGCTCCTGAGATGTCACAGAAACTGTTTCATAAAAATCAGCGATCCAGAAGAGCTACTTTATACAATACAATGCATTTTGCACCATTTTACGATTTTCTCAAAAACGGCTATAACGATTTTTATTAAACTAGCCTTATGAACGTGAAATTAAATGTGCTTTAATATTATGTAGGTTTTATTTTGATTGAAATAGTGTGACAGGATATAAATGCCGAAATTTTAAATTTTATTTCCCTAAAGTACCATTTATTTTGCAGACTTCCAAAAAATAGACACATCATCTTATTAGCATTCATTAATAACGGCTAAATATGCAAGTTGAGCGAATCTGATAATCAACTATAGGAGTAAAGTGAAAACATATTTTTTTATGCAATGTTTGTGTTTTTGAACATAAGAACAGTAATATAGAAATATAGCTATACTATATAGCTATTATTGAATTGCTAAAGGTTTTAGAAAAAAATATTATCTAATACACTGAATTGTAAAGGATGAAAGTGATGAAAATTCGATAAAACTAACTGATTAGGGTGGTTAAAAAAATAATAGGTTTTTAATAAAACACGTGTTTCTATTGAAATTCATTTTAATTAATTCTTTAGCAATATATTTTTATCACTAAAAATTAATAAATTGATTTTAAGAACGAAGGTAAGTGAATGTAGTGTATTGCGTGCACCAGATGTTTTTAAATTTTCATTTATTTTAATCATAAGCACTAAATTTTATTTAATTATATTCATTTAAAAAAAAAAAAAATATATTATGGCCCTATATCTCAAATTTGATGTTATTATTAGTGGACTTATTCCAAGAATAAAGATTTTTTTCTTTCTTCTTCTTCTATAAACTAATTTATAATAAAATATGTTTCCTCTTTATGAAGGTTGAACTGTTGTATAATACAATATACATTACTGACCTAAAGGGGCAAATTAGAATCACAGATCCGTGTATGGAGTAATAATTCAGAATAGGGATTGAACTCTCATGTCGAGCTAGTACTGTAGACAGTATATTGTATTTGTCAATAATTAATAGTCGTTGCTGTTCCCACTTCAACGCCAGAAGGCTATGTAGGTATTATAATAGTTCAATGTCATGCCAATCCACAACCCGGAAAATGTGAAATTCAGGAAAACGTTTAAAAATAATTCCAATATTTTAAATCCGTAGGTTTAGAGTTCGAATTTCGTCATAAGCATGTTGTCTATCCGATTCACGGAAATCGATGATAGAGATGGGAACAAAAAAAGTACAATGACAAAAAATATGTGAAAATAAAAAAGATGAATATTAAAAGAAAAATTATAAAAATAAATTATCATAAGATTGAAATGAAGAAAAGTATCTGTTGCGAACAACACACGACTCACCTTACCTTAAACGTTAAAATAGATTTAGTAACTACTAAATGAAGTTAAAATTGAAATATAGGCACGTCAAAGTAAAATAGTTTATAGAAGTATACTGTTTCGTTGGAAACTTATGTTTTTAATTACATAATATAACAATATAAAATTGATATGTGCAATAATTACTTCATGCCCTATATGACACTTTATTATCATTATCTTTCACAACTTTGTTAAATAAATAACTATAGGCAAGTTTTCAATTTTTTTCCGGTCGATATCAACGTCTAGGCGTTAGGATCATCAATAGATGTCCTAGTATTTTTGGGAATAATTTCAAAAAAATTTGTTCTGTCATTTCAGGGAAATGCCGCGGACGGCGGACAAACTTTTTTTTTCGTTATTCGGGTTCTACGTATACGAGGGCTTAAGTAACGAAAGCCCTCAAATTTTTAAAGGGGCTTTTTTTTTTTTTTTTTTTTTTTTTTTTAATTGAGAACAATTTCGTTAACATGGTGATGATTTGCGTTACCAACATGTTCCAGACTGGTGCATGATGCGCAGCGGTCATTGTATGCCTTTCCACTGGAGATAGGATGTCCATATAAATTTTCGTGAACGTTATTGGCAGAAAACTTATCGTTATTTCAGTATTTAATTTAATTCAAATTACTTACACATTAAATGGGTAAAGACATGGTAGATAAGCTATGTCTTACTGCTTACTTCATACTGTATATAAAGTTAATATCATGAATATATTTATTGTCTTGACTCTAAAATGAATTTATTTAAACATACGAAGCAAAATCATGATGATCTGATTGTCATTATCTAAATTGTATGAAAATTGTTGGTAGCGCATACCGTCACCATGGTAACAAAATCAAACCTTTGCCAAAAAATTACGCGCGCAAAGATGTTTTCACTTAAAAAAAAAAAAAAAAAATCATCCATTTTAATTTTGTATAGATGGATCAGTGTTCAAATACAGAGAAAAATTTAAGTATAATGCCGAAATTCAGGATGAAGATAAAATTAAGGGTCTTCAATATCAACACAGGCAAAAAATTCAACGACGAAGACAAAAAAAGATCGACTAATTTAATTTTTTCATAGACAGATTAATCTTTTGAAACTGTAATGAGGCATATTCCTAAATGATAGAATTTCCATGATACAATTGGCTAGTCCATAAAAAAAATGTGCTATGTGTACCATCACATTCAGATTACGATGTGATGTCATAATTTAAGATAATATATATCTAAACAATGTGATGATATTTTTCAACTAAATGAAACAATAATAACAAAACGTGCATTCTCGACATAATCTACATTATTAGTAACGTATTTTTCTTTCCAAAGAAATTCCAGTGCGAATCGCGAATTAAAACATGTTTTCATTTCTATGGCAAGTCCCTATGACTGCCTGAATTGTAGTTTTTATTTTTTTCAGTTCTATTTCAAAGGTTAATTATTTAAAACAATAAATCACAATATTTGGCAAAGTAAATCGCGATGATCTGTACCATTAAAACCTGTAGATTACCTTAAATACTCGGTTAAATTTAAATACTATAAAATAATAATTATTACAGGAATAAAATATGAATTATAATATCGGGTATTGGAAATATTTCATAAGGAATACAGCTTACGATTGGGAGGGAAGGGAGGGGGAGTTGGAAGGAAGAGAATGGACCGGAAGTAATGGCCGCCGGGGAGAAGGAGACCGGAAATAGCCTAAGAACTGGCAGGAAGTCACTGCTGCCCTCACGCCAGCGCCACCGCAATCCTTCCTCCTTATAATCAAACCGATAACATATATGTATATATATATATATATATATATATATATATATATATATATATATAATTATATATATATATATATATATAATATATATATATATATATATATATATATAAGTTATTTTACGGTCTTGAGGTACAGGCAATAAATAAGCAAATTTCTTTAGTCAACGTTTCGAAAATTTATTGTTCTCATACTCACGATATTCAATATTTTTATCTTCGTCAATTAGAGGGCATTTAATTTAGTTCAGCTCATACTTTTTTACAACTAAAACCACCATTACCAACCTGAATGCATTTCTTGATTTTTTTTTTTTTTTTTTTTTTTTAGCCCCAAGTTATTGGTCAAAAATATTTATTTTATTTTATCAGCCGTTTTTGCAAAGAAGGGCTGATTTCTACGACTTAATATTGTTTGTGTTGGTACACCATGCATCTGAGTTACTTTATATAGGAAATAAATTATGAATAGCTAACCTTTAAAATAATTTAATTTTTAAATAACAATTTTTTATTATTTCGAGCTGCGTTATAACTGCTGTGAGAACAGAAGATAATCTAAAAATTGCACACTTGATAGATATTTATTATATCAAACTACAGTATAAATTTTAACTAGGAGAGTTTATTGGAAGTTATGAAAAAATTAACATAAATGAATTTAAAGTAAGTTTTTTTAACATCTTCATTCCATAGGCTAAACTAAAATAAAGTAAATTAATTAATTAAAACAATTTTTTTTTTTACTACGTTCATTGAACATCATAGAAAATTATTCACAAGGTACGAGCGTTAGGAAACCTTCAGCAGAGGTTTGTCTTAAAAAATACCCTAATTTACCTATAACAATGAAAAATTGAAGTAAAAATACAACAATAACGAAGTCCTTTCTAATTTCTTCATTATTTATTTTTATATGTTCAAATTTTATATTTGTTATGAATTATTTTATCTCATTAACTAAGATATTGTATTTTTTTATTCATGCATGTAAAGTCGTTTCGTTTCAATACTTCCAGTTTAATTTTAATTTATTTTCTTTTATAATTTTTTAGGAAGTTTTATTTAATATTTTACACTCTAATAAGCACTCAACTTCCTTTTCTTACACATTTATTTTTCTTCACAGTGTATTCCACGTTTCGGGATTCTTCCCCCATTATCACGACTTTTATATCAAGAATTTTTATAGTTTAATTTGCAACGAATAACAATAAGATAGATATGAAATATAATGTATTGTGTGTTAAAGTGATTTAAAAAAAAAGGTGAATCATATTAATAAGTTTTTAAAATTAATAATGACAACCTAAATTAAATTAGTAAAGATAATTTTCAAATGCAAATAATGTAATTTTACTAATTACACATAAAAATTGCTTTAGCCTTGATAATGGGAAAAGAACCCCGAAACGTAGAAAAACTATGTAATAGATTGTGAAGAAAAAAAAAAGTTTAGCAAAAGAGAGTTAGGAAGTGCTTTTCTGAGTGTGAAATTTAATTTTAATGTTAAAATTAATGATAATGTTTGATATCGTAAAACTCTATTATTATTATATTCAACTTAATGTTTTTTCGAGGACAATTTCACATTTTTCTCTTTTGGAGATAGTAATTTCTCATAAATTGCATTATCAGCCATAATACTTTTCATCGCGTGTAGTTTTGCCTACCATAATTATATTGACATCATGATTAAATTAATTTTTTACAATAGTTAGACATATATTCTACGTTTAAATAATTCCTTAAATATAAATTGTTAACAACTTATTTAAGCAAATAAATAAGTACCTTATATCAAATAATTCATACTAAAATTTCGAAAATATCGTAATTCATTCTAGTATTTAGGGAACCATAGAAGAATTTCAGGGGATGATAGAAAAGCAATTTTTTTTTTACTTTTTCCACCAATTTTTTTATTTTTTTTTATGAATAGAAATACAAAAACTATCATTGGACGAGGGGCCTAAAGTCGCTATAGGCTCGACTCGGAAGTAATTTCCAATTTCGTTCTGGCGGTCAATCTGCATCCAATTTTCTGTATCTGGTGAATATATGTTCGCATCGAATTTTTTTTTTACTCCCCCCTTTTATTTTTACTTTTTTTTTATTAGCGAGTTTCTATCATATGGAAAAAAAACTTTGTGGCAATATTCAAGTGCGAACATAAATCTAAGAATAATTCTCATCGATCTCTTTGGTGAAGATGTTTCATAGAATTATAATAAAAAGTAAAAGGAAAAAAAAATAAAGAAAAACTAAAATGATAATGATATATAGCAAGCCTTAGATTGTGGCGTAACTTTTGTTTTGTTTTTTTCTATTTTTTTTTTTTTTTTTTTTTTTTTTTTTACTTAAAACCAAAAAAAGTAATATCAGTGAGTCAATACATAGTTTTCGATATTTTTTAAAAAATATTATTTTATTTTCATTATAAAAGTGATAGCAGAATCTTTATATTCAGAATATTCTTTTGATGACTATTCAAACTTCATCATAATTATTTATTTATACAAATCTTTTATTATTATTTTTAGTTTAAATTATTTTCTCAGTTTTTAACTTCATGAAAAAGGGAGTATAACTATCACAATCACAACCAGAAACCAACTGTATTTGTCAAGGGAATTTCTCTAAAGACATATTAACAAATAAAATCGTTTCCTGTTAAAAAAAAAAAAGTACAAATAATTTTTAACTTCAATTATAACCAAGCTGAGGGGAATTGACATCTCATATTATTTGACTGGGAAATATAAAATTTAATTTTATTTATCATGGTGTACTCATTACAAAAATTATTATTACTTTTTTTTTTTATTCATAAGTGACTGAGTTCTTGACTTAAAATAATTTTAAGAGACCGGCATTTCGAAACTCTGATATTTACGGAGAGGATTAAGGATTATCCTGGTATTCCTATTATATTTCCGATTGATAATTTGAAAAAAAAAAAGGTCAAGTAGATTTGGTAAACGTTTTACGAGATATTTTTGGATTTTCCTCGAAATGTATGAAATGACTTCAACATATTGAAGTTTTTTTTTTGTTTTTTTTTTAAATTTATTTTATAATAATAACATGGCATGGAAATCACATTCTACCATCCTAATTGTCACTCTTACATGTGTTGAATACTAATAATAAGCAATAATAGACCAACCGAACACGAAGGTTCAATACCGATATCGCTAAATACTGACTACACAGATAAGTTTAAGCCACAGCCCCCCGAAATCAGACAACACAATCCTTCCATCGACGCCTCGGCCTACATTTCCGAAACCTATTGATTGGTTCAGCGGATATCAACATCTTCTGATTTCTTTCTTCACTGAGCCCAACAAGTTTATACGTCCATTTGAGTCTCTGCAATGCGATAAACTCAATTATACTCACAGAATACAAGCTCCGCAATTCCGCTTGATGCAGCCTTCTGAATTCCTTGTAGCCTCGACCCTCTTAGGAAATATTTTAAGCATTAATTTATTCTCGAAAACTGTTCATCCTTCTAATTAAGCGACCAGGTTTCATATCCGTATAGAACCGTCGGAAGAATAGTATTTTTTTTTTTTAAATCTAACATTTAAGTTTCTTGATAGATGCCGCGAGCTAAGTAATCTTGCAACTTAATAATAATACGCATTTCCCGCCTTTTATTTGTCCTGGATTTCGTAATTTCTTTTTATCATTGAACCTAAATAGTCAAATTGTTCAACGTGTTCAAATGTATGTTCTGATATATCAATATCACCGAGATCTTCATCGTTTCTAATACTAATCATATATTCCGTCTTATCTATTTATTCGTATTTATTTCTAGCCCTACCTCTTTACCGTTTTTTATTAACGTACTTGTATATTTACTTTATTATATACATACGTATATGTTTTTTTTTTTTTGAGAATTTTTTTGCATATTTTTCCTACTTATTTAAGTACCTTCTACTACATGTTCAAAGAGTGTCAGACCAAAATTATATTGTTGATTTTAAGGAAATCCGAAATCATTACAAATATAACTAACAATTGATTGTATATTGTAATTGTATGAATAAATCTTTACTATATATCTGTATTAGGGGAACCCGTGGCTGAGTGGCAAGCGCGCTAGTCCCTCATGCTATGGATGTGAATTCGAATTCCAGTCCCGGCGGGCTTTTATTAGGATGTAAAAAAATGGGGATTCACTCACAGTCTCTCCCCCGGGTATGTGTGACTCGTCAGCCTACTGGTGGCCACTCACAAAATTAGGCGTAGGGAGTGACGACCCTACACTAAAAATTGCATCGTGAAACATGAGTGTTAAACTCCCAGGAGTTTAAGCCGCGAGGCCCAGGGCTTACACGGCCTGTCGCGCCACTTGAAGAAGAAGAAGATATATCTGTATTAATTTGTATAGTTTCCGTGTCTTTGATAATAAACGAAAAATAGTCTTTGAAAATATATAAAACTAAATAATAACAGAAAATAAGAAGAAAATGTAAATACAAAGGAGGAAGCATATAAATTTGAAAATATATATATGAAAATTAAAGAATCTAATCAAATAATATGTAGGATTAAGAGTGATAGATAATAGGAAAAAAAATACTTATAAAGGTAATAAAATGAGTTTATTTATTAATATTGTTGGGGTTTAGAATTATTGTGGAATGCCTTGTTATTTTCCGCTAACTTTCGAAATAATCAGTCAAGGAGATTCGGAAAAAAAGCTAGGAACGCGAACAGATAGATTTTTATTCAATATTTGGATTCCAAATATCTCGAAACGAGTAACTTCAATAGATTTATGGGGTAATTTTATTAATTTTATCATAATGATATAACACGACAATCACATTCTACCATTATAATTGACACTGACATATGTGATGAGTACTATTAAAGAAATCCAAAAGATTAGTGGCAGAAATCGTGGAGATCTTGGTGATATTGATATATCAGGGCATACTTTTGAGCACGTGGAGAAATTCAAGTATTTAGGTTCAATGACAAGAAGAAAAAATGAAATACAGGGAGAAATAAAGTCCCGATATTATTTAGTTGCTAAGTTACTTAGTCCGCGGCTTTTATCTAAAAACTTAAAGGTTAGAATTTATAAAACTATAATTCTTCCGACGGTTCTTTACGGATCTGAAACATGGCCGCTTAGTTTGAAGGATGAACAAAGGCTTAAGGTTTTCGAAAATAAGGTACTGCATAAAATATTTGGTCCGAAGAGAGATGAGGCCACTGGGAAGTTTAGAAGGTTGCACAACGCGGAATTGCGGAACTTGTATCCTGTAAATATAATTGAGTTGATAGCATCGCGGAGACTCAAATGGGCGAGTAAAGTTGTTGGGCTCGATAAGGAGCGGATTCCGAGAAAGTTGGTATTCGCTGATCCGACTGGTAGGCGTCCAAAAGGTAGGCCGAAGTGTCGATGGGAGGATTGCATTAAGGCTGATCTTGGGGGCTTGGGGTTGACCGGCGAACATTGGACGGGTCTGTGCAGGCGATGTTTGGTGGTATCGGCACCGAACCTTCGGGTTCAGTAAGCGTATATTATTATTATTATTACATTAAAGAAATAAGAAGTTCAAACAAATAATAGAGATTAAAAAAAAAAAAAAAAAGACTACTCTTTCAAAGATTATGAAAATATACCCTAAATCTGACTATAGCAATATTTGGCTCAGTAAATTCTCTCAGACGACATATATAATAGTCTTACTAAACAGATTTTCCTTAGGGCGAATAAGATCATAAATTGCTAGAGAGATTTTTATTCCAGAAGACAGTTTTCCAGAAGACGGCCGACATTATTCTTCTCCAGGACCCCGAGGAGAGGCAGAAGTAGGGAGTTTTTCCGGTTGACCGCTTCAAGAACCCCCACCCCTCACACACACGCTCAGTTCCGCTATATTTTCGCTTACCTCTGCCCTCTGCCTCCTAAATAACAATTTTATAAGATTCACGGGGCAGTGTATATAAGTCAGCTATTAGAGAACAACTCAAACGGTTATATTTTCCTTCCAGAAAATAAGACTTTTTTTTTCTTTTCCTTTTCTTCCGAAGACTTCCTTTTAAGGGCTTTGCGTCCTTTGGAGATTTTGAAGGACCAATATTGTAGTGCTCTTGGCTTTGGCTCTTTGAAAGGAGAGTCGCTTGTATAAATCGGCTTTCTACAAGTCCCTGCATACCAATTTCCTAGAGTGCCTTTGAAAGTTATGAATTCATGAAATAACGCGGCAATAAATAATTTCGTCCATATTAGATAATAATTTCATAATTAATATATTATTTTAATAACGAAGCAGATGAATATGCTCATATTTTATTTGTCCTTATCTAATAGTCCAAGGAAATGCGCGACATTTCAACAACTAAATATAATAATTTTTTTATCAAAAAATTTATTTTAGAAATCTAAAAAGATCAAATAAATAAATGGGTATTCGTTTACTTTTTACTTCTGCTATCAGAACTCCTTACTCACCTTCCCAATCCCAATCTAGCTCCAGCCATCCCTATAACCTCCTCGTAGGTTGAAGCGGCAGTGGCCTAGAGACCTCTTAACTAAGCAATGCTGTGTATTGGCAATAACCAGCTTCTCCATCATGCATTAGAGCCTCTGACCCTCTCTCAGTCTCCACTGGGTCTTTAGACCGATGACGCGACAGACTGAGAGGCGCTGGGATCTCCTGGCCTCGAGCCCTGACACCGACTGTGGTGTCATCTAGAATTGTCCAATGATCACCGTTCAAGCCTAAGCCCCCGAGATCAACCTTAACGCAATCGATGGGAATCGATGACATGGCCTACCTTTCGGACGCCTTCCCGTCGGTTCAGCGAATACCAACTTTCTCGGAATCCGTTCCTCACCGAGCCCAACGACTTTATTCGTACATTTGAGTCTCCGCGATGCTATCAATTATTTATATTCACAGGGTACAAGCTACACAATTCCGCATTGTGCAACCTTCTAAAGGTTTTACTCAATACCTTATTTTCTAAAACCTTAAGCCGTTGTTTATCCTTTAAAGTAAGCTGCCACGTTTCACGCCCGTAAAGAAGGTCGGAAGAATAATAATTTTATAAATTCTGACCTTTAAGTTTTTAGACAGAAGCCACAAGCTAAGTAATTTAGCAACTGAATAATAACACGCATTTCCTGGGACTCTTTAACCGGGACTATATTTCCTTCTGGATTGTCATCATTTAATCACTTGTTATCATTTCGTCACGTAAAGTCTATCTTAGTTTTTCCACGTGTTCTAAAGTTTTATCTTTATTTAGGTTTCTTTGTTCTTCTTTGTAATTTTTATTTTTTTATTTACTGTACATAAGGAAGAAATGACTTCTTACAGCATTAAAACTCATCGTCCAAGATTGTGGCAGATTGTATTATTTCTAAATAAAACAATTTTAAAAAAATCAAAACTCCGTCCTCCGACTTCAGTTAACTCCCGTGAATGAGCACATAGGCTGGAGCCACATCAAATTCTGTGAAGGGCTAAAGGCCTGTTCGAACCCTCTCTTCAGAGATATTGCACCACCACCCAGGCCTGGGAGGTGGCAAAGCACTGTCCATTTGGTCGACGTTTCCACCGAGGGAAGGGTCTGGACTCTGCAGTATGAGCCTATTATTTGACTTTTCGTTTCCGTACTAGGCTTACAACTCACAGACATACACACACACACATACGTTTATTCGGGACTTTGTTATTTGGACTCAGAGGACCCTAAAATGTGTATTTCTATTGAAATCTGAAATTTATTATATGAAATATAATAAGACGACGGTCTCATATGTCCCACCTTTACGACGAGTTAAAGTGGTTAACCCCAACCTTTCGAAGATAATAGTTCCTTGGATCATTCCTTTATCAAATCATAAACTCCCACCATCCATTTTATGTATACAGCCTCCTAGCTTTCAAATCCTTCATCACCAGGAAACAAGATCCCGTCTGTCCGATCTCCACAATCCTTTCCATAGAACCAAAAAATATTATTGCTCCTTTTTAGCCCGTTCCACTGCCTTATGGAATACCCTCCCTTCAAACATCCGTCATGCTCCTTCTCTATCATCGTTTAAATCCCTCCTCTTTCAATACTTCCCTTCTCTTCAGTCAGATGTAAGCTAAGTTTTATTATGCAAATTTATGTAAGTTGAATTTTACTTTAATGAGATGTAAAAGTTACATTTTATGTTTATTCTTAGTTATTTATTTCTAGAAGTTGTAAATAGAGATGACACTATGGCCCTTTCTTCCTTTTTCATTCTTGTGTTATTTAATTGTAGTTATATATTGTTTGTGGCCAGTTATAATTTATTTTGTCCATAATTGTCCCAGAATAAAGTTTTTTTTTTCTATTCTATTCTATTCTAAATATACAAGTGAAAGTAATAACACAAAAGTTTGGTTGAAAAAAGGGTGTTTTTTGTATATACACCCCTTTATTATATACTATTCACTAAATCATCTTAACTAGTATTATTTGTGACTAAAGCTATAGCAGGAGTAAATTCTTTTTAAAAAGAGATTTTTTAGACGAACGCAACCCCTGCTACACTAATGGTGTCAGACGGCGGCGTGTCTAGTATAAGCTGGAGATAAGAAGGCTTAGCAGCTAATAGGAGGCAGGCTGGAAGCTGGCTGGAGAAACCTTTAATGAAACATAATTCAGGACTGATTAGGAAAGGAAGGGAGTGCAAATAGCTGGGGCAATAAGTCTGGAAACCCGACCTGGATCCGCCTCCAAATTGCCACCCCGTCCTCTTAGTCTTCAGCTGTGGGCGGTGTCTTCGGTAGCTATGAATAATGCAAGGAGCATGGGAACATTAGTGGGCAACTGTTGATAGGTCCGCTATCAATGGTAATAGCCATAAATTAGCCGAATGTATATTCGAGTATCAGTAGCGGTTCCAAAAATCTATTGAACGCAACATAGGACTTTCACTCCGTTTTTAAAACCGATTTAAGAATTTTTCAATAAATGAAATGAAATATATAGGTAAACGAAAGTAAAACGTTGCAAATTATTACAAAATGGTTTATTATTTTCACATAAAAATATTAGGTTTTAACTGTTTATAAAGCTGTAGATAGGAAAATAAATAATATGGAATGCAATTAATAATTCAAAGCATATCATCACGGCTATTTCAAAACGCTAAATCTCTGCTAGTTCTTAACCAATTTTAAACATTCTTTTCTCATTTTGTAGAAAATTTAATTCTCTATAAAATAGCACTACATGAAAGTTTTGGTATTTATTTACTTATAAATTATTACATCTGTTATAGTTTGTGACTTGTATATAAAGATCAACTTTATATTTCAAAAATAACTGGATGATATCAACATCTAGGTGTTAGGATCTTCGTGGCAAGGACTAGTATTTTTGAATAAAAAAAAATGGTCCAGATTTTATTTATAGAGTCATTTATTTTATATTTCTTTTACTAGGGTTAGGGTTAGGGTATTGGAGTAGGTGCTCAACCTCTTGGTTATTAGCACCGAATATATTTGTAGTAACAGATTTGTTTTACTCTTTTTACTTCTTTTTTTATTTATTTTTCCTTCTATTTTTTTATTTAATTATTTTTATTTTTTTATTGTTTATTTATTTTTTTAATTATTACTATTATTTTTTTTTCTTTCTTTCTTTACTTGTTTTTCTTATAGTTCCGGGAGCAGAGAACATTCTTTGACGAACCTAATCAGTGAACTAACTGTTTCACTAGAGTCCTTCAAGCTCTCACTCAACGATCTAGCTAGGTTAAGTTTATCCATTTGTACATGGAATTTGGGGCAGTTCTCAATTATGTGTTTTATTGAGAGAGGCACTCTACACAAGTCACACATTGGTACGGGCTGCCTGAGGATGAGATGGAGATGTGTGAGCCTGCTATGTCCTATGCGAAGTCTCGCCAAAGCAGTTTCCTCGCGGCGATTACTTCGCAATGATGTATACCATGGATCTGGCGATACTATAGTATCTGTTAGGATATATTTTTTCTTTCTTCCATTTTTGTTTGTTATATTCAATAAGACACATGCAAATACACAAACATATATATACGATATTTTTACACCTTTGTAAATAAGAATTAATTTTATTGGTCTGTTTTCCAAACATGTTACTTTTATTATGATTATTATAAAACAAAATAACCTCATTGCCTGAAGATAAACATACTCTAAATATAAGTTTTAACTAAATATATATATAAAACCTGTACCACTACAATCCATGAAGAGTTTTCGGCTCAGTACATGTAGAGATTCGTTCTCTTTCTAGGCCAACGGCCGAACAAGGAGGTGATTCGGCCGAGATCACGCACAGCCGCCAGGTTTTTTCCCCATTTTTGGGTACCCACTTGATTGAGGCTGGGAGTGCCCCAGGAGGGTCTCAATACCCCAGGGTTTTCCCCCGGCTGAAATAACAGAATAAATAATATTCCGCCACAGCCGGGATTCGTCTACCCACTAGACCACGCCACTCCCCTATATATATATATATATATATATATATATATATATATATATAGTATAATAATACAATATATATTATATACCTAAGAACAATACAAAAAACATTTGGTAAGATAACGGTATGAAAGGAATTACAATATAAGGTAAAAACGAGTTAGGGTTGCAGTGTGCTGGTTATGGTGACCAGTTGCAAGTTTAACAAATTTTCTACAGCAAACTATTGTTTATTACATTCACAGCGGTTTGATTATGTTTAAACGAAAGTTCGTACTTGAATTAACTTCTTAACGAATTTAACTTTTCAGTTAACTTCTGAATAACAAATTAGGTGGATAATCCGCTTTGAATATTATCAATAGTTAGGCACCTCCCTGAAACGAGAACTTCTGTGAGGAAGAGTGCTGTGAACATGACAGGGCTTTGAAAGGGCACACCATTCAATTAGCAATTAGCGAATAACGAAAGCCGTTGTTTAATTAACAACAATAAAATGCAGAGAAATAAGAGGTTAAGCCTGCACCGGTTTCAAATTTTCCAAAACACAAAAAGGCATTGAGGGAAACGCCTGGCGGGAACTCTTCAAGAGCCCCTCACTCGGGGCATTTAATTACGCATTCATTTATGGTTGCAAAATGCTGCCCCACCCCACCCACCCTTCACTTGTCGGGAATCGTTAGCGCCCCCTGTCGCCGGAAAATGAATTTGTTCTCGTTTCTACGAACTGTGATGGAAATTCATGAAACAATAACGGCTACGCTCGTCCGGTAGGAGCCTCTTGTGTACTAATTAAATCCGAAAATTACACCACGATTTCCAAACATTATAATAACAAATTAACTGATACTCGTTCTCTGATTCTTCTATAATTTAAAATAATATACATTATATGTTCTACCTCATTATACTGTGCCGAAATGTGGACCTCACAGTACTGTCCGAGTTCGGAAACAATGACGATGAAGTAATAATAATAATAATAATAATAATAGGCTTAGCGAACCCGAAGGTTCGATGCCGATACCACTAAATTCCGCCTACACAGATTCGTCCAATGTTTACCATTCAAGCCCAAGTTCCCGAGATCAGCCGTAACGCAATCCTCCCATCTCCGCTTCGGCCTACCTTTCGGACGCCTACCAGTCGGATCAGCAAATACCAACTTTCTCGGAATCTGCCCGTCGTTATTCGTTGGAAGAATAATAGTTTTATAAATTCAAATCTTTAAGTTTTTAGATAGAAGCCGCGAACTAAGTAACTTAGCAACTGAATAATAACACGCATTTACCACCTTTAACCGGGACTTTATTTCTCCCTGGATTTCATCTTTTCTAGTTATAATTGAACCTAAATACTTGAATTTCTCTACGTGTTCAAAAGTATGAGCTGATACATCAATATCACCAAGATCGACACCGTTTCTGCTACTAAACATATACTTCGTCTTATCGGTATTTAATTCGAGTCCTATTTCTTTACTGGTTTTATTAACACACTTGTATTTAGTTGTATGGTTTCCGTGTCTTCACCTAGCAGTACCAGATCATCGGCATACCCCAAAACCGGAATCTTGTCACCCTTATTTAAGCCTTTCTCGGTACACATCACCTTTTCTATGACATATTCTAGAGCTATATTAAATAACACGGGTGAAGGATGAAGTACGTTGAGCAAATATATCAACGGTCCAAATATACCCGTAACTACTTTGTCAGATTCGAAACAGGAATTTCAACATTAAAAATAGAAGTATTAAAATGAATGTCTAGATGGTGAATTGTTGCTCTATTAAAAATCTGGTACGGGCAACACACGACTTTCACTTACTTCCGTTTTTAAAATCGATTAAAGAATTTTCAACTACAGTAAGAGATAAAAACGAGTGAACCCATTAAATAATTTATTAAATGGAATTTCTATAGACACATGTGTTTTATTTAAAAAAATCTGGTGCGGGCAACACACGACTTTCACTTACTTCGATTTTTAAAATTAATGAAAGATTTTTCAAATACAGTTAGAGATAAAAATAATTGAAACTATTAAGTAATTAATTGAATTGAATTTATATAGAAACATGTGTTTTATTAAAAAATCTATTATATTATTATCTAAAATAATCAGTTAGTCTAACGGCTTCTCATCACTCTCTATTACCTTCTAAAAGCTTGTGTATGAGATGATATTTTTTCTAAAATCTTTAGCTTTTCAACGGTATATCATACATGTATATTACTGCTCTTATGTTCAAAAACGAAAAATTGTATTAAAAAAATATTTTTTTCTGTTTTCTCCTTTAGTTGGGTATCGAATTTATTCAATTTATATAGTTAACTGTTTTTTATCAGCGTTAACAAGATAATCTAGTTATTATTATTGAATCTACAAAATTAAAGGTACTTTAGAAGAAGAAAATTTAAAATATCGGCATTTAAGCCCTGTCAGACCACTTTTATCCAAATAAAACCTACATGATATTAAAGCCCATTAAATTTTACATCGATATAGCGAGTTTAATCAAAATCGTCGGAACCGTTTTTGAGAAAATCGAAAAAAAGTGCAAAATGCATGGTATAAAGTGCCTCTTTTGGTAAGCTCATTTTGATGAAAAAAGTTTTGTCACGTCTCGGGCGTATAGTTGTCTTAAATGTAAAATTTCAGTTTCATAGGACTTACCGTTTCCGCCCGGGAGTTACCACACAAACACACACAGACCTTTTTGCGGGACTTGGTTATTTGGACTCAGGGGACTCTAAAACGTGTATTTCCGTTGAAAACTGGAATTCGAAAATTTTCACGATCGCAATACTTCTCCTTACTATATATAGTAAGTGAAAGTTAAAATGTATTATATTATTATCTAAAATAATCAGTTAGTTTAACGGCTTTTCATCACTCTCTATTAACTTTTAAAAGCTTGTGTATGAGATAATATTTTTTCTAATATCTTTAGCTTTCAAGCGGTATTATCATACATATATATTACTGCTCTTATGTTCAAAAGCAAAGTATTCCTTTAAAAATTTTTTTTTTTATTTTTCTCCTTTACTTGGATATTTAATTCGTTCAACTTATACATTTAGCTTTTATTTATAAATTCTAACAAGGGAATATGTTTTTTTTTATAGAATCTACAAAACTAAAGGTACTTTAGAGGAGGAAAAAAATACCGGCATTTAAGCCCTGTTAAACTATTTTAATCAGCATGAAACATACATGATAATAAAGTCAATTAAATTTTATATTGATATAGCGAGTTTAATCAAAATCGTCGGAACTGTTTTTGAGAAAATCAAAAAAAGGTGTAAAATGAATGTTATGAAGTGGCTCTTCTGGTAAGCTCATTTTAATGAAAAAGGTTTTGTTACGTCTCGGGCGTATATTTGTCTTAAATATGAAATTTCAGTTTCATTGGACTTTTCCATTCCGCCCGGGAGTTACCACACACGGACACACACACACAGATCTTTTTGCGGGACTTGGTAATTTGACTCAGGGGACCCTAAAACGTGTATTTCCGTTGAAAACTGGAATTCGAAAATTTTCATGATAGCAATACTTTCCCTTACTATATATAGTAAGTGAAAGTATAAATACCAGAGGAGAGACTACCTAGGATATGTTTTAACAGATTAAGAGAAGGCAACAAAAATATATGAAACTGGTATTAACAATTAAATATAAAGTTATTAAAAGCAGACTTGTCATTCATTTTAAAAGAGGATAACCTAAAACCAGAAGAAGCCCAAAGACATAAAATATAGCTCCAAGGATTCAATATAGCCAGAAGGGAGCCCCGTCACTGATGTCTCTTTGTTTATTTCTTAATTTACTGTCACTTTTTTTTACTGTGATTAATCGGAGTATGCTACATTTTGGAGTCCTAAATTCTGTCTATCCAGGTTTAATTGAGATAGGGACTTTAACGATTATCTGACATCGCACAGGCTTGGCACTACCTTTTTTCCGTCCGTTAAGGACGTTATAACTAACAATTTTTTACTCCCATTAAAAATCCTAGGGCCACCATGCAGGTTTGAACTCGCGAGCCTAGGCATAAAAGTTGGTACTGCTAGCCACTACACCGTATATGCCCCCTGTTGCTAATGTTATTTTTTCATTTTAAATATAGTGTTAAAAATTTAATTCACCACAATAAAAATCCTTAAAATCAAAGAAAACCAAGATTAAGATGAATGTTTAAACCTAAATCAGGAAACCAAAAGGAAAAGAAATTGACATTAAAGAAACATGTGATATACACAGATGGTATGGGCATTGGTAGAATATCGCTTATTATTCCTTGAAGCTCTTGCTGCTTAAAATTGGTACAATCACCAAAAGTCATAATATCTAGATTTTTTTTTTTAATTTATAAAAGATTTAAAATACGTCAGCATGGTGTGAATCGGCAGCATTCATATTCATCAACTTCGTTTAACCTTTACGGCCCATTGGCAGCACTCTTTAGTAGTCTAAAGAAGAAGCCCATCTTCTATTCAGACATCTCGGAGGATTATCAGGACTTGATGAGGACGCAAGGATTGAAACTAATGGATTCGAGTGGAAGTGGAGTTTTTCATGGAAGGTACAGGCCAAATCAGCAACATATGGAACATTAAGGTCATTGTGGATGATTTTATTCGTGACAAAGTAAGGAGCGTTAAGAATTTTTGAAGGATTTTGGGTTGTAAGATTTGGATAAGAGAAGAGTGTGATGGTTTAGTAGAACACCAAAGCTCAACTCCGTAGGTCCAGAAAGGCCTCATGATGGTCATGTAAATGAGTCTTTTGTAGTTAAGTGAAAAGTTAGAGCGTCTGTATAGTAAGTGTTGGAGTAGCCGAAATAGTCGAGCAGTTTCTTGTCCTGTATGCGGATTCCATGTAAGTCGTTTGTCAAGCAAGAGTCCTAGGAAGCAAATCTGTTCAATATATATTTAAAATGTTTTAAAAATAGTTACGTTGATAAAGCCGAAAAAATGCGTCTTGAATTGCAACTTCACACTTTTTGCTTATTAAAGAGTTATTGAATTAGATTGACTCATCAGTATAATATTGTAGTTGCATTACAAAGGATTCCGCTTCCTCCCCCTTGAAGGATTTTTACCAAAGACACCAGAGCACTTACCTAAACCCATACTTAAAACATCCTACAGGAAGTACTTTGACATTATGGATGCATAGTGTCACCATATGTCCCTCAATGCCTATTCCTTCATTTGATCTCTACCGCCTTTCCTCCATCCCCTCTGCTATCCGTTTGTATAAACACCTCCAAAATTACTGCCCAAGAGGCAGTGCACTCCGGTCCCAGATGTTACTATGATAAAGTATAGTATTTATATTATATTTCTATTATGATTATTAAAAAGTTACAACCGTGTTTATATAAATGTGTTATTCAATAACTAAAAAAAATATAACGTTATCTACTGCTGATACAATATCACTTCTGGTTGTTATTGCTCAAGAGAGGACTGACAGAACATAATAAAATAGCGGGTTGCAAAAAGCATTTTTTTTCTGCTTTAAGCCCGATATTTTAAAAATGTATTTTATTAAATAACTTGATAATATATATGATTGAATACAAATATTTACTTATCCCAATAATACTGCTTGAAGTGGTTTGTTAAATTCCTTGAATTATATGATATTGCAGTTAGAAGAATTGTTATTGTCTTCAATTTAAATTTTTTTAAAAAAAAGCTGTTGTTATTTATGTTACTACGTTTCAATGTTAAATGCAATTTTCGTCTCTTCTTTCTATATTTTTCCACCTGTAGAGTTTAATATCAGTAAAGTTGTCATATAGATGTGTATAATTTTATTACTAATCCATAAAATCATGTTTTAAATATTTTATATTTGGATAATTATTTAATTTGTGTCACATTACGAAATTTAGTAATAATACAGGCCACTGCTCTCAGGGCATGGTTCGAACCATTTCCGGAGTAGAATTATTTATCCTCTAATTTCAGTCTTGGAGCGACCCTGGGGTATAAAAACCCTCCTGGGGCACACCCAGCCTCTATAAGGTGGATACCCAAAAAATAGAGTTAAACCAGGCGGCTGAGCTTGATCTATGCCTAATTACCTTCTTGCAAAAGAGGTAGCCTTAAAACCGTAAGAATCTCCATTATACTGAACCCTGAAGAGGTTTTATGGATTGTGAGGTACAGGTTATTATTCCGTTGTTTTTCTCAGTCAGGAAAAAGTATTTTATTTTATTGATATTACGGGCTAAGCCCATTAAATGAAAAAAGTTACTAATGTACTGTTTGTCTATTATTATTATGATTACTTATTTTTACCTTTAATTTCTATACTTAATCAATCTGCATGTCCGTCCGCTAAATCAAATTACCTCTGACTGAGAAAAGCAGTAAATTATAGATTGGCCAATCCATTATCTATCGTTTTCCCCAGTCGGGATGAAATAATAAAGCCATATTCGATAAAATTATGTAAAACTCAATTCTCTTAAACGGGATCCCCTGTAGCATATTGGCTAGTATATCAGCCTTTTAAGCCAAAGCTGACGTATTCAAACCTGCAGGTGGTTTGTAGGATTTTTTTAAGGGAGTAAAAAATTCTCAGTTACCCCGTCCTTCGGAGGCGAAGTAAAAAAGCGGTCCTGAGCCTCTGCAATGTCAGGTACTCGTTAAACCCTATCCTATCTGGGTAAACAAAATTTTATAATCCCACTGTAGCATCATCCTATAAGCAACTGTAGCATAAAGTGACCTTGAATAAAATAAATAAAATAAAATATCTTAAACTGTCTATTTTTTCATAAATGTCAGCAGTGTCTCTGATCATAATTTCTTGCCATCCGACCAGATGACCGCACACACACTGCACGAATAGACTGTACAGCCTCTAAGGGGGAACAAAGTGAAGTAGAGCAGGTATATTCGAAATTAGAGTAAGGAGTTAGATTTTGATGTTGTGGTGTAAGAGGGCGGTTGAGCTTATTCATGGCCCCTCCGGAATAATGCTCGTACCCTTCCCCAATTATCCTGAGTGCTCCCCCCTCCGTCGAGGAAATGGACTCCTCTCATGGGTCGACCTATGCTCTATATCTGCACTAAAAATTAAACGTCACTGCTCTTAATAGATTGTGCAATATATTCTCAGGTCTGCCATGATATTTTGCATTATAAAGTAAAATGTCTCTTGTTTCTTTGAAATACGTCCTTTTTGTAAGAGAAAAATACTGAGGTTACCTTACCACTGCAAGTTTGTATAAAACAGTATAATTGAAAAAAATATTTTTTAAGACTTTGTAAAAATTGATGGAGACCTACCGTTCATTGTGTCATGCTTTGCTTAAACTTTTATGTGATGGTGCTGTTGGTATTCCTCGGATTGAACAATTTCCTGAATGCTTCTTATATGCTTATCCCCAAAAAGGTCTGTGTGTATGTTTGTGTGTGTGTGTGTGTGTGTGTTTTGTGGGAAATCCAGCGCTAAAACAAAAAGTCCTATGAAACTAAAATTTAATATTTAAGACAAATATATGCCCGAGATTTAAGCAACTTTTTCATCGGAATCAGCTAACCAGCAGAGCCACTTTATATACCATGCATTTTGCATCTATTCACGATTTTCTCAAAAACGGCTATAGGAATTTTGATTGAGCTCGCTATATCGATGTGAAATTAGACGGGCTTTAATATAATGTAGGTTTCATTCTGATTGAAATAGTCTGACAGGGCTTAAATGCCGAAATTTTGATATTTCTACTTCTAAACTGCCTTCAATTTTCTAGATTTTATGAAATTGGCCATATCATCTGATTAGCATTGCAAAGAAAAACAGGTTAATATATAAGTTGAACGAATTCGATATCTAACTAAAAGAGAAAACTGCAAAAACATTTTTTTTTTAACTTAATAACAGTAATATAAATGTATAATATACCATTAGAATGCTTAAGATTTTAGAAAAAATATTACCTTATACATACTATTTTAAAAGTTAACGGGGAGTGATGGAAAGCAGATAAAACAAACTGATTGCCGTAGATAATAATATAATATATTATTTAATAGAACACATGTTTCAATTAAAATTTAATACAAATGATTCTTTAACAATTTATTTCGTTTCTAAATTTGTTTAGAAATTCTTAATTTGATACGACTAACAGAGGTAAGTGAATGTCGTGTGTTGCGTGCACCAGATTTTTTATGTATTGCCGCTTTTTTTTGACACGCTCTGGTATAGAAAAAAAATGGTGGATGCTACTTTATCACAAATACAATGGGGAATATTTTTTTATATAACATATTAGCTAGGACCTACCACTAAGAAGGTATATTGGTTTGAATAGTTAAAGTTACCAATATACCAATGTCTAAATGTACATATATGATTAAAAAAGTAGTTTATTTCTTTAATTTCTATACGGTAGGGCGGGGCTAGTTGAGATATTTTTCATTTGAACGGATATAGCTCCTCAACGATAAGTCTCAATGAGCTTTTGAGCGGCTTGATGGATTCGTAATATATCCCTTAACAAAAGCGTCCGTAGACTTTTTTTTGTAAGTTGTCGAATTTAAGAGCTACAGCATTTTAAATCCAGCAAGTTTGCTCAATGTACCTCATAGGTGAGGTAAGTTGTTCAAGGATATGGGGGGAGTTGAGCACTAAGAACATCTTACCAAAAAATGGGTTTAATTTCGTCGAGAAAAAAATTAAAATATTTGTTTAACAATCAGCTCTTTATTTATCTTATTTTAGTGACAGAACGCCAAATTGTAAAGTAATTTTCTTTGAATAATTAACCAAAGCTAGAATCAATAAAACATTAACGTATCTTAAGATTAGCTTCAACATTAGATTCAGTCTTGCTATTAAAGTTAGACTTAAATGTTTATATTATTACTCATATAGCTTCATGTCTTTAAAAAAAAATTAATTAGATCTTTGAACCTTAATGATCATTGTCACTGTTGCAATTGACTAAAATGAAAGTAACTTTATGTAGTTTTAGTGATAAAATAAGATAACTTGAAGTAATTTTCTTTGGATAATTAACTGAAAATATAATATAGCAACTATAGCTCAACTAACCCCAATCATAATTTTGAATAAAAGCAGAGTTATAAAAAAATCATAAGAATTATACCCAACAACTCCAAACATCAAAAGTACTATAATGCTCTGAAATATTAACACTTACCTGATTAAAACAGATAAAAATTGACTAATACAGACGGAAACTTGTGATGAACGACGTTTTTACTTTTTAGTAAACAAATAAACAAAACACACTTCACTCGCCAATCCAGCCGCCACTAGCGATCGCGTGCTGATTATCCCTGACTCTTTCTTTCCGCCATAAGATGACTATGCGTACGGGGAATAGTTTGCGAGACATTTCAACTGCCCAACTTGCCCCTATGCTCAACTAGCCCAGCTCTAGCCTACATATATGATTAAAAAAACAAAAAAAAAACAGTAGATTATTTCTTTAATTTTTATACATCATCCTAAAAATTAAGTCACTGCTTTTAGTATATTGCAATGCCTGCCATGGTATTTTGCCGTTAAATGTTCCTTGTTTCTTTGAAATAAGGCCTTTTTATACAGAAAAATATCGTGGATCCGAAACGCAACACATTTGTATTAATCAGTATAACTGAAACAAAAATGTTTGAAGATTGGATTGAAAATAAAGGCTGAGGATTTCGTCGCTATCACCGGCGGTATCTGGTCTATTTTTTTAGTAACTCCGGGTCCATAATTGCCCCCTTTTTAAATAATACTAGTAATACCTGGCGACTTTTTTTTTTTACTATATCTGGGTTCTCTGTTCTCGTGCTCAATTTTCAATAGAAGAGATCGCCACATCGAACGCCTAACACGGATAAAGCTGCCATATTAAGTATTTTTTTAGTGTCCAAAACTGTATTTAATATTATTTTCACTTTATAAGAAGGTAATAATGATTAATGAAGAAGAGATTACTTAAAAACTTGTAATAGACCAGAAAATACTGTACACATCCACAGAAGAGTCTAGGAAAACTAACAAAAAAAAAAAAAAAAACTTATGCTAATGTCTATAAAGTTGTTTTACTTTATTAATCATATCCTACCTGGACCTACGGACTTGAACTGTGGGGGACAGCCAAATTTTCTGACATCAAACGCACTCAAAGTGCGTCCTCCGTACAATAGTTAATGCTCCTTATTATGTATCCAACCATTCCTTACAACGCGAACTAAATATTCCATTTATTTTATATATTATACCATCGAAATTCTCTAAATTCCGTCAGAACTTTATCCATCACCCTAATCCGCTAGCACAATCCTTATCCAGCTCCACACATTCTTACCATCCTCCTAGAAGATTGAAACGGCAGTGGCCTCGAGACCTCTTGTAACATGTATGTTGGAGTTCTGGCATTGGCTAGATTCTCCACTCTCGTGCTGTATGCTTAAGAATCGAATAAAGGTATGAGTGACTTTTGTATATATGTTTATTGATTTTGTTCTGTACATATGTATATTGTATAGTTAAATTAAAATGTTAAGAATATTCATGTAGGAAAGAATTGGTATGCTGTGTTATAGCAACCTAATTAAGTTGGACAGCATCATTTTGTTTGTTTATTTATGAATAAAGTGTATCTCTCTAATATAAATTTATTGTTTTGTATATATCGTGTGAATGTTCTCCTATATCACTATTAAAAATGTCCCAAATTGGACTGATTGTAATTCTTTACTCGATAAAGAATTGTTCCAAAAAAAAAAAAAAAAAAAAAAAAATTTCACTAAGAAGATAATTGGGCGTCGTTTGTAACGTATTCCGCATTTTTCAATAAAAAAAAGATAAAGATAATTTTTATTTTATTTTATTTGGTTAAAAGTTTTGATTATGTAATTTAGATTATGTTATGCTATTCTTGTAAAATAGTGATGGGAACATGCTAATCTCGGACAGATGTCCTAACGGTTAATATTCCAGTTCGCTATGGCGAAACCTCAACAATCCCGACAACAATCTCCTCGAAGCGAAAAATAAGGATCGATATTATGTCGCGACAACAAGCTATTAAATATTTAAATCCGACGACAGGGATGTCAAATATTCCGCACCGCCCTCCGAAGCGTAGAAGGAGTTTGTTATTAGTTTTTTTTCCCCCGTTCGCGGCCTCTAATCTTGAGAGAGTTGCTGGAAAAAAGAACAACTAGAGGTAGAAGAATACTTTTTTCCCTTCTCGTTTCCTTTGACCAGAGGAGACGGCCTGTCACACCTTACAGGTGTCAAACATATTTTTTCCTCTCGCCTTGTTTAATGTTTTCGCCGTTTGATTTTAAGTGATTTCTCTAGATCTATACTTAAACATTGTTTTTTCTTGATATAACTCGCCCTGCTAAATATGGAGTTAAAGCACCATTAATTTTTTTGCTCATATTTTCAGTTTATGTACACCATTCTTTATAGTTAGTTCATGATGGATAACTAAAATAGAAGAGAGAAAAACAATATTTCTTATGCTATTTTTGTGTTTTCCTATATTTCCAATAACCCGAGGTTTCGAAGCCGATACCACCAAATTCTGTCTACACAGACTCGTCCAATGTTCACCGTTTAAGCCCAAGCATTCGAGATCAGGCTTAACGCAATCCTCCCATCGACGCTTCGGCATAACTTTCGGAAGCCTACTAGTCGGATTAGCGATACCAACTTTCTCGGAATCCGCTCCTCATCGAGCCCAACAACTTTACTCGCCCATTTGAGTCTTCATAGGATACAAATTTCGCGATTCCGCGTTGTGTAACCTTCTAAACTCCCCAGTGGCCTCATCTCTCTTCGGACCTAATATTTTACGCATTACCTTATTTTCGAAAACCTTAAGCCGATGTGTTCATCCTTCAAAGTAAGCGGCCACGTTTTACATCCGTAAAGAACCGTCAGAAGAATAATAGTTTTACATCAATATCACCAACATCGCCACCGTTTCTGCTACTAATCATATATTTCGTCTTATCAGTAATTAATTCGAGTCCTATTTCTTTACTGGTTTTTATTAGATTTCCTAATTTTTTCAATTGCTTATATGTTGTTATCAATAAATTAAATATATAAAAAAATATAATCAATTTGTAACATAATATACCATTAAAAAGCTAAAGATTTTACAAAACTTATAATCACCAAATTGTAATAATAAACGGAGAGTAATAAAAAGCATTTTACTTTCACTTACCTTTATATTTCATCTTCAACTGTGTTTGAAAATTCATAAATTTGTTTTAACAACGGATGTATGTGAAAGTCGTGGGTTGTGCGACTGATTTTTTCTTGATATAACTCGCCCTGTGTGATAGCAACATAAATATAGAGTTTAAAAGCTTTCTTTAGTTTATTTACTATTTTTTATTGCTTGTTTCTAAGTTATAGCATGGATTTTTTTAGTTCCACTAGCCTATTATATTATATATATATATATATATATAGATATATATATATATATATATAATATATATATATGATCATATACTAAGGATATTTCAGATTAGAGTTTCACCAAAAATAACGTTTCAGCTCTTCTGGCTCCAAATGACCTCAGAGCAAAAAGTCTTTGTGTGTACTTGGTCAGTCTACCTAAAGTACATGATTGTTATAACATTGGCATTTCATATTTTAGAAGGGTGTATGTCTCAGATGTTTAATCACCTTTTTTAATAAAATCGGCCAATCAGAAGAGCCACTTCATACTATGCGATTTGCACCTTTATACGATTTTCTCATAAACGGCTCCAACAGATATGATTAAACTCGTCATATCGATGTAAAATTCAAAAGACTTAAGTATTATGTAAGTTTCATTCGGATTGAAATATTCTGACAGAGCTTAAATGTCAATATTTTAAATTTTCTTTTTCTAAAGTATATTTTATTTTGTAGATTCAGAAAAATCATCATCAATAACCTGTTTTCAATATAAATTATTTTCCCCAAGCATAAATATTTCGAATATATATAAAATTTGAAATTGAAGATTAAACCCATCAAATCACCTCACCCTTCATCATAAACCATTGACATCCTGAAGTACAGTATTCCTTACTGATTATGCGCTTGTCCCGTTGAACAGATTTGCTACCTAGGACTTCAACTTGACAAACGTCTTTTCAAAAGTCCCTCAAAAACATCTTGTGTGGTGTGTGGGTAACTCCCGGCGAAAACGTAAAGTCCTATGAAACTGAAATTTCATATTTAAATGTCCGAGATGTTACAAAATCTTGTTCATCAAAATCAGCTGACCGGTAAGATCTACTTTATACCATGCATTTAGCACCTTTTTACGATTTTCTCAAAAACGGCTCTAACGATCTTCATCATGCTCCCTATATCGATGTAAAATTTAGTTGGCTTTGATATTATGTAGGTTTCATTCTGGTTGAAATAGTACGACAGGCTTAAATGCTGATATTTTAAATTTTCTTCCACTGAATTCCCTCTAATTCTATATATTCTATAAAATTGACTATATTATCTTGTTAGCATCGATACTAAATATGCAAGTTGGGCGAATTTAATAAACAACCAAAGGAGAAAACTAAAAAAAATATTTTTTAAATGCATTTTTTTTGTTTTTGAACATAAGAACAGTAATATAGATGTATAATATACCGTTGGAAAGCTAAAAGATATTAGAAATAAATATTATCTTGTACACAAGCTTGTAAAAGTTAATAAAATGATGAAAAGATTTTATTTATTTTTTATTTATATATTTATTATTAGATAATAATATAATAGTTTTATTTAAATGAAACACATGTTTCTATAGAAATTCCATTTAAAAATTCTGTAATGGTTTCAATAATTTTTATCTTTAAACTGTATTTGAAAATTCTTTAATCGATTTAGCAACAGTGGTAAGTGAAAGTCCTGTGTTGCCCGAACCAGGTTTATTTATTTATTTTTTTTAATATTGATAAAACCTAATTGTAACAATAAAGTTTTTTTTTAAATAATTTTATTTCAAGATGGAAGGTAAGTGAAAGCGGTGTGTTCAAGGCACCGTTTTTTTTTTAAATAAATTAATTATCATTATTCCTTTATAATAAGCTTTATTGGCATTATTTTTTTACCAACATACTGTATAATTAATTTTCAAGACAGCATTTTTTTTTTTATCCTCCAGAGATATATTCGATGCTTATAGATACGTCAATGAACAGGTTATATATATATATACATTCTGGACAGTAAATTATTCAATAGAATTAAAATTTATGCTGATCTTAACAATGGAATAGTTTGTAAAATAAACATGGGGCTAGACAGAGCAATATATTAATTCGGACGACTGGGGACATGAGGACAATTATGCTGAGGTCAAGCTGTGAAGGGAGCGTTCATGAATGACATTAGCAACTCCCAGAAGTGAGGGGGCAGAATTGAAGGGGGGGCGCCACCCCCAATTTGCAAGTTACCTCCGACCACTCTCTGACTCTCTCTATTAGTACAAATAATCTATTCAATGCAAGGCCTACGGGATTTCAATGCTCACGTTTATGCCATTACTGATTATGCAACCGTTATTAATTGTATTGTAATTAATGAGAGTGCAATAGCCATGTTTTGAATGAAAATTGGAGCAAAATTATGAGTGTGCGGCAATCAGTTTGATTGCGTGCCAAAAGCTTTATACATTCAGAATAATATCAAAAAACATAACCGAGGATGTACGTATATAAAGGAACACATACAAAGAAACAAAATGTTCACAATCAAAATACTTTTCCTGGCTATTGGGTTTTAAAATAAGTTAGTTCTTAGATTTTAATATAAAATTCAGACTATGGTAAATATTTTCAATTTATTGCATACGACCATCTCACGCCAACAGTCAACGAACAGATTAGGATACTCTAAAAACATACTTGACGACGAAAACAATTATACAAACCACGACCAACATGACCCGCAACACTCGGAGAAGGCTGAAAAGAAGTTGAATGAGTGACCTTCTGACATCCTCTCTTCATCATGACAATCACGCCATAATATTGTTATGGTTTGTTATTGTTATGACAGTTAGACCACGCCCAGAGGGGTCAGGATTTGGCTAGAGACCTCTGTACCTGGACGGTCCTCGAAGTACCTAGAACGGCCCATCCGCCTCCCTGCCTATCTCCCTTTTTCTAGACTCTTCTGTAGTGGTGTACATACTGGCCCACTACGCCTGAGAGGGACAGTCTTGATCTAGCTCAAGTGGATGTATCAGTGAACTAGTCGTGACAGTGTAGTAAAGGTGTGTGTGTCAGTCTTGTGATAACCGGTCGGTGGGAAATTAGAAGACTGTAGGTTATATATAATTTAGAGTCATGAGTTTTAGAATTATTCTAATACATCGTAAAAGTTCATGTAAGTAGTTTAGCTGTTAGGAATGTCTGATTTTATTTGAAAACACTTTAGTAGTTAAATAGGCCTAGGTTAAGTCTTAAGGTAATTATTGTTGTTAATTTAGTTAATTTAGTAATTCAATTATTATTGTAAGTATAGTAGTTACTAATTCCTTTGTATTTGTACATTTTTTATTTAATAAATATTTGTAATTTGTAAATTGAAGTAATTCATTTCTCACAACCCGTAGCCCGTAACAATATCAAAGCCTTGTCCCACATTAACTAATGAAGGTTAAATTTAATTTTAAACTAATTGGACGAATTGAGTTAAAAACATTCGACCTGTCTTAGATTACTAGTCTTATAAGGCAGAGACCTTTCTGCGGGACGTCATAATCGTTTGGTATCAGCAGATTCTAAAACGTATATTTTCGTTTAAACGTTATAGAATAATAATAAAATAATAAAATTTGAAATTTATTTAAATTATAGGTAAGTGAGAATAAAATATTAAATATAAAGTAAATATTAATATCCTTAATGGTTTGGAACAAGGTCAAAGAAAAAAATAAATTTTCATAAGGAAAAAGTTGAGTCCAGTGGATATCAACATAGCTTTTTTTATTTATGAATTGTTCCAGTATATATAAAATCATGTCTGTCATATTATTCAAAAAGCGTTTGGCTCTTAACTAATGATAACATGCAATATTGAAAATATATAACAAATCTCTGAGGACTCTAGTGAACAATTAGTTCACTAATGAGGTTCGTCAAAGAATGTAATTTGCTTGCGAAACTATAGGAAAAAAAATTGGAATAAATTCATAAATTCCATACGTGTCAAAAAATAAATAAAAAAAAAGGAAGGAAAAAAATTATTCAGTGCTAGTAACCAAGAGGTTGAGCACCTATTCCAATATAATAATATAACAAATCTCTCCCTTAAAGGGTGAATATGAATATCAGGATTTTCGATTTATTACTTTCACTTACTATATATAGTAAGGGAATGTATTGTGATCGTGAAAATTTTCGAATTTAAGTTTTCAACGGAAATAGACATTTTAAAGTCCCCTGAGTCCAAATAACCAAGTCCCGCAAAAAGGTGTGTGTTTGTTTCCGTGTGTGGTTACTCCCAAGTGGAAACGGTAAGTCCTGTAAAACAGAAATTTCATATTTGAGACAAATATACGCCCAAGACGTTACAAATCCTTTTTCATCAAAATGAGCTTACCAGAAGAGCTACTTTATACTACGCATTTTGCACCTTTTTTCGATTTTCCCGAAAACGGTTCCGACGATGTTGATTAAACTCGCTTTTTTAATAGGCTTAAACATCATGTAGGTTTCATTCTGATTAAAATGGTCTGACAGGGCTTAAATGCCGGTATTTTAAATTTTCTTCCCCCAAAGTTTCTTTAATTTTGCTGATTCTATAAAAATAACTACATTTTCTTTTTGAATTTGATAAACAACTAAAGGAGAAAACTGAAAAAAAAAATGTATTTTTAATGCATTTTTTTGTTTTTGAACATAAGAACAATAATATAGACGTATAATATACCGTTGGAAAGAGAAACATTGTAGAAAAAATATTATCTTATACACAAGCTTGTTTTTTATTGTATTCGTTAGCCATAAATAAATGTTGATAATGCTAATTCACAAATAGGTGCTAGAATGGAAAAGCGAAATTCCACATTTATTTTGTTTTAATATATTCTGTACGAGCTTTAAAGCTATAAAAAAAAATTATATATAATATATATATATTATATATATATATATATATATATATATATATATATATATATATATATATATATATATATATGCTTTCTTGAGTTTATGCATGGACATGGCTCAATAATGTCCTGATGATGGCTCACAAGCTTGAGCCGAGACATTGGCAAAATTAAAAATTTTCAAAAAATGACTGATTCCTGATTAATCCACCTATAATATTATTCAAACCATTTATTTATTTATAGCAAGGGAATGTAATAAAAACTAACAGCGTTGGTGGCGATTTCTCAAAGATCCTTTTAAGAAAAATTTGGTTAAACCAATAAATCAAAAAGTTATTACTCCGGTAATAAATGTTTGGAGATTCAAGTAAAATACCACCGATGTTAGAATATAAATAAATAATAATAATAAAGCTTTGATTAGTTAAGCAAAACCTAAATATATGACACTACAGTTGACAATCATCAGCAATCGTTTGTTTCTCCTACCTGGCATTTTATTTATGAATATTGAATTAGTGAAAAAAAAATTTTTATTATAATTTAAATTAAAATACGAAATTTTGAAGATTTATATCCTGGTGACCCTGATCAAGAACGATGTCAAAACTAAAATGTATTAGGATTATTATAAACTATAAGTACTCACACAATGCGATATACGCATTCGATCAAATTACCTGGAAAAATAATAAACATGCATTAAATTATGATTCAACAATATTAACAAGGATTTAAATTTATTTATTAATAACTTAATTATAAAATAGTGGTACCATAGTGTTACATACAGTAACACATTTTCATGGATTACGTGTTTTTGGTTTTTCTTAAGTTCAATCAGATGGAATGAGTGACTATTAGTGCACAAGTGTGTTAGAAGATGACCTGTAAAAATATTCCAAATTATTAAAATGGTTTATTTTTTTTAAATAGCTAATATTTCAATATATTAGAATTTAGTTTATATATCTGTCAGGCAATTAATAGTATATATAAAGACAAATTAATTGATAGAAAACTGCAACCAACATTGTAATTTCAAACGCTACTTCATTGCTATTTTTTGACTAATTTTATGATTTTTTTTCATAAATTACAACAATATTTTTTTCGACACGCTTGACTTTGCTTCAGTCCAAAGATCGACTATTTAATTAATACGACAAAATTAAATACCATTAATGAAGTTTCCCTCGAAGGAAACGTAATGTATTCTATATATTTTATATATAGCTCATTAGTAATGTCGTACTTTCGAAGGAACAGTAATATGGACGAAGCTTCAATAGCAATGGTTATCATTTAAAAGCACACCACACCTATTCACAATAAATTTACGTGTGATTTTATTCCTTATTTCCTTTGTCAAATTAAATTTTATCTTAAACATTATCATTTCATTCATATAGTCAATATTATTGTACTTTCATCTTAATTATTTAATTAAAGTAGAATCCTCTTTCCTTTAGTGAATTTCAGCTTGATGACTTCGAAGTTACGCTTAAGCAAAAAAAAAACCGTAATATTGTATATAATATTGTAACCAATATTTATATGTTGCAGTTTTTTATAAGGATCCTAGTTTTAACGAGATTGAAACGTCAATTAGCAAATTAAGAAGAAGAATTAATTGTTAAAAACCTAACACCCATCAATTTTCAAAATATATATAAAAAGTCGATGATTTAGATTTTTGTATAAGTAAAAATTAACATTACGAATACTCGATATTTTCAACATCTGCCTGAAAACAGGCAAAAAAATACAGAGACATTGTTTAAAGGCCTTCCAACAGAGCATTCCCTCTCCCGCCTAACAGATTAGAAAGCCACTTCGGACACACCCCTACCGAATGCAATATTCATTCTTCATGTGTTCCTTGTTTACTTCACATCGATTGAACGGCTTTTAGCTTTAAAGGAGTGATTTTGTCTCCTCTTCACAAAGACAATAGGTTTTTTGTATAAGGGTTGTTGTCATTGATTAGAGTGGTTTTCATTACATTAATCACAGAACACAAACTGAACATGACGTTACGATAAATAATTCTTCTCTTAAAATATCCCTCCAAATAAAAAAATGTTAAGTCTGCAGATTTTAATTTGCTATAGTCAACCCTATTAATCCCTTCCGAAATAATTTTGTTAACTTTGTAGTATGTATTATCGTTGTCAGAAATAATTCTTTCGTTACTAATACATCAAACGTGATTACTATATTCGTTTATATATTTAACCCAGGAATCGGGCTCAGAAGGTTAGAAACATCTTGAGTCTTGGGCCAGGTCGTTATTAAATTGTGAACTTTCAACGAGAAAAAATTCAATAGGAAAACTTATAACGATTCTGTCTGAAGATAAGAGGTCTGGAGCATTTCCATCTAATGGATTTTCTAGGATCATGTATAAAAAACCCCAAGAACAACTGTTCAAGGACTTGAAGGGAAACTTAACCCTAATCATTTTAGGTGACTTAAAATGGCTGCTGCATTTAAAATATAAGCCGAAAAATATTTTTCTAGTTTCTTATTTATAGAAAAATACAGAAAAACTATACAAGAATATGATCATCTCACAAATGTTCAGCGTCATGTTCTGAAAATTATGTGATCGACAGAAAGATTAAAAATTACATCCGCTAAATTAAAACATTAAATCAAGCTGGATTTGAAAAAAAAAAAAAAAAAGTATTATATTGAGTCCGATGGAACATGTTTACAGATTAAGTAATCTACAATTGAATATCATTTATCTACAAAAAATGAAAATATTGGCGTTTATCAGTCCAGACTAGTAGAAACCGATGTTGCCAGAGATATAACTCTCAAATCAAGCGAGAACCTCCCAAATAAATGTAAACATTCTGATAAAATTTACTTTTTTTAAATCATAACCAAGTTTGTTTGATCGGAGTTTTGAGCTTGAGAGTGTAGCTAGTGTGAAATGTTCAAACAAAGTGAGTTATGACTTAGTAAATATAGATTAATGAAGAACAGTGATGTGTTTTAATATTAAATCTTAAAAAAAAAAAAAAAAAAAAAAAAAAACTTATAGGGGTCCACCAACAGCAAATAAAAAAATAAATTATGTTAAAATCAGGTCACGTAATTTTTTTAGATTATTTCTGAACATTAAATGCCTTTATCGTCCAGTTCGGTACAAAGTAAGGATTTGTTCTGTTACTTGACAACGCTAGTAAATTGATGATTATATGTTCCAGAGCATTAGGTTCCTCCAGCCGGAATTTTCGGGTACTTCCTTTTAAAGCCTGGATGAGCCCTTGAAGAGTCTAACAGCCCTAGTACCAGCAAAATAAATATTTCCTGCCTCTGGTTTGAACACCTACTCCTAATTTTTCAACACGTTCAATGTGGTACGTGGTCAATTGACCCCGTATCTAACTTTCCATTAGTGCTGAGCGTGTAAGAGGTAATCTTTCAAAAATGCTTGAACCGTTTTTCAGCTTTGGACCTTTCCAAGAGTTGAAACCAATAATGTTTATATGTTTCAAACTTCAATAATCTCGCATATTCCCATGAAAAATAGAACGTGGTCCAATGACCCCCTGCCCTACTGAGGTTTAAATTTCGACCTCTAGTGCGAGACGGGTACAAAAGATTCTGGAAAAATAATGAAAAAAAAGTCACTCGATGATGAGGAGAGGGGAGCCTATTGTTAAATTTATTTTCCTAAATTATGAAAAAGGTTATGCTTAGGGGTGGAAGGGAGATCGAACCTCAAAAAAAAAGCTAAGTCATTTCCTGTTTCTAAAATACCATAAAATTAAATTTTATGAGGTGGAAAGTTGTTTTGATTAAAAAAGAAAAAAATATTAATGAGTACAACTTCCATGAGGTTAATAATATTTTTAATGAATCAATTAACGTCTTGCTGCAGTGGTATACTTAACTAAACCTATGGTGTGGAAATCAAATGATTTTGCCCAAATTAATCTATTTTCAGGAGGCTGAATACATTTAAACTAAGAAATGAGTACGTCGCAGATGTGGACAATAACTGATTGCTCCTTCCCCACTGGATGTGTTAATACAACGTGAGAAATTCGACTGATTTTATAAGTACATAATCCATAGTAAGACATGTTAGTTTAATTTATTCAAAGACTTATCTCATTCCCAGCAATTATTCCGATAATCGAAGATATTTAATATTCTGATCGAGACCTAGTCTTATCCAATTCCCATTATTGATACTCTGTATTGATTGACTTGCATACATTGATATTGCTGGATTAAATTTTGAAAATTCAATTATAAAAAAAAAATTGCATTCCTTAAAAGTTAAGTAGACCCAGATGGACGATATCCGTGATATGAGGTTCCGACGAAGCGGAAGAGCAGGGCGTGAGGCAAGGGCACGTGGCCGAAGATATGTATTGAATTACTCGGCGAGGATTGAACCTCCACCCTACTTCACCCCTCCGCTGGGCAGGGTTTCCTCTTGGACGCACTGATCGGTCACTCCGTTTCATATCTTCCCCATTTTATTTAAATTATATCCGTGTACCGGGGGTTCTGTTCCCTCCAGCGAAATGTGGGGGTGTTCTTCCCAAGCCCCATATTACAAAAAAAATCTTGAGCAATGAGTCAACAATTTTTTATTTACCTCTCTACATAATATAAATTAATAATAATAATAATAATAGGCTTAGCGAACCCGAAGGTTCGATGCCGATACCACCAAACTCCGCCTACACAGACTCGTCCAATGTTCACCATTCAAGCCCAAGCTCCCGAGATCAGCATTAACGCAATCCTCCCATCTACACTTCGGCCTACCTTTCGGACGCCTACCAGTCGGATTAGCAAATACCAACTTTCTCGGAATCCGCTCGTCTTCGAGCCCTACAACTTTACTCGCACATTTGAGTGCATAATATAAATTGGTAAAATTAAGTATTCTGTTATATTAAAATATATTTTTGCATTCGAGTTTTCACCAGATATACACGTATGAACCTAAATGACCAAGTCACGGAAAAAGGTCTATGTGTGCGTGATTGTACGCGTTGGACTAGCAAAGTCTAGCATGAATACGAAAATTCGTATAAAACTGAAATTTTATAACTTAGAAGATATAGCTTAATATAGCTTAGATAGTAAGGGAAATATTTAATAAAAACCGGTGAAAGAGCAACTCACCCTCTCTCCCATGCATTTTGCACCTTTTCACGATTTTCTCGAAAACGGCTAATACTATTTAGATTAAACTCGTTATATTCATGTAAAAATGTAAATATCATGTAGGTATCATTCTGATTCAAATATTCTGACAGGCCTCGAATGCTGACGTTTTAATTGTTTTTTCTACAAAGTATTTTTAATTCTGTAAATTTGAAAAAAAAAAACAAACATGTCATCTAATTTTTATTTATTTTTTTCACTGGCGCGACAGGCTGTACACTTGGACGCGTGGTATAGACTCCTGAGAGAATACAATCACGTTTCTCGATGAAATATTTAGGGTAGGGTCATAACTCTACGCATATTTTTTGCGAGTTGCCACCAGTAGGCTGACGAGTCTCACTATCCGGGGTAGTGAGTCCCCATTTAATTATATTCTTATAAAAGTCCCGCTGGGACTGGAACTCGAACTAATAGCGCGCTAGCCACTCTGCCCCCGGCTCCCCATCTTATTAGCATTGATAAATACAAATGTTGAACGAATCAAATAACTAATTAAAGGAGAAAAGAGCTAAGGTTTTTTTTTTTTTTTTTTATACCGTTAGGCATCTGAAGATTATTTTTTTTAAATTTATTCATATGTATTACAGTTTGTCACACTGGACAATAATAATATTGCTAAAGGATCCCATTCATACAATATTTACAATATAAGCAAAAGAAATGTTAAATTACATAAAATGAAACTAAAATAAATAAACGTTGAAGATTTTAGAAAAAAAGTAAGTATTATAATTAACAGTTTCTATTGTGGGATTATCCAATCGCAAACAAATGTCTTTTCGAAACTTGCTGTAATTCACTTAATTTTCTTCTACTCTAAGTTTTTTCAAAAGTTCTTATATTTGTTTTAGCAACGGAGATCAGTGAATATCAGGTATTTCGCTCACAAGATTTTTTTTTATTTAAATCGTGAATCGCCAATCATATACAATTATTTCTTTACATATTTCATATAAACTTTTTTGACAATACATTTATCGCTGGATTTAGAGAAATAGAATATATTTAATATATTTTTTAATTTTTTTACTTGGTATTATGATTAAAAAATATACCAATAATTGGAATCAAAATATTTAGGAAGGAGTGTCAAATCGACTAATACTTTCAACGCTATCTTGCCTTAATCAAGAATTTATGGTTCACTTTTCTCATACATCTAGAAGATACTTTGATCCTGAGTACTAAGGACTAAGTATTCGAGTAACCTAGACGATTACTATTCCTGACAGATCCTCCCCTTTATCTTGGCTGAGGGTAAACAATTACCCGAGGGTGGGGCAGCAACTCTCTTCTAACGAGGGTGTAGGGTTACTGTCTTATCTTCTCCCCTATGTCAACATCACAGTAAATAAACGTATTAGATGAAAAAAATATATATTTATATGTAAACGTTTTAAATATAAATATATTAAATCCATTTTAACAACGGAGGAAAGTGAATGTCCCACAGTAGGGAAAAAATCACGATTAAGTGGCCAAAATTCTATGACGCTTGATCTAATTAATATAAACTAAAAATTATTTTTACATTTATGAGTATGGGATTATTAGCGAGCGAATTTTCTCTTGTTACATTTTCTAATATTTTTAATTATTTTTCAAAGTTACTGAAAAATAAAGTTTAATATTTGTTTCTGTATTATATCAATTTATTCTATATAGGACCTATTATTTGACATTCGAATCGAAACGAATGACCTATTATCCGCTTTAATAGAGGTTTTAGCGTTAAAAATGGCCTTACTCAGGAATTCGGGATGAATACAGAATTTATAAGGAATTATTGATTAAAGGCCAAAAATCAAAAAATTGAACTTAACAAAATTGTTTATTTTCGATAATTATTCTGTGAATAATTTTATTTATTTTAATGAACTAGAAAAAAGAAAAGTCAAATTATAAAATATCAGGTATATTTTAGGATTTTTCTTAAATTAATATTAAAAAATATGGTGTCAAATCTTTAAATAGATATAACCAAGATCATCGCATTTAGCCGGTATCATTAATTAGATAATTGTATTATAATATCATTAAACCTCTACAAAAATTAAAACCAAATGGTTAAAATAATAATTTTTATGAGTTGATAAATAATAAATTGATCAAATACAGGAAAATGTATTAAATCAGTAGCTTTGAAAGATAATTAAAACCATTAGAAAATGAAACAAGGGATTTTTTTTTTACACTCACTAATAAAGGACATTCCATACTAAATGAACTAATAGGTTTTAATTTATCTTAATTAGATCAAGAGGTATAGACTTTTGGTTACTAAATCGTGATTTTTCCCACTGTGTATCTTGTGTTGGGTGCACCAGATTTTTTTTTTTTTTTTTTACATTAGGGACTTATATTTAATTAACGGCCTATTCTTTTAGAGCTCGGTACACAGTTTGATGCACTAGAACTAGCTCTGACTTGATACCGACACTGCAACCGACACCAAAGTCCGAGAATGCAGATGTTCTTGAAATGCTTGGAAGCTATTCCAGGGGGAAATTTGCTGACTCGGAGAGAATTGGAACTGAGACTGATTAATACAGGGATCTGATCGATAACATTACATAGCGCATTCTGCAGTATTGATCATTTACATGCAGATTCCGAGCATTTGCTAGCTACCAATCTAGATCGAAATATGGATATATAAGCTTATTAGTATATATATCAAAAATTATTATTAGTCCCTTCAATCTATTATATCTAAACTCGAACAGAATGAGGAGTAGGTTTTATTAATAATTACATCACCAAGGTTAGTAAGGAATTCTTTTTAAATTGTATTATAAAAAAAAATTATCTTGTAAGAAATATAAAAAATTATAACAAAAATAGTACTTTATGGTATATACACAAACGAACTAAACTATAAAATACATTTGTTCTAGTTTTTAATTTTTTTTTTTTCAAATTGAGGAAGTTTATATATCTATATCCTATGTTTATGTTATTATGTCACTTAAGGGACTGGTATTCTTTGGTACAACATTGGGTCATGATGTGCGTAATATATTATATACTGTCATAAAGATAATTTTTTTTTTTTTTAATTTAAGATTAACTTATAAGCAAAATCTATTAATGGCCTATTACTATACAGCATATAATCGAGAATGGGCCAGTTCACTAAAAATCTTTTGTATATAATAAAACACCACGTTGCAGAGAATTATACCTAAAAGAATCAATTGACGGTGCCATAAAACTGTTAAAAGATGTACAGTTATACAAAAAAAATATGAAGATGTAGTATTACCAATAACTATTTCAAAATATGAATAACTTTGAAGGCAAAGATGTATACATATATTACAAAAACAAACAAAAAAAAAACGTTATTGATAATGAAGTAGTGAACTGCTAAATAAAAATTGAACAACTGCTTCAACAGGGTATGCAGGAAGTTTTCCAATGGAATCCAGACTGCTACGGTATTCAAGGGAATGAAGTAGTTGACAAGCTGGCAAAAGAAGGTGGAGCTTAAGAACAGTTGAACAATCAAATTTCCTATCGTAGAGCTAGGGACGAAGTTAAGAAGGAGAAACATGCTCTAATAATTGATTCCCTAAGACAAATTTAGGTCAACAAGCGCTGAGGCAAACTCCTTCTAGAGGAAGAAAGGATACTGGTAGATTTGAAGAGAAGAGATGCTGTAGCACGGTTAAGAATGATTACCGACCATGACTACCTCGCGAAGCACTCGCATCGGATCGGAGTGGTAGAGTCTCCTCTTTGCTGCCTTTTTCATGCGAATAGTGAAATGGATGCGGCACATCTAGATGTATGCTCCCGATTACAAAATATAAGAACTAAAAACTCCATCAAAATCTCTAGGTATTGGGCTGCCAGATCTCCAGAAGCCGAAATATGATGGCATCATTAAAAAAATATAAATAAAAAGAAGGAATTCCAATTTGGATCTGCTGCTCAACTTCGCTGAGTTGCTATCAGTACACAGCATACCGCATCAATCCCGAAGACAATCTTAAAGAAAAAAGATAGAGAGAGATTCTGCCAAATAGGAAATACATACATATTACTAATTTTGAAATCGATCATGGACATCTGAAAATCCAGACCAGCCTCAATATATATGGTGATGCAGGATTCCCAGTGAGTCCAAGATTATGGTCTAAGCCATGTTTTGCATCTCATTTTTTCCGAGTCCATAGTTCTCTAAAAATAATCCAGTGGCTACTGGGATGGTCCCTCTGCTTCCGAACCAAAGTTTTACAATAATATTTAATTTAAAACAATAATTTTAGTAAGTATTGCTTTACGAGTAATAACATTAACATAACATTAAATAAAATTCCAGGACACAAAATAGTAAAAAAATAAAATCGATAAAAGGGATTTGCATTGACTTGAAGTTTATCCTTGAATGACAGAAGACCAATGAGAGAGAGACTAAAGACGATGGGGTCTGCTGATTGGCAGAGCCGGCAGCCAATTAGAGAGGATTATGGCCTCATTAAATAGAGATATAAAGCTCAACACTTGCTAAGCTTCGGCTGCTTCGTGCTAAGTCCTTCAAACAAACTGCTTCGGCTCACTTAGTTCTGGGCTTCGTCGATATCATTCCAGTCCTTACAAACTTATAATGTCTATCGATTTCCCTGTCACGTACTTCTAAGTTTAATAATATATATATATATATATATATATATATATATATATATATATATATATATATATATATATATGTATATATATATATATATATAAATATTTGTGGACCGAAGTAAGATTAGTTCACTGTCGAATTCAGAAGGCTACACAACGCGGAATTACAGAGCTAGTACCTCTAAAGTATAAATGAAGTTATAACATTCCTGTGGATACGATTAGCTATGAGGGTAGAGAGCAGCCTCTTGGAAGGTAAATGTTATATTTTTAGCTATTGAAAAGGTTTGTAACAATTCAGATTTCTTTGTTAACGATCATGAGTTTGGCAAATAGTCATAGAACATACATACATTTAACAAACATCTCAAAATATTTTTAAAAATTTATATAATAAAAAATGTTTGTACCATCTGATTTTCTAGCCCATCGAATATACAATTAGTTTTTGTTTTAACTAATCTGTCATATCTCAAAATTGACGAAAGTACATTTCTTGCTGAATGGAAACCCTTACTAATGCCTGCTACAAGAGCAAACGTTGAGCAAACCGCGTGGAGGCTGGCAGACCATACGTTAAGATGGTCCTTAGTGTAACTATTTCAATGCGAATTGGCTTAAAATAATACTAGATTGAGTTATTAATAATTATATTATGCAATTTAATTGTGAGATTATACGATTTTGTAAATTTAAATCGGATTATATTTTTTTTTAAAATGTAAAATACGATGAAAACCGTATATAAGGCTAAATGAGGAATTCGAATTCTTGGAATAGAGAAAATGCCAAACTTTTAATATAGGTTTCAGTTTTACTTTTTATAATGAAGGACCTTAGATATATATCTATACGAAGAATTAATAACTCGTAAAAAAAACTCTATATAATTCGAACATTGTTAGTTAAAAATTACTGATAATAGCTTTACATCAATCCACAAATGTACCTCATTATTTTATAACATATATTAGAAATTAAAAATTCTGTTTTATTAGATTAGTTTTATAAAAACTACATGGGTACCGGTGCTTTCTTTAATATATGAATATATCTGATATTTCTAGATGTATGTTTATTAAGGTAGTAGACATTGCATCTGGCTCCTGTTCTATGTCCTCCGCCAGTTAAAAATCCTACTCGCGATTGAAACCCAGAAATTTGGCCAAAACTACAACAAACGACCAGATTGTGCCAAACCTGTTGAAGGTGCTGGGAACAGGTTAGACTCACTCTTTACTCCTCCTAAGAAATATCGCAGAGATAAATATTCCAGAAGGCATTGTGGCTTCCTCAGGATTAGATCGGAAATATTATTCAGAGAAAGGAAGCGGAATACTGAGTAGCCGGGATATTAAAGTAGCAACTGCGCACTAGATAAATTGACGATTGTGCTGCTCTCACTCTACTTATTGCATTCTCACACTATCTCTTACCCCTTCTACGCTTTTATATAGATTTCATCTTCTGTAATATCCAGGCATTACTTATAGGTCTGCGGTGTCTGGGTACAACCTTGCGCTTTTTAAAAATATTACAAAATTTCATATTTCCTTTCTTGAATTATCTCCCGGAAGCCGTAATATTCTATACGATATATAGGAAAGAGCAAGAATTCCGTATGATATTGAATAAAGGGAAAATTGTTTTATTTTCTCCCGTATTTTTCAATAAACTAGATGGAATCGGAACATAATTAACTAATGGATTTGATACATTCCTCATGCATGTTAACAATTTATATTTTTATGTGTTAGGAAAATTACAAATTGATATTGCTTTATTTTTATATAAAAGATCACAAATGTAACTAAACCAAATTTATTTTTATTTGAATGTATTGGATTTACGTATAGCATGTAATAGAGGAAACAAAAGCTTTTAGAATATTTACATATAAAAAAACAAGCCAAAAATAGAGTGGAATGTACTACTTCCGTAAAATGTCTAGACTCCTACGAATTTATATTTTTATGTGTAAGGAAAATTACAAATTGAAATTGTTTTATTTTTATATTAAAAAATAAAAAATAAATTTCACTTTTTCTATCTCAATAACTCACAAATTCTTTAACATAACTAATAGAAAGAAAACAACAAGAATTCACTTATTAAGTAATTGCTACATGTATTATTAACATAATCATAAAGGAAACATTTGAGATAAATATATATTAATACATATATATATATATATATTATAAAAGTATCATCATATAACCGACGTTTCGGGGTATTCTAACCGTTTTCAGTATAATAGTTTGTAAAATTCCTTATCACAGCTGTTTAATCACAAACTTAGTCAATTTTCATTTTAAAATAAATAAATAAAAACGTCAGCACTTTATATTTGATCTTTATCCTCAATTCAGTTGAATAAAATTTGAACAACACACCAGTTATCCATCAGAATTGTTTTTAGCGCGCTAGCCTACCACGGCAAATGTTGCGAGTTCGATTCCCAGTCCAAGAGGACTTTTTCATGCATACAACTAAATGGGGATTCACTCACATGGGGGGTATGTGGGACCCGTCAGCCAATTGATGGTTACTCACAACAAAATAGGCATAGGAAGTGATGACCCTACCCTATAAAATATCATCGAGTATCACGGCGTAGAAAGTAGAGAAACCGTGCGGTATGGCCAAGGGCCTCCAAGGCCTGTCGCGCCAACAGAACCGAACTATTTCCATTCAAAACAAAATTAATCTTAAACGTTAAGTTTAAGCGACAATCACACAACACGAAACATTATTCATTAATTTCTAACACGGGAAAGTTAGCGTTATCACTTAATGCTACTGTGGATAATTGGACGATGCTATAGTGGAAATCCTGAATTTTGCCCATCAAGGTTTAATTTGGATAGGGATCTTTAAACAGTACCTGACATCGCAAAGGCTTGAGATTCAATTTTTTGATACCTTCATGCCAATAAACATTTTTTTCCTTTAGCTATTAAATATATAGAAGAGAGAAATGTTGTAAAATAATCTAAGTTCAAAACTGCCAACTGGAGTATATTTATCATAGAATGGGAAACACCGGAAGCCCTTAAAGCATGGGAATTACTACTTCCCCATCCTGTGTTCAATACCAAGTGGAAAGGGAAAGATTTTGGTTTATCGCGTGAGGGTGTGGAAGGAGTAAATTGTGCAAGTGCGAAATGGAGGGAGGAAGCTCTTAAGAGTGAGTTAGTCTACTTTTTTTTTCTCTCACCCTTCAGCCGAATAGCTTTGAGGACACTAAAATTTCGAAACAATATTCGTAACAGTAATGCTTTTCTATCTACTATAAGACAAGAATAATCTAAATCGAACTTTCTGAGCATCCAAAGAAATGTGTTAAAATGTAAACACCCTTTATGCGAAAGAAAATAAGTTTTCAAAAAATATACGAGTACATTCATAAAACAATCAGTGGTTAACATTGATTTAAAAGTAACATAAAGTACATAATCAGTGGTTAACATTGATTTAAAAGTAACATGAAGTACATAATCAGTGGTTAACATTGATTTAAAAGTAACATGAAGTACATAATCAGTGGTTAACATTGATTTAAAAGTAACATGAAGTACATAATCAGTGGTTAACATTGATTTAAAAGTAACATAAAGTACATAATCAGTGGTTAACATTGATTTAAAAGTAACATGAAGTACATAATCAGTGGTTAACATTGATTTAAAAGTAACATGAAGTACATAATCAGTGGTTAACATTGATTTAAAAGTAACATGAAGTACATAATCAGTGGTTAACATTGATTTAAAAGTAACATGAAGTACATAATCAGTGGTTAACATTGATTTAAAAGTAACATGAAGTACATAATCAGTGGTTAACATTGATTTAAAAGTAACATGAAGTACATAATCAGTGGTTAACATTGATTTAAAAGTAACATAAAGTACATAATCAGTGGTTAACATTGATTTAAAAGTAACATGAAGTACATAATCAGTGGTTAACATTGATTTAGAAGTAACATGAAGTACATAATCAGTGGTTAACATTGATTTAAAAGTAACATGAAGTACATAATCAGTGGTTAACATTGATTTAAAAGTAACATGAAGTACATAATCAGTGGTTAACATTGATTTAAAAGTAACATGAAGTACATAATCAGTGGTTAACATTGATTTAAAAGTAACATGAAGTACATAATCAGTGGTTAACATTGATTTAAAAGTAACATGAAGTACATAATCAGTGGTTAACATTGATTTAAAAGTAACATGAAGTACATAATCAGTGGTTAACATTGATTTAAAAGTAACATGAAGTACATAATCAGTGGTTAACATTGATTTAAAAGTAACATGAAGTACATAATCAGTGGTTAACATTGATTTAAAAGTAACATGAAGTACATAATCAGTGGTTAACATTGATTTAAAAGTAACATGAAGTACAAAATTAACGAAAAATCCAGCTTCTACGTTTCCGTGACCTAGAAGAACGGGTCATCAGAACTACTATGTTTCGGTGGCATGAAGGGTAATAAAGTAATTAACTTAAAATATGACATTTATTTATAAAACTATACACATAAAAACACATTATTATTACACATAACACATAGTACAGTGAGGCATAGTTATTATCGAGAATACTGAGGTTCCGATTTACCACATAATATAACATAAAGGTACCTTTGGACATATCTGCATAATTGTTCCCTAGCTTGACCCCCCGACCTCATCCGTCCGAGGCTGGACTTCCGCTTCCCATCCTCTCCGAGCTAAGACTCCTTTGCAGGTAGAGGGCTATCCCGGCTCTATGAGTGGAGGGTTTTTTTTTTTTTTTGTTCAACCCTTCTAAGAAACGTTTTTGCTAGAAGCCCGGAAACTGTTCTATTTGAAACGATTCGAAATTATTTCTATTCCTCCCAGTATTCTCGATAAATAGCAGTACCCTCTCATACTCACACTCCCCAACTTTGACTGTGGATAGAATATGGAGGACTCCCTGGCGAAGACGAGATAAGGCTTAAAACATTAATGAACAGCTTTATAAGATTTATTTGTAGCCGTTCCAGATGATCATTAATATTCTGGTCAAGGATCTATGCCGATTTTTTTAAGAAAATATCAACGTGGAATCTACGTTTCCGTGACTCTTATCCTAGAAGTACCTTCATCTCTTAGTTTCATCTCTCATTTCACCCACTTTGACTATGGATGCCTATATAGAATTCAAAATTATTGAGTAGGTTTATAAGATTTATGCACGATCTTAATAGACAGTCATACGTCTCTCACTGGTATTGTGGTTAAAAGTGGCTCTATACCGAATCCTAGAGAAAATACTAACTTAGTATCTTCTTATTTCAATCCTTAAGATGTAGAAATCCTTCCTATATCCTTTTCCTCTTTACTCCTTACACCCTAAACACAAGAATTCAACCTACTTTTATATTTATATATCTAAATTTATCCAGACCGACTGGATCGTTTTGGAATATTTTTCATTAATCTTAGGTGACAAAATGTCAGAGAATAAAAAGTAGTTTATTTCATCCATAAGGTCCTTTATAGTTTCTTTCTAGCCTTTTAACTTGAGGAAGTTTCAATGATGTTTTGTTTGTTTTTTCAGATTGAGCACTTTTAACTTAAAATTATGTTTATTTAATTGAACAATTTCGTAAATATTAGTCAACGTCTTAGTTTTTTTTCCCCCAGTTGAAGACTTTTATTAATTTGTCACAATCAATAACATTTTTTTAGCACTATTGCTATATGTCATTACTGATAGAATTATATTATATTCAAATTAAAATAATCAGTTGAAGAAATATTAGTTTAAGTATAAACAAATATTTTCGCAGTTTATAAATATCCAGAAATGAGTTGATGGCTGGAATGTTTCATCCTCTAATTTTTGATGAAGGGGTGACGGCTTTTTTTAGTTTGATGAATGTATAACATAAGAAATATAATATAAAGTAGATGGAGAACGGAAGCAGAAATGCTTTCATGACTTTGGAGAGACATAGATAAAATTGTTAAATACTAAACAATTGAAAATAAAGAAATATACGGAGACAAAAGTAGGAGAAGCGCACAAAACAACAGGAAAAAGACGAGAGGTTACAATGAGTTTGCCACTGAAAAATAAAATAGTTTTTCTACGATAATGAAACCCAGAAAATAAAATAAGAATTAAAAATCAGCTTTCAATAAATGTAAAAAGAATAAACATCTTAATATGTTAGAAGGAGTTACAAATCCATTTCACATAACCTCTTCGCTCCCACCAGCTGTGTCTTTGTAACCTCACTTCATCGCACACATCAAGCTCGTCACCAATGTAACTAACCCAAAATTAATTTCATGCGAATGTATTAGATTTCCCTATAGCATGTAATATAGGAAACCAAAGCTTTTAGAATATTTCAAGGTAAAGAAACAACCCTAAAATATAGTACATATAATAAACAAGATGGAATGTACTACTTCCGTAAAATGTCTAGACTCGTACGAATTTATGTGAGTGGTGGTGTCGGGTAAGGCATGATAAGGAGGATGTCTTGGATAAATAAATGTTAATATGGAAGAGTTCCTGGTCCCTGAGCTATAAATAAATTTTCGTTTCATGGCTATTTAATATTAAATAAACTTATTACTAAAATAGTATATCATATTTAAAATAAGCAATCAATAACTCCTTTTTTTAAGTTATTTTTCTTCAGTTTCTATCACTTTTTTTTTTTTTTTTACTTTTCGGCGTTTTGTTTCCATTTTCAAGATTGTTATTGTCACTTAATACATTTTCCATTACACATACGTGTTTTTTCATTACATAGCTTACCAATATTTATCCTTATGATGTCTATTGGCTCACTGAGACTTTAGTGTGATGGAAAAGTGAGAATAACAGTCTTAAGAATAGGGACAAAACCCGGAAACGTTGAAAAACAAATGTGAAAGAAATCAAAGAAAAAATTGATTATAAAAAAAGGAAGTTATTGATTGTTTATGTTACATATAAAATATTTAATGAAGCTCCTTAAAAAAATATAAAAGAAAAGAAACTAAAATATTGTAATATATACAACTTTAAAAAACAACAACACACACTTGAAGGGCACGTCTTGTATGTATATGCCTTGAATCCCAGGTATCCAAAACATTTGCAAGCCAAACTTCTGTGCAGGGTGATTAGCACAAGATCATTCTCAGCCAAACATTTTTTCTTCTAATTTTTGGTTGACCATTGATTCGACCACCTCTCAGTTACCAGCCTTAGGAGATCCGATCATTGATAATAAGGTTTCATATAATAAATTATTGATATATGGATAATTGATAATTATAATTTGGGTCGTATATGCTAATAAGCATATATATCCATATTTGAATAGAGATTGGTAGTTACTCATTATTACAATCTGCATGTAAATGATTAATATTACACAATGCGCTGGGTAATGTTAACAGCATTGATACAGCTTTATTTACAGTGGAAATTATTATTAATTTTTAAAAAAATGTTTTCTTTACTTTCACTAAGCTATGTACGAAATATATTACGACGAGAAGCATTGTAATACACCAATATAACGGAAATATATGTTTTAAAGTTAGTTAAAGTTTATGTGACCTGTTAGGTGTACCTGTCTTTGTAAGTCCAGCTTAAAAACTAGAAGTGGTACGACACTAAAATTTCACATTTTAGGAGCACATATGCCTGACATGTAAGAGCGACTCTATAGAAAGCGTGCATTGTACACCTTTTTCGGATTTTTTCAAAAACGGCATTAGTATTGATTAAACTCGCAAATATGTAAACTTTGATAAGCTTTAATCTAATGCACGTATCATTCTGATTAAACATTGTCAGAGATTTTTTATATATCTATATATATAAAAATCTCGTGTCACAATGTTTGTTCGGGATAAACTCAGAAATAACTAAACCGACTTTGATCAAACTTCGTAAGTATCTGTTATTTGGTCCAACTTAAATGATAGGATAGTTTTTATTGCTATTTTAAATGGTTGAAAAATATATTTTTCTAAAACGTAAAACAAAATTGGTTTAACTGTGGCAACACTGCGAACCATGTAACCTTCCCAGATCTTCACACATGTGATTATTAATTCAAATATAAGTGTGTTTTGATAGTTTCTATGCGTTCTTATTTATAAAATATACATTCACTCCATCGTTTCCATTTATAATAAAATACATATTACTATACGTTTCCAGAAAAATTATAAGTACTTATTTGAATGTCTTGCAATGGGTTATGAGTTGCAAAGGAGTTGTGATGATATACAACGGTTATGTTTAAATGATATAACGATGTTATTGAATAATTTGGATGCGGCTACTTAATTGAGACATTGAGTAAATAAAATTGATATCTGACATGAAATAATAATCTTTTATTTATCATAAACAGAGTAGTTCATTGCTATTCACCTGTATTTCATTTATATAACCTCATTCAACATAGTCACTATCAATATATTTCGTAATTTGTAGCAATTTTAATTTTAATTATTTTATTTACCAAATTGAATTGGTCAAACCGCAAACAAGGATAATGAAGTGTAGTTTTTGTTCTATTATTTCAATATGTCTCGATATATTTATTTATATTTATAGTTGTATTAGATTATATATAGTAATAGGTTAAGTTGTTTTTAAATCACTCTCCTCATCAACTATAATTCTATCATTAGTCTAATAAGTTGCCATTTTATTCTGTTAAATATACAATAGCAATCCAGTAGAAGTAGGAATACCCAAAATTACTCAATATATTTTAGCTGTAACGTAATCGTGGGATATAGTCACTTTTGTAACATAAATGTGATTGATATACATTGATCCAACGAATGGGAATATTTCGCATAAAAATAACTTTGATAAATGTAATTGTTAAAAATATAATTTATACGTTTATACGTCTTATAATAATGGAGTAGTTGTTGAACGTTTAGACTATATATTGGAGGGCGCAGCCACCTAGAAAAAATCCACCTGTAAGAAAAAAATAAAAAAAGTTTGTTTTATTGCTAGTTTCTTTGTTACCAGATCCCCAAATAACTGCTCCATCATATGCGTTTTATAGTCATAAACGTATTTATGCAAATTTAAATAAAGACAAAATGAGATATTCGCGAGCCGCAGGTTACAGCTAGTTTTATATATATATTTTTTTTTGTCATCACAATATTGATGTTCAATATATCGTTGAAAGGCTAAAGATTTTGTAAAAAATTGCTATCTCAAATAAAAAGTTCTTATAAGGTAATATAAAGTGATTAAAAGAGGAAAACGCTAGGTGATTGTTGTAGATAAAAATATCTATTGTAAAATAATTTAATTTAAACCACATCTTTCTATTGAAACTCAGTGTAAAACTTATACCTTCTTTCACCTGTATTTTTATATACGGGTTCATAAATTAATTATAACAACAGAGTGATAGTCGTGAGTTGTTCTTTTCAGTTTTTTATTATTTTTTTTTATATAATAAATCGCGTGTTGCTACAGCTCTATACTACATATTTTGGTATTCACAAAATTCGGCGCACAGACCTGTATTTTTTAATTAATTATTCAGGTTGTACATATCTTAAAACTTGGTTGTTTTCGCTTCATACATCACAATATTTCGTTAAAGAAACAAATAAAAAAATTTAATAGTCATCTTTGTGATTTCTTATTATTTCCTTCAAATGATCTTGGAAATAATTCGAATAAAAATTCCTGATTCTGAAAAACTTCTGTTTATTTTCATCTTTAATGATAACGGAGGAATCAAGGAGCTTTTAAGTTTTGACGACCATATAAGTGCGTGTACATATATATATATATATATATATATATATATATATATATATATATATATATATATATATATATATATATATATATTAATATTTTTTTTTAATGGAAAACTTCTTTAGGCGTGTTATGCGATTTTTGGCAGAAGTAAAAGCTTTGATTTCGTAACCATGGTAACGATACCAACATGCCTACCTACCTGTACATATATACCTACCTACATGTATACCTGCCCATCATAACTTTTCATGAAAACATTTAAACATATGAAGCAAATTCATGATGATCTTAAAGTCAATATTTAAATTATAGTATAGCGAAATCGAAAAGAATATCTTGATCATATAAACAAATAAATATGACATTTGATTTTAAATTAATTTTAATAATATAAATTTCAATTAAGCACAATTTATATTTCATTACTAATTAAAATATTTGTTTTTTGTTTAGTTTGGTGAGGAACTTTCTCTTCTTTCCAACAAAATCCCAGCGCTAATCGAGAATTCAAAAAAATTTTTCACTTCTACCACAAATCCACCAAGGAGACTGAAACACCTCTGGAGCAGTGGACCTACTTCATTAGCAGATCTTCCATGCCAAGGAGTGCCTTCACTGGGAGGTTTCTTCGCTCACGAATTAAGAAGAATCCTGAAGGAGGTTTTTCGTAATGGTCATCAATGTCACAATGTATGCCTAAAGGCATTTGTACATTACTAGTTGTCAAATAAAGTAAAAAAAAAAAAAATAAAAACTTCTATCGGCAGTCCATATGACTGCCTGAGTTATAATTTTTTTTTTTTTTTTTTTTTTTCAGTTCTTGTAGATCTTATCCTCATTCTGATCTGAGTTTGAAGTGTGTAGTATCTATAGTATATAGTACCATGTATAGTAAATGTATAGTAAAAATTACGATGAGCCACATAAATCATTTTAATATATATTTTTTTATAATAATTTATCAAGGTAAATAAATAAATAAATAGTAAATAAACAAACTACCCTACCTAAGGTAAAAATGATCCTATGTATGTATCTACAAAGTTGGGCGTTCATAAACCCACAGACCCCCTCAAAACCTCAACGACCATACTTGGAAGAGGTCGGAACTACGTGCCCCAGCGACCAGCGCGATAAAGACGAAGTAGTGCGAGGGACCCTGGAGGATTACAGACCCTCACTCGGACCACCCCAGACAGACACCCAAGGATTCGGCAATGAGCCACAAGTTTGAACAACTGCTCTAATCCTGGATGGTCTTTATCTCCCGAGCATGCCTTGGCTCCCAACTCTCTCCCCCTCCACAGCCCTAAGGAAATGAGGAGGATATGGCACAACTTGATAACTCCCCGCTTTTCCCCCTTGCCTTGAGGTTCGCTCCTTAAAGTGTCCGAGGGTGAATCACTTTTACTCTTATTGTTTTAGCAATATAGTAACTTCTGTCAGAATGATGTAAAACTAAGGTTTTATATTTCTACTCAGGACAATATTTTGGTTTTAGTAACGTTAAAGAGAGTATTTATTCGTTTGTTTAATTATTTAACGTCATTTAATGCTACTGTCGCTAATCAGACGATGCTACAGTGGGAGTCCTAAATTTCGCCTATCCAGATTTTATTAGGATAGGGATCTTTAACCAGTACCTGTCATCGCACAGGCTCGAGACCAACTTTTAATGTCCCCTCCGAAGGACGCCATAACTAAGGACTTTTTACTCCCATTAAAAATCATAGGACCACCTGTGGGTTTGAACCCGTTATCTTTGGCATAGGAGGCTGTTATGCTTGCCAATCTCCTACGGGTGGTCCCAAAGAGGATTTAACTATGAATGAATGAAAAATCCGGGAAACACACGGTTTTCACTAACATTGACTGATAAAATCAATTTAAAAACTGTTAAATATACTTCAATTTGAAAAATATTTGCAGTTGATTTTAATAAAACGTGTATTAATTTTCGTTGGAAGCATATGATTTAGATTAAAAAATATAACTATATTAACTATTAAATTGCTAATTAGTAATAAGTTTCACAAACAACTTCTTACTTCAGTAAAACTCCAGTCTCTAAAAGCCCATTAATAAAAGAAATCGGTAATTACAATAAATTTTCACTAAAACGATATACCCATAAGAGAACAAAACATATATTATTAAATTAACTTACTTTCTTATGTTATAAATTTCTTAATTTTATAATATCAAATATATGTATGTATTTTCTATTAATTTCTGTATTTTCAATTATTTCATATATTTTCAATTATTCCACGTATTTTCAATTATTTTATGTATTTTCAATTATTTTAAGCATTTTCAAATTTTTTATGTATTCTCAATTATTTTATGTGTAGTTTTTATGCGTAGGTTTTTCGTATAATTTTTCCTACAATCGCAATATAACCTCAATTTTATTTCACCATATTTATGCCATTTAGGCTAAAGTACTATAATCACAAAAAAAACAAAAATATTTGCTGATTGTAAGGCTGACTCATCCAAAATCATTGTTAACATTTTTTCAATATGTAAATAAAGTTTATTTATTTTTCACTTTATATTACCTTTTACAACTTTGTTTATCAGATAATATTTTTTCAAAAATCTTTCTCTTTCCATCGGTATTTTATACGTATACATTACAGTTCTTAATATCAAAAAACCCAAAGTCACGTTAAAAAATAGTTTTTCTCTATTATCCTTTATTTGGTCATTGGATTCGTCCAACTTGTATATTTAACCTTCCTTCGTCAATGTCATTATGACGATATGGTTAATCTTTTGGAATATAGTAAATTAAAGGTAGTTTAGAGGAATAAAAATTTAAATTATCGGCATTTAAGCTCTGTCAGACTTAAATGAAACCTACTTTGATATTAAAGCCCATTAAATTTTTATGAAGATAGGGAGTTTAATCAAAATAATTAGAACCATTTTTGAGTAAATCATAATAAGGAGCAAAATGCATGGTATAAAGTGGCTCTAGAGGTCAGCCGATTTTGATGAAAAAGTTGCTGTAACATATCGGGCTTATAGTTGTCTTAAATATGAAATTTTAGTTTTGTACGATTTATCGTTTTTGCTCTAGACTTATCACACACATACAAACGGACACACAGATCCTAAACTGGATTTCGAAAATTTTCACGATCGCAATACTTTCCCTTACTATATATTCCATATAAAGGTAAGTGAAGGTAAAAAACTTTATTCTGGAACAAGGCCCTTAAGAATAGTATAAATGTATAAGAAAAATATGAATTATCTATCGGATGCTATCAGTATTATCTGTATCTCTCTATATAGATCGTCCCTTTACTGTCCACCTCTACTACACTCTGGAATTATCTACCAACCCATACCCGCCATGTTGCTTCTTTATTTTAATTCAAACCGCAACTTTTCCAAAACCTTCTGTAATCCGAAATATACGATCAACAAATGAGATATTTCAATTCTAGACATCTACATTGAATGAATGAAGATAATTGTTTACCCAAATGTCAATCAGGTTTTAAATTTATTTATTTTTCATTTTGTTAAAAAAAAATTTCAGAAGAAAAAATTTATAAGATTTTTTTAAAATCTAAATTTCGTTGTATGTTTTTGGTTTATAATGTTTCTACCATTGCAAATAATAATTAATTATTATTTTATTTATTTTTTTTTGTCTTTGGCCAAAAATATTATATTTTTCTATTATATAATATATTATAATAGACTTTCTACATGACTATTATTCTTAAGGGACACAGTCCCAGAATATTTGTTTTTTCTATTCTATTCTGCATAAAATGATGGAGGTGTCCACTATCAGTTAGAGAATCCTTTCCTATGCTATATACATAGCAAGTTTTTCTTTTGATGGGAAAATAAAATTTCCTGTAATCAAGGGATCAATAAAGTTTTTCTGAAATGTAATTACTAATATAAACATAATATCTAGAATTCGGAAAATTTAGAAGAAATAAGTTATACTCATTAATATGATGTTATAAGCCCATAAACTTATGAAAATAAGTTATTTGTGAGAGTTAATGGGATTTATTGTTGCCATCGTACAGTATTATACAATTTATATGGTTCCATTCAGTACGCAAGATTTTAGAAACCAAATTGTAAGTTTTACTAACTATCGTAAATCAATTATACTTCATAAAGTGACATTGTTATAAATTATTTCTACTTTAACACGTTTATACCGGAAGCCCGATATAGTCTGTCTTATCGGGCGGTATTTATTTACACTTACATGTTTATATAAGGGCATATGATTATATAAATTACAAGGGCAACAATTGAAAAAAAAAAAAAAAAAAAGCATTTGAACTGCCTTCCGAGTTATACAAGGCAGAAATCTGAGGTTAGGATGAAAAAACCACACGACCTAAACAAATTGCAAAATGAATGAGCATTCACCAGACTATTAGTAAACGTACATTGCAGTAAAGCATAAATTCGACTACCGCCTTAAAGAGTAAACATTTGAAAAACGGTGCCAGTGTTATATTCTATTTAATTTCTGCTAAATGTATTTAGAGGTAATAATGTTAATGTTAAGTAATAACGTATTATAGCTTAGAAAATTATTATCCTCCTGACATTTCTATATGGGTGTAGAACGTGGGCGCTAACTTTGAAGGATGAACTATGCCTTAAGACTTTCAAGAATAAGATAATACGTAAAATATTTGGTCCAAAGAGTGATGAAATTTAGAAGCTTACACAACGCGGGGTTACGGAGCTTGTATCCTGTCAGTTTAATAGAGTTGATAAAATGAACGAGTAAATTTGTTGGTCTCAGTGAACAACGATATGTTTCATATTCTATATTATAAAAGTAGTGAGCTCTATTTGTATGGGGATTACAACTGAAGAAGGGAATCACCTGTAGCATAACAGCCTTCATCGACGAAGGTAACGGGTTCAAAGCTGCAGGTGTTCCTAGGATTTTTTAATAGGAGTAAAAAATCTTTAGCTGTGTCGTCATTTGTAGAGGACGTAAAAAGGTGGTCCAGAGTCCGTGCGATATCAGGCATTCCTTAAAAGTATCCCTATCCTAATTAAACCTTGGTAGACAAAATTGTATACTCCCACTGTAGCATCGTCCTATTAGCCACAGTAGCATAAAGTGACGTTGAATAAATAAATAAACAAACAAATAAATTTATAGACATTCATTCATAATGATCATAACACCTTATTCAAGTTATAACTTATTATTTAAAACTTAACTAAAAGTCTTGATGGAGGAGTTGGCCTAGGATAAATAAAGAATTTGTTATTATTATTATTATTTGCAATTTCGCTATAATAATAATTGTATATGAGTAAGGTTGTCATATGAAAAAAAGTCTTTGAAAAATACGTATTCTCGTTTACCTTATTTTTCCTAAAAATGCATTATCCCAATACAAATAACAAAACAACAACCCAGTGTTATCTTTCCATCTCATACCGAAGGTAGTATACTTGCTTTTGAATATATACTTCGCCTGATTGTATCAATAAAATCTATACAAATGTAATTTGTCGGGAGGTAAAAATATTGTATTATTCCATGTATGATGAAAAGATAACTCGAATATAAAAGGAATACATCAATAATATATTCCGATGTTCAAACCATATTACATTACATAAAAATAACAGCAAATAATTAAAATGAATCATTTACTTACTAAGGTTGATTTCGGGCTGAATAAATTCTTCCATAAATACTCAATTTTTTATTTCATCAGTATGACGTTTCGGGATATTCTACCATCTTCAGAAGTCTACAAAGTATATTAAGCAATTACCATTACATTAAAAATTACTATAATGAAGTGAATGGTTTAAAAAAATTTATAAATTAGGTGTCAATTGATAACAAAATTTAAAACTATTAAATAAAAAATTTAAAATCAAAAGGAGGCATTAAAAGCAAAAATTTAACAATGTTACATAGTACTTAGTTAAATAAATAAATAAAAATTATAAATTTACCTTGTTATATATTCAGAACTCCCCGCATTTTCACTAATAATGCACATATTCAGCTAGGTAAATTAGTAAAAATGAAGTCAATATTTAAAAACATCAGATCTGAGCAAGAGTATTGCTGAGATCATTGTCCTCAACTGGATTAAGGATTAGACCAATTTTTAACTTGTATATGGTTATTGTTATTTCATATTGTGAAATTCCTTAAAACATTTATTATTAACTATTTATATTATATTTTTAATGCATCCTTCTGATTTTAAATTTGTTATTTAATAGTTTTAAATTTTGTTATCAATTGACACCTAATTTATAAATTTTTTTAAACCATTCACTTCATTATAGTAATTTTTAATGTAATGGTAATTGCTTAATATACTTTGTAGACTTCTGAAGATGGGAGAATATCCCGAAACGTCATACTGATGAAATAAAAAATTGAGTATTTATGGAAGATTTTATTCAGCCCAAAATCAACCTTAGTAAGTAAATGATTCATTTTAATTATTTGCTGTTAGTTTTATTTAATGTAATATGGTTTGAACATCGGAAACATTAAACGAGATCTTCCGTGGTTTAGAACATATTTATATAATGAATCATTTACATCTTTTTACTTTCACTTACTATATATAGTAAGGAAAGTATTGCGATCGTGAAAATTTTCGAATTCCAGTTTTCAACGGAAATACACGTTTTAGGGTCCCCTGAGTCCAAATAACCAAGTCCCGCAAAAAGGTCTCTGTGTGTGTGTGTGTGTGTGTGTGTGTGTGTGTGTGTGTGTGTGTGTCTGTGTGTGTGGTAACTTCCGGGCGGAAACGGTAAGTCCTATGAAACTGAAATTTCATATTTAAGACAACTATACGCCCGAGACGTGACAAAACTTTTTTCATCAAAATGAGCTTACCAGAAGAGGCACTTTATACCATGCATTTTGCACCTTTTTTCGATTTTCTCAAAAACGGTTCCGACGATTTGATTAAACTCGCTATATCGATGTAAAATTTAATGGGCTTTAATATCATGTAGGTTTTATTTGGATAAAAATGGTCTGACAGGGCTTAAATGCCGATATTTTAAATTTTCTTCCTCTAAAGTACCTTTAATTTTTTAGATTCAATAATAATAACTAGATTATCTTGTTAACACTGATGAAAAACAGGTAAATATATAAATTGAATAAATTCGATACCCAACTAAAGGAGAAAACAGAAAAAATATATTTTTAATGAAATTTTTTGTTTTTGAACATAAGAGCAGTAATATACATGTATGATATACCGATGGAAAGCTAAAGATTTTAGAAAAAATATCATCTCATACACAAGATTTTAGAAGTTAATAGAAAGTGATGAGAAGAAGATAAAACTAACTGATTATTTTAGATAATAATATATCGATTTTTTAATAAAACACATGTTTCTATATAAATTCAATTTGATTAATTCCTTAATAGTTTCACGTATTTTTATCTCTTACTGTGTTTGAAAATTCTTTAATAGATTCTAAAAACGGAGGTAAGTGAAAGTCGTGTGTTGCCCGCACCAGATTTTTTTTTTTTATATAATGACTATATAGTTATGGATTTATTTATTCGAAATCGTCGAGAGCAAACCGCTCAAAAGTTTTGATTTTTTACCATTTATTTTCTATTCTTTCCTAAATCTGAAACCGCGAATAAAACATTTTTCTGATTGATAATCTAGGTATTATGTAATTTTAATCCAATTCAGGGATATCTCTTAAGCTCTAGAAATTTGGCAGATATTTTATCAAAACAAAAATTAACAATATAATAAGGATGTACTTTACATTTTTGATCCACAAACCATTACACCTAAGTAACGAAGAATGTGTTAAAAAAACAAAAAAAAACATAAGAAATAAATGGTATACACTTTTGTTTGATATAATTTTATTTTATTTAATTAATATAAATCACACTACTCCTGATAGTCAATGATTGGGGGTCCCCCATGGTGTAGGGGCTAGCATAACAGCCTTCTATACTTAAGGTCGCGGTATTAACTCGGCAGATGGACCTAGGATTTTATAATGTGAGTTAAAAATCCTAGGTTACGCAATCTTCCTGAGGGGAAGTAAAATGGTGGTTGCGATGTACTCCTTAAAGATCCATATCGTAATTAAATCTATAAAGGCAAAAGTTATGAGTCCCACTTCAGTATCATTAGTTGCAGCACCATTAAGTGATTAATAATAACAGTCTTATCAAACCCAAAGGTTCCATGCCGATACCACCAAATTTCGCCTACAGACCCACGTCCAATGTTCAAGCCTAAGCCCCCGAGATCAGCCTTAACGCAACCTCCCATCAACGCTTCGGCCTACCTTTCGGACGCCTACCAGTCGGATCAGCGAATACCAAATTTCTCAGAATCCGTTCTTCACCGAGTCCAACAACTTTACTCACCCATTTAAGTCTCCGAGATGCTATCAACTCGATAATTTTCACAGGATACCAGTTCCGCAATTCCGCGCTGTGCGACCTTCTAAACTCCCCAGTGGCCTCATCTCTCTTCGGACCAAATATTTTACGCAGTTTCTTAATTTCGGAAACCTTAAGCCGTTAAGGTTCATCCTTCAAAGTAAGTGGCCACGTTTCACATCCGTAAAGAACCTTCGGAAGAATAATAGTTTTATAAATTCTAACCTTTAAGTTTTTAGATAGAAGTCGCGAGCTAAGTAACTTAGCAACTGAATAATAACACGCATTTCCCACCTTTAAGCGGGACTTTATTTCCTCCTGGATTTCATTTTTTTCATGTTATCATTGAACCTAAATACATGAATTTCTCTACATGTTCAAAAGTATGCCCTGATATATCAATATCACCAAGATCGCCACCGTTTCTGGTACTACTCATATATTTCGTCTTATCGGTATTTAATTCGAGTCCTATTTCTTTAACGGTTTTTATTAACAGACTTGTATTTAGTTGTATGGTTCCCGTGTCTTCACCTAGCATTACTAAATCATCGGCATACCCCAAAACCGGAATCTTGTCACCCATGTGTGAACCTTTCTCGGTACATATCACCTTTTTTATGACATATTCTAAAGCTATATTAAATAAAACAGGTGAAAGTGAGTCACCCTGTTTCAAACCTCATCGCACCTCAAATCTTTGGGAGTAATTATGACCGATTCTAACTTTATAGAATGTTTCCGACAAACACATCTCTACTAGATTTACTAACTTTCTAGGTATTCTCTGTTTAATCATGATGTTATATAGCTTCTGACGGTCTATTGAATCATAAGCCTTTTTAAAACCGATGTAATGTTGATGGACTACACCGCTGTATTTCAATTTTTTCTCTAATATTTGATCAAAAGTCGAGCGATTCCGCCTAAAACCACATTGATAGTCTCCGATAATTTCCACAGCGTATTCCGTGATTAAGCTAGTTAGTGTTGACGAAAATATTTATAGCATACTGGGAGAAGAGAGATGTTACAATCCGTACTCGTTCCTTTTTTGTGAACCGGAATAAGTATTGATTCTTTTCATTCATCGGGAATTTTTTTCATTTTCCCAGATATTTTTAATTTAAACATGTAATTTGGATCACCAGTAAGTGATTAAATGAATAAAATAGTTATTTTTTATTTTTATTATTTATTGAGATTTACTACTGTATTAGTTAATACATCAAATAAATTAGCTGTCAGATAAATGTATTTTTTCCTACATGTATGAAAATGCCCATTGGCAACACTCCTCAGAAGGTCTCGAGGCCAACTTCTTTTCAGACGCCTCGGAGGGTTGTCAGGATTGGAAGAGGAAGCAAGGATTGAAACAAGTTGGTTAAAGTAGGAGTGAAGTTTGTCATTGAAGGATTGATACCTGTTTCGGGCCAAATCAGCAACATATGGGATATTTAGGTCTTTATGGATGAGCTTATTCGTGACAGAGTAAGGATTTTTTGATTTTGAGGATTTTTCGAAGGATTTTGGATTGAATATCATCGTTTAGTAGAGCCCCAAAGCTCAACTAAGTAAATAGTTATTTAAAAAAATATATTGTTATTAATCGTAAAAAGGAAAAATAGACTTGTTAAAAATTATTTTCAACTTTATTGATAAGCACTTAATAACTTTCTATCAATTAATGTAAATTCACTTCTTTTCTTGTTATGGTTTGTTTTTTTAAACTTGTAGAAAAAACTACTCAGTGGTAGTACCCCAAAGTTTTACTTTTTAGATATTATTTACTGTGTATAATAGAATTTATATACTTTCTAGTGATTACATCAATAATTTAAAAAAAAAAAAATTTTAATTCATGAAGCAAGTTTTCTGATAGACTCAATCACAAACTAGAAGTTCGCCGCATCTTTACGGGCAAGAGGCCTCTGCTTATCTCCAAAAGTTTTCGAATTTTCCGATAAACTTCTAAAAGTATCCGAAAGATTAGAAAAATCTTTTCCCAAAACATGGGACGAAGCGGTTTGTTTATCTTGGTTGTAAATACTTAACATAATTTTTGAAACCGCTAAACGATAAATGAGCGAAGTTTTAGGTTATTCCTCCTCGTTTAAAAAGAAAAGTCTGGTGAACACAACAACACTCTCCATAACATAACATTTTATGTTAGTTAGTTTGTTAAATCTCACTTATTTTACCTATATATGAAATATATATATATATATATATATATATATATATATATATATATATATATATTTTTATTTATTTTTTTTTTTTTTTTTTTTTTTTTTATATATTTTGCCTTCCCCTTTCGGCTTCCGCCATTAGGGATCTGGCCAAAACCACTCCGATTTTGATGGAGTTTCAGCTCTTATATTTTGTGACCGGGGGCATGCTTCTAGAAGCGTTGCATCCATTTTACTATTATTAGAACAGAGGCAGCAAAGTGGAGACTCTACCACCCCGATCCGATGAAAGTGCTTCGCGAGGTAGTCATGGCCTGTAATTATTCTGAACCGGCAACTGCATCTCTTCTCTTCAAATCGACCAGTATCCGTTCTTTCTCCAGAAGTAGTTTGCCCCAGCGCTTGTTTATGGAACTTTCTCTTAGGAAATTCATTAATAAAGCATTTTTTGCTCTCTTAACTTCGTCCTTAGCTCTGCGATAGGAAATTTGATTGGTGAACTGATCTGGAGCTGCACCTTCTTTTGAAATCTAGTCAGCTACTTCGTTTCCATGAATACCGCAGTGGCCCGGAATCCATTGGAAAACTATCTGCATACCTTGTTCAAGCAGTGGTTCAGTTTTAGTTTGGCAGTTCACACAACGTCGTTTTCCTGAGACACATTTGGCTGCGTAGCTGCAATGATGGCCGCCTGTGAATCCACAAAAAACACAATGCTCTTTGTGTCTATATTTGAGAGAGTGTGCAAAGCTAGTAATATAGCACGAATTTCGCTGTTAAAATTTATAGACAATTTCCCTTCTGGTTTGAGATTTGAAACAGATGCGAGTACACGCCTGCTCCTCTATTGTAATTTGCATGTTCCGCTGAACCATCGGTGTAGACATGGAGCCAAGGAGGGCTGGGATAACGCTCAGTTATGGTTTCAATTGACAATGAAATATATAGTAAGGGAATAGCGAGCGTGAAACTTTTTATATGGAAAATAATATAAAATGAATGTTAAAGTGGAACTTATGGTCAGCCAATTTCGACGAAAATTTCAAATATTATTTATTTCATGTATTAGTAATATCTTGCTTTAAATATAGATATTACCCTCATACAAGACTGAACCTTTTCGACTACTTCAACACTTACTAGACAAACGCTCGAAAATTCCACTTAAGTACAAAAGGCTCATCTACATGATTATCATCAGACCGATATGGACTTGCGAACTAGAGATTTCGGGCTCTACTAAACCATCAAATTCTTTTCGTCTCTAATCCTTACATCTAAAATCATTTGAAAAATACTCAATGCTCCTTATTTTGTCACAAATAAGCTTATCCATAAAGACCTTATTTTTCCATAGGTTGCTGATTTGGCCCGAACCAGTTATCAATCCTACCATTGCAAACTCCACTCCTACTCTAACATACTAGTTTCAATCCTTACTTCCCCTACAATCTCTGATAATCCTCCGAGGTGCCTGAAAAGAAGATAGCAGCAAGACCTTCTAGTTTAGCATACTTTTGTGGGAGGTACCAATGGGCAGTATCCCTACATGTGAATCATGACAGTATGTCTTGTATCACATTCACTAAATTTATTTTATTATACAGTTGTAAATATCAATAAATATATATTTTTTTGAATGTATGGAAATTCATTAGTGTTCGATAGTAATGCACGATAAGTCTAAAATCATTTATATGTTTAAGAAAAAATCTGGTGCGGGCAACACACGACTTTCACTTACCTCCGTTTTAAAAATCGATTAGAGAATTTTCAAATATGAGTGAAACCATTAAATAATTAGGTAAATGGAATTTCTATAGAAACATGTGTTTTATTAAAAAATCTATTATATTTTGATCTAAAATAATCAGTTAGTTTTATCGGCTTTTCATCACACTCTATTAACTTTTAAAAGATTGTGTATGAGATAATATTTTTCTAAAATCTTTAGCTTTCCAACGGTATATCATACATGTATATTACTGTTCTTATGTTCAAAAACAAAAAAATTCATTAGAAATATATTTTTTCAGTTTTCTCCTTTAGTTAGATATCGAATACTTATATATTTATGTGTTTTTCATCTTTGGTAACAAGATAATATATTTATTTTTATAAAATCTACGAAATTAAAGATACTTTATGGGAAAAAAACATGTAAAATATCAGCATTGAAGCTGTGTCAGACCATTTTAATCAGAATGAAAACTACATGATATTAAAGCCCATTAAATTTTACATTGATATAGCGAGTTTAATCAAAATCGTCGGAACCGTTTTCGAGAAAATCGAAAAAAGGTGCAAAATGCATGGTATAAAGTGCCTCTTCTGGTAAGCTCATTTTGATGAAAAAGGTTTTGTCAAGTCTCGGGCGTATAGCTGTCTTAAATATGAAATTTCAGTTTCATAGGATTTACCGTTTTTACCCGGGAGTTGGTTATTTGGACTCAGGGGACCCTAAAACGTGTATTTCCGTTGAAAACTGGAATTCGAAAATTTTCACGATCGCAATTATTCCCCTTACTATATATTGTAAGTAAAAGTAAAAATCAAAGCATAAGTGTCTCAAGTCTAAGTATTCATAATAATACATAAAATAGAAAAAAAAAACAAGAAAAAAAAAAACCTTTACCTCTAACACCTTTGAAGAGTCATAGGTTAAGTAGGTACCTATGGTTATAGGAATTCGCAAGGATGTGGTTAGGCCTAGATTACGCTCAGCCACCTGATTTTTCCTCAATATTTGGGTACCCACTATATAGAAGTTGGTCTTACCCTGAAGGGGTATACCCCATAATCCGGGTTACTTCACGGCCAGAACAGCAGTACTTAAAATTCTGCCATATTCTGGATTCGAACCCTAGACCCGGAGAACAATAGACCAGTGTTCAATCCACTAGACCACGCAGGTGCCTAAATAATAATGCATAGTCTAAATGAAAAAAAAAATGGTTTTAGTTATTTTAAAAAAAAATCTTTTTCTTAATTTTTATTATGATACTGACTTTTAATTTACGTATCATTAATTTAGAATAGTACGCATTTTAGTGTAAGTATTAAGTAGCAGTAATACTTATTTGTTATATCAAAAGATCTGGTTTTATAGTGCAATGAAAATTCCTATCGGGGTTTGATGGCAAGCAATAGAACAAGTGAGGCGATGTAAAATTTTATTGCTACTAATAGTTGCATAAGAAGAGTATTAAATGAGAGATAGCTTGTACTTTTACAGCGAAACTACAAAAAATACTTTTAGTGCTTCATACTTCTATCTGTATTATAAAGGATATTTCAAAGGAAAAACAAAAGATATATAATAGCAAGCAAGAGAAACAAATGCATGGTAAAGTTTATCACTAGACTTTAGCAAGATGGCTTGAAAAAAATAAAAGGTTATAAAACTAAGAAGAAATTTTTACAAACTAATTTAAAGTTATATGATGTTATTTTAATCCAGGAAGAAATAAAGTCCCGGTTAAAGGTGGGAAATGCGTGTTATTACTCAGTTGATATGTTACTTAGTTCGCGGCTTCTATCTAAAAACTTAAAGATTAGAATTTATAAAACTATTATTCTTCCAACGGTTCTTTACGGATGTGAAACGTGGCCGCTTACTTTGAAGGATGAACAACGGCTTAAGGTTTTCGAAAATAAGGTATTGCGTAAAATATTTGGTCCGAAGAGAGATGAGGTCACTGGGGAGTTTAGAAGGTTGCACAACGCGGAATTGCGGAACTTGTATCCTGTGAATATAATTGAGCTGATTGCATCGCGGAGACTCAAATGGGCGAGTAAAGTTGTTGGGCTCGATGACGAGCGGATTCCGAGAAAGTTGGTATTTGCTGATCCAACTGGTAGGCGTCCGAAAGATAGGCCGAAGCGGAGATGGGAGGATTGCGTTAAGGCTGATCTTGATAGCTTGGGCTTGAATGGTGGACGAGTCTGTGTAGGCGGAATTTGGTGGTATCGGCATCGAACCTTCGGGTTCGCTAAGCCTATTATTATTATTATGTTATTTTAACATTTAAGGGAGTTTTATAACTCCGAAACCAGCTTAGTAGGGATGGGCATAATCGAATGATTGTCATAATCGGACGATCGGACTTCGATGATTTAAATAATCGAATGATCGAATGATTAATATGGATTGTGAGAGACCATATGCCACAATTCTCGTCTCTATGATGGCTGAGCTGGCTGAGCCTTGATGAAAATATGCAAAAAAAAAAATAAAAAAAAATGAAGTCGTTCGGTTAATCCCTCGATTACCGTTAAACAATTCAGTTCGAATGATCATTCGTTTCTCTAAACCAATTAATCCGAATACTTGAAATAATCGAATGATCTGATAATCGTCATTCGATTATGCCCACCCCTACAGCTTACTCTCAAAGACCAAATTTGTATCTCATAAACAGATCGTATAGATGGGTAATTTGTATAAGTTTCGTAATTTTTCACTCAGTCCCTTTTGAGATATTTCCGTGTAAACATCTCGAAAAATCAATTTTTTTCCAATTTTGAAAATTCATATAGAAAAAGTACTATGTTTTCAACAACGAAATTTTTACAGTAAGTAGGACTAATACTAAGCTTTATAATAAAAAATAACTAAAAGTGAGTCTCTTTTTCTTCATGTACTTTTTATCTAGTTAAAAACCACGATTTTTATTCATTTTCGAGAATTTTTTAAACAACTTTCTTCACTATTTAGACAATAAGTTGTGAGGACAAATAAAATACAAAGCATGTTCTTATCTTTCTATTAGTTTCTTTTTTGATTCGATATCTAAAAAAATAAAGGAAGTAGAAAGGTTTTCCCATCACATGTTTTCGCCCGTGAAGCTGACATAAAACGGCTGCAAAACTAAAAGTATTGGCCTGAAATTTTTTTATTAAGGGTTTTATATTCACGAAAGGATAGAGAAGAACTGGTCAAAAAATCACGAAAATCAAAAATGTCTAGCGGCAAGCTCTGGGTGATTTCGAATAGAATATATTGTCATCAATGCCTGATAATTGCTCTTAGAAAGGACATATACTGTCTTGACCTTCCCATATGGCATCTAATTGTAATTGTATGTATTGTACATGACACCCAATAGTTAGTATATTATTGATTGTGACAGCTAACTGACGGCTGTAGGAGACCTAATGTGGATTCCCTGTAATGTCCCTCAAATGTCAAGCATTTGACGCCCTAACACATTTTACTCTTTGACGAATTCTAGAAATTTATAAATATTATAAAATCTGTAAATAATAAAGCATTTTGAAAGCCCTCTATCAAGTATTTATAATGGTAATGGAGAAGTGTCTACGAAAAAGAAAAGAAAAATACCACGCTACTGCCCGATTTTAGCAGACATACTTTTTCACTTTCCCTTAGGAATTAACGAATCGTATTTCATTTTTCTTTAATATCAATGATCCATTTACAACAGAAACATACCGACCAGAGATGTATTGGAAAAGAGTCTCTGTATGTGCGTGTCTAGCTGAAAAATATAAAAATCACACACTAAAATGTAGACTGCTTACTACAGGAACCTTCTACCAAACGTTGTAAGATGCAGCCACTTAGAACTTTACATGAATTTCACTTACCTATCTATGAAATATATAGTAAGGGAAAGTATTGCGATCGTGAAAAATGTTTAATAAAATTATACACCTAGAATAATACATTTTCACAAACCAGAGGTGCTGTTTATCACTAATGCTAGAAATTTTTTTTTTTTTCTCCGTGGTTCTGCAATGATGTCACATCCCAGTCCTCAGTACTCCGTCCCTCCAACAATCTCTATCATTCCAGTCATCCTCAGTCCGACCTCTGGCTGCCATATCCTCCATTACATCCTCTATCCATCTTGACGTGCCACATCAACCATCTTCTACTAATTTCTTCGAGAATGGTTTGTTCGGCCCCCACTCTGTCCTTTTTTTCATTATTAGGGATTTTTTCTAACCGAGACACAGCTAAGCTTCTTCTTCGAAAATCGATCTCAAGGGATAATATTTTTTTTTGCTGGTATTTCTTCACTGTCCATGATTCACATCCATACAGTGTAGTGCCAATCAGAAAGGAGTGGAATATCTTCTTTTTCGTTTGAAGTGATACGTTGCTATGGTTATTTTTTCAATGAAGTGGTTAATTTTTTCAAACTTACAAAATTAAAAGCACTTCTGAGTAAGAACAATTTAAAATATCGGCATTTAAGCCATGTCAAACTATTTAAATACGAATCAAAACCATCACATGATATTCAAACACAAACATTTTACATTTTGTGAAGAATCGTCTATGAATTTTGACACGTGAGGCATAAGGAAGGATCAGTACCCAGCAGCACGCCTTCCCTGACATAAACAACCATCAATTATTTCTGGAGATCTCGCATCCAGCACCTTATTAATCTCCTCTTCGATCATAGGCATGTCCGTTGTAGCCATATCTCTAATTAGTGTGTTGGTATGTCTATTATGTAAGTTAGTGTGAAATCGTAGATAAAAATTCCTTATGTGTTCTTACTGTTGGTAAGTGTAAGTCAGTTTGTAATTCTATGTATTATATAATGAAAATTAACTTTAAAAATGTACTTTTAAAAGTTCATTTGAAACATAAAATAGTAATAAACCGAATACGATAGGAAGGTTTACTATTTCATAAACCTCTAAATCTGTCAAAGCAGGGGCGAGTCCACTAGTATTTCATATTTAGATATGCACTGTCCTCACTACATACGCCGATGACACATGTGTGTTATCTGTAAACAATGACCCAACTATTGCTTCCCAAACCTTCAGTCTCACATTGTTTCCATTAAGAATTGTGTCAAAAGTGAGGATCAAAATAAATCCTACTAAATCCACCAAATTACCTTTACCCTGCCCGCAAACTATGTCTGCCTGTCCCACTATATCCTTTGGCAATTTTCCACACACCTCAGTTGAACAGATCCGATACCTTGGACTGCATCTTGACAGACGACTTACTTGGAATCATCACACTAGACTGAAACGACAAGAAACAGCTCGCAGTATATCGCTTATTACAACATTTACTTGAAAACGTTCAAAACTTCCCACCTACTACAAAAAACTAATCTATATTACCATACTTAGGCCTATTTGGACATATGGAATTGAACTATGGGGATCCACCAAACATCAAATTCCTCTCGCATTCAATCCTTGCAATCCAAAATCCTCCGAAAGTTCCTAAATGCCCCTTACTTTGTCACCATTAAAATAATCCACAAAGACCTGAATATCCCATTAGTTGCAGACATAGCCCGAATTAGATATACTTCCTTTCACTCCAAATTACCACTCCACCCAAACCCACTTGTCCGCAATCTTTCATCTCCTTATATTCCTGATCATCCTCCGAGGCGGCTGAAACGACGATGGCCTCGAGACCTACTTTATCTGAATAATCTTGAAGTCTACCACTGGGTAGATTCTTCTCACGCCTATCATGTCCATATCTCATGTGTGAACAGTCACATTTACTTGATGTATTTTTTTTTTATAAAGTTGTAAATATCTCTATAATAAATATAAAAAAAATATTTAGATAAGTGTTAGTAAAATTATATGCCATTAATTTACTCGTTTGAAATTTTTTGCCAATAAATTAATTCAGAAAAATATAAATCATTCAATAATCATTTCACTATATCCTTACACCCTAAAAGGGGAAGAGATGCGTGCGGGTTGGGATCCAAATGAAGAAATACCTGAGTTAAAAGGAACACGAGCGTGTATCCCTTACAGGAAATGTTTTCCTTGGGAAGCTATCAAGTTATTTGGCATGCATAGAGGAAGTTAAAAGCAGAGACTGCTTAGTATTCAAGAGATAGGGCCATTGTAGCTTTGTATTGTTTTTGCCCTCCCTTATCTACTCCTGCTTATTTGATTTGTTTAATTCATTTACGTTGGGGCTCTTTGCATGGTCCGACGATATCCAAGTTTTTATCGAAGTCCAGCCATCCGATAGCCGGGCTGTATTCTGGACGTGAAGTTAGTTGTCACCCAGGTTAATTAAAATATATTAATGTATCTGTTATTTTTATTTGTTGCTAGAAATGATAATAAAGCTTCAAATATAAAAATAAAAAATCTGGTGCGAGTAACACACGACATTCACTTACCTCCGTTGTTAAAACCAATTTAAGATTTTTAAAATACATTATAAGATACAAATAAATTGTTAACGGATTAATTATTTTAAATATCAATCGAAACATGTGTTTTATTAAATAATCAACAACAACCAGTAAGTTTAATCGGCTTTCATCACTCTCCATTAACCTTTAAAATTCAGTATATTAGATAATATTTTTTTTTTCTAAAATCTTTAGCTCCAACGGTATATTATACATCTATATTACTATTCTTGAGTCCAAAAAACACAAAAATTGCACTAAAAAATATGTTTGCACTTTTCTCCTTTAGTTATTTATCAAATTCGCTCAACTTGCATATTTAATTGTTATTTATCAATAGTAATAAGATGATGTTCTAAATTGTTTGAAATATATAAAATTAAAGGTACTTTAGAGAAAGAAAATTTAAAATATCGGAATTTAAGCCCTGTCAGACCATTTTATTCTGAATGGAAACTACATGATATTAAAGTCCATTAAATTTTTCATCGATATAGCGAGTTTAATAAAAATCGTCAGAACCGTTTTCGAGAAAATCGAAAAAAGGTGCAAAATGCATGGTATAAAGTGCCTCTTCTGGTAAGCTCATTTTGATGAAAAAAGTTTTGTCTCGTCTCGGGCGTATAGTTGTCTTTAATATGAAATTTCAGTTTCATAGGACTTACCACCGTTTTCGCCCAAGAGTTACCACACACACACACAGACCTTTTTGCGGGACTTGGTTATTCGGACTCAGGGGACCTAAAACGCGTATTTCCGTTGAAAACTGGAATTCTAAAATTTTCACGATCGCAATACTTCCCCTTACTATATATAGTAAGTGAAAGTAATATAGGAGTTGTCTGATAAATGTCTAGTCATATTGGAGCTGATGCTAGACATGAAGAAATTTGAGTTTTTTGCTGTCAATTGTTTTCATCGGAAATGAGATCCATCTAGATAAGATCCCTTTTGACATTGCCAATACTATTCAAAACGCTTAAATCGCTTGTATTAGCTAATAGTTGATGTTGAGATTAGAGCGAGAACACAGAGAGATAGTATAATATTATAGAGCTGACTAACCAGAACAGAGAGGGATGGGAGGAGAGACAGATATTAGGGCCTGTATTGGAGCTTGCAGGGCCAATACAATCTCGATATTACCTCCTCTACCTAATACCCCTTGTCTTGTCCTTCATCTTCCCGTCTTACCGCCAGGGGTTGCCTCACAAAGGGAATCCATCACTATTGGATTAATTAAATTTACCTTATTAGATTGTATATTGTTTAATAATTATTGAAACTGATGGCTAGCGCAAAGGTACTTGGACGCGTAAACGACTAAATGTGTTTTCAGGGATTTTCCAAAACATGGTCCCAAAACACAAGTTGATCAAAATGCCTAACGTGTAAATAAGGTTCAATGTTGTATAATAAACTTTGTGGGAAATCAATTTATAATAAGCATACAAAATCTGGTGCGGGCAACACATGACTTTCACTTACCTCCATTTTTAAAATCAATGAACGAATTTTCAAACACAGTTAGAGATAAAATACGTGAAACTATTAAAGAATTAATTAAAATGAATTTCTATAGAAACATGTGTTTTATTAAAAAATCGATTACATTATTATCTAAAATAATCAGTTGGTTTTATCTTCTTTTCATCACTCTCAATTAACTTTTAAAAGATTGAGTATAAGATAATATTTATTCTAAGATCGTTAGCTTTCCAACGGTATATCATACATGTATATTACTGCTCTTATGTTCAATAACAAAACAATTGCATTAAAAAAAATATGTTTTCACTTTTCTCCTTTAGTTACTTTTCAAATTCGCTTAACTTGCATATTTAGCTGTTTTTCATCAGTGGTAACAAGATAATATAGTTATTTTTATAGAATCAACAAAATTTAAAGGTACTTTAGAGAAACAAAATTTAGAATATCGGCATTTAAGCCATGTCAGACCATTTTAATCTAAATTAAATTTTACATCGATATAGTGAGTTGAATCAAAATGGTCGGAACCGTTTTCGAGAAAATCAAAAAAAGGTGCAAAATGCATGGTATAAAGTGGCTCTTCTGGTAAGCTCATTTTGATGAAAAAAATTTTGTGACGTCTCGAGCGTATATTTGTCTGAACTATGAAATTTCAGTTTCATAGGACTTACCGTTTCCGCCCGAGAGTTACCACACACACACACACAGACACAGACCTTTTTGCGGGACTTGGTTATTTGGACTCAGGGGACCCCTAAAACGTGTATTTCCGTTGAAAATTGGAATTCGAAAATTTTCACGATCGCATTACTTTCCCTTACTATATATAGTAAGTGAAAGTAAAAATAGTATGTTTCACGAAACACAGGAATTTCACTAATTTCGATTTTTGTTTGTTTATTCATTTAACGCCATTTTATTCTGCTGTCGCCAATCGGACGGTGCTACAGTGAGTGTCATAAATTATGCCCATCTAGCAAGGATAGGAACTCAAATGTATTCCACCGATTAGTCTTTACAAAATATTAGGGGACAAAAAATCCCAGGAGTGGCGTAAAAAAATCGGAATTTGCGCCACAACATTTTATTTAATAATTCTGCTTCTAGAAAAATAACTTTGGTGTCAAAATTACTCTAGTTTAAAGAAAAATGATTTGAAAAATAAACCTTTTTATTTAAGTTTTATGCTTGGTAATCCATCTTAAAGTATAAAAAATCTCGTAAAACTGTACTTAATGTTTTTTTAATTATTCCGAACTAAAATAAGGTAGCTTTGATACCAAACTTATTTTTTTACCTTCACTAGAACTAGGAATATTAAATAAAATTTGTTTTTCGAGGGTAAACTTTCCGATTTTTTTACGCGACTCCTGGGAATTGTTGGATCCTAACATTTTTTGAGTCAACAATTTTATTGAGTAATAATAATCTTTCTTAATGCCGTAATGCCGAGTCTAATGGTTTAATGTCTAATTTTGCTAAAAAAAAATTATTAAAATCGGTGTGATACATTTGGCGTCCTCTCCTTCTAGGATTAATTAGGATAAAGATTTTACGTCCACAACGAAGGAGGGCCTATTAAAAAATCTTTCCCACCTTTATATATATATATATATATATATATATATATATATATTATATATATATATTATATATATATATATATATATAAAGGCTGTTAGCTAGGCACCACACCTCGGTTGATAAGATTATAAAATTGTTGTGCACAACAATTACCTAAGTTTATGCACTATTCGTCACTTTACATTACTATTTACAACTTCGTATACAGGATAATTTTTTTACTAAACTATTTAGCTTCGTTTGGGAAAAATAAAAATCTTTATCTCTTTATTCTTTTTCTAGGATTTTATCAATTCTAATGAGATGATATGTTAATTTTTTAGATTAGAAAAAATTAAAGTTAATTTAAAAGAAAATATTAAAATAATAGCATTTAAGCCCCCCTGGCTATCCCTATTACAATAAAACCTACTTGATAGTAAATATTTACAAATATGTAATGTTTTTATTAAAGTCACCAGTAAAAAAATGGTACAAACTTATTTTACAACCAAATACTTATAGTTGACATTAATACTCTTCTTATAAAGAAAACTCAAAATTCTCCACTATTATTCTGGACAACACAATATTTATAAGAATTTAACAGTTTTGTGGGTTTGTTATTGCAATATCCTAAAACAGCTTTTTTTTCTTTTTTAAATATATTTATTAGTATTTACAACTGTATAGTAAAATACATTTAGTAAATGTGATACAAGATATACTGTCATGATTCACATGTAGGGATACTACCAATTGACAACTCCTATAAACTATGCTAAACTAGAAGATCTCGGGGCCATTTTCTTTTTAGACGCCTCAGTGGATTATCAGGGATTGTAGAGGAAGCAAGGATTGTAACTAGTGGGTTAGAGTGGGAATGGAGTTTGTTATGAAAGGAGTGGTACCTGGTTCGCGCCAAGTCATGGGGCAACATAGGGAACACTAAGGCCTTTATGAATGAGTTTATTTGTGACAAAATAAGAAGCATTAAGAATTTTTCGAAGAATTTTCGATTGTAAGGATTGGAGACGAGAAGAATTTGGTGGTTCAGTAGAGCCCCAAATCTCTACTACGTAATTCCATACAGGTGATATGATAGTCAAGTAGATGAACCTTTTGTACTTGAGTGGAAGATTGTTAGTTCAGTAAGTGTTAAAGTAGTCAAAAACGTCGGGCAGTTTCTTGTCGTTTCGGTCTTGTATGAGGGTTCCTAATAAGACGTTTGTCAAGGTACAGTCCTAGCTACCGGATGTGCCGAAACAGCTTTAAATTATTTATTCGTCAATTTTTGAATGTTTTACAGTTTTATATAAATAAGAACAATTTGAACTTATCTGAACAGGAAAAACCTAAAAGGTAATTGGGGAAGCGAATGTGTAACATTTCCCTAAGATTTATGGGCTATGCGTATATTGAATAGGCCGAGAAAATTCGGGCGAGGGAAGGATTTTACGGCATTTTTATGAATTTCCATTTCAGGCCTTATAAACCCTTTTATGGTTCCCATTATACCTCAGCCTTGCGCATAATTTCCATCGAGAGCTGTAAGACAATTGAAGTGCTCACTCTTATCGGGAACGTTAATATTCAGAGGATGTTTCCTGCCTCTTTTACGGAGGAAGAAGTTAAAAGGAGACAATAAAAGGAGAGATGCCAATGGCCGAAGAGATCAAACGTGGGGGATGTATGAGATATTGAGGGTCCCCTTTAGGCTTTACGGTCACTCACCAACTTACAGCTCGCCGTAAAAAGTTGATGTAGATCTTGTAAATAGGTCGCCTCCTCCTACCTCCCTCGTCTTTTTCTGTGCGAATTCGCATCCCTTCGATCTCCCTTAATGCATGAGTAAACATTCGTCTAGTGGAAGTAGTTTCCTTTATACTGAACTAGCGGTACCTCGCGGCTTTGCACGGCACTATTTCATTTGTATTTAAATGCTGTGAATTAAAAGCTTTTACTTTCACTTAATATATATAGTAAGGGGAAGTATTGTGATCGTAAAAATTTTCGAATTCCAGTTTTCAACGGAAATACACTTTTTAGGGTCCCCTGAGTCCAAATAACCAAGTCCCGCAAAAAGGTGTGTGTGTGTGTGTGTGTGGTAACTCCCGGGCGGAAACGGTAAGTCCTATGAAACTGAAATTTTATATTTTACACAACTATAAGCCCGAGACCTGACAAAACTTTTTTCATCAAAATGAGCCTACCAGAAGAGGCACTTTATACCATGCATTTTGCACCTTTTTTTAATTTTCTCGAAAACGGTTCCGACGATTTTGATTAAACTCGCTATATCGATGTAAAAATTAATGTGCTTTAATATCATGTAGGTTTTATCTGGATAAAAATGGTCTGACAGGGCTTAAATGCCGATATTTTAAATTGTCTTCTTCTAAAGTATATTTAATTTTGTAGATTCAATAATAATAACTAGATTATCTTGTTAACGCTGATGAAAAACCGGTAAATATATAAATTGAATAAATTCGATACCCAACTAAAGGAGAAAACAGAAAAAATATTTTTTTAATGCAATTTTTCGTTTTTGAACATAGGAGCAGTAATATACATGTATGATATACCGTTGGAAAGCTAAATATTTTAGAAAAAATATCATACCATTCACAAGATTTTAAAAGTTAATAGAGAGTGATGAAATGAACATAAAACTAACTGATTATTTTAGATAATAATATAAAAGATTTTTTAATGAAACACATGTTTTTATAGAAATTTAATTTAATTAATTCCTTAATAGTTTCACGTATTTTTATCTTTAACTGTATTTGAAAACTCTTTCATTGATTTTAAAAACGGAGGTAAGTGAAAGTCGTGTGTTGCCCGCACCAGATTTGTTTTTATAATAACCTTGTTGGGTGAGGTTATACAGTAGAAATATACCTGAGTTAGCAGTGAGTTAAACTTTTAACTATGTCTATGTATGACAAATAAATGATTATTGTTGATTGTCAGATATTAATTTTATACAGTTTACCACTGACATTTTCGCTTTAAAACATAATCATTCTATACCATCGTCACTTCTTTGTCACATAAATACTTAGTCTTTCCACTCGGGGATGAACCCTTCCATTTGAATAAGCTCGCAATTTTCTTATTTAGAACTAAGTTCAATTATCTTTTCAAAACTTAAACGTTTTTCAGCCTATTGATCATTTAAAAAAAAACCGACAACACATGAATTTGGTGGAAACCTACACACGAAACATGGCTATGAAACGAAATTAAATATATTTCTTATAAGTATTTTAGTATTTTTGCTATTACTGATCATATTAAGGAGATTTTGATTCCAGGTAGTTAGAAATTCAATTATCGTTAAAATGAGTACTTATAGTTTTTCAGGAGACGTTTAGTTTTTGAGTTATACCAAAACCTATTTAGTTTTGCGTTTTAGAAATACTTAGAGGACGAATTTTCCGAAACCCAGCCTTATTGCACATCTAGATGGTAAGATAAATCTCCGGGAAAAAATTCAACTTCACTACAATAATCATTTCTGAGATAGTGCGATGTCCGGAAAATCGAGTGTAATGGGACTTTCTTTTATAAATATAGATAAAAAGATTTAATTTTTTTTAATATTGATATGACTTGATGAATTTCTTCTTATTTATCCATTTATCCACAAGCACATTTTTATCTCCCATCCTCATTTTTTTTATCATTTTATATTATTCGTCAAATTCGGCCAACGTTTCGGGGCTTTGCCCTCATTATCAAGACTAAAAATGTTTTAAAACATTTTGCTTTTAGTTACAGTAAGTAATCTAAACCAGAAGGTCTCGATGCCATCTTCTTTTCAGACGCCTCAGAGTACAGTCAGGAATGGAAGATGAAGCAAGGATTGAAGCTAGTGGGTTAGAAGGTGAGTGGAGTTTGTCAAGGAAGGATTGTCAATTAGTACCTGGTTCGAACGAATCAGCAATGTATGGAACACTAAGGTCTTTATAGATGAGCTTATTCGTGACAACGTAAGGAGCATTTGAGGATTTTTGAGGATTTTAGTTGTATTGAATACGTGAAGAGTTTGATGGTTAGAATTAGTAAAATCCTAGAGCTCAATTCCATAAGTCCAGATGGACCTTATAACGGTGATATAGATTAGCCTTTTGTAGCTAAGTGGAAGGTTAGAGCGTCTGTCCAGTAAGTGTTGAAGTAAGCGAAGGTAGCGGGCGTTTCTTGTCGTTTTAGTCTTGTGTGCGGATTCGATGTTAGACGTTTGTAAAGTAGGAGTCCTAGATAGCGAATCTGTTCAACCGGGACAAGCGGAATATTATTAAAGGACACTGTAGGACGGGATGTCATGGGTTTACGACGGAGTGCAAAGGTTAATTGGTGGGATTTTTCTGAATTGATTTTAATTCGCCGATTCTGACACCATACCTGAATGTCTTTGGATTGTGGGATTGTAGGGTTTGAGAGGCAATAATAGGATCGTTATTGGTTGATAACACACAAATGTCATTAGCATATATATATAAAAAAGTATTAGGATGAGTTGGGATATCAGCTGTATAAACTGTGAAAAGAATGGGTCCTAAGATAATGTCTTGCGGAACACCAGGAAACTAATAAAAGGGGGATGAATAGAAAGAAAAGTAAAACTTAAATCCATTCGTACATTTCAATCGCTAACTTCCTCCAAACATCAACTATTCATGTATCTCTTGGAACCGACGAACTGGAAATAAAACAAACTTCTGATGAGCTGCTTCATAAAATTCATTTTCGTAGTCCGTCGACGTGAATGTATTTTAGTCTGTTATTATAATCCCCCCCTCCGCTCTGATATCTAATCATTGAACTTTAGAACCCTATTAATAAATATCTGTACCTCATCACATAAGACTGCATCCTTTCACAAATCGTTTCTCGTTCGCTCCTCACAGAGCGTGTCAAATCTCAAGATTGAAAAAACGTTATGCAATAAGACTATTAGCTCACAGGCAGAAAACATATCCATGTCAATATTGATTACAATGCGGCTTAGCCTAAGCTTTCAAGTCTTATCCTATTAATACTTAAAAGTAAGTGAACACAGTGAAAATTAGAGCTCATGAAATATATTGAAGTAATAAATAAAATATGCAATATTAAATTCTAATTGTATAAGAGCAAAATAACCGCTTGTTATTTGATTTAGTGACAAACTCTAACCTGCATCCCCAAAAAAATCGGTAGATCCCTTCGAAAATCTTTGTACAATTCACACACAAAGATAAAACAATAACAGAATATAAGAATTTCGGGCTTCAAGATGAGAAATTCTGAAATCGTGAGAAAGGTACAAGTCAAAAACTTAATCGAAATAAGTTCTTATCTCAATAATACCTTTATTAATATATTAGTACATAAATAAATCAAGCTTCCCTTCAAAGGACTTCAAACTCGTTTCTTATCGATGAATTTTGTATATTTGCAAATACAAATGCATCAAACCTACCTCGTTTGCTGCTTCATTGCTACTGACCTGCTTAATGAGCTAGCAAGTACATGTCAATTGAAAGAATTTTATAGCCATAAGAGTATGTGTCCTTCTTTTTTTTTTTAACACAAACACAAACAAAATAAAAATAATAATAATAATAAAAAAAAGAAACTCTGAATCCCAACTACTATTTACCATTATATAAATTTTTTTTCGATGACGCAACAGGCCATGTGGGCCCTTGGCCGCGCAATGTAACCTGCTGAGGGAATAGACTAGCCATTCTTAATGTTATTTTATAGAGGTAGTATCATCACTCCCTGTGCCTATTTATTGTGAGTGGCAACCAGTTGGCTGACGGTGGAGGCACTGTGAGTGAATCCCATTCAATTATACGATTGAAAAAGGACTGGACTCCGAACTCACAAACTTGACGCGCCAGCTACGTAGCCACAGGATCTCCATCTAAATTATATACATTTTTTTTTTATTTATTGAGATTTATTACCATTTGTTTCATAATGAACGGTAGTAATAGTGATGAAATACACATTCATACAATATATACAGAAAATAATGATAAAGTCAAATTACATAAAATCGGAAATGAATAAATTCAAATATATACAATACAATAACAATTAATAAAACAAAAAAGAGACAACAAACAAATCAAAACAACAACCTGTAGTAGAGATAATACAAAGTTGGAAAATAAATAAATATCATACAAACATACTTAACTATATAAAATATGTACAATCTGCTAAGGGGATCCCAGACTGGGCACAATTAGAGGGAGAAGCCGAATTAAAAGATCCCCGCGCCTCTTTTTCAGCCGCATCACTGCTGTAAGCCAGTGGAGGCTGAGTTAGGACGCAATAGCCACATACATACAGTACATATATATATATATATATATATATATATATATATATATATATATATATATATATATTACACATACATATATACATACATACACATATATATATATATATATATATATATATATATATATATATATATATATATACACATACACATACACACACATATACACATCTGTATACATATATAAATCCGAAATACAAATTTTAATTAAAAGAACTTTACAATATTGGTGGAATATTGATGAAATAATACAGTAAATGTTCAAATACAACACAAATAAAATATTATATTCAAATTATCGTTTCTATGTTTTTTACTGCTTTTTATTGAGATTTTCGAATCTATTTAGGTCTCTTTGGGAATTGGATAGAAAGGAAGTGATTGAATAGTCGGGATTTAAAGGTAGGAAGAGTGTCAGAGTGACGAATATATGAAGGAATAGAATTCCATACGGACGAGGAACGATCTGTCGAAAGCTGCGGTTCGATGGGGCGTCACATACAGGTCTGAAGGCCGCGAACGAGTGTTTCGGGAGTGGACGGAGGATATGAATGAAAACATTTCTGAAATGTAGGACGGGCGGTGGAATTGGAAAACTTGAAAGAGGAAGGTTGCCAGGAAGTATTTACATCGGTAGGACGGGAAAAGCCACTTCAACTCTTCATAGAAGTGGGTGACAGAAGTGTCCCTGGATATTCCGAAGATAAAGCGTAATAAGCAGTTGAATAATCGTTTTAGTTTAGCTCCGAGATCCCCAGAGACACCCCCATACACCGCACAGCAGTAGTCGAAGTGGGGGAATATTAAGGAGCAAACCAGGAGTCTACGGGTCTCAAATGGAAGAAGGTGACGGTGATGATTTAGGAGTTTTAAGGTGGATACGGTGCGTCGAGAGATTTCAGAGACATGGTTCTTCCAAGAAAGAGTTTGATCGAGGGTGATCCCAAGGTTTTTAACAGTTTGGTGGAAGGTTATTGGATTATTATTGAGGAACAGTGTTGGGATTGGAGGAAGGGTTTTAAGGAGGGGATTGGAGCCTATTACAATCGCCTTTGTCTTCTCTGCATTTAACTTAAGCTTGTTGGCTGATGCCCAGTAACTAATTCTGTTCAAATCTTCTTGAAGTTTTTCAGTCGCTTGTAATAGGTCCGAAGGAGGGAAGGATAGGTAAATTTGGATGTCATCTGCATACATATGGTATTGGGAGTGATATATATGATGAGGAAGATCATTGATATAAATAGCAAACAGAGTGTGGAATAGTGATGAGCCTTGAGGAACGCCACAGAATAGAGGCAAAGTCTTGGAAGGAGGTTGGCCTGGAATACCACGTACTGTGATCGGTCGGAAAGGAAGGATTTGAACCAGCTCAAGGAACTGTTGGATAATGGGAGTTTTTTTAGCTTAGTTAGAAGGATTGTATGGTCAACGGTATCGAAGGCTTTGGAAAAATCTAGGAGAATTAGAATGGTTATTTTTTGGTGTTCAATGGCGGATTGGAGGTCTTGGATTATTTTTTTTATATATATATATATATTTTTTAACTGTATAAAATACAAGAAGTAAATATGCTGATTAATGATAAAATACACGAAAAAAAAAATGAAGAGAAACTGCCCATTGGCGGCACTCTTTAGTAGTCTAAACAAGAAGGTCGTCTCGAGACCACCTGTTTTATAATTAAAATTAATAAACCAAAACTATAGACCCCTTGACAATATATATATATATATATATATATTTTTTTTTTTTTTAACTGTATAAAATACAAGAAGTAAATATGCTGATTAATGATAAAATACACGAAAAAAAAATGAAGAGAAACTGCCCATTGGCGGCACTCTTTAGTAGTCTAAAAAAGAAGGTCGTCTCGAGACCACCTGTTTTATAATTAAAATTAATAAACCAAAACTATATATATATATATATATATATATATATATATATATATAATATATATATATATATATATATATATATGTACATAGAAAAGGATAGTTGTGGATAACAGCACCTTCTAACTCTCTCTCTCTCTCTCTCTATATATATATATATATATATATATATATATATATATATATATATATATATATATATAAAATTGACTATTTAATTGAATATTTAAATAGTGAAAGGAGAAAACAGACGACAGGTGTTTCCGATTCATAACCTGCGTGCAACCTCATCGATTGTTAACGGTCGAGTATTCATATCGATCCTGAGGCGATGAATATTCATCAGATCGAGAGGAAACGAAAATAGCGAACGGTTCGTTAGTGGAACGGCCGAGTTTGCTCAAGACGGGCCCGAATCCGGTTCATTAGTGGCCCGTGTGTGCAAAAACCGGTGTCCGTTCTATAACCGCGTTATCGATTATAGGAAGGGACGCAGCGGAAATCAACAACCGGCCGAGCATGGACAAAAAAAGAAGTTTGTCGCCTTAATTAGTTCATTGTTTTGGCGGGAATCGAATCAGAGTCCACCGGACAATGCGGTCGGCCAATTGCCTTCATTTGAAGCGGGGAAAAAACTTTTTAAAAAATTCTGGCCCGGTGTCTTTCCTCCAAAAATATATAAGAGGAGCGTTACGTGCACGGAATTTCGAAATACAGTAGTTGTGTTATACTGTTCATGACGTACGTACAGAACTGAAACCTAAAGAAATTTGACTTCTGAGTACCATTAAAAAAGCAAGAATTGTACAAGAAACATGGCATATCAACAAAATGGCAGACAAAGATTTAATAACTGCTTTACAGTAAAGTCCTAAATTTCGTGAATCATTCCGACCTAAACCCGCCTGTTTCTAGCCCCATATTTTATCTTCCTCTCAGTTTGACTATGATTTCCTTGTGTATGGCGGGTTGTCCAAATATTCGTCATGAGACTCAAGAGGCTATGGTATTGTTTCATTAGAATCCAATGTGGAATTCCCAGACGTTCCCATGGTTCTAGTATGTAACCAAGTTAAAGTGACTCTACCCTTCTTTTCGTAGCTAAAACTAAATGAAAATTGTTTAATCTTTATCTTAAAATATAACCTTAATGATTTATTTAATTAAATCATTTTTAATCGCCCGCCATCTTAAAAATTGAAAATTGAAAAAATCTTACAATTGATCGGAAAATAGTTTCGGAAAAAACTCCGCTTACTATGGACGGCAGTTGGACGATCTTTTTAAACGTTATTCAGCTATACGTATCTTGAGACTTATGCAATCAAATTTCGAGATAAGGTAATTTAAAAACTAATGATAAACCAAAAAATGTAAAAAACAACTGTAAAACATTTTTCTACTGAAAAAATCTTATCTCTTCTAATTTCTTTATATATTTGTGTATATATATAATTAATCTCTAGCCTAGATAAAAATTATGTTGTAGATATTTGAATACATTGAATAGCACAAGAAAGGTATTAGATAAATGCTATTTTAGTCTACATGATAGTTGCAAGTGCATAGCAACAAAAGGTTGACACAATGAATATGTGATAATGAAAAGATAGATTTTAACAGAATTATTATTCATATCTATGGGCTTAATATCAATAATAATATAATAGTAATTGACCTATATTGAGATATAATATGGAAATAAATGTAAGTAGAATTCTAATAATAAACAGATTGTAAATATTTTAAATGATAAATTGATTCTAATTTATTGATAATGTGTTCTTAATGTATATATAATTGCTTATAATATTTATTCAATTATATTTTAGATAATATTTGAAGATGAGGCATAAGGTACCTCGAAACTTAATGTAATAATCATGTTTGATATGTTATGATAAATAAACATATAAACAAATTAGAAGAGAATGTTCCGATTAATATATTCATAACTTAAATTACTCTTCTATAATCGTAATTTATATATAATAAATCTAATTATTTTTTTAACAAATTATTTTCATCTCTAACTGTATTTAATAATACTTAAATTGATATTAACAACGTAGGGAAGTAAAAGTCGTGTGTTTCCTCGCACTAGATTTTTATAATGAAAAATTAAATATTTATGACCAAGAAAAAAAAAAAAAAATGAAAAATTCATCTCTCAAGAGTCATAAAAACTCTTTGCACGGTAAATTATTAATTTTCCATCTTTACACTTACGTACAAAGAAATGGCCTTCCAGAAGAGTGTAATCTATTAGCTAGCTAATCCACGGGATAAGGGAGGATGGAAGGGGTAAAGATGGGAGGGGGTAAATATGGAGGGGGTAAAGATGGGGGCGCTATCTCCCGAGATAAGGCGAGGCCTGATCCTGAAAATATACGAGTTTAAAAAAAAAATATTAGGTTCTAAAATAATGTGGATGTACCCTTCTGGGGCGAGGTGTTTTATGTCCTGTACTCAGGATGGAAGTGGTTCACTCCCTGTCCGGGTGATTTAAGGCAAGCTCTAGGCTAGGCTAGGAAGATATATTGTAATTGCTTAGTAATAATAGTAAGTAGTTTTTACTTTTAGAGGTGCATTTTCATAAACTTGGATTCCTTCTTTGAAAATTTATATTAAAATGAAGGACAATGCTTACACGACCGATTTCTACAAGTAGTGCAGAATAGGACTATACAAGAAAAAAAATTAAGCGTGAGACTCCTTTCTGACCTCCTTTTTTATATCCCGCTATAAGTTTCAGCTGATTTGAATTTTCTTGAATTTGTATAACAATTTTCTGGGCTACTTAGGTAAGATGCTGTAAGGACCAAAACTGTATACAGCCTCTCATCAACACTCTGATTTGTTTCGTTCTGAAATATGCAAAATTACAGGATATAATAATTTAAAAAAAAAATGTAATATTAGCAGAGAAAAGAATTTTATAACTCTAGAACCAGCTCAGTCTCAGTCACCAACCTTATGTCACTTATAAACATAGTATAGATGTGTAATGTGTGTTTGTTTCATAATTTTGCCCTCTCATTCCCTTTTGAAATATTTCTGCATAAACTTAAAGAAAAACATTTAATTTGCCATTTTTTTAAAATTCGAAGAAAAATGACTATGTTCTCAAGATCGTAATCGAGACATCTAGTAGACCTGTGAACAAATTATGAATGAAAAAGAATTGAAGGTGAGTCTCTTTTTTATTAATTTTCGAGAATTTTTCTAACCACATTCTTCACTTTTAAGGTAATAGGTTGTTATGACAAAAGATATAAAGCATGTCCTCAATCTTATTGTTAGTTTTCATTTTGACTCATTATCTGCAAAATGACCAGAATTAGAGAGATTTTCACATAATTTCAATCGCAAAACTACCTTGAAACGACTGAAATATTAAAAGTATTTGCCAGAAAAACAATGTATCCACGATTGTTAATCATGAAAAAATATACAGAATAACTGGTTAAAAAATCATTTAAATCAAATATTTTAAGCGGTAAAGGTTATGACGATTTTAAAACTGTAATCATTCGTGACCGTGAAATAAATATGAAGGAAGAAGAATATGAAGTTCGGGTGACGGTTGAAAAAAAAACAACTGAAAATAGTAAAAAAAAATTTAATATCCAACGTTCCAAACAGCGTTGCGGGTCTCTTAACTATAGTTATTGACAATTTCTTCTTTTTATAACACATCAGCAGAGTCTTATTAAATCATTTTATTAAAGTAATGTGATCGTGAACATTTTTAAATTCCAGATTTCAATGGAAGTACTGAGCCCAAATAACCAAGTCCCACAAACAGGCCTTTGTGTTAGTGTATGTTTTTAGTAAATCCATCTTGAAAAATAAAAAACGTTCGAAACTAAAATTTTATATTTGATATTGGGGTTCCTTTAGCAGATTTTAAATATTGTATAAAGTTAGGATATTGTGTAGGGCGTTCATTTATTATTAAACTTTGTATTTATTTCAATTATAGCTTTTTGTAAATATATGTACTTATTTATTTTATATTTTTATGCAATTTGACTTAATAATTTTTTATGAAAATTTGGTATAAATGCGGTCTTATATCACTATTACTATTGTTCATAGAAATAAATTCTAATAAATTAATTAATTTTAAAAAAAAATCTAGTCAAACGGTGGCGGTCTTATATTTTTGAAATTTTAATACTGATATTTTAAAATCAGGATATACGTTTAAAAACGTAAATAAATTGAAGTTAGTAGGTTCGATAAATTAAAAAAAAAAAGAAGGAAATCCACGAGTGAGTATAAAGTCGTTTTTGAAGACAGTATATGGGTGTTTTCTAATTCAGTTGCGAAAGTACGTAGCTAGCGGATTTTCTCAAAAACTTGAAGGTTAGGATTTATAAAACTAATATTATCTATACGGTTATAAACGGATGTTTTTTTTTTTTTTATTTAACGCCACTTTATGCTACTATGGCTAATCGTATAATGCTACAGTGGGAGTCCTAAATTTTGCCTTTCCAGGTTTGATTGGGATAGGGATCTTTAACGAGTACATGAAATCGCACTGCCTCCTAAACATGATATAACTTAGGATTTTTACTCCCATTGAAAAAATGTAGGGTCACCTGTAGCTTTAAATTCGTGACCCTGGGCATAGAGGGTTGTTATGCTAGCCACTACGCCACAAGTAACTACTCATATACTGATGTGAAACGTGGCCGCTTAGTAAGATAGAAAAAAAACGTCTTTAAGTTTTAGAGAATAATTTATGACGTGAAATATTTAGCACGAAGAGAGAAGAGGCCACTGTGAAATTCAAAATGTGGAATTACGGAACTTGTACCCTGTCAGTATAATTGAGTTGAAAGAAGTTAAGAACGAATTACGAAAGAGTTAGAAAGGTAGGTGTCCGAGGCGGAGCTGGGAGGATTGTGTTAAGTCTGATCATATTGGGTTGATGCAAAATTAATGCAGGTTTTTAGTAGGTATTGTAAATACGCTATATCTTTACTTTAACCATATATATTTAATCAAAATAATTTCCATCTGAATCAATGCACTTTTGCCAACGTTCAACAAGCTTTCTTATTCCACCAGAAAAAAAATCCGAATCCCTGGACTCAATGAAATCACGAAAAGAATTTTCAATGTCGTCCTGGTTTTGAAAATTTTTCTCCCTCAAAAAGTTGTCCAGATGCCTGAAAAAGTGGAAGTCTGTAGGAGAGAGGTCAGGTGAATAAGGCGGATGTTGGAGAACTTCGTAGCCCAACTCGTGCAGTCGTCGAAGCGTTGGTTATGCAACGTGTGGTCTGGCGTTATCGTGGAGCAGGATCGGCCCCTTCCGATTCATCAATGCTGGGCAAAGACGTTGCAATTTTTGAGTTCCGAGTTCCGCCGCCATTTCTCGTGTGGTTTTGGTTGGGTCTTCTTCCACTTTTGACCTCAGCTGGTCGTTGTCCAGAGCAAGATGACGGCCCCGACCTTCCTTGTCTTCGAGGTCGAAATCTCCTCTGCGAAACTTCTGGAACCAACGCTGCACCGTGCCCTCATTAATAGCTGGTCCCACACTTCATTAATATTACGAGCCGTTTGCGCAGCGCTGCGCCCTAATTTAAATTCGTAAAAATAAATTTGACGAAAATCGCACTTTGACATTTTCGATTCAAGACCTTTGAACACACTGAACAAAACGATTTTACTAAACAAATTCATGGTGAAAGAGAGGGTATTAGATAAGGTTTGTTTTGGTATAATAATGATCAATGTTAGGGTTAGCTTTGTTTACACAATTGGAATTAAGATATTGCAATAGAGGAAACCTGCATTAATTTTGCATCAACCCAATATCATCTGTTTACACTACGCACAGTGGGCAATATGACCGATTTCGGTGGACAAAATTCTGAAACTTGCCTATAGGTATGCCAATATACCTTTGGGGTCCCATATTACGGAAAAAATATTTTTTTAAATTATAAGGAAAAATTATAAAAACTAATTAATTTATTAACACGATTGGCGAACGCACAGTGGTCATACAATCAAAATCTAAAACTTCCATATATCTTGGGATTGTTAAAACGTGCTATTATATGTATTGTATATGATTTAGGAAATTCTTGAAATTATATATTGTAAAACTTTTGATTCGGAGTGTTGTGTCAGAAAAAAATTATGTATCACCCAAAACGCGAAAAATCGCGAAAATTCCTTGTTATATCTAAAGACTAGAAGGATTGGTAAAACTAATCTTACAAACAAATCATTGGGGTAATTTGGGGGTTATATAGTTTTTCGTTATTGAATAGGGGCATACATTTACAAATTGCTAAATTAACTCTACAGGTGAGATTGCAATGTATATTCAATAACGAGTTTGGAAATATAATGTCTTATCTGTCTCAGCAATGTCCATTGTTAAATATTAAAGAAAAAATACTTAGCTTTAAATAAACCTTGAACACAATAAATTACAACGAATAAAGTAATCCCACTGCCGGTTATTAGGCACTTTTGCCAACAGGAATGATTTATTCATTTACTATTTATTTGTAAACACGGTATGGTGGGGAATATTAGTATTAAGGGTCTTTACAACTAATAATAAAAAGGTGAAGCACTGGAAAATTCCAATCTTTTGACTTGACTTATGTCCACCTAAATTGGTGATTTTGCCCACTATGCTTCGTTAAATGAATATGTTTTGTTAAATAAAAAAACGTTTGTTTAATAAAACATACAACATGTCATTTCGATTAATTAGTACGCTGTGTAAAGAAGCAACCTAGCTAACTTAGGGAGCACTGTTTTATTTTGTTTTGTTGATCGAATAAAGCATTTCTATCTGCCTTTTGGTAAGATACGTTTTGTTTTACGTTTTTGTTTATAATTATTCTTACAAGGCTTTGAAGAAGAATCTTCCTAGTCTATATTACGCCTTAGTTCGTTAATAAAGTAAAAACATAAAATCCGCTCGTTACAATAAATATAACCAACAGAGAACATGGGTTCTTAATTAGCAGGTTAATCAAGAGGTATTTAGAGGACTTTGAAAAGATATTTCATTGTTTATCCTCTTAGGGGTGGCGAGATCTTTTGTACCATAGGGTTCAATAGGAGGATCGGGAAGTAGCATTGACTAAGTATCCCATCAGGGGAGAAACAATACTCTTCTCCAAGGAGGGCCAGCTCAAAGGGGAATGAAGGTGAGTAAGATTTCCCGGCTGATTACCGAGCCGAAAATGTATTGTGGTTGTGGGAAAGTAATTTCGAGATTTGATGAAGAGAGGTGGGGATCGTAATAGGCTTAGGAAAGAGGTGGAGAGAGGGGGGGGGACTACACACACAGTCCCCCCTCCTTTTACCTTCCTCCCTCCTCTAACCCCTCTGCAACCCATTGTGCCTCCGGCCTCCTCGTCTTCCTGGCTCTGTCGAATTAGGAGGAATTATCATCATACAATGACTACTCTCATCTAGATCCTATTAGAAGCCTTCTAACTGTAAATGGCCTTGTTCGGAAATGAACCTTTGGGGATTTCAGAACAATTAATACAGGCCGGGCGATGACAATAGGGGAGATGAGGAACAGTATAATTTTCCACCTTGCTTGCTACGTATTAGAACAATGGCATTATCTCATTATGAAGTTTAAAAATAGATGTAAAATAATTTAAAAACATTAAATTTAGATAAATAAAATCTTTATTATGTTAATCGCAACATTTATATATTCTTTTTATGAATTAAGTAAAGTAAGGGAGGGTCTGGTTGAGCAATTTTGCACTCGAGTAGTTATAGCTCTACTAGAATAAGTCTTAATGGCTTGTTATGCATACAGCTAGATTACTAATCTCCCCCTTTGTAAAAGTGTGCTGAGTACTTTATTTCTGACAAGTCTAATTTAAGAGCTACAGCTGTTGCAAAAAGCCAAGTACGCCCAACGTACTACATAGATGAGGTGTATTCAGTATTTTAGTGACAAGGCAATAAAACTTTTTATAGAATCAAAAATACATCAACGTATCTTTAGATTATATTAGACTTTAGGATAATATTCAGTCTTTCTGTTGAAACCAGATTTAAATATTTATGTAATTATCATTATACAAGAAATTATTTGAGCAACTATTGCTCACATAATCTCAACCTAAAATATTAAATCTTTTTTTACTTTCACTTACTATATATAGTAAGGGGAAGTATTGCGATCGTGAAAATTTTCGAATTCCAGTTTTCAACGGAAATACTCGTTTTAGGGTCCCTGAGTCCAAATAACCAAGTCCCGCAAAAAGGTGTGTATGTGGTAACTCTCGGGCGGAAACGGTAAGTCCTATGAAACTGAAATTTCATATTTAAGACAACTATACGCCCGAGACGTGACAAAACTTTTTTCATCAAAATGAGCCTACCAGAAGAGGCACTTCATACCATGCATTTTGCACCTTTTTTAGATTTTCTCGAAAACGGTTCCGACGATTTTGATTAAACTCGCTTTATCAATGTAAAATTTAATGGGCTTTAATATCATGTAGGTTTTATTTGGATAAAAATGTTCTGACAGGACTTAAATGCCGATATTTTAAATTTTCTTACCCTAAAGTACCTTTAATTTTTTAGATTCAATAATAATAACTAGATTATCTTGTTAGCGCTGATGAAAAACAGGTAAATATATAAATTGAATAAATTCGATACCCAACTAAAGGAGAAAACAGAAAAATACTTTTTTAATGCAATTTTTCGTTTTTGAACATAAGAGCAGTAATATACATGTATGATATACCGTTGGAAAGCTAAAGATTTTAGAAAAAATATCATCTCATACACAAGCTTTTAGAAGTTGATAGAGAGTGATGAGAAGAAGATAAAACTAACTGATTATTTTAGATAATAATATAATAGATTTTTTAATGAAACTCATGTTTCTATATAAATTCAATTTGATTAATTCCTTAATAGTTTCACGTATTTTTATCTCTAACTGTATTTGAAAATACTTGAAAACTGGAATTTCTATAGAAACATGTGTTTTATTAAAAAATCGGTTATATTATTATCTACAATAATCACTTACTTTTATCGGCTTTTCATCACTCTCCACTAACTTTTAAAAGCTTGTGTATGAGATAATATTTTTTCTAATATCTCAAGCTTTCCAACGGTATATCATACATGTATATTACTGTTATTATGTTCAAAAACAATAAAAAATGCATACAAAATATATTTTTTCAGTTTTATCCTTTAGTTGGTATCGAATTCATTCAATTTATATATTTACTTGTTTTTCATCAGTGGTAACAAGATATTATAGTTATTTTTATAGAATCTACAGAATTAAAGGTACTTTAGAAGAAGAAAATTTAAAATATCAGCATTAATATATACTGTCATACTGTTAATATATAATTAATATATATGCGAATATACATGCATGTACCAGAAATATGGATAGTAAAAAAAAATTAAGATAATTGAGTGAAAATTCACACTTAGTTGCAAATATATGAAATTTCATACATATGACAACTACATGTAAGATGTTACAGTAACTTTGTCACTAATAGAAAATACCTCCTTCTGTTCCCCAACTTTCCATTAAAAATAAGAATATGGCATAGAAAATGGCATAAATATGTGGAATGGATAAAAGACTGACTTTTACTCAGCACTCCTATTACACACGTAACAAAGCCAATAGAGCTCGTGTGTTCTATATATCTATATTTTAGCAGAAAATCTAAACTAAATTTAACGAATAAATTAAATATGTAAGTTTATATGAAAAATGTTTATTAGGATGTGTCATTTTTTTAATCCATTACATATATGTGATTTTATAAATACAAGTTATTTGAGGAAACATTTTTTTTTTTAATATTCATGTATTTAATTTTTGGTTTACAAGATACAAATAAGAAATTCTTTACAAATTTTAATTTTCACATCATGTACCCTTTTGCCAGAGAACCTCTTTATTACTTCGGAAAATACGGATTTAGAGGGAACATACTTTGACAAAAAATAATTACAGCATTAAAAGAGGCTTGGTAATTATTTGGGAGCCGCTAACGACCTGGGCTGAGGAACGAGATTTCACAATGATTCATCACCAGCCTCCAACGTGTTGAAGGACTTTTAGCTACACATAATTCACAACCAAAACCTCACCTCGTTTTTTTTGAGTTTGTGTATAATCATTATTAATGACCTCCAACTTTTATTTATGACGTTTTAATTAGAATGAATTAAAATATTCTCTACCAGTGCAATCTAAGGATTCTGGTTCGATGCTTGTCAACCAAGCACCTACTGTTTTCAGGTCAAAGGTTGTACCAAGAGATAAAAAAAAAAAAGTCAAACCTAATCCTTAAAATAACCACATTATTTAGGATGGGTAATACACAAGAGTCAATAATAGAATAAATAATTAACTCTCGGACTATAATAATATTTATCTGCATATTTTCTTTTTTTTTCGAGAAAAAAAAAAAGTAGGCTCCTATACTCTTACGAAATATTTAGTTTTATCGATTAATTTGAAAACAAAATTAATTTAATCATTCATTGATAACCCCCCCCAAAAAAAAAATAGAATATTTGACGATAACTTAATGCCAAATCAATTAATTCTGTTAAATACTGACCCATGAAGTTTTTTTTAAATGTATGATTTTTTTAAAAACTTTTTTATTTAAATCAAATTACACATATTTTTACATTGCAAATAGAACTAACTATTCCACTAAAATAATAATATATATATATTTATATATATATATATATATATATATATATATATATATATATATATATATATATATATATAATATAATATATATGGGGAGCCCGTGGCTAAGTGGCTAGTGCGCTAGTCTCTCATGCTACAGGTTCTAAGTTCGAATCCCAGTCCCGGCGGGGCTTTTATAAGGATGTAAAAAAATGGGGATTCACTCACAACATCTCCCCCGAATATGTGAGACCCGACAGCCAAAGTGTGGCTACTCACAAAATTAGTCGTAGAGAGTGATAACCCTACACTAAAAATTGCATCGTGAAACGTGAGTGTAAACTCGCAGGAGTTTACACCGCGAGGCCCAGGAAAGAAGAAGAAAAAGAATAAATATATATATATATATATATATATATATATATATATTATATTTTATGAGGGTTTAATTTTTTTTTTTTTTCATAGATTTGTAAATAGTTTTCAAGGTAAAGGATTTTTATTAATAATACGATATGAAAACAAGATAATTTTATTCGAAATATTTACCTTCTTTTTCTACACATTTTTTCCCGACGTGACCAACTTCTTCCGACCACCTTTTTTATCCCCGAACTGAAAAACTCTGAGCTTTGAAACGAAACAAAATCTGAAAACGCACTTTTCACGTGATCATCATTTTCAAAACGTTTTCCTTTGACGAAGTTGTCTAAATTCCTGAACAGGTGGTAATCAGTTGGAGACAAGTCGGGAGAATATGGTGGGTGGGGTAGAACTTCGTAGCCCAGTTCTTTCAATTTTGCACGGTATGTTTTGAAACATGGGGTCTTGCTGCCGCTTAGTGAGATCATGAGGTACCCATGTATCGAGCTTTTTTACTTTCCCAATACACTTTAAATGTCTGGAAACGGTAGATGCACTTGCAAAAATATTACTCGAAAATCGCGTGTTTCCATGTTCATATTTGTTGGAGGTATACTAAAAAGTAGGTAATTGATTGGGAAGCTAATGTTTATAATACTAAGGTAGAGGATTAGTAACTGTTTACTTAAAATATGTAAACATTCGGAAGAAAACAACAGAGACCTGCAAAATCCTTTATGTATTTCAGAAACTATAAAAACGGACATTTCATGTGTAACAACCCAATAACAACAAGTTTCAACCCCTCATAATCGTATCCCTAATTATAAAGTTGCCCTTCAGGAGAGAAAGTTATCGGAAAATATAAGAGCGGATGAAATTATTTTTGATTGTTTTTGACAGGGATAATGGGGATAGAGTAGAGAGGGGTCTGTCAGGAACAAACCGGGTGCGGTGGGACCGCAGTGAAGGAGGCGAACTCCAAGCAACTCGTACAAACTTACACACCTCCCTCGCTAATCACCCTTCAAATGGGATCTCTAACTTTCCTTTCCTTCTTCATGATGCCCGCTATCAACGCTACATCCTTAGCAACTTGTCAAATGCTCCTCTCGACTTTCGGGGCAAACCTCCTTCGTTAGTGTGATACAATCCTGAGTTGTTGGCTAGGTACAAATGATCACATGATACATTTGGTAGGCGTTGCAAAGGATTTGTAGGTTTGGAGATCTACAAACATTTAAGGAGTCAAGAGAATGCCGCGGTCAGCCCATAAATGTTGCTAGGATAATTAAAAATATTTAAAATACACTATGTAATAAAAAAAAAAAAAAAGAATTATTGGAATGAATAGTTTTTTTATTATTATTATTTATTTATAGTAATTTACAACTGTATTAAAGAACACAATTAGCAAATATGTAGAATTAAAGTAAAAAGTCATGAAAATGTCTTGAAAGAGAACTACCTAGTGGTAGCACTTCACTATTTAATAAGGCCCCCTCCTTTTCAGTTGCCTTGAAGGGTTACAGAGATATCTAAGGAAAATAAATTACGGACAAGTGGGTTTGTATGGGCAGGGAGTTTCGAATAGAAAGAGGAGTATTTATCACGGGCCATGTCTACAACAAATGGAATGTTTAGGTCATTATCAGTTGATTTGTGACAAAATAAGGGACATTCAGGATTTTCCGAAGGATTTTGGATTAGATGGTTTCGTAGACCCCTAAAGCTCGATTCCATATGTCCAAATAGGTCTGATAATAGTGATGTAAATGAGTTTTTTGTAATAATATACTAGAAGTTTTGAACGTTTGTCTAGTAAGTATTATAGTAATCGATATCTTTGAGCAGTTTCTTGTCGTCTCAGTATTGTGTGAGGATTCCAAGTAAGGCCCTTGTCAAGATGGAGACCTAGGCATCGGATTTGCTCAACAGGAGTAAGGGTAATATGATTAAAGGATACTGGGGGGCAGGAAGTCTAGAATGTAAAGTAAGATTAGAAACTGGTTATACTTCAAATTACTCAATGAATTTTTTAATTAAATATAAAAAGATGTCAGAAAAAATATATAATATTTTCCATCAAATGAATCATCCCCGAATATGTGGAAAAATACTTGAACCTGTTTAACAAAAAACACAGATTCGTCAAATGATTACCGCCTAAGCACAGCAACCCAAGATTAACAAAATCCTGCAACTAACGCTAATACGAGTTTTTTTTCTCTTCTCACTTTAAGCCAATGAAATCAAATTCATAAGAAGCACTACATCCCTTTAGTTGTAGACTTCATTTCAGAATAAATATTCTTACTTCTTTTAAATCCGTATTCGATTGAAACGTATGATCAAAATATTATATATGCCTTATAATCCTCTGGAGCGACTGGCATTAAGATGGCCAAGGGTCCTAACATATATGTATGTGTATAAGGTAGCTTTCTTCCAAAAATCCTTAGCTTTAAAAAAATATATTATATTATTTTATATCTATATTACTAATTTCATAAAAAAAAAAAAATAAATCTACTTAAACATTTTTTTTAATTCCGCCTCTTATTAGGTTTATTGTGCGCCATCCATCCTCCTGTTAACACAGACCTATTGCCTTGGTGAATCTGATCTAACTGTAGATGGTGATCAGTTCACACAACTTGGGATCTATAATACGGTCGCTGCCAAAATGGTAAAATCGAATCCTGGCAATCTCTGGACAACTGCTTATCACATGATATGCAGTTCCATCTTCCTTCTTGCACAATCTGCAAGTCAATGAGGCTACCAGCCCCATATTATGGAGTTGTTTATTAAGCTGACAGCGTCCTGTATACAGTCCTTCCATTCTCCTTAGAGTTATCCTGTCCATTGACAGTAGCAACTTTTCTCTTTGCAGGGTCAAAAAAACATCTTACAGTGATGTCGCTTCCAGTATAGCCTAGTTCTATAGCCAGAAGCCACCTTTATTAAACCTTTAGGATAGCTGAGGCTTATTCCACACATAGGTTCAGGTGTAGAGGGTAACTGAGCAGAACCCCTCCTTGCGAGGCTTTCAGCGCTTCCATTACATGACCAGGCAATCATAATGAATTTTCCACCTTTAGTTGGTTATCAAATACGTTCAACTTTTATATTTAGCCGTTTTTTATTAATGCTAATAAGGTGTTTTTTTGTAATCTACAAAATAAAAATTACTTTAGAAGAAGTCAAATTTAAATTATCTGCATTTAAACCAGAATATTTTAGTCGAAATGAAACCTCTATTACATTAAAGCCTATGATATTTTACATCGAGTGAGTTTAATCAGAATAGTTACTCCCGTTTTAGAGGAAATTGTAAAATAGTGCGAAAAGCATGGTGTAAAGTGACTCTTCTAGATCACTGATTTTAATGAAAAAAGTTGGTGTAACATCTCAGAAATACACGCTTCTAATATTTGAAATTTTATTTTTGTACAGGCTTATAGTTTCCGAGCAAGACTTACCGCAAGAACATAATATAATAATAATTGGTCATTTGGACTCCAGGGACCATAAAACGTGTATTTCCTGTGAAAACTTTATTTCAAAAATTTTCACGATCGCAATACTTCCTACTATATATTTCATATGTAGGTAAATAAAATTTAAAAAATACAATAAATAGTATTTACCTTTTCTATAAATTTACTAAAGATCAGAAAACAGACATGATACGTGTAATAATATTGACCGAAGCGTGAAGTAGCCAGACCCTTCTGCTGACACCAAGCCCTCGGTAATAGGGTAATTCCGACACATCCTTTCATCCCCTATCGCATGGAGGGATCACCCTCTCAGGGCAGACTATCGACAGAGGTGCCCCGGGACATTAAAGGGAGTGAGGAGTGAGGAGCGATAGTAAGGTGGAGAGGAGATATACTGGGCCGTGGACTATGCAGTTAGGGCTGAGGGCTAATGTGGACTGTCCCCTGCAGGGCTTCTCTCCTGACTTATATCTCTCCCACGGATCTACTTTTAGGACCGCTCTCTGGTCCCGCTTTTTTTCTCTCTTTTGCTCATATGTTTTCATCTAACATTAGCTCTGTCAGTGAAACAGTGCTACTCTAATAATTATAAGCAATTACAAAATATTTTCTATTACTCTTATTCCTCTAATTTGCATCATCTTCCTTTTTATAACTATTTGACTCTGCATTAGAGGAGTCAGAGTAGGTGAAACAAATCTGTTGCGGGCAACACTCGACTTTCACTTACCTCCGGTTTATAAGTAGATTAAAGAATGTTCAAAAACTGTTACCGATAAAAATTAGTGAAACTGTTAGAGAATTAATTAAATTGAATTTCTATAAAAACGTGTGTTTTATTAAAAAATCTATTATATTATTAGGGGAGCCGGTGGCTGAGTGGCTAGCGCGCTAGTCTACAACGCCAGAGTTGTAAGTTCGAATCAGATTTAGTTAGTTCCCAGCGGAACCGTTATAAGAATATAATTAAATGGGGATTCACTCACAGCCTCTCCCCGGGTATGTGAGACTCGTCAGCTTACTGGTGGCAACTCGCAAAATAGCGTATGGAGTGATGACCCATGATGGTTAGGGTACCATTTCATCGAGAAACGTGAGTATATTCTCCCAGGAGTCTATACCACGGGGCCAAGGGCCTACATGGCCTGTCGCGCCAGAAGAAAAAAAAAATTATATTATTATCTAAAATAATCAGTTAGTTTTATCGATTTTTTGTCACTATTTATTGAATTTTGCAAGCTTTTGTATAATAAGATAATATTTTTTTCTAAAATCTTTAGCTTTCCAACGGTATATTATAGATCTATATTACTGTTATTATGTTCAAAAACAAAAAATTGCATACAAAAATATTTTTTCAGTTTTCTCATTTAGTTGTTTATCGAATTCGCTCAACTTGCATATTTAGCTGTTAATTATCAATGCAAATAAGCTAATATAATTATTTTTATAGAATATACAGAATTAAAGGTACTATAGAAGAAGAAAATTTAAAATATCAGCATTTAGGTACTTTCATACTATATCGAAGCCCATTAAATTCTACATCGATATAGGGAGTTAAATAAAAACAGAGCCGTTTTGAGAAAATCGTAAAAAGTTGCAAAATGCATAGTATAAAGTAGATCTTCCGGTCAGCTAATTTTGATAAAAAAGATTCTGTAACATCTCGGGCGTATAGTTGTCTTAAATATGAGATTTTAGTTACGCACGACTTTTTGTTTTTGCGCTAGACCTACCACACACACACACACACACACACACACGCGGACTCACACAGACACAGACCTATTTTAGGTACTTGGTTATTTGGACTCAGGGGACCCTAAAACGTGTATTTCCGTCGAAAACTAGAATTCAGAAATTTTCATGATAGCAATACTTTCCTTTGCTATGTATTTTATATATTGGTAAGTGAAGTTAAAACAATTGAGCTTTTAACACCATTTTATTTGTTTTAAAAAATCGTATGCAATTCATATATAAATAGAAATGGGTACTAATGACCCCAGAAGTTTCCTGCCGATGAATAAAATAACCTAACATATCTTATGCGAAAAGAACTAAGAACTACAGATTCGTTAATATTTTAATCACATTAATTGTCAGTCAACTCAATTGTCTATACAATGAAAACACAAAACTATAGCACTCCTGGGAGTCACCCTTATCTCTAGAAATACTCCGCAAACTTCAAGAGAAAACGATTGGCCGGATAGCAGGCGACAGATCCTCAATCTAATAACGGAGTAGCAGAGACCTCAGGGCTAAGTTGGTAAAGGGATTGTACACTTTGCGGGCCAACCTTTCAAGGCAAGTCCTCCGAAGCCTTTACCAACTTAGGGTCGGGTCTTAGTAGAAGCGGCGTCTTTTAATTTCATCCTGTAACCATAATTGCCTAAGACCAATAGAGGAACGAAGAATATCAGTCCGTTATTTTCTGATATGTGGTTGACAAGTTATGTATTTATTTGCACTAGATGGTATCATATGAAAAGTACGTTCTCACAGGAAATGTTATTAAGTAAATCAATTTTTGATTATATAATATTTTGTTTGTTTATTTATAACTTGAGTCGGTAACAGTCTATGCTTGCGAAGTTTAACTTTAAGGACCTTAATTAAGAACCGAAAGCTCTCGAAAAAAATTTCTAGAATGGCATAAAGCAGTTTTTCTCTTTACAGCTTCGTTCAAAAATGTTTAAATATAGTTTAAGATTTTTGACTAACCTTGACTTAGTCCGGGTAGCTAATAATCTGGCAGAACCAAGAAAATCTGTAATATTGGGTTGTCCGTTTTTATAGCTTCTGAAATACATAAAGGATTTTGCAGGTCTCTGTTGTTTTCTTCCGAATGTTTACATATTTAAAGTAAACAGTTACTAATCCTCTACCTTTGTATTATAAACATTAGCTTCCCAATCAATTACCTACTTTTTAGTATACCTCCAACAAATATGAACGTGGAAACACGCGATTTTCGAGTAATATTTTTGTACGAGTTTGAACTATTCAGCTGCTGAGGCCGCTAGAAATATTTGGAAGGCGTTTGGGGAAGGGAGTGTTAATGAACGGACCATTCGCCGTTGGTTTGCTAAGTTCTCAGCTGGGGATACCGACTTGGAAAACTTTCCCCTAGGAAGAGCTCCGTCCGTAATAGACAACGATGTCCTCAAACATACAGTAGAAGGAAACTCCTACCAAACAGTTAAAGGAATCTCAGCACAACTAAATGCAAGTGCATCTACCGTTTCTAGACAATTAATGTGTATTGGGTAAGTAAATAAGCTCGATACATGGGTACCTCATGATCTCACTGAGCGGCATGTTTCAAAACATACCGTGCAAAAATTGAAAGAACTGGGCTACGATGTTCTTCCACACCCACCATATTCTCCCGACTGGTCTCCAAAAGATTACCACCTGTTCAGGAATTTAGACAACTTCGTCAAAGGAAAACTTTTTGAAAATGATGATCAAGTTAAAAGTGCGTTTTCAGATTCTGTTTCACTTCAAAGATCTGAGTTTTTCAGTTCGGGGATAAAAAAGTTGGTGTCACGCTGGGAAAAATGAGTAGAAAAAGAAGGTAAATACTTCGAATAAAATTGTCTTGTTTTCATATCGTATTTTTAATAAAAATCCTTTACCTTGAAAAGGGACATTTCATGTGACACAACCTAATACTAATTAATAATATTTTATTTAAAAAATTTCATGTAACAAATTAGTACATTTAAGGCATTTAAGTATAGCCGAATACTCGTTTAGAGTAAGTTGCTAAAAATGACATATGAGTATAAAAATTAAGATAATCAATCCACTGATAACATATTTTTATAGAAACAAAACTTATGCAGAGAATAAATAAAATTGACGAAATAGTTATTCTACCAAACGTAGAATAACGCGTTTTCACCCGCGAACTTATAGAAGGTTATAAAAAAAAAAATTTTAAATATTTTGCTATCTTTTAGAAATACTTTTTTAACCATTTGTTTTTACCAGCTCTGTTCTGTTCTATACAAATTATCAGGAAAACTGTTTTCCTCTTTTATTTAACTAACGAAGTACCCTTTCTGAATTCATAGAAAAATTAATTTACAGCTTGCCTTTCAAACTCACCAGGAAATCTTTAATTACTACTTGGAACCTAAAATACCTGAGCCTTATAATGTTTGTTAAAAGTTCATTAAGTTTTACTAATATTTAACGTGAAATTAATAATTACTTTGACGTTAACACGAGCTATATGTAAATTTAAAAGATACTCTATCTATAATAGTTGTGTTATAATATTTAATGATTTGTAGCTAGAATATTAAAAAAATGTTTGTGATTCAAGATTTTATTTTATTAACATCAATATGAAACTCAATATAATTCATCATATTTCTACAATCCATTTAACACCATTTCAGGTGGGTTTGATAGCAAGAATGGTAGGGGGTCACCTGTAGTGTAGTAGCTAGCAGCATTCTAGGCCTGAGGTAGTGGGTTCGTAATCCGCAAATAAAGATCCATATTCTAACTAAAACCTGATAATCAATAATATAATATTCGATGTAATAAATTTTAGGTAATTAAAAAAAAATGTTATTACAACCTTAAATACATTATAGGAAACAGATATGATGAAAAAGGTAATTTTACAAGGTAAGTGAAATTATATCGAGAAAATAACAGGAACTCCTTAATTGCATTTTAGTACATTCGATTAAGAAAAAAAAAAAAAAAAAAAAAAAAAAACATTTCCATTCACTTATCTATTTCTATGATTTTGTTTTCTTTTTTTTACATTCTTATATTATTTAACTTAAAACTCCATTTTTACTTTTACTTACTATGAATAATATATATATATATTAAGGAAGATTATTTCGATCATAAAAATAGTTTCGATCGAGTTTACATTAGATAGTCATACTTAGTCCAGCAAAAAGGTCTGTGTGTGAATGTGGTAGTAATGTGTAAGAACGATAAGTTTTAACGAATTAAAATTTCATATTTTAGAAGCGTTAATGCATGTATATTAGAGCAGCCTGCTAAACGGAAGAATCACATTATACCATTAAAAGATAATGGAATGGAATGAAAATCGGATAAAAGTAAGTGATTGTTGTAGATAATAAATTCAACTGATAGGTTATTAATTCCGAAACGCATATGTTTATATGAATAATAATAATAGGCTTACCGAACCCGAAGGTTCGATGCCGACACCACCAAATTCTGCCTACACAGACTCGTCCAATGTTCACCGTTCAAGCCCAAGCCCCCGAGATCTGCCGTGACACAATCCTCCCATCGACGCTTCGGCCTACCTTTCGGACGCCTACTAGTCAGATCAGCGAATACCAACTTTCTCGGAAAGCCCAGCAACTTTACTCGCTCATTCGAGTCTCCGCGATGCTATCAACTCAATTATATTCACAGGATACAAGTTCTGCAATTCCGTGTTGTACAACCTTGTAAACTCCCCTGGAGCCTCATCTCTCTTCGGACCAAATATTTTACGCAGTACCGAAAACCTTACGTTTCGGAAACATTAAGCCGTTGTTCATCCGTCAAACTAAGCGGCCAAGTTTCACATCCATAAAAAACCGTCGGAAGAATAATAGTTTTATAAATTCTAACCTTTAAGTTTTCAAATAGAAGCCGCGAACTAAGTAACTTAGCAACTGAATAATAACAAGCATTTCCCACCTTTATCCGGGACTTCATTTTTTCCTGGATTTCATTTTTTCTTGTTATCATTGAACCTAAATACTTGAATTTCTCTACGTGTTCAAAAGTATGCCCTGATACATCAAAATCACTAAGATCGCCACCGTTTCTGCTACTAGTCATATATTTCGTCTTATCAGTATTTATTTTGAGTCCTATTTCTTTACCGGCTTTTATTAACACACTTGTATTTAGTTGTATGGTTTCCGTATCACTACCTAGCAGTACCAGATCATCGGCATACCCCAAAACCGGAATCTTGCCACCCATATTTAAACCTTTCTCGGTACACATCACCTTTTCTATGACATATTCTAAAGCTATATTAAATAACACAGGTGAAAGGGAGTCACCCTGATTTAAACCCGATCGCACCTTAAATTTCTCGGTGTAATTATGACCGATTATATCTTTATGGAATGTTTCCGACAAACACATCTCTACTAGGTTTACTAACTTTCTAGGTATTCCCTGTTCATTCATGATGTTACATAGCTACTGACGGTCTATTGAATCGATAAAAAGTTGATGGACTACACCGTTGTATTCCAATTTTTTCTCAGATATTTGATGTAAGGAAAATATTTGATCAATATTTGAGCGATTCCGCCTAACACCACATTGGTAATCTCCGATAATTTCCTCAGCGTATTCCGTTCGACTAGTTAATATTGACAAGAATATTTTATAGCATACTGGAAGAAAAGAAATCACACGGTTTATATGAAAACTTAAAGCAATTCTTTAACCTTATTTCAACTCTTACTTTATTAAAAAGTTCCTAAATTGATTTAAACGACTGGAGTAGGTGATAGTAGTGTACTCTGCTCATCTGAATTTTTCGTTTGCACTAATTATTAAAGGTGCAGGGTCATTAAAGACACATTTAAAAACGTTTAGTTTAATTATGGTATTTTTTTTCAAAGAACTAATAATATTATTATCCTATATATTATACTGACAAAAGGTCAAATTAAATTTAGTAACTTCCGTCTTTGAACAGCATGTTCTCGTGGGCGTCCTGAACTTTTTTACATTGAAAATAACATCAACATGTGTCAACCAGTGACGCCTATAACTCCTACGCAATATTCTATATATAGAGATGTTGATTTCTAAAAGGTAATATATCAATTTCAGGATTTTTTAATAAACAAAATTCAGAACAGAAATAACATTCTAAGAACAAAATATTATTCAGTATCGGCATTATTTGTTCCATTGTTTGCATCATAGAGTTTGTGGAAAAATGAAAAGTCATATTAAATAATGGTCAATATATTTTATATATTTTTTTTTTTTTTTTATTGAGATAATTACAATTTGTTACAACATGAAAATATAATACATATTTTATATTAAAATTATTTCAGTTTATAATACATTAAGTTTTATTTCAAACTGATCTGAAAGGACTTATTTGCCAACCTAATGGCTTCAGAAATCAGTGTGTATATATATAGTAAGTAAGGAAAATCATTGCGAACGTAAAAATTTTAGAATTAGAATTTTCACCGGAAATATACGTTTTAGGGTATCATGGGTACAAATAAACCAGTTCTGCTAAGTGGTGTGAGTGTCTCTGTGTTTGCGGTTAGTCTAGCGCAAAAACTAAAATTCGTAAAAACTGAAAATTAATATTTAAGACAACTATACGCCCCACGTGTTACATAACCTTTTTACTAACACGTGCTACTTTATACGATGCATTATGAACGTTTTTATGATTTTATGTATGTAATTAGATGTAAAGTTCAATGGACTTAAAAATTACGTTGATTTCATTCATATTTAAACAGTCTGGCAGGGCTTAAATTCCGATATTTTAAGTTTTCATTCCTAAAGTAGGCTTAAAAAAATTAGACACATCAGCCTATTAGCATTGACAAATAACGGCTAAATATGAAAGTTGAGCGAATTTGATTTACAACTAAAGGATAAAAGATCAAACAAATATTTGTATACAATTTTGGTGTTTTTGAACATAAAAACAATAATATAGATTTATAATACACCGTTGAAAAGCTACATATTTCAGGAAAAATATTTTTTTTATACCCAAACTTTTCCTCAAAATCAGCTAACCTCCCACTAATTACTATGCATTTTTTTCCTTTTTCCGGTTTTCTCAAACGGCTGAAACGATTTTGATTAAACTCGCTATATTGATGTAAAATTTAATGGCCTTTAATGTAATAGTCTGGAGTTATATTCTGATTAAATTAGTCTGACATGGCCATAATGCCGATTGTTTAAGTGTTCTTGCTCTGAAGTACCTATAATTTTGTTATACTATAAAAATAACCATATAATCATTTTAGCATGATTAATAAACTGATTAATATATAAGTTAAACAAATTTGATTACTAGCTAAAGGAGGAATGAGAAAAAATATTTTTATAGGCAATTTTTGGGTTTTAGAACATAAAAACAGTGGTATAGATGTATAATATACCGTTTAAGCGAAATCGTAAATCGGAGAGTCATGAAAAGCCTATAAAACTAACTGGGTGTCACAAATAATAATACAATAGATTATTTAATAAACTACTTGTCTCTATTGAAATACAATGCAATTACTTCTTAAGCAATTTATTTCCTCTCTGACTCTATTTTAAAATTCTTAAATCAAACATCAGGAGGTTCTAGAATTTTTTTTAAAGAAGTAAAGTCCTTCGGAGGGGACGTAAAGAGGTGGTCCCGAGCCTGTGGAAGATTTGTTGTCAGAAAATCGTTAAAGATCCTTATCATAATCAAACCTGAGTAGGCAAAATTTAGAACACCCACTGTAGTATCGTCTGATAAGCAAAAGTAGCATATAGTGCCGTTAAATAAACAACAAGGACGGCTAAATTTACTAGTTAAACGATTTTGATAACTAACTAAAAGAGAAATTAGCTGAAATATTTTTATATGCGGGTTTTGGATTTTTGAACTTAATAACAGTAGTATAGATGTATAATATACCGTTGGAAAGCTACCGATATTACAAAAATATTATTTTATTAACGAAATCATAAATGTTAACAGAGAGTCATGAAAAGCCTATACAACAACTGGTTGTCACAAATAATAATAGAATAGATTATTTAATAAAATACTTGTCTCAATTGAAATACAATGCAATTACTTCTTTAGCAATCTATATCCTGTCTAACTGCATTTAAACATTTTTTAATCAAACCCGCAGGTAGTTCTAGAATTTATTTTTAAGAAGTAAAAAATCCATATGAAGTGATAATAGCTGACTGTGTGTATATATAAGAGAAGTGTAGTTCAGGTGGCATCAATAATAAGTATAAACTTAATTATTGGTTGACGTTTCGGCCTAAATTATAGGCCTTCTTCAAGACCTTAAAAATCCTTAGTTATGCCATGCTTTGGAGGAGACGTTAAAAGGTGGTCCCGAACCTGTGCGATTTCAGGAAATCGTTAAAGATCCCTACCCTAATTAAATCTGGATAGGTAAATTTAGGATCCCACTGTAGCATTGTCTGATTAGCCAAAGTAGCATAAAGTGACGTTATATTAAAAAAAATATGAGCGGATAAATATACAAGTTAAACTAATTTGATAACCAACTAAAGGAGAAATGAGCAAATGTATATTTTAAATGAAACTTTTTGGTTTTTTAACATTGAAACAGAAGTATAGATGTATAATACTCGTATACCGTTGAAATAATATATATTTCGCAAAATATTATCTTATAAAAGAATTGTAAAAGTTAATTGAGAGCTATAAAAAGACTTATTATTGTGAACAATAATAGAATAGGTTATTTAATAAAACACATGTAATTAATTAACTTTTATCATCTCTAATTTTTTTCCTGAATTTGATTTTAAAAACGGACATAAGTGAAAGTCGTGGATTGCGCGCATAAGATTTTTTTTCATCTCTGTCAAGCTACGTCAAAGAAACTCTAAACTTAAACGTTTTCTTCTGCCCGAGGCTGAATATACAAGCGCCTCCAGCGGGCAGGACTACCCCACGACAAGATGATATAAAAAGCGGCTCCTGGAGAAATAGGTCACCGCTGGAGGCAATATAGGGCAGGATATTGTCCGCTGGAGGGAGAAAGGACGCCGCTATTTGACGGGAGCAAAAAGTGACACCTTGTCCATCTCGGTCGAGTCCTGTCGTGGCGGGCCTGTTAGCTTTAATAAGGGCTCTGTCAGCCGCTCTTAATATCGCTCTCGATAGGCGCTTCGGAGTCGATATTGACTGCTTTCATCGGAGATGAATTTTTTTTTTTTTGTTCGCCTGAACACGAAATATTTCACATAATGGAGGAATAGTAGGAATAGGACGTAGACTAAATTATAGATGCTCGCTGAGGGAGCGGTGTGCAGTTATGACTCACAAATCATAAGTCTTATTTCATAGCTTTATTATTTAGAATCAGAAAGGTTCAATATTGAAAAAAAAAACGCAGCGAAAGTATTTCCATGATTTTAGTAAGGCCTATAAGATACCTTATTTTTTCCTTACCTAAATATTAAACTAAATGGATTAGGGTCATTACATGCGAATTCTTCCAGAAACTTTAGGATCTCAGACATTCATGAAATTTTACAAGATCAAAACCTTTATAAAGTTAGGATTATTTACAAAATATTACCATTCTACCTTGACTCGTTTTCAATTTAGAGCCACCACAACGATGGCGTTTTTATAACCACAGGGCACACAGGGCAAAATCACCAATTCAGATGGTCAAAAGTCAAGTCAAAATTTCTGAGTGCTTGAACATTTTATAGCTAGTTGGTAAGACGATTAATACTAACATTTCTCGCCAGACCATGTTTATAAATAAATTGTAAATGAGTGGATCATTCCTGTTCACACAAGCGCCTAATAACTGACAGTTAAATTATCTTTATTCGATGGCCATTTATTGTGTTTAAGGTGTGTGTAGCGCTAAGTCTTTTTGCTTCTATTCAAGAATGAACATTGCTAAGACAGGTAAGACATTATATTTCCACGCTGGTCATTGAATATACATTGCAATCTACCTCTAGAGTTAATTTAGCAATTTTTAAATGTATGCTCCTATTCCATAACGAAAAACAATATAACCCCCAAGTCACCCCTAGGATTTGTTTTATCAATCCTTCTTGTCTTTAAATGTTGCCAAGATTTTTTGCGTTTTGGGTGCTACATAATTTTTTTTTTTTAACAACACTCCGAATCAAAAGTTTTACAATCTATAATTTTAAGAGTTACCATAATAATTTAAAGTACATCTATTAGCAGGTTCTAAGCTACTCAAAGCCGATTTTTTGTATTATTTTTCCCGTACTCTGGGACTTCAAACGTTAAATGTAAGAAAGTTTTAGATTTTAGCAAAAACATTTGATTTTTCATCAGTGTGCGCTCTCCAATCATGTCAAAAAATTAATTAGATTTGTTTTTCTATTCCGTAATCTGGAACCCCAAAGATTAAATATGGTCAAGTCTGAGAATTTTATCTACCTAAATCGGTCATATTTTCCACTGTGATCGCCGATATTGAATATATAAGTTGACGAATTCGATATCTAACTTAAGAACAAAGAGCATAAATATTTTTTATGGAATTTTCGTGTTGTTTACATAAAAACAGTAATATAGATGTATAATATATCGTTGGAAAGCTGAATATTTTAGAAAAAAATATTATCTGTTACACAAAACTGTAAAAGTTAACGGTGTGTTATGAAAATTCAATAAAACTAACTGATTGTGTAATTGTTTTTAGTAAAACTCCATGCAAATAATTTCTTTACAATTTATTTTTATATCTAATGGTAATTTTCATATCTAAGTATACTAAAAACTTGATTTTAACAACAGAGGTAAGTTAAAGTCGTGTGTTGCAGGTACTAAATATTTTTTATTACAGTTTGTTTCAGCATATTTTTACTATTACGTGTTTTTAAGTTTTTAAAAAATAAAATAATTTTTTAAAGTAATATTTAATGTACAACGTTATTGACACTTTTTAAACTACACGTAAATCTACTATCAGAACGGATACTATCATCTTGTAGCACAAACTCTAGCAACTGACAGTCACCTCCAACCACCTCAGACGCTAGACTGTGTCAATGTTTACTATTGCACAAGTCGACCAAACAGCATTAACCCTCGAGCTCTAATCCCAGACAGGCTAGTACCTAGATCTCTGCTAAACGCTTGTGCTATCTCTGCTAAAGGAGGAAAGTTAATTTTAGCATCCACTCAGAACCCGGTCGTCGAATCACAACACAAATCGACCGAAAGTTCACTTAGTCGCTGTTTGTACAAGCTCCAGGATGTCCTTTCCGTATCCGAGAGAGGAAATAATATAGGGTCGGGTTTATTCGTGGAATCCAAACCGATATTACTAAGCAATCGCATCCTTATATATCAACATATATAAATAGTTTTACTAATTATATGTTATATTTAAGCGGTAGGTACTTACAGTTACAAGTAAAGATAACGTAGTGACTCACCTGAAAAAATCAAAACAAAAAAACAGAAATTAATATTTGTATGATAAATTTTAAATCATTAAAATTTTTTTTTGGTTTATTTATTCATATAAATCAACTGAGAGGATTCAGATGCTGTATAGTGACTAGTAGGACTAGCATTAGGGGTTCAAAGCCGGCAGATGTTCCTACAATATTTAAAAATCTTTGGTCATAAAATAGAACAAGAAACTTTATTCTGGGACAATGTCCCTTAAGAATAATATTTATGAACAAAATACAAAATTATAACTGGCCGAAAACAATATGTAATTACAATAAGATAACACAATAATGAAAAAAATAAAAAGAAGAAAGGGTCATCTCTATATACAAATTTTAGATATTAATTAATACGGATAAACATTAAAATTATATTTTACATCTCATAAAAGTAAATACTCAATTCACCTCACATAAATTGGCATAATGAAAAATTAGCTTACATCTGACTGAAGAGAATGGAAGTATTGAAAGAGGAGGGATTTAAACGATTATAGAGAAGGAGCATGACGGATGTTTTAAGGGAAAGTATTCCATAAGGCAGTGGAACGGGCTAAAAAGAAGCAATAATATTTTTTGGTTCTATGGAAAGGAGTGTGGAGGATGGACAGACGGGATCTTGTTTCTTGGTGATGGGTTCAGGATTAAAATACCAGAAGGCTGTATACATATAATGGGCGGTGGGAGTTAATGATTTGATAAAGGAATGATCCAAGGAAATATTGTCTTCAAAAGCTGGGTGATAACCACTATAAGTCGTAGTAGAGGTGGGATATATGCGACCGTCTCGAGGTACCGAACAAAAATCTTAAAAAGCAATTCATTATCCTTCTCAATCTGTCATTATTGAATTTAATAAGATTTAATACGTTATACATAACGTATTCACGATAGATTTAATACATAACTATAAAATCAATAACAGGCCCCCAATGTATAGGGTGATGTGCCTAATTTTAAGAAACCTACAAAATCAAAGGTACTCTAGAGGAAGAAAATTTAAAATATCTGCATTTAAGCCCTATCAGACTATTTAAATCAGAATGAAACCTACATCATCTATTAAAGTCCATTACATTTTACATAGACACAACGATATCGAGTTAAATCAAGAGCGGTTTTAAAGAAAATCGTAAAAACGTCCAAAAATAATAGTGTAAAGTGGTTCTTCTGGATAGCTGAATTTGATTAAAAAATTGCTATAACATCTCGGGCTTATAGTTGTCTTAAATATGAAATTTCAGTTTCGTACAAGTTTTATTTTTAGCGCTAGACTTACCACATACGGACACACACATACACAGAACTTTTGTGGGACTTCCTCATTGGACAGGATACCCTAAAAAACTTGTATTTCTAGTAAAAACTGGAATTCGAAAATTTTCAAGATCGCAATGCTTTCCCTTAATATATATTTCTTATATAGGTAAGTCGAAGTAAAAAAAAACTGTGTTGGTTATTTTCGTAATTAACATTTGCCGATAGGCCTACAAAAAGCCACGCTTTGCCTACATTTTTTTTAGGATTGGAGCTTTTTTTACACGCTCTAATAAGTTGGTGTTGTTTTAATAACAATTTTTATTACAATAATTTTTCAGAGAATGCTTTTTGTAACATCATTTGTCCCTAGAACCTAGTGTTTAGGAGCTATATTAATTTAAATAAAAAAGTTACTAATGAACTAAGGTATTAGTGTAATTAGATGATTAAAAACAAGTTTTCAACGGGAAATACACATTTTAGGGTCCCTTGAGTCCAAATAACCAAGTGCAGCAAAAAGGTCTGTGTGTGTGTGGTAACTCTCGGACGGAAACGGTAAGTCCTAAGAAACTGAAATTTCATATTTAAGACAAATATACGCCCAAGACGTTACAAAACCTTTTTCATCAAAATGAGCTTACTAGAAGAGCCACTTTATACGGTCCATTTTGCACCTTTTTTCGAGTTTATCGAAAACGGTTTCGACGATTTTGATTAAACTCCCTATATCGATGTAAAATTTAATGGGATTTAATATAATTTAGGTTTCATTTGGATTAACATGGTCTGATTGGGCTTAAATGCCGATATTTTAAAATTTCTTTCTCTAAAGTACCTTTAATTTTGTTGATTCTATAAAAATAACTAGGAAAAAATAGAAAAAATATTTTTTAATGCAATTTTTGTTTTTGAACACAAGAGCAGTAATATACATGTATGATATACCGTTGGAAAGCTAAAAATTTTAGAAAAAATATTATCTTATACTCAAGCTTTTAAAATTTAATGGAGAGTGATGAAAAGAAGATAAAACTAATTGATTATTTTAGATAATAATATAATAGATTTTTTAATAAAACACATGGTTTTATATAAATTCAATTTAATTCATTCTTTAAAGTTTCACGTATTTTTATTTTTAACTGTATTTTAAAATTCTTTCATTGATTTTAAAAATGGAGGTAAGTGAAAGTCGTGTGTTGCCCGCATCAGATTTTTTCAGTAGGTTATTTGCTTCTTTCTTTATCATTAATACTTCTTCAATCAACCCTTATCTGCAAACTCAATGTTTTTCAGATATTTCTAAATCTGTTATTTTTCTAAGATAGAAAGAAATACTAATGCCACATTTTTGTTTTCTTTATACTAGCAATTTCATAAATTATCAATGATGTTATTCTGTTGGTGGCAGGTAACGTGCTCAGGTATAAAGCGCTTGATGTTTCGAAGGATTGTGTGGAAGTTTAGAAATGTATGACAAGGTCAAATAAGTTACTGAAGTAAATTCTGTGCAAACTTTTCAACATGTCAAGAACAGAAATTTCCTTCAACATTTTCGAAAAGCAGTCAACATCAGCAAGTTCGAGGAATGTCTAGTTTTCCTTTAAAAACTAAAATTAGGTAAAATGTGAAATAAAATACGTTGGTAAATATATCATAATATTCACAAATAATGTTATGTAAAAATAGCTGTACATTCACATGAATTACTTAATCGTTGAAAAAGACTTAGAATGAAGCTGCATGTGAGATCATTATGACTAAGAATAAATAATATTTACAAATATCGATATTTTAGAGTCAAGAGAATTGAGCTATTAATTATATTAACCTTATATACAGTAAGGGGTAATTTCTAAGACAGTTGTTTTTTTGTTTTTCCCGGCTTATCTCATGCAATGCACCATTATTAGGCTTATTGTGCGCCGTCCATTCCGTTAATACAGGCCTAGTGCTTTGGTGAATCTGACCAAGCTATAGGGGTTAATCAGTTCACACAACTTTGGATCTACAATACGGTCGCTGCCAAAATGGTAAAACCGTATCCTAGCAATTTCTGGACAACTGCATACCACATGATATGCAGTTTCATCTTCCTTCTTGCAGAATCTGCAAGTAGGTGAGGCCACCAACCCCACATTATGGAGATGTCTGTTAAGCTGACAGTGTCCTGTGTACAGTCCTGTCACTCTCCTCAAAGTTATCCTCTCCATCGAGAGTAGTGCACAACTTCTCTCTTTGAGGGTCCTTTCAAAAACATCTTAGAGTGATGCTATTTTCCAGAATCCCTCCAATATTATCTAGATCTATTTCCAGCAGCCGCCTTGATTTAGCAAACATTTAGCATAGCTGAGGCTTATCCCACACACAGGTTCAGGTGTAGAGGGTAAGGCATAGTTAATCTAGCATGTCTTTACTCATTCATTTGCAGCTGATTTTAATTCAATTATATACTGAAATAAATTATTATAAATATCGATATATTTTGCCGATATTACACCGGTATCGATAACGTTCACGGAAATCGATACCGTTATTCTATCTCTAATAAACCGGTATACACAGAGCGCATGCGCCAGTCTAGAGCATGTTGGTGACGTTCGCATGGTTACGAAATCAAAGCTTTTACTTCTGCCGAAAATCGCGTAACGCGCCTAAAGATGTTTTCATAAAACCTCACAGACGAACATATAACAACTAACAGTTAACCAACATATAATAAATTTCTAATAGCATTTTCAGATAAACCTTCAAATACAAGAGAATAGATGACGTGTTAATATTTGGAGTTCTTGTCAGAAGAAGGCTTTCCTTTCTGTGCCTCCTGTCTGCTGCTGAGGTTTCCTTCAGCACATTTACTCATCGAAAGATACGGTATTAAAGAAAAAGATTAGAAAGATAATTTTTTTTTTTTTTTTTTTTGTGAAGAGTATTCGATGGTATCAAAGTGCATAGCCGAGAGAATATTCAGGTAAAAATTAATTGGTCCATTAATTAAGAGCGGCTCACTAATTAGCTGGAGGCCAGGTAATGACCAAGCTTAGGCTGTGGATTGGGCTACCTAATGATTTATCATCAACACGTCCGCGCTCTGTCTTCCCACCTTTCATTAAAGTTTCTTCACCAAAATTAAAGTTTTATCACATAAATTTACTATTTTGTATAAGTGCGGAATTAGTTCTAAGGACTAGTTATCACATACAACCATAAATTTTACATCTTTAGTAAAGAGTTGGAATAATTAGATGTTAAAAAATATCAGTGATAAGGGTTTACGAATGTATATATAAATCTAGTTCGTATTTAAACAGGAAACTATGAATTTTCCTGTTTTATTTTTATTTTTGAAGTTACTTCTTTTTTTGTTTAGTTTTTATTTTAATTTACACAAACACACACACACACACACACATTTATATATATATATATATATATATATATATATATATATATATATATATATATATATATATATATATATATATATATATTTATATTGTAATGTATTGAGGATACTGAGGGGAGTTAGGATTATATAATTATGGTATTAATTAAATAAATATTGATTAGCCTATGTCGGCAAAAGTACAAAGGACATGTACTTGCCCCCATGGATTCTCTAATAGGCCCCCCGGTTTCCCCATGGGTCTGGGATACCAGAGACCCCTGGTAGTTTCCTACAGCGGCAACCTACAAGAATATTAAGGGTGGTCAAAAGATAAGAATAAGATCACAAGGACTGTACCGCCAACCGGGGTACTTCCCATGGCAGCCCACCCGAGGTGACGAGGATGGGAGAGAAGATTCGTAGGGCAGTCTTATTCGAACCAGGAGTGTAGTCAAGTTCTATCCTCAAGAAGAGTGAGTCGGGTTCCATCTACAAGAAGAGGAGGTGGCCGTCGGGGTTCTGAGAGCAGCTGGAGGATGATGCCAAGAAGATTTCCACCTTCGCCAGGCGGTTAAGTGTTTCAAAGGTATATTGTTATTTGTAATATTGTATGGCAAAGGTAGTAGAGAAAATGTCCCTCAGTATTCTCAATCAGAGTTTTAGGCAATATGTGAATATAATGATATGTGTAAATTAATAATTATAGTAATGTATTCATTGAATCTTGTTTACTTTAATCTTACCCTGCATGCCACCTATTGGATTGGTAAACACGATACCTTTGGAAAGGAGATCCATGGTATCATTAAATATAGTTTATATATTGACTAAATATAGTAAGTAAGCTAGTTTTTGAAGCTACCGGTGCCTTAGAAAAGCAGCCGGTCAAAAACATAGCAATATATATGAACTAATAAGTAATTTATTTAATTAGACAGGCACTGTATTTTCTTTCTTATTTTTATCTATGTACAGAAACAGAAGGATAATTGGATTTTTTATTCATTTTTTAGTTATGATTTAAAAGAGATATATTTTTTCTCAATTGATAATTCGAGAAGTTGATACATTACATTCATTAATTTGTTAATTTCACTTACCTATAATTTGAGATAACTAAACGACTGAGATGTTACAGCAAACTTTACTTTAAAATCTGCTAACCAGAAAAGCCACTTTATACTATGGATTTTGGACCTTTTTTAAGACTTTATCAAAAAACAGCTCTTACGATTTTGATAAAACTCGCTATATTGATGTAAAATTTAATGGGCTTTAATATCATGTGGGTAGCATTCTGATTGAGACAGTCTGAAAGGGCTTAAATGCCGAAATAAAAAAAGAATCCTCTAAAGCACCTTTAATTTTGTGCATTCTATAAAAATAGCTATATAATCTTTTTACATTGATAAAAAGCAGGTAAACATATAATAAGTTGAACGAATTCGATATGTAACTAAAGGAGAAAACTCAGAAAATATTTGCTTAATGCAATTTTTTGTTTTTGAAAATAAGAGCAGTAATATACAAGATTGGAAAAGTTATTAACAAGTGATGAAAAGCCGATAACACTAACTGATCTTTTGGGATAATAATATAATCGATTTTTATATGAAATACATGTTTCTATAGAAATTCAATTTTATTAATTCTTTATTAGTTTCACTAATTCTCATCTCTATCTGTATTTGGGAATCATTTAATCGATTTTAACGACAAAGGTAAATAAAAGTCGGGTGCTACCAGCACCAGATTTTTTTTAATGCTATCTATGCCTATTTATTTATTTTTTACTTTATCACTGATTTTTCATTATTATTACTTTAAGGCACCAAAGGCTTTATTTACTTTCCTATGTAATATTTTTAGAATAGATAAAAAATTATTATTGTGATTAAAATAGGTTAGCTGGAATGACTGAAGATTTTTTCATGGAGCCTGATCAGTGAGAAGGCATTTACACGTTTATGAGTTGGAAACTCCTGTTTAATAAGTGGACAGAGGATCATGTGGTAAGTATATTAAAAATATAAGGAGTTTTAACTTAGAAGGACTCATCCGTATTCACTCAATCAGCCGGTGTACCGCAAGGTAGTATCCTGGGTCCCCGATCCTTTAAACGGTGTATACAGCTGATATTCCCTTCCATCCAAGCACTATCCTTACTTCCTACGTCGATGACACATGGGTGTTATTTGTGAATAATGATCACGTTACTGCATCACAAATCCTACAGAACCATCTATCAGCCATTGAAGGATGGTGTCAAAACTGGAGAATTAAAATAAATCCTAACAAATCCTATCAAATCACCTTCACTCTACGTCGTAAACCTATGACTTCCTGCCCCACCGTATCCTTTAACAATATCCTACTTACTCCTGTTGAACAGATTCGGTACTTAAGACTCCACCTCGACAAACGCCTAACATGGAATCCTCATACTAGACTGAAACGACAGGAAACTGCTCGTAGATACAGATTACTACAACACTTGCTCGACAAACGCTCAAAACATCCTACTTACTACAAAAAACTCATTTATATTACAATTATCATGCCTATTTGGACCTATGCCATTGAGCTATGGGGGTCTACTAAGCCATCGAATTCTTCTCGCATCCAATCCTTGCAGTCCAAAATCCTCAATGCTCCTTAATTTGTTACTAATAAAATCATCCATAAAGACCTAAATATCCCATTAGTTGAAGACTTGGCCCTTTACAGATATACCTCTTTTCATTCCAAACCCCCTGCCCACTCAAACCCGCTTATTTGTGACCTCCCCTCCATATCTATTCCCGACAACCCACCGAGGCGCCTTAAAAGAAGATGGCCAAGAGACCTATTAACATAAATTAGACATTGGAGTGTTACCAATGGGTAGTTTCTTCTCAGGACTACCATGTGTTCTATTAATATATAAAGCTATATACTTGTTGTATTTATTTAACACAGTTGTAAATTTCTTTAAATAAATAAAAAAACAACAACTTTAAACGAACGGAAAATAACAGCACTAAAGATTAATATTACGGATTGAAGGAACGATAGAGTTACTGCATACTCGAGGGATTTTGCATACGGATCTTATAAAATTAGTCCCTTCGGTCACATGTTAAACTTTTTCGGAGTTATACAAGAGGCAATAATATTTAAAACAGGGAAAAATGAGAGAAGAATGTGAATGAGGAAGGATAGCACTTATTGTGCATCTATCTTTAAATTTATGTCTGAACTAAACTCTTGAATCAATTAAATACATAAAGTTTCCTAATCAACCAGATTATGATTAAATGGTATAAGTAATTTTTAATGCATAAAATATGATCGAAAATCCTACAAAATCTAAATCAAGTGGTCTCTGGTGATATGGAAGATTTTCTTGGCACCTCGTCTCATATATGTTTTAATTAAAAGGGGATGATTTCTGTCCTCCGCTCTAATTTTCAATTTATATTTTTTTCTTTAGAAGAAGGAGGCCCATCCTCAGTTTAATTATATTTAATTGGATTTCAGCTCAGGCTTAACCTGTTACTCCTAACGCCTGTACTTCTCGACTAAATTAAACCTGGGACAGCTTAGATCTAAGAAAAAGTGATAACATTAATTTAATTTTTTTTTAAAGAAAAATCATATTCTACTACCTCATCTTTTGGTTGTAAAGCGTTAGTAAAAATTTCGTAAACTTAATATATCACTAATAAACAGTATTTAATACCTCAGCGTACCATGGTTCAAGTAGATGTAGGGATCCGTACTGTTTTTAAGTGTTAAGAGATCAAAATTTATAAAACTATTATTCTTTCGACGGTGAAACCTAATCGCTTTCTTTAAAGAATGGACTACGGCTTAAGGTTTTCTAAAATAAGGAACTGTCTAAAATATTTGGACCAAATAGAAATAAGGCCACTCTGGGACTCAAAAGGAATTGCAGAGCTTATAACATGTGACTATAATTGAGTTAATAGCATCGCAGAGAATCAATAGTCGTGTAAAGTTGTTGGGCTCAGTGATAAGCTGATTTTGAAAAAAAATGTTATTCGCTTAACCAGATGGTAGACGTCCAAAAGGTAGGACGAAGCGTCGATGGGAGGATTGTGTTGTCTGATATCGAGGACTTGGGCTTGGAAGTAATCAATGGACGAATCTGTTTGGACAGTATTTTGTGGTATCGTCATCAAACCTCCGGATTCGGTAGGCCTATTATTATTATTTTTGTTTTTTCCTGAATATTTACCTACCCGGACCAAAGTTAAGGGTTAGGCTAAAAATTGTATATTTAATTTAAACTTTAACTATATTTAAAAATGTCTTTACTTCATTACCGAGTTTAACTGATTTTTTCCTTTCTTCCAGAACATTTTTAGGATTGCGGATACCTCTAAGAGAATATCAAACGTCGCTGTTAAATAATAAAAAAAAAAGTTGTTTAATAATAATAAATATAATCTTAACCAAGAATGTAATAATAAAAAGACGTAATATCTAGGGAGCGTGACAGAAAACTATCATTAACATTACTTTTACCATCGTGTTAGAAATAATCTTATAGTAGAAAAAAATTAATATGTTGCATGTATGGAAACATTTATTTTACATTAAATGATATTACAACAGAAATTATAATTTGCATCAGTCATTTTATTTTATACACGTTTCATCACTCTATATTTCCTTTACAACACTTTATGTTGAACATAAATATTATATTTAATATTCAAAATAATATATTACATAAATGCTGAGAGATGGCACGAGAGCTAACGTAGCATACTGAGATAATTTGGATTTATTCTATAGTTTTATTTTAATCAACTGAGAAGCTTAGAAGAATACGAATTGAAGAAGAGGACAAAATATGAACAATATACAAAATAATTTCCCTACTAGACTGGATAAAACATACAGTTAAAATAAAAATCCGGGCATATTAAGCTAAAACAAATGTTAATCTTGTTTTATAATGTTAAATGACGTAAAATTTCATTTAGTAAATTATGTAAAATAGACCGGAACTTGCTATGCAATATAAAAAGATCACTAGATCACTCCGTAGACTTATTCCCTAAGCTTAAACAAGCAGGCCAATTTATCTTTACTAACGTCTAAGCGAAACAGGTAAATTAAACTCTTTAACGTTCTAAGTAAACAAGAAAGGAGGGCCTTACAGGGCTTTATATAGGACCTACTTGAGTAACTTAAGGGCTGGGTGAACCCGACAAAGACCATGACGAGCTGAGTACAGTATTTAATTAGCCGCTTACAAGGCCCCCGCTCAAGAAGGCCGTGGCATTTGCATACAGAGAGGGCGACATGACGGCCCTCCTTCCAGCTCATGAATCCCAAATCCCTTTGGGAAACTGTTTGGATTCCAAACTTCCCAATATAACTAATAGCCTCCAGGAGGGATTTGTCAGGACTCTTTAGAGCAGATTTAATATTCTCTTCTGGAACAGGGTTCATCCATCACCGAGGGGAGGCGAGAGAATTGTGGGGGGCGAGAGGAAAATTATATAAATAACTCGAAAAGCAGTCAAATATTCATGATTTCTAACAACTTGGTCGAAAGCCCAAACTTCGATATCTGCACTAAATAATGCTTGGTCATAAATAAACATATGGCAATATAGAAGGACAAATTGAAATGGACTTGAAGCCTTTGACCGTGCACCTCTCCCTCGACTGATTTCGAACTCTCACCAATGTTAGCTTGTCATTACATCTGCCAGTCCTAGTTTGTATTTATTCATTAATACCAACATATCTATGTAAATAAGACAAGTTATTAATACTGTTTGTAGACTATTATTCATGCCCAATTTGAATACGTTTTCCATTTGCAATATACCAATTCTTTATTTAAATTATTAACTGCTATTATGATAATAACCAACTTTAAAAAAAAAAATGGAGGGAGTCACCTGAGGTGCAATGTCTAGGAATACAGCTTAAGATCAAGTAGTCGTAAACTTCTATGATCAAGTTCGGGAGTTGAATTTTTTTTAAGAAAGCAAAATATATCCGTGGTTATGCCGTCCATTATAGAAGACGTAAAATGGTAGTCCGGGGTCTTTGCGATGTCAAGTACTCGTTAAATATCCTTCTCGTTATTAAACCTGGATAGACAAAACTTAAGAATTCAATCATAACATCTTCCGAATAGTCACAGTAGCCTTAGGAGACATTAAATTACTAAACAGAAAAAAAAATAAACAAAACCTTTACCAACGATTGAAGTAAATCTTCTTTAATATTGTGACTTTTGTACATATTCTTATTGATTCTTTTATTTATTTTTTTTTTTTTTATATATGTATATTGTATTATTATTTTATAAATTTAATGTTATGTATATATTGTGTCAATGTAATACGAATATATTGATTCATGATTGTGTATATATTTTATTGTAATTTTATGCCGTGTAAATATTGTATGAATGTAGTATGTATGATATCTTTCAGCACCACTATTGATGTCCAAATTGGGACAGATTGTAATTTTACTCAATAAAAATTGTTGTTAAAAAAAAATATGAATGTTTTACTTGATCACTATTAAAAATGTCCTAATTAGGACGAATTGTAATATTACTCAATAAAAACTGCTTCTTGTTATTCTACTAATATTGTGACTGATGACGATTCAGATAAAAATAACAAAGTCATGTTAAATCGATATTATAACAGAAGTAATATATACACTTAATTACTTCAAGCCTTATAACTGAAATAAAATATTAATTAAATTATAATTATACCTTAAATATGAAATGATATTTTTATGATAACTGAAGTAAGGAACACAAACTCTAATTTGCAATGAGTCTAAATTTCTTAAGAAATCCGCTTCAATGTCGTACCCGTTGTTGATTGAACTGAATATCTATTCAACGTTGAATTAAGTTTATCTCGCAAAAAACAAACAATTAATGAGAATATTTTGAGCGGAAATTAACATTGAAATCTTCAGCAAGAATCATAATAATTTGGTATTTAAAAGTCTTTAACTGTGATGTAGAGTAATTGCTGATGCATACATTTCATAAAATGTGATACAATCACGTCAGAAGAAACGTATATATCAATGATATTTGTTAAATCGGATCGGAAATTTCTATTAATATAGTTGGCACAACATTTTCCATGAGAGTTACATCATGGAATGTGTCTGTAGATGAATGAAACCCCATCATCAGGTGTGTTACACCTGTGTGCTACACCTGTGCGTTATGTATTAGTTAACGTTTAGCAACAGCTAAAAAAGTATGTTTTCTTCAGCATAATTACAATTTCTAAAAAATTAATAGGTAACACATTTAATAATAAAATAATTATTATTATGAGCATACATTGTAAATATTTAAAAGGGTGCTATATAGATGCATTTCCATTGCATGGACCTTATCAAAAGCCTTAATTTTCTCCGTGATCGCACCTAAAGATGTTTTACTTTAAAAAAATAAAGTGGCTGTCTCAACTTTTATTTTAATGTTTATTCAGTCATAAATTGAACCGAATATAATTTTTAATCTTTAGAGTAACTACCTATAGAAACTGCTAACATACAAGACAGTACTGAAACCTATCTGGACGTTCGGACTTGAACTGTGGGGGACAGCCAAATTTTCTAACATCAAACGCATTCAATCCTTCCAATCAAAAGTCCTATACCTTACACCGCGACCTAAATATTATTTATTTTAGACCTTATACCATCAAAATTCTCTAAATTCCATCAGAATCTTATTCATCACCCTAATCCCCTAGCTCTATCCTTATCCAGCTCCACACATCCTTACCATCCCACTAGAAGGTTGAAACGGCAGTGGCCTCGAGACCTCTTGTAACATGTATATTGTAGTTCTAGCGTTGGCTAGATTCTCCACTCACGCACTGTATGCTTGAGAATTGTATATAGGTATGAGTGACTTTTGTATATATTTTTATTGATTTTGTTTTGTATATATCGTGTGAATGTAGTATCAATGTTGTACTTTATAACTATTAAAATTGTCTTTAATTGAACTGATTGTAATATTACCCAAGCCTTAGCCCAAGAGTAAGCCTTTAATTTTTTTTTGGGGGGGATTAGATGATAAAAAAAAAAAAAATAAATAAAAAAAAAAAAAAAAATCGACGGTCATTATCGAGACAGTAGTGAAACAAAAACTAATCGTATGTTCGACGAGCTAGTAAATCGGATGTGATTGGTCATCAAGTTAATTAGCTACTAAGTAAGAGTTTTAGGACCGCAAGAAATACATGTTTGAAATAAGTATAGTAGAAAGAAATTTTTAAGAATAATTCTAGATGTATAGTTGATGAAGTAGCCAACCATGCCCCTGTCTCAGGACCATTACTTCACCAACTACTCTTCTTCCAAAAGCCCGCTACTTCCCAGCCGCGTAGACACGCCCTGACGTACAACCTCGAAATACACGCCCTCGCAATCTTACTTACATCAGAGGTAAGTTATACGATCGTTTACCCTGAGAGCCGCGTTACTCCCGCCATTTACATAGCTATCGAAGGGGTAAGGTAAGGTCCGATCTGGAAGGGAATAAAAAAAACAAAAAAAAAAAAAACAGGAAAAACTTGAGTAGGATTTCCTCGACGGAGCGTAAACATCTGAAAGAGGCAATTTAGCGAAAAGTGTAGGGATTGGATAAAGCAAGGGCGGAGGGCAGTGCTAAAACCTAATGGCTCGGGATTAATCCCTACTTACCTCTTACCCCTTCCTCCTACCTCTCCTTATTAGCCCATCTTTTTTCAACGAAATCGCCAATGCTTTTTTTTATTTAAACTCTTTTCCGTTATTCGGTTAAACATTTAGATTATATTTTTAATCTCGAGGCGAATGGTAGAGGATTGCGTTTTTAAGGCCCTCTTGAGATCGAATCAGTGATATTTCTAGCTATTGAGGAAATTTAACATCAACTTTACTATACCATTGAAATTTGAGATAGATAAGGATTGTCATTGAAAATTCTTTTGTCTTAGGATCTGTAACTTCAATTGTGAGACTTTTTTGACCCTTAGTATGACACGCTCAACATCTGTTAGGGCGAGTTTAGGTTTCATGCGTTTTAGGGGACTTGCACGGTAACCCCAAAAAAGCTTGCAGTATAAACGTGCCCTAAGAGATGGAGTAGGTGAGCGGGTTAGCACCTTCCCCAGCAACCTAAAATTCAAAATTGAATATAATATATTATTCAATATAATTTCGAGTTAGCTTCTCGGTACCTGGGGACCATTTACTAAGCATTGATCCCCGCGCTCATCCTCTGACAGGCCCGATAAAAACTCTTTTTGGCCTAAAGATACAAGGTAGGTTGTTATGCCCGAGTGAAGTAATCTGGAGTAACCTTTAAGTCCTGAAGATACCTGTGCCTAAGAGACCCGTTAAAGAAAATTCAAACTTACTGGATTATTTTTCTGACTACCCAATACAAATATGACTTCGATAAAAAAGTGAGCCATGCGACAAATTAAAATAAAGTTTTAAAAAGCACATGTATACAATTTACACTCTCCAAGATCTATGAAGGTTCGTTAATATTTAAGGCGTTTTGATAACTCGAGCGGTAGCGGGTTTTAGAATTATATAGAACCTCTACTATTCTAATTCCTCAAAAGCTCAAATTAAAAATTTGAAGATAGTCCCCACGCCAGAAAGTACCGAGCGGAATAAGCTTATGAATCCTGCCCCCAAGCAGATCAGCACCAATTGTATGCCTAAGCTTCACATCTATGAGAAACCACCTTTTGAAAATGTTTAATTTCTTAATCGTTAGATGAGGAAAGCTATACGAAAATATGTGTAGAAGATTTAAAAAAAAAAAAAATTACTTTTATTTCTAAACAAAATGTGGACAAAAAAATTGTTTTGTTTTTTTAAACATGTTGGATTGGTACACATATATTTATTTATTTATGACGCCTCTACCCTTGTGGGTCATTGGCGTTCAAACTTACATTTTATACTCTGTTATAATATAAAATTCTTTTCAAATACTTGAACAGGATTTTGACTTTGTTTTCATCATCATTCAATAATTCTTTTAGAGTATTTTCCATTCGTAGTTTAATCCTTAATTTATTGAAAATTGGACAATCTAACAATATATGTTTTACTGTCCTCACTGTGTCACATTGCGTACAAGTTGGGGCTTCTAAACCTCGCAGAAGGTAGCCGTGGGAGAACTCACAATGTCCTATCCGCAGCCTGCAGAGGATCACTTCTCTCCTTTACTTCCGGTTGGAGGTCTTCCAAAGGGTACAATCTTTTTTTATTTCATTTAATTTAGAGGAATTTGCATTCCATACCTTATGTAAAGAGCTGAATTGCCTTGTCCAGTCTTGCAGAGGGATTTTGTTGACCATCGTTGCTTGAGGTGATGTGAAACGACGAGCACAGTTTGCCGCGACATCGGCTTTTTCATTGCCATATATGCCACTGTGAGCGGGGACCATATATGCCACTGTGAGCGGGGACCATATATGCCACTGTGAGCGGGGACCATATATGCCACTGTGAGCGGGGACCATATATGCCACTGTGAGCGGGGACCATATATGCCACTGTGAGCGGGGACCATATATGCCACTGTGAGCGGGGACCATATATGCCACTGTGAGCGGGGACCATATATGCCACTGTGAGCGGGGACCATATATGCCACTGTGAGCGGGGACCATATATGCCACTGTGAGCGGGGACCATATATGCCACTTCTTTATTCTCTATCAGGATTTCCCGGTGTATATTGTGGATTTCTGCTACTACCGGATGCCTAATCTTTGAGCTGTGAATAGCTTTTAAGACGCTGTTTGAGTCGGACACAAATGCAAATTTTTGATATATTTGTTTGCTACTTTATTTTATTGGTTGAATATATATGAATATATATATGTACCCATTTGTGAAAATAAAACTTTTGTCAGCTCTCTCTCAGTGATACTGTTATTGGTCACACGTGAACAAAAACTCTAAAATAGTCAAATCAAAATGGTTGTTTTTTTGTTAAAATAAATAACGCTAGTTTCTTGTGCTAAGCAGGGGAATATCTTTGGTGTCAAAAAAACTTGGTTATTTTATGGCGCTAAGTGATTTCAGATAGACATAGACGCAAATCTAAATCGTTTCATTACTTAAAGCTATCAAAGTCAATCGATTGCTCGATCATAATTCCGATATCGATAAATACTTTACAGTAACAGGCAGAGACCCCCCTATTGCTTGCCCCCACCCTTTCCCTAGGGACAGTTAACTTCCACTGCAAGTCCGGGCAATTTTACGCGGCATTGTTTTTTACGGTAGTTTTGGTCCGGAGAAAAGTGGAGATATTTCTTTATTACTTTGGAACGCGCTGAGGCTCAATGGATACGACCGTCATACGTCCGAGTTTATTTTCAGTTACGACTCCACCCAAGGGACGATAGGGGAGGGGGAGAAATCCGTCGTCGGGGAAACGATCGTTTGAATCCCAGCAAGTTCTGATTGAAGTTAGATGCTGACATAAGCGCATCTCTTGGAAATGGTCTCCAATGCCTGTAGTTTCAGGGTTTTTTTTTAATTTATTTTATTTTTTAGGAATATATTTTTATTATCGCTCCGATAGAGAGTTTGGTTTAAAGTTAGTCAAACAAGTGCAAGTTTTAGGTATAATAATGGGGCGTATAACAAAAATGACCATTTTTCAGGCAAATAATTGTGTTATTAGATCATTGGTATAAAAAACAATGATAATCAGAGTATAGTCTTTGTCATCCACTGTTATTAGCCATCTGCTGTTTAATTGCTCGATCTGATACCATTCTTTGCGAAGTTAGGTTATAGATTGTGGAGTTTATGGACGCTCAACATGACAGTAGTGTACTGTTTGAAAATTGGGTTTTGATCATAATGGAGGGTATATTGTGTTTTGATTTGGATTCAGTGTATAATTTACATGTTGTTACAGTACGTTTTAGTGTTAGCGGCGTGTTGGATGTTCCAAATATTAGTGGTCTAAGTTAGAGAGAAAAAAAATTCAGTTTCGTTAGGAACATGTGTTTTAGATTAAATAATATAAGTACATATAATTGTTATGCACAATAATTACATAAGTTTATGCCCACTGTGCACTACTTTTCCCAACATTGTGTTGTATATAACATAACATTTTTCATAAAATCTTCAGCTTTCTAACTGCATATTACACATCTTTATTACTGATGTTATGTGCGAGAAAAAACTTTTCTCGAGTACTTGTCCATCAAATTTTTTTTATCTTAAATTTTCAGTCTTTTTCTATCAATGCTAATAAGATTTGGAGCCTACAAAACTAATAGTACTTTCAAGAAAGACAATTCATAAATTCGGCGTGTAGACCCTGTCAAACTATTTTACTAAAAGTAAAACCTACATAATATTTAAGCCAAATTAATGTTACGTCAATAAAGCGAGTTTAGTAGGGAATTCATGGTATAAAGTGACTATTTTGGTTTGATGATTTTGACGAATAAGTTCCGGTAACATTCCATTCTCACAGTGTATAAAATATGAAATTTCAGATTCAGACATGCAACACACACAGATCTTTTCGGGTTACTTGTTTATGTAGACTCAGGGGACCCTAAAACGTGTATTCCGAAAACCAAAATTCGATTGTTTTTATAATCGCAATGCTTTCTTTAAGTATGTATTTTATATAAATAAGTAAATGAAAGTAAAAAATCTGGTGCGGGCAACACACGACTTTCACTTGCCTACATTTTTGAAATCGATTAAAGAATTTTAAAGTACAGAAAGAGAGAACAATGAAGTATACATTAAATGGAATTTCTATAGAAACATGTGTTTTATTAAAAAATCTGTTATATTATTATCTAAAACAATTACTTAGTTTATCGACTTTTTATTACTCTCTCTTAACTTTTAAAAGGGTAATATTTTTTCTTAAATCTTTAGCTTTCAAACGGTATATCATACATGTATATTACTGTTCTTATGTCTAAAAACAAAAAATTGCATTAAAAAAATATGTTTTCAGTTTTCTCCTATAGTTGTTTTTCAAATTCGTACAATTTACATGTTTAGATGTTATTTATCAATTCTAACAACATATTATGGTTATATTTATAGAATCTACAAAATTAAAGGTACTTTAGGGGAAGAAAATTTAAAATATAGGCATTTAACCCCTGTCATACTAGTTTAATCCAAATGAAAGCTACATGATATCAAAGCCCATTTGATTTTACATCGATATAGCTAGTTTAATCAAAATTGTCGAAACTGTTTTCGAGAAAATCGAAAAAAGGTGCAAAATTCATGCTATAAAGTGGCACTTCTGGTAAGCTCATTTTGATGAAAAAGGTTTTGTAACATCTCGGGCGTAGAATTGTCTTAAATATGAAATTTCAGTTTCATAGGATTAGCGTGCTTGCTCGGGAGCACACACACAGACCTTTTTGCGGGACTTGGTTATTTGGACTCAGGGGACCCTAAAATTTCCGTTGATAACTGGAATTTGAAAATTATTACGATCGCAATACCTTAGTATATATAGTAAGTGAAAGTAAAAACTGTAAGGTTTTTGTAAATATTAATAGTGATACACTACAGCAGATCTTTTTGATTCTCAAGGAATAAAGGTAGTATACAGGTAGATTACGATAAAAACAAAAAGTTGTTTCAATCCTTCTCGGTAAGTAAAGAACGTTGAGGTTTAATAAGGAGATTTATTTTTTTCCCTGGAATGACGATATGCATTCTTTACTTGTACAAAGAGGAAGAAGGCAGAAGAATCAGCTTAGCATCGAGGATTAAGGTAATGCATGCTCGGGAAGACTAAAGGACGAAGATGAGGCCCTCCAGAAGCCACATAATCCCCGTCAGTTCAGATAAAGGAAACCAAAATACACCTGATGTGTGTTATGCAAAAAGAGAAGAAGAAGAAGATGGCAGACCCTGGAAGCTAAAGAGGATTAGGCCGAGGATAAGAGGCTGGAGCAACCCTTAGCTAAAGGATTTGAGGGGAGGAGGGGTTGAAATCCGAAGGGGGGGACTCCTGGCTGCGGCGATCTGTTCGCCTCCCTGGGTATCCAAAGCCTCTTCTACAACAATATCTAGCAGAGGAAATACCCTATTCAATCTTATAATATATATTACCTCAAGAGACCAAATATTTTTTAATAAATACATTGTATGTGTAGGATTCAACTAAATATAATGAATTACAGGGTAAAGGGTATTGAATCTCATAATATTCAATATATCATCCTTCTACAGGATTCTCTCAAGAGACCAAACATTTTTTTATAAATAATATGTATAAATAAATATTATCCTGCGACATGTCCCTTTAGAATAAAATATATAAAACTAGCTGTAACCCGCGGCTTTGCTCGCGAGTATTTGATTTTGTCTTTATTTAAAATTGCATAAATGCGTTTATGAGTAGTGGCTATAAAACGCATATGATGGAGCAGTTGCAAATTGTATTAGTTACTTGGTCATATAATTTGTAATATTACTAAGTAAGAATTAGTTTTAACGTAAATCGTTAAAAGGTTATATAATTGAAATACAGGTGCACTGCAAATAAGCTACCCTGTTTATGTGAAATACAATTTTATTTACTCTATGTTAAAGTAACCAAGTAGCCACATCTAAATTATTTAATAACATCGTTTTATCTTTTAAACATCATAACTCCTTTGCGTATTTCCTTCAATTGTGGGTGAAACCCTCCTCCAGAAATATTCGTGTTTTTTTACGATCCAAAAATAAGCTCTTTTATGTTTTTTTTTTGTTTTTTTAACGAAAGATTAACACTATGAATTATTTTTAAAAACTAATAATAATTAACATGTGTCTACCGGAACCTACACACAAAACATGGATACGATGCTCAATACGCTTAAATGCATTTCATATAAATTGGAATAGTATCTTTGCTAATTAATTTAATTAAGATGATTTTGCTTCCAGATGGTTAGAAATTTGATTTTTTTTTTTTAATGAGTCCTTATAATTTTTCTGGAAACGTATAGTAATATGTATTTTATTATAACTGGAAACTATGGAGTGAATGTATATTTTATAAATAAGAACGCATAGAAACTATCAACACACACTTATATTTGCATTAATAATTACATATGCAAAAATAGGGGAAGGTTTCTGGAAACCAGTGTTGTCACAGTAAAGCAAATTTTGTTTTACGTTTTAAAAAATCTGGAGCGGGCAATACACAACTTTCACTTACCTCCGTTTTTAGAATCAACTAAAGAATTTTCAAATACAGTTAGACATAAAAATGAGTGAAACCTTTAAAGAAATAATATAAAAAAGGTGCAAAATGCATGGTATAAAGTAGCTCTTTTGGTTCGCCGATTTTGATGAAAAAGATTTTGTTACGTCTCTGGCGTATAGTTGTCTTAATTATGAAATTTCAGTTTCATAGGACTTACCGTTTCCGCCTGGGAGTTACACACACACACACACACACAGACCTTTTTGCGGGACTTGGTTATTTGGCCGCGAAGCTGACTTAAAATAGCTGCAACACTAAATTTATTAGCCTGGAAAATATTTTATCTACAGTTTTTAATCAGAAAGAGATAGAAAATAACTGAAGATCAAAAATGTTGAGTGGCAAGGTCTGGACGATTTCGAATGGGTTGACCCAGGTTTCATTCTGTTTTTTTTATTTTATTTAACGTCCCTTTGTGCTGTTGTGGCGGAAGAAGCCACAGAGGTAGTCCTAAATTTTGCCTATCCAGCTATAATTAGGATAGGGGTCGTTAACGAGTACCTGACATCGCTCAGACCACCTTTTAACGTCCTCTCCGACGGACGGCATAACTAAGGATTTTTTACTCCCATTAAAAAATCCTAGGACCACCTACGGGTTTGAACCCGTGACCTTTGGCTAGGAGGTTTTTTTTTTTGTTGCTTGGAAGAGAAACTAAAGTTATCTCTGCCTTGCATATTTACAAACTACATTTATTCCAAAATATTTCTCAAATAATAATTATTTTTGAACTAATATAACTTATAGGTATATAAAGATAGAGCTAGTGACATGCTTGCACTGCGTTACAATTATTATAAATAATAACTATATTTAACTTTGGAGAGAAGCGTTGAATAAGAACCCGTTTAAAGACTTTCATACCTTTATTATACCTACGGGCGCTTTATAAAAATCACTAATTTCATAATACCTAATTTCATGCTTTTAACCTAAAATTTCAGGAGGAAATGTCTTGGAAACTGTTCTGGGCTTAAATCATGCTTTCCATTTAAGCCCCTTATAAAATTAAGCCGCTACTTGAAACTTTCGGTTGGAATCTGCTCTAATTACAAAACTTTCGAGATTTCTTCAAAAAAGGAATCAAAGAACTTCGGGCTTTGAAGTTATTAAGTACACGTAGCGGACATATAGACTAGGGCAATAAAGTTTAATTTGTCTTAATTATTATATTTTCAATTAATAAAAAAATGAGTTATATTGTCTATTTTTTATATGTATAAGTCGTATGATTTCGCTGTCAAATAATCTCTAAAATTATATTTCCCACAAAGCGTTCATATCGTAGCTTCGAAAAATAAATTAAACAGGCTAAAACTGTACTATTTCATATTTAAAAAGATAATATCTGCATGGTTTTTCATAAAAATATTTGTTATTTAAAACCATTAACAGTAAAAAGGGTAAACACCCTGCAGAAAGCTCCATGATTTTTTAAGTGGAGTAAATATCCTTGGTGATGCCGCCCATGAACGTGGTATATATTTGTCGAGGTATGGTTGTTATAATGGACAAGAAAGGGTATCAGAAGGCCTCAACAATTGAGTATTCATGCAAGTTTGAGAGAGAGTTAGATGTAGATGGTACCTGCCGTGGTAGAAGCACTAGTATTTTCTAAAAGTACTAATTATGCATTTATTTTCGTCCCAAATCATTCTAAAAAAATTCATTTCATAACTTTAATATGATGTTATTATTATAGTAAAAAAATATTCTAAATTTTAAAGCAAAAAGACCCAAATTAGCTAGTTTAATAATATAGTAATGAGAGATTTTCGCGCTTCCTGTAAAATTTCCTAAAATGGATATAGTACCTTTTGGAAATCAACGTCTCAATTGACGGTGAGAGCTATGCTATCAGACTAGCGTCTAGTCCCTGGGGCAAATTACCTTGACAGGTTTATTAATTCTTATAAATCAGTTACGTAAACAAAGATATTTACAATGGTGTTAATGAGTTACATTACACAATATTATTAAATTATACGTATTCATATATTCGGCCGGTAATCCATGATAGCGCTATCTGTGAATATCCGCCACATATTATTTAATATATTATATTAATTAAATATGAAATATATGTGGCGGTCGAGGATGAGTGGTTAAGTCAAAATCTTTCATTTTACAGGTGATCGACTTAAAAGTTTTACGTAATAACAAAATCTTTATTAATTACAGCCTTCTTTCAACGTGAAATTTCTTCCATCAAAAAATTTCTTTAACCAATTTAACAAGACAGTAGAAGATCTGATCTAGCGATACGTGAAGTTTACTCATTTTTGATATGACTCGAGTTATCCATTTTTTCACGACCGCAACAGATATGTTATAATAAAAATGTATAATTGCAGAAAAAGAAAATTTCTCAAATAAATTGCCTTATTAAAAGGGCTAACAGAAGATATTAAAAAAAATTAAAAGACAAAACTTAAAAAATCTTAAAATATGGCTTTCACAAATATAGTATATTTTCTTACTAAAATGTATAATTATATGATATTAAATAAATATATTATATTTTATTATTAAAGTGCATAATTGCAAAAAGGAAATGTCCTAAAAAAAATCAGCTATGCAGAAGATCTAACAGAAGGGACTATCAATAAAACAAATTAAAAAAAAAACAATATTGAAAAATCAAAAAATGTGGCTTTCACGAATATAGTATATATGTAATTTTTTAAATCTTCATATTTCTAATTCGCACCTGTGAAAATTAATAAGTGACAATAAACAAATGTGCTAAAGATCATGAGCAGCGGTCATGTTAGGTATGGATGGGGAAGGTAAGTACCCAGCAGCAACCCTTCCCAGGCTTTAATTTAGGAGAGAAGGTCTCTTATCCAACTTCTTTTTAGCCTTTTTTTTTTAACAGGCAATTCAGTTTATGGCATGTCCTTCATAAGCCTATCGCCGTGTCTGTGTAGTTTGCTTAGAAAACACGAATATAGAGTTCTTATGTGTTGGTTAACTGTTGTTTGTACGTCACAGATTTTTGTTATTCACGTACCAAGGAGCTGTCGTTAAAGGTCTTAAAAATTGTGTTTAAAATGATTGCATATTTGTGCTCACAACACACCATCTTCACTTCTATTATAAATAAGTTTTAGGACTTAAATATCGCTTGAGTTAAAAATAAACACAGCAATACACTCATCGGACATGGCAAAATTTATTTTGGATGAAATAATGTAACAATTGAAAATATGACCTAAAGAAATCATGGTATATTTATCACATGAGCTTTTCGATATCCTCCATTATCTTCTTCAACTTTTTATGTTTAGTAATTTTTTTTTTTTTTTCTTTTATTTTTTAAGCTTTTCCAGCAATATAAAATGCATCTACTTTACTATTCATATCTGAAGAGAAAATAAATTGAATTTATTTAAAACTATTAATTTATTAATTGACAATTACAGCTAAGTAAATTCAAACACACATTTACTTAATAATTAATATAACATAACAAGTTTTCTTTTGTCTTTTTTAAATTATTTTAAGCCGGGAGGTATATTAACATTGTGCTTTGAGTGTACAATATAATTTTTCTTAATTTTTTTTTTCAATTGGGTTAATAATAAATATGACGGACAAATATGAATTAAATAAATACTAAATAATCGTGTTATTATTTCTTAGATATAAAATAAAATTATTACTTAAAGTATAGTCAATTGTTTTTAACTGTCACTAGCCTTCTGCTAGCCAATTGCTCGATCTCAAGCAGATACAATTCTTGGGGATGGCTTTTCATATAATTCTTGTACTTTAATCTTTTCGCTGAATCATTAATCTGTGAAGCGTTAGTCCATATTGTCTTAAGTACAAATACATTACTCAGATTTCGAACATTTGGATGAAAGAGAGTATAGTACTTTCAGTAGCTGGTTGAGAGTCGTTGGTAACGTACAGAGTTGGTCTTGAGGGATATGGTAATCGCCGATACAAATTGGTGACAAGTACTTTGTAGAAGTGTGAACGTTATGTCTGGACTTGTCACGATTTAATCGGATTTTCCAAAGAGAGTTCCAATTATGTAGGAGCATTAAGTAATTTTGTACCATCGGGGAGCCCAGTATAGAAATTTCATGTCATGTTAAAATTACAATTTCGTCCGCGTCGGTGTGACGCAGTTGGATAGTTTATTTAAAAACCGGACAATTTTCGGAAGTATTTACATAAAATGTGAATTTGTTAAATAAATGTTTCCTTTGTCTATCTATTCATTTGCAATGGAACTTTCAGACCAATCTACCTTGAATATGCTTTTTTAATATAACCCAAATGGAATCTGAATTTCAAGAGACATTTTCATGCTAAAACCAACATTTATTCTTTTTAGAAAAATCGCTTCTGAACTGATGAACATGAAAACTAATGACTTGAAAAAATCAACTGCAATGTCGGAGAGATAATTACAGATTGTTTTGATCCTATCTTGAAAGGAAATCAAAGAAAGGTAATGCTGAGAGGAGGTAAGGATCCCTCGGGAATGGCTTTTACGAATTCAAAGCTATTTCCTATAATTGTTTGGGAAGGGAGGTCCCTTCCAAGCGTTGCCAATTTCCGGTGCTTTGAGATTTGGGAAGTCGCTTGAGGTCCGGACCTTAGACCACGTGCTCAGACCCCACGCTCTCCTTATCAGCGCTTCCTGTCTTATCAAACATCTCAGGGTCAGTTAGCTCCCAAGGCAAAATAGGCCTACAAATTAGAAGAAAATTAAGAATTTCATTCTCTTTTTTCGCAGTATCTGAAAAAATGAACGTGTATATGAAGCTTATTTATTTAATTGATGTTCTCCTTAACGTAAAGAGGTGCAATAAGGCTGGGTCTAGGAAAAGAAGTCTCTTAAGTAGAAGAAGAAAAACAATTTGAAGTTGTAACAAATTGATCTTAGAATGACTGAAACTGTCCATATCCCGAAATGTTTTAGGTATTAACTTAAAAAAAAAATGAAATTAATATCAAAATCGCATTTTATACAGGTCACTCGTTCTAACCTGGTAGATAAACATGGAATTATTTGATTGAGTAAAAAAAAAAACACCTTGTTTATGCCCTTCTTCGGGTGAGACGTAAAACGTTGGATCCCATGGACCCGAGCCTGTACTGTGTAAGTTACTGATTAAAGATACCTATCCTGATTAAATCTGAACAGGCAGAATTTATTTACAGAACTGTAGCATCGTACGATTAGTCATAGGAGCATATAGTTAATAGTTAAATAAATAACAATATCAAAATCATCTTTATTTGCCTAGTATTCGCAGGGATAATTAATACAAAACGAAGATATTAAAGCGTGATACAGGACCGTTTTCTTTAATTTTTTTATTTCTGGGACCAAATTGTAAGGGTTTTGGAATTCTTGTATTCTAATATTGAAAAATGTATAGCTTCTAAAATTCATTTAAAAAATCAAATAGATGTGTTTTAAAGAAAATTACATTGACATGGAACCCACATACTAGACTTAAAAGACAAGAACTCATCCGACGATTCGGACAGTTATACCGACTACTCAACAGAAAATCTGAACTTACAGTTGACAACAAATAATTTTCTTTTATTGATCTACAAGACAATACTGAAGCCTATTTGGACCTACGGACTTGAACTGTGGGGGACAGCTAAACGTTCTAACATAACGCATTCAATCCTTTCAATCCAAAGTCCTCCGTACAATAGTAAATGCTACTTATTATGTCTCCAACTATACCTTGCACCACGACCTTAATGTTCCATTTATTTCAGACCTAATTCCATCCAAATTTTCCAAATTCCACCAGAACCTCATTCATCATCCTAATCCTCTAGCTCAATCCCTATCCAGCTCCACTCGTCCATACAACCCACCTCGAAGGTTGAAACGGCAGTGGCCCCGCGACCTTTTGTAAATATATTGGAGTTCTAGCACTGGCTAGATTCTCCACTCAATGTGATGTATGTATGAGTGTGTGAATGTGTATATAGGTATAAGTGAATTCTTGACTTTTTTGTATTGATTCATTATTGTGTATATATTTTATTGTAATTTTATGCCGTGTAAATATTGTGTGAATGTAGTATGTATTATATTTTCACCAATACTTTCGATGTCCAAATTGGGACAGATTGTAATTATACTCAATAAAATTGTTGTTGATTGAAAAAAAAAAAATTACACACAACACTTGAAAATATTCAGTGTCTTTTCCAAAAGAGGTCAGATCAAGCTGTGTAGCTTCCTTGAGTTATTCGAGAAAAAAAAATGTATTTCAATTATTTCAGTGAGGAGGGGGAGGGAGGTAATTAGAAAAAAAATGTCGAAACAATTTTTTAAGAGGCTAAAGGGCCAATGTTCCTTAAAGCTTTTCGCTCATCTAGATAGTAAGAGAAAGATCCATTTAAAATATCAGCTCCACGACCATTTTTGGATACAGCGTTTACTACTTTAGTAATTGGTAACTTCATTTAATAAAGATAAATATTTATTTAAACTTATTAATGTCATTGAGAAATTTATTCATTTTTAATTAAAGGAAAAAGAATATAAATATTTTTTTCAAAATACAATTGATAAACCATTTAAATAAATTTATATAATATAACGAAGTGCAGTTATTAAATTTTATTATCAACATTTTAAAAGGTTCTTCGGCGTTTTGAAGTCCAATTTTGCCACTTTTTCCCTTATAAATCCGATTCCCTTTGAAGTAATACCCTTTTTATCATCGAATCGTTCTTTCTTTTTTATAATATTAAAATAAAATAAAAAAACTTTTAGTAAATTGGAGATTGGGCTCATTTAATTTAAGCAGCTCCTGAAAAAGGTACATAAATAGGCGACAATAATCCCAGAAGCCACTCAAACCTCATTTATTTACAATAAATCGGAAGGCAATAAATATAAAAAGCAGCTGACTGGTCCTCCTTAAACTGGCTATTATGGCGGGAGTTTATTCCCGCGCGCGGTGTTAATAATTGACCGCCAGCCAGTTTCCCGCCGAAATGGTCGCCCCCCTCCCTCTCACTGAAATAAATTGAAAGAGCCGAACCGGCAAATTAGCTCTTCTCATAACTTTACCTCCTCCCTTAGCCCTCTTCTGATATTCTTCCTTTTTTAATTTTTTTTTTTCTGCCCTATCTCTTTTCACAACCACCTGAAATTGGAGCTTTAAAATTATTGTGGTGGGGTCAACAGTTATTTTTTGTATTTCAGTGTCGTCATTGTTCCTTTGTTTGAGATGTTTCCTGTGTAGTAGTGACTATAAAAGGCTAACAGACTTTTTATTTATTTTTTAGGTATGGATATTTGACATCTAATAGTATATTACATGCTGACTATGCTAAATACATTTAACAAATAAAAACAAAAAATTTGATGTTCACAACACACGACCTTCACTTCTATTATAAATAAGTTTTAGGACTTTTTTTTTTTTTAATATTTTTATTGAAATTTACAGCTTATTTTGTAATAACAAGTAAATATGTTGGTAATGATAAAATACATGAAGAGAAAATGCCTATTGGCATCACTCCACTAGGTAACTAAACTTGAAAGTCTCGAAGCCATCTTCTTTTCAGGCGCCTCGGAGGATTGTCATGAATTAAAGATGAAGCAAGGATTGAAACTAGAGGATTAGAGTGGGAGTGGAGTTTGTCATGGAAGGATTGATACCTTGGTTCGGCAAAATCAGCAACATATGGGATGTTAAGGTCTTTATGGATGAGTTTATTTGTGACAAAGGAAGGAGAATTGAGGATTTTTCCAAGGATTTTGGATTGTAAGGATTGAATACGGGAAGAATTTGATGGTTTCGTTGAGCCCCAAAGCTCAACTCCGTAGTCCAGATAGGCCTTAGATGGTGATATAGATGAGCCTTTTATAGATAAGCGGAAGGTTGGAGCGTTTGTCCAGTAAGTATTGTAGTAAGCAAAAGTGACGGGCAGTTTCTTGTCTTGTGTGGGGATACCATTTTAGACGTTTTTCAAGTAGAAGTCCTAGGTAGCGGATCTGTTCAACTGGAACAAGCGGAATATTATTAAAGGACAATGTAGGGCAGGATGTCATAGGTTTACGACAAAGGGTAAATGTAATTTGGTGGGATTGGTTGGAGTTGATTTTGATTCTCCAATTCTGACACCATATCTCATGCTCTCTGATGTGTTTTTAGGACTTAAATATCGTTTAAGTTAAAATAAACACAGCAATACACTCATCGGACATAGCAAAATTTATTTTAGATGAAATAATGTAACAATTAAAAATATGACCTAAAGAAATCATGGTATATTTATTACATGAGCTTTTCTATATCCTCCATTATCTTCTTCAACTTTTTATGTTTACTAATGTTTTTTTTCTTTGTTCATTTATTTTTTAAGCTTTCCAGCAATATAAAATACATCTACTTCATTATTCCTATTAGAAGAGATAACAAATTGAATACAATACTATTAATTAATTAATTAAGAATTACAGCTAAGTAAATTCAAACAGTAAATGATTTAAAAAGTAAATAATTAATATAACATAACAAGTTTTCTTTTGTATTTTTTAAAATATTTTAAGCAGGGAGGTATATTAATATTGTCCTTTGAGTATAGAACATAATTTTTCTTAATTTTTTGTTTCAATTTCTTAGATATAAAATAAAATTATTACTTAAAGTATAGTCCATTTTTTTTAACTGTCACCAGACTTCTGCTAGCCAATTGCTCGATCTCAAGCAGATACCATTCTTGGGGATGGCTTTTCAAAGAACTCTTGGACCGAAATTTCAACTTCCACAAAATTATCAGTTTCTTTTCCTTAAGGATGTAGGCTATGGATCAAAATAAGTAGTAAATAGATAGTTAGAAGCCTGAATTATATGGAAGATGTGGCAGAAGTTCAAAGCCATGCAGTTCTTAAAACTTTCCTTTGGTTCAAAACGTGACGACGAGTATTATCTATTTAAACTCTTATAAATAAAAGCCCCTTTCGATGTATCAAAGCAGCATAACGCTATGACAACTTCGCGTATGATATATTTAGTTGTTCACATTAGAGTTTTGAATTCTAAGAGCATCTATCTAATAGGAACGGAATCCTGATGAATAAATCATTCAAAATAAAAAATCGCATAGCATGGATTTTCGTTTAAATTGCCCCCCTAGCAGCAGCCTGAAAACCATCTTGACCATGATATATCCATTACTCACGGGTAATAGTATTCGGACTTCGCAGGTAAACCCACTATTCATCAGAGGTGACAACCTTTTCATAAAATATCATATCAGAAGGGTTTCCCTTATGCTTTTTTACAAATTTCTAACCTCTTAGCTGATTGCTGAGAATTGAGTTCTTGAACGACTTGTCACTGCTCTTTTTCACCTTCCCTATATTGACGCGACTAACAGTATCTCACACTCTCAGGCAAGTTTGCGAGTACTTTTGGACGTGTTTTACTCAATTGCTCCCTGCAGAACCTCATCAATATCTAATAATAATAGCCTGAGGTTGTATCTCATATTTTTAAGATTTGTCCTCAGTACTCCGAAGAGGTCTCATGTGACCCATTTTTACGGTGAGTTAAAGTGGCTCCTCCTCCCAATCCGCAGACAATATTTCCTAGGATCATACCTTTACCAAATCATTAACTCTCAACACCCTCCGTACATCCATAGTCTCCTACAATTTAAATCCTCAGTCCACTCACTTGAAACAAGATCGCGCCATTCCGACCTTTATTTGCCTATCCATAGGACTAAAACATTTGATCGTTCCTTCCTTGTCCGCTCCTCTAATTTCTGGAATTCACTACCTACTCATATCCGCCTTGCTGCTTCCCTCTCCTCATTCAAATCCCAACTTTCCCAATACCTTTTATTATAAGAAGACGGTCAGAAACTGTAACATTTTTTTTTCTGACATCACACTTTGAATGAAGAATAATTTTGTTCATTGTCTATATTTAAATGCTGTTATCTACTAATTAATTTTTAATTCCGTTCAACAAAATACTTTCTAAGAATTGTTTTTATTTTAATTTTATCATTGTATTTATTTTTTTGGATATATGTGTGTATATTCGTTTATGATATGCACACATATATTAACCCATAATTGTAATTATTTATTGATTATGTTCCTTCTGTCTGTTGGCCAGACATGTATATTTCCATATACTGTACAAACCTGTTATTCTTAGGGGACCTAGTCCCAGAATAATTTTTTTTTTTTTCAATTCTATTCTATTCTATCTCCACTGCTAAATTCTTCAAACCAACGCCACGCAGTGCACAGGTCAAGGATCTATATATAATAATTTTTAAGTTTTTTCAGTGTCTGTTTCCAGTCGGGCATAATCGAATCATTGTCATAATTGGATGACTGGACTTCGATGATTTAAATAATTGAATGATTAATATGCTTTCTGAGAGGCAATATGCCAAAATCCCTGATGCCTGAGCTGGCTGAGAATAGGTGCAAATGTGAATTAATTAATGTGATGAGTAAAAAAAATGGTCGTTCGATTATCCGAGCTTGTTTTAATCCCTCGATTAACGTTGAACAATTCAGTTCGAATGATCATTCGTTTCTCCGAACCGATTAATCCGATAATCGATTAATTCGAATGATTGAAATAATCGACTGATCTAATAATCGTCATTCGATTATGCCCACCCTAGTTTCCAGTAATAGTTTTAAATTACGAGCATTTCGTAGAATACTGACATATTGCTTCTTTGAAACAAATAACTACACTGAGATTTTTTTTAAGAAGTCATATGGAACTAAACAAGGTTATAAAATTCTCTAAGGAGATTATTAAGTATTATATTAGATGGAAATATCTACAGTTCAAACTGATTTTTATTGTTTTTTTTTTTTATGCACCCTATTCTTTGACAGATATAAGCTAAAATAATGAATTAACAACGAATGTTCTCTTATAATATATCTATAGAATTAATTTTTCACATGTGTTTACATTGGGATAACCAATACCCGAAGAACACACGGCTGATAGTGGAGTCTATCTTACGAGAATGCCAGCAAATCGTTTCCTAAGAGGTTTCTTCTCTGAGAAATCCGAAACGGTAATGGATTCCGGTAGAGGGTCTATTACAAGACAAAACATCCCCTTTTCACTGATTCTCCTCTTGTCTTTCTCAAAAGGGAATATTGTCGAACATATGCCAACAGTTTCAGAAACGGATTGTTCATTGATAATTTACCTCAACCTAATATGCATAAATGAATAATTAATTAGTTACATGTGTGTTCATGTTTTGCTTATTTATTTGTTAACCTAGTATTTATTTAATTTATAAATTTTGTTATAATATACCTTTATTTATTTTAGTTTCATTTTATGTAAATCGACTTTCTTTTTTTATTATATTTGTAATATTGTACGAATGTAATTTAAGCAATATTAGTATTATCAATTGTGACATACTGTAATATATCCACATAAATAAATATATTATCTAAAAAAAAATTAGTTACATATATATGCACAACAAATAGATTTAGATTATTTAAGGTAAAGGTCAAAATTCAATAAAAAAATTGGAGGCTGATCTCAGACTGATAAGAGTTTGATCAATCTTTCTTACCAAATCATTAGAGGTAGGATCAAATTGTGAGACACAAATTTTACAATTATTAGTCTCCAAATTTATATTAAACTTTGACCTTCACTTTAAATAATCAACACCTAATTGATGTATATATCGTGCGAATGTAGTATGAATGTTGTACGTTATCTCTATTAAAATGTCCTGAATTGGACAGATTGTAATATTGCTCGAAAAAAAAACAACAAAAAAACATCTAATTAAAATGACCAGTAGTAGGCTAACTGGAAAAAGTGAAGAAGTTTGGAACGATTTTAAGTTCATAGTCGGTTTTCCAAAAGTACATAACAGGGGATACACACATTTATAGATTTTAAAAAGGCTTATGATTCCATAGACCGTTAGAAGCTATATAACATCATGGTTGAACAGAGTATACCTAGAAAGTAAGTAAACCTAGTAGAGATGTGTTTGTCGGAAACATTCTATAAAGTTAGAATCGGTCATAATTACTCCGAGAAATTTGAGGTGCGATCGGGTTTGAAACAGGGTAACTCCCTTTTATCTGTTTTATTTAATATAGCTTTAGAATATGTCATAGAAAAGGTGACGTGCACCGAGAAAGGTTTAAATTTGCGTGATAAGATTCCGGTTTTGTGGTAGGCCGATGATTTGGTACTGCTAGCCATACAACTAAATACAAGTGTATTTATAAAATCCGGTAAAGAAATAGGACTCGAATTAAATAATTATAAGACGAAATATATGATTAGTAGCAGAAATGGTGGCGATCTTGATGATATTAATATATCAGGGCATACTTTTGAACACGTAGAGAAATTCAAGTATTTAGGTTCAATGATAACAAGAAAAAATGAAATCCAGGATGAAATAAAGTCCCGGTTAAAGGTGGGAAATGCGTGTTATTATTCAGTTGCTAAGTTACTTAGTTCGCGGCTTCTGTCTAAAAACTTAAAGGTTAGAATTTATAAAACTATTATTCTTCCGACGGTTCTTTACGGAAGTGAAACGTGGCCGCTTAATTTGAAGCATTAACAACGTCTTAAGGTTTTCGAAAATAAGGTACTGGGTAAAATATTTGGTCCGAAGAGAGATGAGGCCACTGGGGAGTTTAGAAGGTTGCACAACGCGGAATTGCGGACTTTGTACCCTCTGAATATAGTTGAGTTGATAGTATCGCGGAGATTCAAATGGGCGAGTAAAGTTGTTGGGCTCGGCGAGGAACGGATTCCGAGGAAGTTGGTATTTGCTGAACCGAATGGTAGGCGTCTAAAAGGTAGGCCGAAGCGTCGACGGGAGGATTGCATTAAGGCTGATCTCGGAGGCTTGGGTTTGACTGGCGAACATTGGACGAGTCTGTGCAGGCGAGGTTTGGTGGTGTCGGCATAAAGAGTATGATCAATCTTATGACAAAATTATTAAAGGCAGGATCAAGAAGAGATAAAAATTGTTCTTGCACTAGAAGATGGCATAGCCGAAATGAAGTGAATTACAATAAAATAAAACAGCGATGAAGTATGATTATCAGTCTCCAATTTTATACATGCACATTTATATGTATATACATATACATACACGAGTTAGTTATGTCGATTTAAAAATAATTTGAGTAGATAGAGAGGGAATATCACCAATCTTAGAATTTTAAAAAGAATGGATAAAGAAACGGAGCTGCTGTTTTTAATAAAATCTCGTAAGCTGAAATATTTAGGACATATAATAAGAAACAGCCAGCGGTATAACTTCTCGCGGTTGATTTTGCATGGCAAGGTGGAGGGCAGGAAGAGGCCTGGTATGCGAAGGATATTGTGGCTGATGAACTTGCGAACATGGTATAATACAGCAACGGTAGGCTTTTTTCGTGCTAAAGTACGCATTGACTTGACGATCGCCAACATCCGTATCGGATAGGCACCAAAAGAAGAAGATAAATAAGAGCACTAGTCTACTGTTTCTGGGTCCCAGATTCTGACCCCGACTGTAGCATTTTTTTTTATTCATATTTTATTGAATTTTACAACCGTATTAACATGAATACAATAAATAAAAATGTTGAATTAGAATAAAGGGCGTGAAAGGCTTGTGAAGAAACTACCCAGCGGTAGAACTTCGATGTTTATTTAAGTAAGTAGATCCCGAGGCCATCTTCTTTTCAATTGTCTTGGAGGGTTTTCAGGAATATGTGAGGTTGATAGGTTTATATAGACAAGAGGGTTTATATGGGCTAGGAGTTTGGAATTAAAAGTGGTATATCTGGTACGAGAAAGGTCTGCAACAATTAGGATATTAAGGTCGTTATGGATGATTTTATTTGTGACGAAATAAGGATCATTTAGGATTTTGCGAAGGATTTCGGATTGACTGTAGCATATAATATTTATTCTGTGATTTCATTCACAGAACGACCCTGAGATTTGGAGACTTTCCTGGGCATACCCAGTATCTCTAAAGTGGGTACCCCTAATCCGGAAGAAAACCCTAGAGGCAGAGCGTGAACTAGGCCTTATTAGTTTACTGATGATTTACTGAACCAAGGACTTCGTAGGTTGTAGAGACACAGCTGTTTTTTGTTTGTTTTTTGTTATTATTTTGTTTTACATAGTACATTATAAAATAATTCGGAGAAAAAGGGAGTTCATTTACTCTTCCAGTAAATCATAAAAGGGTTTGTTTTTTTTGGTCAGAAAAACAAAATAATTAGGTGCCTGTGCTATTAAACAACTAGGCTTTTCGTTGATGCTTTCTCATTTTACGAACACAATCTAGACTTTTTTTTTTTAAATTAAAGATGCTGATAACGATTTTTATTTTATGTTCATCCTCATAGCATTAAATTTGTGTATTTACATGGATGTATTCATCTGATGAATAAATGCAAAAAATTATTACTTACTAATAACAGTTAGTAAAGACTGATTTCTGCGAATTTTCGATTAATAAATGTATTTTAAAATCCTTTTCAATTTTAATTTTCCTCACCTGAATTTAAATTATACAAATATAGTAAGAGAAACTATTGCCGTCGAGAATAAATTAAAAATGAAACACATGATTAGGATCTGAATACCTAAGTCGATTACAAATAAGAAAAGGAAAAGACGTTCCTTTGTTTTTTGATTATTCATAAAACACAACCGTTCTATAACAAAACATGCGATGCTTACTCGTCAATATTTCCCTCTAACCTATATCGAAAAAATCGGATGCTCGCAATACACGACTTTCACATACCTCCGATGTTAAAATCAATTCAAGAATTTTTAAATACATCTTAAGAGATAAAAATAAATTGTTTAATAATTAATTGTATTGAATTTCAATAGATACATGTGTTTTCTTTTTTTTTTTTTTCTTCGGGTTCTGCAACTTGCGTCACATCCCGAAACTTAGTATTTCCGAAGGCCAGTGCTCCCTGTCCCTGCAGTCCTCCTCTGGCCGCCATGTCCCTCCCTCACACTCTCTATCCACGTTTTGCGGGGTCTTCCTCGTCTTCGCCTCTTCTGCGGGGAGTACTTTATCGTTTTATGTGGCCACCGCGTCCCTTCCATCCTCATGACATGGCCATACCACATGAGTCTCTTCTTTGATATTTCATTTAAGATATTCTGCTCAGCCCCTACTTTTTTTCTTATTTCCGCATTAGGGATTCTTTGCAGCCTGGATATGCCGCAGGTTCTTCTCCAAAAGTCCATCTCCAGAGCCAACAATCTTCTTTCAGCCGATTTCAGCACTGTCCATGTTTCAGCGCCATATAAAGTGGTCCCTAGCAAGAGGAATGGTAAATCTTTTTTTTCGTAAGAAGCGACACCTGTCTGCTCCACAGAACTCCATTCAAAAATTCCTACTATTTTTCTACCATTTGCAATCTTATTTTCAATATCTTTGGTCATCGTTCCGGACTGATCTATGGTTACCCCAAGATATTTAAAGGCGTTGCTCTGTGGGATCGTCCAATCCTCCACACAGATGTTCGAGACTGGTGAGTTGCATGGCATATACTCTTGTTTTCTCTGCTGATCTCTAGACCCCACTCAGAGTATGCTTCATTCAATTTCCTCAGCATATATTCAAGATCACAATCTTCCGAAGCTAGGACAACCTGATCGTCTGCGAATGAAGGCTGAAAAGTGTGTCATCACCAACCTCCACAAATGTGTTTTCTTAAAATATCAATTATATTTTTATCAACAACAATCGTTTTTTTATCACTCCCCATTAACTTTTACTTCATTAAAAAATATAATTAAATATATATTTTTTTTTAATCTTTAGCTATCCAACGGTATATTATATATCTATACTACTATTCTTGTATCTATCTATACTACACACAAATTGCATTAAAAAATAGTTTTGCACTTTTATCCTTTAGGTTTTTATCAAATTCGCTCAACTTGCATATTTAGCGGTTATTTATCAATGCTTACGAGATGATGTGCCTAATTTTTTAGAATGTACAAAATTAAAGTACTTTAGAGGGAGAAAATTAAAAATATAAGATTTAAGCCCTGTCAGATTAAATTATGTTAAAGCCATTAAATTTTACATCGACATAGCAAGTTTATTCAAAATCGTTCCAGCCGCTTTTCAGAAAATCGTAAAAAGGCGCAAAATGCATAGTATAAAGTAGCTCTTCTGATTAGCTGATTTTGATGAAAAAGTTTTTGTAATATCTCGGCCATATAGCTGCCTTAAATATGAAATTTCAGTTATTCACGTCATAGGACGTGTGGGAGTTACCACAAAACACCACACACACACAGAACTTTTTGTGGGACTTAGTCATTTGGACTCAGAAGACCCCAAAACGTGTATCTCCTCTGAAAACTAGAATTCGAAAATTTTCACGTTCGCAATACTTTCTCGTACTATACTTCTCATACATAGATAATTGGAAGTAAAAACTGCCATTCCATTTGTTACTACCCAATATATTTAACATTAAACCCCTCTTCTTCAATCGAAGAACAACAATTTATCACTGCCTTCCTCTATTACTCGCTTCTGAAAGGCTTATATAAGAATTAAAAAAGGTAAATTTTCTTCTATGGCCTGTAAGGGGAATTTTCTCGAGAAGGAATAACAATTTATTGGTAATTGATTCCAGGAGGTGAAAGACGACGTAGCTAAATTGGCCTCAGGGATTATAAACGCTAAGAGATAGGGATGTAGGCTGAGCCCTGCTTTATCCGGATTACCTGCGACTTTTATTAGAAGCAGGAATTATAGGGGATTTGGGATGGCAACTTATATATAGTCCCCCTCTCCTATAATCAGGTGATATTTCAACGATGACTTTATTTAAGGAGTGTAAAGTGTCTGGTATAGGGCGAAAAATGCTACCTCTAACAGCACGCCATACTTCAAGCTGTCGAGTACCGCCTTAAGATAGCGCCACACCTGCCTTATATCTTTATAATAATTTATTGACATTGTACCTAACACTTTTATTTAAACTACTAAATACAGCGCTACACAAACATTAAACATTCCATTTTTTTTTTTTTCAAATTTCAGTTAACTAGAATAGAATAGAATCGAATAGAAACTTTATTTTGTCTTTGGGGCTTCCCCATACAAATAGAGCCTAGCTTGGATATAAATTACAATATTATGGTTTTAGAACTTTATATACATATCATTTAAAAATAAATAAAATAATAGTGAAAATTCACTAAAACAATTTGACTTTCAAAAATAAATTACAGATTAAAGAATAAACAGTTACTGGTGCTATAACAGAAACAATAAATAAGCAAAATACCACTTTGAAGATAAAATAAAAATAAACACTGAATAGAAAATGTTCTAGGATAAAGAATTGAGCACTTTTTGAACTACTATCATGTAATATTACACTTTATGTAACTTATCTACACTATCGATACTCAGTATGGCATGGATACTTTGGATGTCGGAAGATTCTAAGATGAAGTTTTGAAGAAATTGTCGTCTATTTTCATTGTGTGCCGGGCAATGAAGGATAATGTGATGTAGACTGTTGTAGATGAATCGATTGCATAATATACAGCTTTCTGCGACTTAAACAAAAAATCTGATTTTTTTCCATAGGTTCTAATATGTTCTAGATTTGCAACTCTTAATGGGCTGACACATCTCAATTTCTTTATATGTACTTTAAATGTGAGGTACGTTTCAGGGTCGGGAGCATTGTAATTGCATAGTAATCTATATAAAGGATAGTTAGTCGAATTTAGGGTCCTTTGTATGTCGGCTGAGAGATAATGGTTATGTGCTTTTTCCAGTATGTCGTCTTTGTATCGAAGAAGTCCGTTTTTATGGTGGACAGAAAGCTCTTCTGCAAAGGCATTTAGCTCGGCTATTGCTCTGAATTGGGACACCCAATTGAAGTTTATGTCGGGATTATCCTTGTCTAATGATTTCAGTCTATTAAAGCAAAGTTTTGGAAGTCGTTCTTCTGGCATGAATTCGAGCTTGGTCCATAGATTTGTCATCTTTTTTATCACCTTCATGGCTAATGGTTCTCTTCCTGTTTCGAGACGGACTATATAATTAAATTTCACTTAACTATATATGAATTATCTGGACATACGGAGTTTAGCTTTGGGATCTACCAAACCATCTAATTCTTTTCGTCTCCAATCGATACAATCCAAAATCGTTCGTAAAATCCTCAACGCTCCTTACTTCGTTTAGCAGCATATTTACTTGTTGTTCTATAATATACAGTTGTAAATTTAAATTAAAAAAAATATTAATAATAAATGAATTATATAATAATGGAAGGTGAGATCGTGGATATTTTCGAATCGGAGTTTTCACCAGAAATACACGTTTTGAAGTCCTAATGACCAAGTCCTGCTTAATGATCTGAGTGCTGTAAGTCTAGCTCTAAAACAATAAATTGTATAAAAATCAAATTCTATATATTGGAAACATAAACACGTTACAAACACAAACATACGAAACACATATTACTGCATGTGCATGTGAAATGTAAAGACAATAAATAAATAAATATCAAATGTTACTTTAATATATTCGCATAAAACCAAAAGATTATTAAAAAAGCGTTAAAAGAGACGCTGATGTAGAATAATAAACAGTAAGGAAGCCAAACAAGGAGACACTTGTAAGAATTCATTTAGTCTCGTCAACGAAAAATACGTCATACGTCAACGAAATAATAAGTATATTAATAATTTTCATTATTTTTGAAATTGTAATATAGATGGAAAATAAATATTTATTTTTACTTTCACTTACTATGTACTACGGAGGAAGGAAGGAAAAGTATTGCGATCGTGAACATTTTCGAATTCCAGTTTCCAACGGAAATACACGTTTTAGGGTCCCCTGAGTCCAAATAACCAAATAACCCCGCAACCGATTCCCTAAGCGCAATTAAAGGTTTGCAGAACTTGTATCCAAATCATCCCATACTAGTTCGCACTCACTCTCATATAGCTGCGTTGCGAAACCTGTGCAAGTCGGTAAGCTTCGTGTGGGTGCCGAGCCACGTGGGAATTACCGGTAACGAGCTTGCGGACCGGGCAGCGAAGCAGGCGCTCACACTGCCAGGGAGAGGAACAGCCATCTTGACACCGTCTGAACTCAGTGAACCACTCAGAAAGCAGGAAGATGACCGATGGCAGAAAATGTTGGACGATAGCCAGGTAAGCAAACTGAAGCATATAAAACAAACAGTGAAACCCTGGTCTACATCTAGCCGTAGCAGCCGGAGGGAGGAGGTCGCGTTGGCCCGGCTAAGGATAGGACACTCGCGGCTGACGAACTCTTATCTTTTTGCTAGGCAGCCGGTGCCCCGATGCCAGCATTGTGATGGAACCCTTACCATTCAGCATATTTTTCAAGAATGCCTTTATTATTCATCACACCTGAATAAAATTGGACTAAGCCCGAATATTTCAGCGGTGCTGGGTGATAGAGAGGAAACCCTTGAATTAGTTTTTGATTTTCTTAAGGAGCAGTCATTATTATCGAAATTATAAAGACCATTCCTAGTCAGTTAGCATTACTAGTATTAGCTTTTTAAACTATTGTTTACATAAAAATATTTTTTTTTTCTTTATTTATTTTTTAATTTATTTTATTATTTTTTTTATTATTATTTTTTTTTCTTCCTTTCTCTCAATCACTCATTACCTAATAGTTCTTTCTTATAAAGGTTGAATATGCATATAGTGTCTAGGCGTTGATGACCTTAGGGTTTTACGCCTTAAAACCTAAACAAACAAACCAAGCCCCGCAAAAAGGTCTGTGTGTGTGTGTGTGTGTGTGGTGGGGTGGGTCTGAGTGTGTGTGTGTGTGTGTGCTGTGTGTGTGTGTGTGTGTTGTGTGCGCGTGTGTGTGGTAACTCCCGGGCGGAAACGAAAAGTCCTATGAAACCGAAATTTTAGCTTTCCAACAACATACAATAAGAATACATCTATATTGCCATTATTCTTTAGGAAAAAGAAAAATATATTTGCTGTTTTTTTTTTCAGTTCATTATCGAATTCTCTTTTATATTTATCTGTTTTTTCGCAATCGTTACACGCTTAAATGTTAATTAAATCCAATTAAAAAAATTAAAGGTATTTTAGGGGAATTAGATTTGGCATTTAAGCTCTATCGCACTATTTCCAACAGAATAAAACATCTATGAAAATAAATCCTGTTTAATTTTACAGCTATGTAACCGCTTTAATCAAAATCGTTAGAGCTTATGAGGAAAACGTAAAAACGTGCAAAATGCATGGAATAAAGTGGATATTCTAATTCGTCGGTTTTTTTTTTTGTTTTTTTTAAAGTTTCGGATCTGGTCAGGCATTAACGCTTCTTGAACATTTAATTTTTATAAAACTAATCGTTTTCATGCTTGACTTATCACATGCGAATACCAAAATAATAAAAAAAAAACTTTTTACGGAATTTGGACTCCGGGCACTCTACAACATATATGTCTGTTGAAAACTTGAATTCGAAAATTTTCACGACCGCTATACAAGGGAAGAGGGCTCACATAGAAACAGTATGAATTCTTACTTTTATCTGAGCTTTTTATAATTTTTAGACATTATATTATATTATATTTTCATCTACAACAATTAGTTAGTTTTATCGGTTTTTCATCACTCTCTATTAGCCTTCATCTCTACGATTACATGTATTAGATAATATTTTTTTCTGAAATATTTAGCCATCTAACGGTATATTATATGTCTATATACTATTCTTGTGTTCAAAACACAAAAATTTGTTTATAAACAAATATTTTCGCACTTTCTCCTTTAGCTGTTCATCAAATTCTTTCAATGTGAATATTTTTCAATGCTAATAAAATGATGTATCTATTTTTTTGAAACCTACAAAATTAAAGGTACATTAGAGAAATAAAATTCAAAATATCGGCATTCAAGGCCTGTCAGACTATTTTATTTAAAAAAAACAACCTAAAACATATCTAAGCCCATTAAATTTTACATTCACATACCGAGTTTAATCAAAATCATTAAAGCCTTTTTTTGAGAAAATTATAAAAAGATGCAAACTGCGTAGTATAAAGTAGCACTTCCGGTCAGCTGATTATAGTGAAAATGTTGTATTATTTCGGGTGTATTGTTTTCCTAAATATGAAATTTCAGTTATGTGCGTATTTTCATATCGTGCAAGACACCCTCATACACTTTTTTTTTTTTTGGAGATAGTTATTTAGATTCAGGGGACCCAACAACGTGTAATGTGAAAACTGAAATTCGAAAATTTTCACGACCACAACACTTTCCATTAATATATAGTTCATATATAGGTAAGTTAGAGTAAAAAACTGTATATTAGCACTAAAACTAACTCCAACTACCTCATTGAGAGCAACCCCCAACTATATCATTATTCACATAACAAGTGCCTTGTGAATGATCAGTTGAAATTTTAATATAATATTTACATATTCATCTTCACCAAATACTAAAATAAAATCTTAATACAGCTAGATTCCCCTGACTGGTGCACTTCTGGCACTATTGCTGACGAATCGTAGGCTAGGACACGTATGGACCAATCAGCGGCTATTAGGTAGAGTAGCTCGTGCTAACTGCATCAGCCAATCAGGGGATGGCCTGGCATGTATAGCTCCAATCAGGAGCCAATCAAATTATCCGCCGAGGTGCCCCCTCCCACCATCAGGAATCAATGCTAACTCGAGGCGATTAGGCGATAGGGTTCGTTCTGGAGGTATAAGAGTGCCTCTGGGGCACATTAGGCTTCTAATGGAACTCTCGAATATTCCAACACGACAATCTCATTCCGGTTCGTAGGCGTTTTCTGGGTTATTTTTTCATTTCTGGTTATGATTGCACTCCAAGCCTTCGTGAAATGCCGGATGACGGGCATCATGATAGAAAAGCAATTTTTCGAGCAAATGAATATTGAATAATTTATGTTTAAAGAATGTATAAGGTTTATTTAAACATAATGGTAAGTATTTTTATTTTCATTTACCAAAATATGAAATATATAGTATGGGAAAGTATTGCGATCGCGAAAAGTTTCGAATTCCAGTTTTCGACAGAAATATTTAAGGGTCCTCTGATTCCAAATGACCAAGTCCCGGAAAAAAGTCTGTGTGTGTGTGGTAAGTCTAGAGCAAAAAAAAATAGTCGAATGAAACTGAACTTTCATATTTATGACAACTATACACCCGAGATGTTACAGCAAATTTTTCATCAAAATCAGCTTACCAGAAGAGCCCCTTATACCATGCATTTTGCACCTTTCCACGATTTTCTCAAAAGGGCTATAAATATTTCGATTAAACTCCCTGTATTTATGTAAAATTTAACGGGCTTTAATATCATGTAGGTTTTATTTCTATTTGAATAGTCTGAAAGGGCATAAATGGTGATATTTTAAATATTCTTCCTCTATAGTATTTTCAATTTTGTACATTTCAAAAAATTATCTATATCACCTTAATAATATTGATGAAGGACGGCTAAAAATACAAGTTGGATGAATTTAATGACAACTAAATGATAAAGAGCAAAATTATTTTTTTATGTAGACGTATAGTATACCGTTGGGAAGAGAAAGATTTTAGAAAAAATATTTGATACACAAAGTTGTAAAGTTGTAAAAGGCCTTATAAAGTGACAAATAGGTAATAGACTTATTACTGATTAACAATTTAATATAGTTATAGGGATCACCTATAGCAGGTGATATAATAATATAACAAATGAGTTTCCAACACACACGTTTTATTAAAATCAACCTAATTTTTTTTTTTTTTTTCAAATTGAAGTATAGTTATTAGTTTTTTAATTGATCTTAACAGTCGAGGTAATTGGAAGTCGTGTGTTGCCCACAATAGATTTATTTTTCTTTTATTAGCGATTCCACACAAGTTATAAGAGAGAAAATCCTAATGTTTTTACATTTTTGTTTGTCGCTTCAAAAAGTGTGCTTTATTTATTTATCATGTCTTCAAGATTTCTGTCTTCTTACTTTTTTCTTAGTTGTGATATATGGACTGTATTGACCAACTACTTTTATGAGGAGATGGCCCTGAAAACAATGCAATACTATTACCAAACATACCCATTTTTATATGCAACTAGAGATTGCAATCCTGAAAAACGGATCCGGTAATCCGACGGAACGTTTGCCGGATCCGATGATGGCAATTTTTTTGCGATAAAATAGTGCAGTTTAATTAGTAGGTACTTTAAATAAGTTACACTTGGTGTAAATGAGTGGTGTGAGTCGCTCGACGCCAAGTTGCATCACACTATCAGTTCAGTTTAGTATCATTCGTTCGCGAGGCAATACATGTGTTTTTGTTTTGCCGCTGCTTCTGTTTGTTTAACCCCTGTTCTCCATGTTTACTGTTTGAAGCAACCCTAAAAATTTGTTTTAGAGTAATTACTCACTTATGACACGGTGTTAAGTACTTAATTATGTATGACGCACTGTCTACAAATCAATTGAAATCTAAAAAGGCTGAGCTACGTTACTGCTCACATCTTTATAGGTTTCACTTTCTCAGATAGATCAATTAATTTATTAAGTAACTTCTTGAAATCTGATACAATTAATCTTGAGTAATTAAGTTTCTTTTCTTTTTTAATTTTTCTGGAAGCTTTTCTTAATATTAACACTTAATGAGCACAACTTAACTTCCTTTTGTTAATAATTTATTTTATTTCATAACCATTCACATCATCTATCAACGTTTTGGGGTTGCTTCTCCATTCTCTAGACTTATTTTTTTAAAAACACTTTCTCATATACAATTCATTACTTCACTCCATAGCTTACTGCTATTCGTCTACTAAAGCGATTATAAAATAAAAAATTAACAATAGGAAGTTAAGGTGTGCTCATTTAAGTGTTGAGTAATTAACTGAGATGGGAATTGGGTTTGCAATAATATTAAATTATTTGAGAAAGCAAACAAACAAGTTTTATATTTATGATAGACATCATCATCATTTGATGAATCTCTATAATAAATGCCACAATTTATCACAATAATAAGCTTATATTATAAGTATAATTCTTTAAATTCTTCTTTTTTTTTTTTTTTTTTTTAATAGTGCTTTTGTACTAATGTCTATGGTATAACGTGTATACTATACACTATCATAAATTAATTTTGATTTTGAAAAAGGAACATTTAAAAAAATTAATGTTAATCGCGTCACCTCCCAGTCGACTTTTAATGACGCTAAAAACATAGATAGCCTGCTGCCGAAAAGGCCCTTTCAGCTTCTACACGTGTCGGCTTTATTGTCAACAAGCAATCATCAAAAGCAGACTGTTTTAATACTCGTTAAAGTTTTTATAGTGACCTGAACTAATAGATTTTAAATATTTGCTGGATGTCTAATCCTAACATTGAAAATAAAGTTGATTATTTATATGTTTATTTTATAAACTTCTTACAATGAGTACAGTTATAGTTGAATAATTCACTTAAAGTTCAGCTTGGACTAATAAGCGAAGATCATAATAATTTTGCCGGATTGCAATTCCTATATACAACGAAACAAAATAACATATCAGGATAAGCTATTTCCCTTTTAAAGTCATTCATACCATTTTTGCGAATAGCTTTGGAGGATAACGATTTGCGATATACTTGTACCACTTTTGAACGTCCCCAATCGTAAAACCCCTTATTGAGGTGCTATAGAGCGGGCTGGACGGTACAAGAGGTAACCATAAAGCCAAAAGGGAGGGACAGCCCACATCATTTGCTTCTAGCGAACCTTTGATGCTCCGGACTTTATCCGGGACTGATTTCAATATCCACATCCCTCCATCCCTTCGCCATTCATTGCCGGGAGGGGCGACACGCTTCGAGAGAGACGTGTAAAAAATTCACGGAAAAAATGTTTTCGCCTCTGACCATCCGTGCGCATCGTCATCGGGAAAGGCTTGTAGAGAGGGAGGGGGTTATCGAGCGGCGCTTAGTAAATAAATAATATTTTATTTATCATTTAGAAGAGCATGTATTGAAAATAAAAAAAAAAAAATATATATATATATATATATAATAAATATATATAATAATATATATATATATATAATATATATATAAAGCGCATTATAAAACATGTCCCGATTATTTGACACTTCATTACTATTTAATATTGGGTTGTCCAAAAAAGAAGAAAAAACAAAAAAAAAATCTGGGGTTAGTCCATAAACAATTTTTACTTTCGCTTACTATATATAGTAAGGGAAAGTATTGCGATCGGAAAAATTTTCGAATTCCAGTTTTCAACGGATATACACATTTTAGGGTCCACTGAGTCCAAATCAAAAGGTCTGTGTGTGGTAACTCTCGGGCGGAAACGGTAAGTCCTATGAAACTAAAATTTCATATTCAAGACAAATATACGCTCGAGACGTCACAAAATATTTTTCATCAAAATGTGCTTACCAAAAGAGCCACTTTAAACCATGAATTTTCACCTTTTTTCGATTTTCTCGGAAACAGTTCTCATGATTTTGTTTAAACTCGCTATATGGATGTAAAATATAATGGGTTTTAATATCATGTAGGATTCATTCTGATTAAAATGGTCTGACAGGGCTTAAATAATGATATTTTAAATTTTCTTTCTCTAAAGTACCTTTAATTTTGTTGATTCTATAAAAATAACTAACTATATTATCTTGTTACCACTGATGAAAAACAGGTAAATATGTATAAACTGAATGAATTCAATACCCAACTAAAGGAGAAAACAGAAAAAAATATTTTTTTAATGCAATTTTTCGTTTTTGAGCATAAGAGGAGTAATATTCATGTATGATATACCGTTGGAAAGCTAATGATTTTAGAAATATCTTATCTCATACACAAGCTTTTAAAAGTTAATAGAGAGTGATGAAAAGAAGATAAAACTAAGAGATTGTTGTAGATAATAATATAATAGATTTTTTAATAAAACACATGGTTTCTATAGAAATTCAATTTAATGAATTCTTTAATAGTTTCACGTATTTTTATCTCAAACTGTATTTGAAAATTCTTTCATTGATTTTAATAATGGAGGTAAGTGAAAGTCGAGTGTTGCCCGCACCAGATTTTTATAAAGAAATTTTACAATCTGTCCTAATTAGGATCTTTTCAATCAAGTAAAACATTCATACCACGTTCTATATACAAAACAATAAAATATACATATATACAAAAAGAATCAATAACAATATATCCAAAAGTCACTCATCTCTGTATACAATCCTCAAGCATACAGCATCCGAGTGGAGAACCTAGCCATTGCTAGAACTCCCATATACATGTTTACAAGAGGTCTCGAGGCCACTGCCGTTTCAACCTTCTAAGGAGATGGTAACGGCGTGTGGAACTGAGTTAGAGGATTGGGGTGATGGATAAGGTTCTGACAAAACTATGAGAATTTTGATGGAATAAGGTCTAAGATAAACGGAATATTTAGGTCATGGTGTAAGGTATGGTTAGTCAGATAATAAGGAGCATTGACTATTGTATGAAAAGGTGCAAAATTCATTGTATAAAGTGGCTCTGCTGGTACGGTGATTTCAATGAAAAAATTGTTGAAACATCTGTGGCATATAGTTTTCTTAAAATGGAAATTTATGTTTCGTTCAACTTTTCGTTTGCTGCTAGACTTACCATGTACACAGACCTTTTCGCCTGAATTAGTCATTTAGACACAGAAGATCTCAATTGGTGTATTTCTGCTAAAAAGAACATAAAATGTTCATGGTCGCAAAACTTTCCCTTACTTATCATGCATCAATATCCTACATAAATCAAATACATTACATGTATCATACCTGAATATTCTAATTTCATATATAGGTTAAGTGAAAGTTAGAAGAGGGAGAGTCATCTGTGGCGTAGTGGCCAACAATATTCTAAGATAAAGGTCGCGGATTCAAATCCAGAAGATGGACCTACAATTTTTTTAAGATAACAAAAAATCCTTGGTAACCGTGGGAGGAGGTGTAAAAAAGTAGTACGGGGCGTGAGCGACGGAAGCCGATTTTGAGAAAATGTATAAACGTGCAAAATGTATTCGTAGTGGCTAGCATAACCGCTTTGTATGCCAAAAGTCGTGGGTTCAAACCTGCAGGTGGCCCTAGGATTTTTTAATGGAAGTAAAAATTCCTTAATTATGTCGTAACTTTATGCAGTCCTTCGGAGAGGACGTTAAAAGGTGGTCCCAAGCCTGTGCGATATCAGGTACTCGTTAAAGATCCCTATCCTAATAAAACCTGGATAGGCAAAATTTAGGACACCCACCTAATCACGCTAATCGTCGGATTAGCCATAGCAGCATAAAGTGACGTTAAACGAATAAACAAACAAACACATAGACCTTTTTAAGTGACTTGATTATTTGGACTTAAGAAACCCTAAAACGTTTATTTTTGTACTAATACCAAATAAAACTTTATCTTAATATATATTTCATATAGAGGTAAGCAAAATTAGGAACGTTATTGCTTCTTTTAAATGTAGTATTGGTTCACTAAGGGGTGAAACCCTTTACTCACTGCCGAAGACCCTTGGGTAAATACTATTCGTTAGAGAGGTAAGATAGGTAGGGAAGAAGGATAAGGACGAAGGACCTCTTAGAAAAGAGATTTTCATTAGAGCTCATTGAGAGGAGACCTAACCTAGCCGTGACCTGACTCGTCTCAACATCACCTCTTCCGTATTCCAAGGAGCTCCCTGTCGGCTTAATGTCCTGCCAATCTTCTCTCCTCTTTTCTTACCGTTTAAAGAACGTTTTCTAAAAGCAAATGTTCCGATAGGGAACACCTGATCGAAGGGGGCAACTCGAGATTAGAACCGAGTCAGAGAGGGTCAAGATTGCCTCTTTAAAATATTCGAGAAACACAAAAGGGGTTAGAAATAACAATAGTGAGTGTATACAAAGAGATACAAAAACTTGCGTAATCTTGGTCTAGAAAAAATTACCCGAGTGAGCTTAGAATAGCAGTGTAAACTTAGAGACCTTATAATCACCCTAGCAGACCGAATCCCGTCTGGACGGAGTAGAATATTCATAGGTAAAAAAAAATGATGGGACACATATAATATATCTTCCAAATGCTAGAGATCTTGCAAAAAATATTTTATGATACACAAAGTTGTAAAATTTAATGTAGAGGGACGAATAGGGAATAAAGTTATTGTTTGTTTATTCATTTAACGTCACATTATGCTGCTATGGCTAATCGGACGATGCTACAGTGGGAGTCCTGAATTTCGCCTATCCAGGTTTTATAAGGATAGGGATCTTTAACGAGTACCTGACATCGCACAGGCTCGGGACCACCTTTTAACGTCCCCTACGAAGGACAGCATAACCAAGAATTTTTTACTCCCATTAAGAAATCCTAATAAACTTATTACTGATAATTATACATAACAATTTGATATTGTCATATATTTTGATATACCATATGTTTACAACGAAACTGAATAACCTATTTATTTAAATTGACTTCTTTCTTTTTATTTTATAGTTCTTAAATTGAGTTTCACAACCGAGATGAGTGAAAGTGTTTGTTTTTTTTTAATTGCAAAATTATTGAAGTCTGGTGAAACAACTGGAGAATCAAAGTTATACAATCCAAATGCAAACATGTCACCTTCACCCTTCGAAGACAATTTGGCCCTCCAGTTCTCTTTAACTCCATTCCGCTCCCTTTCTCTGACACAGTCCGGTATCTTGGCTTTCTTCTAGACAAAAGTCTAACTTGGAACCCGCATACTAGACTAAAACGACAAGAACTTAATCGACGATTTGCCCAATAATATAGGCTACTGAACAGAAATTCTAAACTATCTATCGAAAACAAACTGCCAATATACAAGACAGTACTGAACCCTATCTGGACATACGGGCTTGAACTAAAGGGAACAGCTAAATTTTATAACATCAAACGCATTTAATTCTTCCAATCCAAAGCCCTCCGTACAAAAGGTAATGCTCCTTATTATGTCACCAGCCATACCTTACACTACGACCTAAATATTCCATTTATTTTAGACCTTATTCCATCAAAATTCTCCAAATTCCATCAGAACCTTATCCATCACCCTAATCCCCTAGCTCAATCCCTATCCAGCTCCACACATCCTTACCATCCCCCTAGAATGTCGAAACGGCAGTGACCTCGAGACGTCTAGTAAACATGTATATTGGAGTTCTAGCATTGGCTAGATTCTCCATTCACGTGCTGTATGCTTGAGGATTGTATATAGGTATGAGTGACTTTTGTACATATCGTTATTGATTCTTTTTGTATATATGTATATTGTATTATTATTTTATAAATTTATTGTTTTGTATATATTGTGTGAATGTTGAACTTGATCACTATTAAAATGTCCTAATAAGGACAAATTGTAATATTATTTAATAAAAATTGTTTCAGAAATAAAAAAAATTGTAAAATTGTTTTTTAGCCCTGACGAAGGCCCCTAATGTAGGCCAAAGCGTATGCCCACATATATAATAATAACTTTTTTTCATAACTATATTATTTCTTGATGATAGCACATCAAACCAACTTCCTTATAAATCATAAATGTGTACATGCTGTAACGGTTCGATTGCTACACAAGCGGAGCTTACACAACGATTTTACTGGTAGGAAACTCAAGTGTTTCCAGGTAGAAAATAATTAAATTATTAATATTTAATTTGTACCTGGAAACAATAAGGCAACCAACCAAATACTGTAAAAAAAAATGTTGTTATGTGGTGATCCAGCTGTAAAATTGTGTGCGAACCTTAAAAACATCTTTTTATTCTATTTATTCACTAACAAAAAGTGCATTTTTTTAAAAATTTCTTATTTGATTTTTACTACATTGTTTTTACTAAAGTGGCTTTTATTTTTATATTTGGTACTGCTAGTTGAAGATACGGAAACCATACAACTAAATACAAGTGTGTTAATAAAAACCGGTAAAGAAATAGGACTCGAATTAAATACCGATAACACAAAATATATGATTAGAAGCAAAAACGGTAGCGATCTGGTTGATATTGATACATCAGGGCATTAAAATAACAAGTAGAGAAATTCAAGAATTTAGATTCAATGATAACAAGAAAAAATGAAATCCAGAAAAAAATAAAGTCCCGGTTAAATGTGGGAAATGCGTGTTATTATTCAGTTGCTAAGTTACTTAGCTCGCGGCTTCTATCTAAAAACTTAAAGGTTATCGACAATAAGGTACTGTGTAAAATATTTGGCCCGAAGAGAGATGAACTAGGGAGTTTAGAAGGTTGCACAACGCGGAATTGCGGATCTTTTACCCTGTGAATATAATTGACTTTATAGTACGCGGAGGCGCAAATGGGCGAGTAAAGTTGTTGGGCTCGGTGAGGAACGGATTCCGGTATTCGCTAATCCGGCTTGTAGGCTCCTGAAAAGTAGGCCGAAGCGTCGATGGGAGGATTGCGTGAAGGCTGATCTCGGGAGCTTGGGCTTGAACGAACATTGGACGAGTCTGTGTAGGCGGAGTTTAGTGGTATCGGCATCGAACCATCGGGTTCGGTAAGGCTATTATTATTATTTATTTTTATATTATATTTTTAACTAACTCCTAATATCCATCAAAGTATAATAGATTTTAAGGATTATATTTTTTTAATAAGTAAATCAATCAAATATTACCTATATAAATATATTATTATCACTTTCTTGGTTAAACTTTAAATGGCTTATTTATAAGTAGTCGAAAGTATCAGAAGATCATCAAATACAAGCTACGGGCCATTACTGCTACTACCAGAGTTTATATTTCACTGGTACGTGATAGAATCCGACCCGACAGATAGGTCTCGAACCCGCAATATATTCGGCCGAGGAGGGAGAAGAAATGAGGGCTGCCAGAGGCAGGTGACTGAAGAGAGGAGGGTGTTAAATGTCGCCCGTCGGTGTGGTCAGCACCACGCTCCAGTAATACGGAGTACTACCAGCCAATTCGGAACCACGTCTTGTAGCGCCATATCCAAGCTCGTTTATTGTAGTGTCTCTTCCTCGGACGTGACTCGAATCCGCACCTCGCGGGGCAGCCACTCCGCTCTGACGGGGCATTAATACTCTCGGAGGTTACGAGTGTGGGTAATTGATTACTCGGGTGGTTTTTCTAGTTTTGTTAACTTTGAAAAAAAAAAAAAAAAAACCTTTTAAAGTAGAGCGATATAAACTTTCGAAATACATCAATGATCAAGCTGGGAGCTCTATTATTTATATCAGTAATGATTCATAATTATATTAAATTTATATCCGACTTATCGAAGTTATAAACATTTCAAGCAATGTTCGGCTAATGACTAAAATCAAATGCAGACAAATTAAGTATCGAATTCATATATAAAAAATCTGGTCCGGGCAACACTTACCTCCATTTTTAAAATCAATGAAAGAATTTTCAAATACAGTTAGAGATAAAAATACGTGAAACTATTAAAGAATTAATAAAATCGAATTTATATAGAAATATGTGTTTTATTAAAAAATCTATTATAGTATTATCTAAAATAATCAGTTAGTTTTGTCTTCTTTTCATCACTCTCTATTAACTTTTAAAAGCTTGAGTATAAGATAATATTTTTTCTAAAATCTTTAGCTTTCCAAGCTTTTGCGAGACTTGGTTTTTTGGACTCAGGGGACCCTGAGATGTGTATTTCCATTGAAAACTGGAATTCGAAAATTTTCACGATCGCAATACTTTCCCTTAGTGTATATAAAAGTAAAAATGGTACTGGAAATAGACAACACTATTTTATCTCAGTTATTACAACCAATCTAGCAATTATTAATAACGTAATAAATGAATAAAATCTAGTACGCGCAATCACTTACCTCCGTTATTTGTATCAATTTAGGAATTTGTAAACAAATTTAGAAACGAAATAAATTGTTTAAGAATTATATATATTGGAATTTAATAGAAACGTGTGTTATTTTTAATAATCTATTATATTATTATTTACAACTATCAGTTTGTTTTATCAGCATTTCATCACTCTCCGTTACCTTTTACAAAAGCATGTGTAAGATGATATTTTTTCTGAAACCTTTAGCATTCCAACGGTATATTATACACGTATATTACTGTTCTTAGATTCAAAAAAAAAAAAATTGCATTTAAAAAAGATTTTTGCAGTTTTCTCCTTTAGTTGGATATCGAAGTCGTTGAGCTTCTATATGTATCTGTTTTTAAGCAATGCTAATCAGATAATACGGGCAATTTCATAAAATCTACAAAATTAAAGATACTTTGGGGAAGAAAATTTAAAATATCGTCATTTAAGGCCTATCAAACTATTTCAATCAGAATGGATTCTACATCTTATAAAATTCCATTAAATTTCACATCAATATAGCAAGTTTAATCAAAATCGTTTGACCCGTTTTTGAGAGAATCGTACAAAAGTTGCAAAACGCATGGTATAAAGTGGCCCTTCTGCTCAGCCGATATTGATGAAAAAGTTGCTGTAACATTTCAGGCATTTAGGTGTCTTAAATATGAAATTTCATTTTCGTACACCTTTTCGTTTTTATGCTGGACTTACCACAAACACGCGGACACACATACCATTTTGCGGTAGTTATTTCAACTCAGGGGACACTAAAACGTGTATTTCCGTTGGAAACTAGAATTCAAAAATTTTCACGATCACAATACTTTCCCTTACTAAATATTTAATATATAGGTAAGTTAAAGTAAAAATGTTTAAAGAATTATATTCAGTTCATTGGAAATATATGCTTTAGTTTAAACAATATAACAATGTAAAATAATCACTTAAATTTATGCTCTATCCTTACTCTCCATTATCTTTTAAAACATTGCTTATAAGATAAAATTTGTTCTGAATTCGTTTGCTATTTAACGAAATATTATACATCTCTAACACTGTTTTATGAAAAAAAAATATATATATAATCCTAACACCCATATTAAGGATTCTAAAAGTTAAAACAATAACATCTTTAAATTTTTTCTACTTAACAAAATATGTTTGTATTTTTCTCATTTATTTGAGAATCTAATCCGTTCAAATTATATATCTAACCGCTTTTTATTAATATTAACAAGATGATGTGGTTAATTTGTCAAATGTACAAAATTAAAGGTACTTTAGAAGAAGAAAATTCAAAATATCGGAAGTTAAGCCATGTCAGATGATCTCAATCGGAATAGAACCTGTATCATAATGTAGTCTATTAGTTTTCTAGAGTTATTTTTGGGATCAGTACAGAGATTCCTACTGTTAGCAGGTAAATGGCAGTGCAACGAGGTTATTAGACCGAGATCAGCAGGTTTTCTTCACAATCATAGATTTTTATAACATAAGTCTATTACCTTTTTCATTGATATGACTTTAATCAACATCTTTAGAGCTATATCAACTAATTAGCATTGGTAAAAAACAGTTAAATGTACAAGTTGAAGGGATTTCATAACCAAGTATAAAATAAAAGAGAAGAAATATGTTGTTAGGAATTTTTTTCTAGTCTAGTACTATCATACGAAATAACACTAATTCAAAATCTTAATTTTTATACAACAGGTATATTATATTTCATAATATAAGGTAATATTCCATAATGAAAAATGTGAATTTTAATTGATCCACCGAAAATAACCAACAAAAATTGACATGAGCGTGCCGTAACGGCTGAAAGTCATCGGCGTTAACCTTTTTCCGAACTCGCACTGACACTAAGTGACTCGGAAAGGACGCAAACCCATTTAGTATCGGAATGGGTTGAGAGAGAATAATCCCATTGAGGTGTCCCATCTCCCACAGAAAAAATCTGATTGCATCTCCCTCAGTGTTTGATTCAGAGCATTTTAGGAAACTTTATTAGTTTTTTAACTGTTAGGTAACCGACATATCATATGAGCTTGAATCTCACAGCTGGACTGCGATATCATAATATGGAAATTCTATCGCAGAAAAAGGTAAAACTAGTAACACTACAATCCATGAAAGGTATTAGGCTGCGTACAGAGATTCCTACTGTTTTCAGGCAAATGACCGTGCAACGAGGTTATTAGACTGAGATCATCACGTTTTCCTTACAATTTTCGGTGACCATTTTATAGGTTGCTCTAGGGCTGAATTAGAATTTCAGCAAGAGTTCGAACCCTGGACCAGGAGTACAGTTGATTAGTGCTTTATCCACTCACTACACCATGTCGCTCTCTGGAGTTTAATATTAATGCGCATACAAAGATTTATACATAATATCCTAGAGAAATATTCAATTATAAATTTAAAAAAATATATAACTGAATGCTTTTAAATGTAAATTAAACGAAAAAAAAATCGACATGTATGCTATATGATATGTGCATTATTTCTAAAAACTCCGATAAATATTTAGGATATGGAAATAATTTTCACTTATATTTCAATCTTTTAATTTTTCGAAATTTATTTTATGTAATCTTTACCTTATAATATTACTTTCACTTACTATATATAGTAAGGGGAAGAAGTATTGCGATCGTGAAAATTTTAGAATTCCAGTTTTCAACGGAAATACACGTTTTAGGGTCCCCTGAGTCCCGCAAAAAGGTCTGTGTGTATGTGTGTGTGTGTGTGTGTGTGTGTGTGTGTGGTAACTCCCGGGTAAGTCCTTTGAAACTCAAAATTTCATATTTGAGACAACTATACGCCCGAGACGTGACAAAACTCTTTTCATCAAAATGAGCTTACCAGAAGAGGCACTTTATACCATGCATTTTGCACCTTTTTTCGATTTTCTCGAAAACAGTTCCGACGATTTTGATTAAACTCGGTATATCGATGTAAAATTTAATGGGCTTTAATATCATGTAGGTTTTATTTGGATAAAAATGGTCTGACTAGATTATCTTGTTAACGCTGATGAAAAACAAGTAAATATATAAATTGAATAAATTCGATACCCAACTAAAGGAGAAAACAGAAAAAAATATTTTTTTAATGCAATTTTTCGTTTTTGAACATAAGAGCAGTAATATACATGTATGATATACCGTTGGAAAGATAAAGATTTTACAAAAAATATCATCTCATACACAAGCTTTTAGAAGTCAATGGAGAGTGATAAAAAGAAGATAAAACTAACTGATAATTTAAGATAATAATATAATAGATTTTTTAATATTGTTTCTATATACATTCAATTTGATTAATTCCTTTACAAGATGATGAAAACAAAGCTAATATCCTCTTCAAGTATTTAAAAGGAAGTTTATATTATAATAGAGTATAAAATGTAATTGTAAACGCCAATTATTAACAAAGCTGTTATATTTCGTGCCTGATGTTAGAAATTGTGTTGAAAATACTAGTTATTTATATACACTAGAATTTTTAGGGTCCTGCTTTATTCTATACAAGAGAGATACAGACAGTGTTTCTCAGAGTGATGAAAATTATTGCTTATATGAACCATTCGGGCTTTAAAGTTGTTTGATTATTTTTATTTTATTTTATTTTTTTTTAATCTGCTAGCATTAATATTTATAATATTTCGCGAATGAATTCATTTTTCGATAATATTATTGTTACATTTTATTATACTATTTTAAACAGATGTAATATATATATATATATATATATATATATATATATATATATATATATATATATATATATATATATATATATAGTGAGAGACAGAAATTTACAACTTTTTATGATATATTTAATATTTACTTAGCAGTAGTACTTTAAAGTTTTATTAATTCAGGGGATCTCGAGGCCACCGTCTTTTCAGGGGCCTGAGAGGGTTATCAGAAAGAGATGGAGATGGGAGAGTACGAACTGGTAGGTTCCGAATTAAAGGACATATAACTGTATCGGGCTAATTCTGCAAATAATGGGATATTTAGGTCTTTGATGATGGTTTTTATTGGTGACAATCTAAGAAGCATTTAGGATTTTGAATTGCAAAGATTGGATGAGAGAAGATTTTGATGGCTTAGTGGAACCCTACAGCTCAATCCAATAAGTCCATATAGTCCAGATGATGGTGATGTAAATTTTTTTTTTTTTAGTATGTGTGAAGTTTTGGGTGTTTGCCTAGTTAATATTGCAGTAATCGGTATCTTCTAAAAGTCTCTTGTAGTAGAAGATGGAATACTAGGTATCGGATTTGTTCAACTGAGGTTAGTGGAATATTGCTAAAGGATATAGTGGTATGGTATACTATTAATTACAAAAAACAAAAAGAGTAAAGAAATGTTACTAAACATTAACTTTATAGGTAGCAGTAATTTAGTAAAGTGAAAAGTGAAACATTGTTAACCCTTTGGTAATAAAGCTCTTAAACCATAAAAAGCTAAAGATAAAAACGAATTTCTTACTTCTAAGGTATCTTGCTTTATTGACTACACTTTTAATTAATAAAATTATAACAAATAGATGCCATTATAAATTCCTAAGAGCTTTGAGTCGCTATAAAATCGGGAAATTGGAGCTAATAAAATTGTTTCATTAGAAGAGGAAGGGGATGGTAGTGTCGTAAATTTAAATTGCTCGAATTTTCGACTAGCCGGTTGACGATTACCATCTCAGTCGTAAAACTGCGAGGTCATAAATGGCTTTGTCATAAAGCACTGACCCATGACCATGCTAATGCCATGTCCCTATCTATTCCACTCCTTCATACGATAACTTTTTATTTACCCGTAATAACTATTTTTTTTATTGTATGTTTACAATAAAATTAGGGTAATAAGAAGAAGGCAATAAGACAATACGTTTTATGAAGGTAATTTTGTCTGATAAGTTAGTGGATATCTTAGCAAGGGATTAAACGGAATGGATTTGATAAATTTATATTTATATACATTTTTTCAAAGTATCGACCCCCATAGTATTGTGTTGTTGGAAAGTTCATATAGAGAAATCTCGATACAAATTAAAATAGATGAACAACTTAAAATTTATTTATTTAATCTACGAAATAGTTACTACCGTTAGAGATTACCCTTTCCCAACGGCTTAGAAGGTCCATTATCCCTTTTTCCCCAAAATCACCATCCCTACTTCTGAAGAACAATAAAAGGTCCATTTTGACCTCATCTTCTGCAGTGTAGGATTTCCGTTGTAGACGATTTTTGAGGGAACAGAAAAGATGGAAATCCGAAGGAGCAATGTCAGGAGAATACGACGGGTGAGGTAAACCTTCCCAATCAGAAGCATAATAACTTTTGCCGAGTCCTTAAATACACAGGCCTAGCGTTGTCTTGCAGGAATAGCACTCCTTTCTGATTTGCGAACTCTGGCCGTTTCTCTTCAAATGCTACCTTCAATCGGTCAAATTGGACGCAGTAAAAATCCGTATTTATAGTTTGATTTTATGGAAGCAGCTCATAATGTATGAGTCCCTTCAAATCCTACCAAATACTGAGCATCACCTTTCTTGGATGCAAGCCGGCCTTTGCTGTTGCGAGCGGCGTCGTTCCAGGCAACCCCCAAGATTTTTTTCGGCTGGTTTTGATGTAGAGGATCCGTTCTTCGTCACTAGTAACAATTCATTTCAAAAATGGATCCTACTCATTTTTTTAAGCAGAAAATCACAACACGAAATCCTTACAACAATGTCCCTTTCACTGAGCTCATGGAGAACCCAAACGATGTAACTGATTAATATATCGCACGAATCTTTCTTGCATTTCGGGCTGTGTTTCTCTTTAAAAAAAAAAAAAAGAACTACTTAATATGCTGAAAATGAACTGAATCGTCACCCATGTTGGTTTGTGATAAACTACACTTCTGAGCCGTAATAAAAACGAATCCAGTGTGTAAAAATAGTTGATTCCATGAGGATTAAAGGCCTATAAATAAAAGTTAGCTTTGTGATTCATTTTTATTAGAAAAATCTGGTGCGGGCAACACACGACTTTCACTTACCTCCATTTTTAAAATCAATGAAAGAATTTTCAAATACAGTTAGAGATAAAAATATGTGAAATTATTAAGGAATTAATCAAATTGAATTTATGTAGAAACATGTGTTTTATTAAAAAATCTATTATATTATTATCTTAAATAATCAGTTAGTTTTGTCTTCTTTTCATCACTCTCCATTAACTTTTAAAAGCTTGCGTATGAGATGATATTTTTTCTAAAATCTTTAGCTTTCCAACGGTATATCATACATGTATATTATTGCTCTTAAGTCCAAAAACGAAAATTGAATTAAAAAATTATTTTTTCTGTTTTCTCCTTTAGTTGAGTATCGAATTTATTCAATTTATATATTTACCTGTTTTTCATCAGCGTTAACAAGATAATCTAGTTATTATTATCGAATTTACAAAATTAAAGGTACTTTAGAGGAAGACAATTTAAAATATCGGCATTTAAGCCCTGTCAGACCATTTTTATCCAAATAAAACCTACATGATATTAAAGCCCATCAAATTTTACATCGATGTAGCGAGTTTAATCAAAATCGTCGGAATTGTTTTCGAGAAAATCGAAAAAAGGTGCAAAATGCATGGTATAAAGTGCCTCTTCTGGTAAGCTCATTTTGATGAAAAAAGTTTTGTCTCGTCTCGGGCGTATAGTTGCCTTAAATATGAAATTTCAGTTTCATAGGACTTACCGTTTTTGCCCGGGAGTTACCACACACACACACACACACACACACACACAGAGACCTTTTTGCGGGACTTGGTTATTTGGACTCAGGGGACCCTAAAACGTGTATTTCCGTTGAAAACTGGAATTCGAAAATTTTCACGATCGCAATACTTCCCCTTACTATATATAGTAAGTGAAAGTAAAAATAAAAGGAAAATCTTATTTTAAAAATCTCTACGAACTTTTCATACGACCCAATACTTCACCATCAGTGCTAAAAAACATACGATAAGGGTATAACATCATATATAAGAAAGAGCAATTAAAGATGGAGTCATCCGTGGTGTAGTTGATAGCATAACAGGCTTAAATCCTAAAAGGTTGTGGGTTCAACTTCGGCACATGGCTCTAGGTAAAATATCCTCTGTCATGCCATCTTTGGAGGGTAACGTGAAATGGTGGTCCCGAGTCGGTATAATAATAAGGTACTCTTTAAAAATTTATATACTAATTAAATCCAGATAAGCAAAATTAGGGTCTCCCACTGTAGCGATCAGCCACAGTAGTTACGTGAGTACATACAACCTGAAGATTAAAAATTAATATATCAGGAGGATGCACCACTACATGGGTGCTGTCTCCCTTATGCCTAACCATGCCATGTTTTCCATATTTGTGAAATACAACTCATTTTCTTATAGTATTTATTTTGCAGGTGCTTATAAACATACTGAGTTAAAAAAAAAAAAAATAATAAAAAGAGATTGTTCACGCACTATTGTATATTTCGAATCACACGAATCCCAATGACAAAAACACCGCAATAATAAATTCTAACATTCGCGACAAATACAACACGTTTCATTCTTCGACACATCACCACCCAGATCAACTTGTTTCTTTACTTCTTTCCTACCATGACAGACCCAAAGAAGACTTCAAAGACGATGGTCGAGAGATCTTCGAAACTAAAAATTCAGGACGCTAGTGAATGAGAAAATGATACTTCACATAGCTGGATGCGCCGCAAGGCAGTTGTAAATAAAAAAAACAATAATAATAATAATTAAAAAAAAATTGTACCTCTTTAACACATAGAGGGTTTCGGGTTCATTACTTATAGAGATTATTATTGTTTCACGGTCAACGACCGTGCAAGGAGGTGATTAGACGTAAATAACGCTCGCCCACCGACTTTTCCCCAACATCGGATAAACAATATATAGAGGCTGGGTGTGAACCAGGAGGAGTGTCTCCATACCCCAGGATCACTCGAAGGCTGAAATAACGGAATAAATAATCCAGCCTTGGTCCGGATTCGAACCTGGGACCCGGAGAACAATAGCCTAATGTATTAAAAATATAATAATCCTAAATCAGATGAAGTACATTAGTAAAACATATGAATAGAAATTTTTTAGAAAAAGAAAATAACTAAATTACAATAATTTTTAGTACACTAATGAAAATCTTTTACACAAAAAGTAAACTAACAGTTTTATAGTAAAATTACAAAAAATAAACATATTAAAAACAGCTGGCATATTTTTAATAATGTTTGTTTCTTTAAAATTATTTTCAGAATTGATTGAGTATTCATAGCAACTCAGAAAAATTGAGGTAGCCAATCAAATTGAGATATTAATACTACTACTTCATCCACCGATCCGATAAACCGAGCCTATTTGAAGAACTTCAAGCCACAAAAATAAACAGTAAGCGAAACCGACAGAGCGAAAGCCCTAAGCATCAGAAGAAAAAGGCCGTACGTAGCTCATCGACATCTGAGCAATGACTGGATTACCTCCATGTCAACAACGGAACATCAACAGGCTGCCTCCCGGGGGCACAAACGGATTATACTACTATAAACATCAATAATGTAGAATATTTACCTTGCTCTGTTATATTTTGGAACACTCACGGAATTAATAACTTTTTCTCAACTACACCTTACTACACGGCAACATCAATATTCTGCCTCTACGAAACCTGGCAAACATCTAGTTCACTGAATATTTCTCCAGCCTTACAAGATTTTTCTGCAATAATATCACCGGCAATAAAAGAAAAAAGTAGAGGACGTGGAAGCGGTGGCCTAGCGTTACTATACAATAGAAATATATATAATGTAGAAATAATAGATAAATGTGAATACTGGATTTTTGCCCTGGTAAGTGTAAGCACTAACAAATCTTTTATTCTAGGTTTTCTATATTTTAAACCCACTATTAATATTATATATGTCATTGATCTACTTAGAGAAACTTTAATTACTATTAAAAATAAATTCAATAATAAATTAATCCTTATTGGAGGAGATGTTAACTGTCGAATGGGACAACTGAACCAGTATGATGTTGACTTTATATTTGGAACACACTTCGCGGGGCACCGCATTAGCTTGGACCATACTGATAACGATAAGGGTAGAATGCTAAACGAACTCATGGAAGATGAAGGTGTCCTTATTATTAACGGTAGGGCCCCCTCTGACAAACCAGGTAACTTTACTAACGTTAATTATAGAGGGCAAAGTGTAGTCGACATAATATGGTGTAATTTGAATTTTATTAGTGAAATAATTGATCTAACAGTACTTGATTTCCCCTCACTTTCAGATCACTTCCCGATAAAGGCAGAACTTAAATTATCAATAGATAAACATAAAGTAAATAAAACTCGCAAACCATTAGCTCAAACTCAAGTGTTAAAATGGCAACCCGAAAAAACATTATTATTTAAAACATCAATGACCCATTCACCTCGTGTGGGAGGCCATCCGTTTGATAATGTTGACCTGATGTATGAAAATATAGCCCTAGCAATCCAAGAAACTGCTAATTGCCTCCAGCTCTGTACCACCACTGCTGTCAAATTCAAATTAACAAACTACACAAACCCTTGGTATGACAGCGAATGTAAATCCGCGAAATATAATATAAAAAGAAAATTTAAAGCTCTTAAAGAAAGTGGATATGATATCAACATTAGATCGGAATACTTACAAGCAAAAAGTATCTATAGAAATCTATGTAAAAAAAAGAAAGCGGAATATAAAAATAACTTAATAGAGGAATTGGGTAACTATAAAGATTCAAAAAAATTTTGGCACACAGTCAATCGTTTTAGAATTAAAAAATCTACATCCAATCCTATACCTCCCGAAATATGGAGTGAATATTTCAAAAATTTCTACGGACAAAGATCTATAAACCTTCATCTGAAATTAACAACAACAGACCCAATATTAGACCGGGAAATCACACTAAATGAATTAACCGCATCATTAAATAAAATAAAATCTGGTAAATCTCCTGGACCTGATAATATTCCGAACGATTTTCTCAAAAACCTACCTCAAAACTGGCAGTTATACTTAGTATCTTTATTCAATAGAATCTTGACTACTGAAGACATACCTAACAACTGGACAAAATCAAATATAACGATGATATATAAAAAAGGAGACATACATCAACCCGAGAATTACCGGCCAATTTCCTTAATGAACAGTCTTCTGAAAATTTTTACTCAAATTTTGTTAGACCGATTAACAACATGGGAAAATGAAAAAGGAATTTTACCGGAAACACAAAATGGATTTCGGAAAGGGAGATCTTGCCTCGATAACTTATTCCTAATGAATGCGTTAACACAACTGAAATTAGAATATTCAGACAGTGATTTATTTGTTATCTTCATTGATTACAGAAGAGCTTTCGACAGTGTAAATCATAATATTCTATGGTACAAATTAAAATTGCTGGGAATAAGTGGGAAAATTATTCGGCTTATAAGAAATCTTTATGAACGGGCCGCAATAAGAATAAAAATAGATGGATCGCTCTCTGATGAAATAGCCGTGACGAAAGGAGTATTACAGGGAGAAGTTCTATCCGCTTACCTTTTTTGTTTATATATATCCGATATGGATTATTACTTCTTTAAAAAAGGCGCTACCGGTATTCAGCTGAATTCGAAATTTAATGTATTGAGCTCTTATTACGCAGACGACATGGCGATATTCTCATATTCCTACGTCGATACTAATAAAAAACTGGAAATTCTTTCTTCATATGCGAAGGAAAATTACCTAGAAGTAAATCGTTCAAAAACAAAAATAATCTTCTTCCATAAAGGAAAACAGAAAAAACTGAAAAACTTCTATTATGATGGAGAACTAATGGAAACAGTAACATATTACACGTATCTGGGCGTTCCTTTATCCTCTTCTGGTCTCTTCTATGAGGCCTGTAAACAGGCTCAATCTAAGACAGCCTGCGCGATAGGTACAGTTATTGATATCTGTAGAAGGTCTAAGATGGAATCATGGGAAAGTAGGAGACGATTAAACGAAGCCATTACTACTAGTTCACTTTTCTACGGTATAGAAATTTGGGGTCTCAGGTATCTAGATGCTATTGAGAAAGCACAGTTAAATTACTTTAAAAGGTTATTTAATTTAAATAGAAACATTCCTTATTGGCTCTTAAGATTAGAATTTGGGCTTGAACATTCCACGACAAAAATAATAAAATGTGTCCTGAGATTCATACAGAAAATACTTATCATGCCAGACGATAGAATACCCAAAATCTGTTATATGATACTTAGAGAAAAACATAACAATCGACCATCTGCAAAATATAACTAGTTTACCCAAATATACAATATCTTAGATAAAGCCGATAGCTCAGAGATACTTTTTGAAAATAACCCATCTACTCTACAAACCAATAGTACAGTAATAATTGAATCATTTAAGAAATTACTACACAACAAAGATATCGAATCTTTAAGATCGAGTCAATATAGCCCTTTCTACAATAGTCTTTACCAACAAACTTCGCTCAGCCACAGTTATCAAACCATTTATAATATTCCGTTTAAGATGTTAAAAATAATAATACAAGCTCGCCTCTCTGGAAAATACCATATTAAATTCTCTCATGCAAACAATACCTACAATATTAAACCCAAAGAAATCTGCACAATATGTAATATGAACACATATGAAACCATATACCACTTAATAGCAGTCTGTCCAATATATTCTGCACTTCGAAACCACTACATACCTCACGCTAATAACATACCAGAAAGCCTATTTCCAACAATATTAACTATTGATGACCCAATTAAAATCAAACTACTCTATTATTATTTAGTTAGTACCTTAAAACTAAGATCATTTGTAATAAATGAGTAATATTTATTAACAATTACGAGCTACATTAGAAAATAATCAAATATTTATAAAATTAATAATACTGTCCCTAGTTAATGTTTCATAGTGGTTCCTATGTAATAGGTAATGTCTGCACTACTGCAAGGAACTATTATAATCCATAATCTGGTTTCACAAAACTCTTTTAACTATATCTATATATCAGTGTTCATTTAAAATCCTAATATTTAATATTCATTCACTCCAATGTTAATTTAAAATGTATTTATGTATATATATAACTATATCTATTAAAAATTTGTACTCCAAAGACTATTTAAAACTTTAATACTTTTATATAAGATAAAAAAAAAATTTATATAAACCTGTATAATTTGTTACTTTCTGTTTATTTTATTTATTCTACTATGCTGTTTAATGCTTATCTATTATCCTATTGTGATTTGTTGCGTTTCATGTTTATTACTTATAATTGTTATTAATTGCTGTTTGTTATGCATAGCCTGACCAGGCTCTATTTGTATGGGGAACCCCCAAAGACAAATAAACTCATTCTATTCTATTCTATTCTATTCTACTACTACTTCATTATTTTAATTAACTATAAATAAAATTTGTAATATATCTAATATTCCTATTTTTCGTATTCATCTTTAATTGTTCCTTCTCATACATGTGACATTCTTGCTGTATTCCTTTTGGTATCCTTTTTAGCCCTAAGATGTCTTAAAATGTGAATTTGCAAAAAAGGAAATTGTTTGGAATATCTCATTGTTTTTCTTTGTATAAATACATAAAAACTAATAAAATACAATGAAAAATTATATGCTGGACAAAACAGTCAAAATGCCGACTTCAACGTCTGCCAAAGATCCCTGAACTGGAATACATCCAAAGCTGTCGGCACGACAATACACCCAATGATAAATTACTGAGGCGCGCTGAAATCAGTTTTTATCCATTCATTGCCGCCGTAAATCGAAAACAGCCGTTCGGGAATGACTCATTCAATTAGAGCTGCCATTGGAAGTAGAAATCTATTGATGAGAACAGATCGCCAATATTAGGACCCTCTCCAATATGTCAGCCATCAATGAGGGTTTGTTATGTACTTACAGAAACTTATCTACGTTGGTGTTGTTTCTCAGGGCGTTTTAAATTAGAAAATTTTATAAATGAGAATTTATTTTAATTAAAAAAATAAATAAATGGTGACGGCAAAAATTCATAGAAAACAACTCGCTTCAATGTATTCAAATTTTGAATAGTTTTGGAGTCCATCAATTGCACAATGAAGATAGGGTTGACAAAAGTTTACTTGATTCCAGACAACAATTGTCAAATCATTGAGTTTAGGACTAACAAGTTTTTGAAAAATTGCAAGCCAAAGATATTTTAATAAATATTTTGGTTCTCGATTTCTAAAACTAAAGACTTTTTCACACAGACCATTTTGCGAGAATAGGTCATTTGAACTCAGGTCACTCTTAATTTTGATATTTGATGACAGTTTCCTAGTCAGAAATTTAATTAATGGATGAAAAATGATGAAATGAAATTTTTATTCTGGGGCATTTCGACCCTAAGAACAACGTAAGTATCACGTGTTACATAATAATATATGATAGAAAAAAAAAAACTTCAAACGAGTTAAGTTGCGTATAACTACGTCATAGTCGTCTAAGGTATACGAGGCGTTTTTTAAGTAAGTGCCGTTTTGGAATTAAAAAAAGACAAGCAAAGATATCGCAATAATTTTATTTTTACATGAAAGCCTGTAATTTAATCTACTTTTCTACATAATTTCCATGAATTTTGAGGCACTTCAACGCGTCACACATGAATTCACAGGCACTTCAGTCATAACGCGGCACCAGTTTTTTAATACCCTCTTCAAAAAATTCTGCCGCCTGACGTAGGTTTCATTCTGATTGAAATAGTCTAACAGGGCTTAAATGTGAATATTTTTAATTTTCTTCCTCTGAACTACATTTAATTTTGTACATTCCAAAATATTAATCATATCATACAAATTACATTGATGAAGGACGGCTAAATATAAAAGTTGGACGAGTTTGATAACCAACTAAACAATAAAAGAGCAAAACTATTTTTTTTAATGTAATTTGGGACCCGTCCTCTACATCCTTTACACTGCTGATATTCCTACACATCCTGATACCTTTCTGGCAACTTTTGCAGACGACACCGCCATCCTATCATCCAGTTCCAATCCTGAAACAGCATCCTTAAACCTGCAAAGACACCTTTCTCTTATCGAAGACTGGTGTAATGCTTGGCGCATAAAGGTGAACGAAGCCAAATGCAAACACGTAACCTTCACTCTTCGACGAAACTCCTGTCCGCCAGTTTACTTCAATTCCATTCCAATTCCTCCTTCAGATACAGTCCGGTATCTTGGCTTACTATTAGACAAAAGATTGACTTGGAACCCACATACAAGACTTAAAAGACAAGAACTCAACCGACGATTCGGACAGTTATACCGACTACTCAACAGAAAATCTGAACTTACAGTTGACAACAAATTATTAATCTACAGGACAATACTGAAGCCCATCTGGACCTACGGACTTGAACTGTGGGGGACAGCTAAACGTACTAACATCAAACGCATTCAATCCTTTCAATCCAAAGTCCTCCGTACAATAGTAAATGCTCCTTATTATGTCTCCAACTATACCTTGCACCACGACCTTAATGTTCCTTTTATTTCAGACCTGATTCCATCCAAATTTTCCAAATTCCACCAGAATCTCATTCATCATCCTAATCCTCTAGCTCAATCCCTATCCAGCCCCACCCATCCATACAACCCACCTAGAAGGTTGAAACGGCAGTGGCCTCGTGATCTCTTATAACATGTATATTGGAGTTCTAGCATTGGCTAGATTCTCCACTCACGTGCTGTATGCTTGTGAATTGTATATAGGTATGAATGACTATTGTATATATTTTTATTGATTTTATTTTGTATATATGTATATTTTATTATTATTATTATATAAATTTATAGTTTTGTATATATCGTGTGAATGTAGTATGAATGTTGTACGTTATCACTATTAAAAATGTCCTGAATTGGACAGATTGTAATATTGCTCAATAAATAAAAAAAAAAAAAAAAAAAAAAAAAAAAAAAAAAAAAAAAAAAAAAAATGTAATTTGATTTTATAAAAAAATATCATCTGGTACAAAAAGTTGCAAAAAGCATTATAAACTGACGAATAGGGAATAAACTTATTAGTAATTAACAATGTAATATAGTTATATTATTTAATCTAAATCATATGTTTCCACAGAAAATAAATTCACATTTTATTAAAATTAATCATAAAAATATTTTTCCAATTCAAGTATATTTAATAGCTCTTAAATTTATTTTTAACAGTCGAGGTAAGTTAATGTCGTCTGTTGTTCGCACAAATTTTTTAATATTAACTTTAAAAAATTAATATTTGACTAAAAAACGTATCAAATGAAACCAGAAAAATTGGACTTCCTCCGTTCATTGTATATTATTCTTAGGGGACAAAATGTCCCAGAATAAAAATTATTTTTCCTTCATTTATACATATTGGTTAAAATGAATAAAGTTACTAATGTCTAAATGTACATTTATTAATTTTTTTTTTTTTTTTGATAGATAAGTTTTTCTTTCATTTCCTTCTATAATTCTATACGCCAATCCGCAAACTAAATTTCTCTCTGAAGGGAAAAAGCAGTAAATTATAGACTGACATGTTAATGAACTATTGATTTCTACTTTCACTTACCTATATATGAAATATATAGTAAGGGAAAGTATTGCGATCGTGAAAATTTTCGAATTCCAGGTTTCGGCGGAAATACACGTTTTCCTGAGTCCAAATGACCAAGTCCCGCAAAAAAGCCTCTGTGTGTGTGTGTGTGTGTGTGTGTGTGTGTGTGTGGTAACTCCCTGGTAAAAACGAAAAGTCCTAACAAACTGAAATTTCATATCTAAGACAAATATACGCCCGAGACGTTACAAAACCTTTTTCTTCAAAATCAGATTACAAGAAGAGCAACTTTATACCATGCATTTTGCACTTTTTTACAATTTTCTCAATAAAGGCTCTAACGATTTTGATTAAACTCCCTATTTAGATGTAAAATATAATGGGCTTTAATGCCATATAGGATTCATTCTGACTGAAATAGTCTGGCAGGGCTTAAATACCGATATTTTAAATTTTCTTCTTCTAAAGTACCTTTAATTCTGTAGATTCTATAAAAATAACTATATTATCTTGTTAGCAATGATAATTAACAGCTAAATATGCAAGTAGAGCGAATTTAATAAACAACCAAAGAAGAAAACTGAAAAAATATTTTTTTAATAAATGCTTTTGTTTTTGAACATAAAAACAGTAATATAAATATGTATAATACACCGTTGGAAAGGTACAGATTTTAGAAAAAATATTATCTTATACATAAGCTTGTAAAAGTTAATAAAGAGGGATTAAAAGCCGATAAAACTAACTGATTATTTTATATAATAATATAATATATTTTTACTTTCACTTACTATATATAGTAAGGGAAGTATTGCGATCGTGAAAATTTTCGAATTCCAGTTTTCAACGGAAATACACGTTTTAGGGTCCCCTGAGTCCAAATAACCAAGTCCCGCAAAAAGGTCTGTGTGTGGTGTGTGTGTGTGTGTGTGGTAACTCCCGGGCGGAAACGGTAAGTCCTATGAAACTGAAATTTCATATTTAAGACAACTATACACCCGAGACGTTACAAAACCTTTTTCATCAAAATGAGTTTACCAGAAGAGCCACTTTATACTATGTATTTTGCACCTTTTTTCGATTTTCTCGAAAACAATTCTGACGATTTTGATTAAACTCGCTATATCGATGTAAAATTTGATGGGCTTTAATATCATGTAGGTTTTATTCGGACAAAAATGGTCTGACAGGGCTTAAATGCCGATATTTTAAATTGTCTTCTTCTAAAGTACCTTAATTTTGTAGATTCAATAAAAATAACTATATTATCTTGTTAACGCTAATGAAAACAGGTAAATATATAAATTGAATAAACTCGATACCCAACTAAAGGAGAAAACAGAAATAATATTTTTTTAATGCAATTTTTCGTTTTTGAACATAAGAGCAGTAATATACATGTATGATATACCGTTGGAAAGCTAAAGATTTTAGAAAAAATATCATCTCATACACAAGCTTTTAGAAGTTAATAGAGAGTGATGAGAAGAAGATAAAACCAACTGATTATTTAAGATAATAAAATAAAATAATTTTTAATAAAACACATGTTTCTATATAAATTAAATTTATTTAATTCTTTAATAGTTTCACGTATTTTTAACTCTAACTCTATTTGAAAATTCTTTCATTGATTTTTCAAATTGATGTAAGTGAAAGTCGTGTGTTGCCCGCACCAGATTTTTTAATAAAACGATTGTTACTATTAAAATCCAAATTAAATAATTCTTTTACAATTTATTTTCGTTTCTAAATTTGTTTAAAAATTCTTAAATTGATATAAATAACGAGGGTAAGTGAAAGTCGTGTGTTGCGCGCACCAGATTTTCCAAGTTAGGAAGAAATACTAAAGAAACATTTTATGTTGTCTTTTATGCAATGCGGGAAATGTTTCCCTCCGCCTGAACGATACAGAATTATCGGGCTTGGACCACTATGGGCCGTTACCAGGTATAGAATTCCTCCCGGTTACCGATACACGATAAACAATTCAGAAGACGGTGGTCCGAACCGGGCGGTATGTTTGGCGGGAACACTATAAAATGTAGCAGATATATAGAGAGCCTTTGTAGGGAGGTGATCAATTAATTTGGTGGACATTATAGAGCCTAGCTGCGGGCACACTGGCTACGGCACGATCAATCAACCATTGTTCTACTCTCGCCTCACTTAAACACTTCCTCCCGATATAAATCTACCCTATTGCCTTCGCATTATTAGCTGGGCCAGTGTTAACAATGGTTCGTGAAAACTTACTGCCACGTCAAGGTGTTATGATATGGATTCATCCACAATCTAATTCCTAGATATATTTTTTAAGAGGTAGGGGAGATAAATAATAAATAATAATAATGATAGGATTTCCGTACCCGAAGGTTCCGATACCACTAAACTCCACCTGCACAGACTCGTCCAATGTTCTACGTTCAACCCTAAGCCCTCGAGATCAGCCTTAATGCAATCCTCCCATCGAGGCTTCGGACTACCTTTAGGACGCCTACCAGTCGGATCAGCGAACCCAACATCTTTACTCGCCCATTTAAGTCTCTGCGATGCTATCAACTCAATTATACTCACAGGATACAAGCTCCACAATTCCGCGTTGTGCAACCTTCTAAACTCCCAAGTAGCCTCATCTCTCTTCGGACCAAATATTTTTCGCACTACCTTATTTTCGAAAACCTTAAGCCGTTGTTCATCTTTCAAAGTAAGCGGATATAAATATAATTAATTACAATTAATTATAAATTATAAAATAAAATATAATTAATTAACTATAAATAATAAATAAATTCTTTATTATTCTGAGACAAGACTCCTTTTAGAATAAAGTTAACATAATATATGAAATGGATTTAAGTGTCTAAATATAAGGGATCCTCTTCTTATATTTGTTACCACATGTTTTTCTGTGCATGCGTATAAAGTAGATATTTTTGAGTTTTACTGATGATAATCATGGATATTGGCAAAACACTCAAAATTTGATTTCCTTCTCTAACTGTTGAGAATCGGACAATGGGTCATAAGAACTTTTTTGTTTCTCCTGAGATCTAGTATTTGTTCATTAAGCTCATATTTAAAAACCAAGTAGAAATAAAACACAAAGCACTTGCTTTAAACAGCTGTATCGTTCCAGTAATTACATATGGATGCCAGAGATGGTCGCTGACAAAGAATCTAGAACGAAAAATAAATGTCTGTCAACGAAGAATGGAGCGGATTATACTTGGAATCTTCCTGCGGGACCAATGTCTCAGACGATATTGCTCATGCTAGAAAAATGAAGTGGACATGGGCAGGACATCTCATGCGGAAAACAGAAGATAGTTGGGCAAAGCGAGCTGCCGAATGGATCCCTATAGATAAGAAAAGACGCAGAGGCCGACAACGCGTATTTACATATAAATAAAGAATATGATTATAATATGTTCATATGGTACACCCTGCATATTGACAAATTTAAGGCTCATGAATTATTCCCTTTAGTATTTTTTTCTAATCTCTTCTTGACAGCTTAAGAAAATTCATGCATATATCTTAGTCAGAAAACTACTAAATTATTTCGCAAATATTCCATTATAATATATAATCCTAAACATGGAATTCAAGCTAATGAAGATTGGCTTCCTAACTTAATCGAATGCTTTGGTGTGATCTAAACTGAGAAAATGTTTTATTCAATGGTTTGACCATGGCATTGCGACTATAGTTGAGCCACAATGGCATTCGCAAGTGTTCAATATGCCTGATCAGTTAGTGCATTGGGCTTGTCGTCCTTCCCAGTCTAAATGCAAATTGGCGTACTGTTTGTGCAGGCCGTCAACAGCAGCGAGGATGTCGGTCAGAAATTGTACTTGAAGTATTTGTTCATAAGCTGGTTTTAGTTCAAGCTTACTAAATATTACAGATTTATTGCGTTAAATAAATAAAATGAGGTATTTAATTAATTAATGTTTAATGAAATTCGTTTCAGGGCCTGTTAACTTTGTGCTAATATTGCAATATTATCATTTTAAATAAAATTTTCTTTGTAATGATTGTAATTATGCAAACATACTTTCTTACAATGAAAAAAAATTGTCATTTCGTCACTTAGCATAACCGTTTTATAAGTGTTTGTTTGATTGCATTTTTTCTTAAATCATTAAATTTCAACGGTTTAATTGTCCATCTTGTGTGTTTGTTTATTTATTTAACGTCACTTTTATGCTACTTTGGCTAATCGGACGACGCTACAGTGGGAGTCCTAAATTTTGCCTATCCAGATTTTATTAGGATAGGGTTCTATAACGAGTGCCTGACATCCCACAGGCTCGGAACCACCTTATAACATCCCCTCCGAACGACGGCATAACTAAGCATTTTTTTCCATTAAAAAAATCCTAGGACTACCTAGGGGTTGGAGCTCGTGACCTTTGGCATAAGAGGCTGTTATGCTAGCCACCCAGCTACAAGTTATTCCTATGGTTGTTATTGTTCATCTTTATTACTATTGTCATTTATAGAAAATCATTTGACGATTTTCACTTATTCCCCTTGTTGAAATCAATGAAAGGACATTTAAATAAAGGTAGAGTTGAAAAAAATTTAATATGTTTAATTTAATTTCCGAGGAATACATTTATTTTAAGACTAAGTAATCTAATCTTTAAATAATGGAATTATGTTTCTTTGTTTCTATTTTTTGTATATTTACATGTCATCTTGTATATTTACATGTTTTTTTATCAATGCTAACAACTTGAAATGGTTGTTTATTTTTTACCTACTTAATTAAACTTACCTTAGAGGAAAAAAAAATGTAGACGATAATTTATAATACCATGCTATTTATTCTAAAATAAAATTTTTCATTTAAACTTTAATTTTATTCTTTTTCAACTTTTAGTATATTTTGGATCTTAAGAAGTGAGGTAAGGGATATTAATTTTATGGGTTATAAGTTGAAGTAGAAGTTAGACACTAGATAGAGGTCCACTTGTTCTTTTTATGTTTTCCGTGATTATATATGAACCCTTAGAAACAAGAAATGAACCGTTTATCTTTTTTCCCCAAGGATAAGTTTTTTAATAAACAAACAAGAAACATTTTCTGTTTTCTCCGACCGAGATTACGTTCTGTAATTGGAGGGGAGCCACTCCATTTCCTGTAAAACTGGGAGCCGGCTATTGGTTCCGGATGATCCGGAATGATGAGATCAAGATATGAAGGAGGCAGTGGAACTGATGAGATTTGGAACGGAGAAAGGGGGGGGCGGTAGTCATGGCTACCCCGAAATTAACTTACGCCCTCGACTGTACCTGCCCGATGAGGCAGAACGCACAGGTGTATTCCAGACCTATATCAGTCTTAAGGTGTCTATAATCCTACCTTGTTTGTTTATTTTTTTAACGCCACTCTATTCCACTATGGCTAATTGGATTATGATACAGTGGGCACCCTATATTTGGCCTATCGAGCACCTGCATTGTAAATGAGCTTGCCACTTCTTTGTACACAGTTAATTACTTTGACGGCAGAATTATCTGGGGCCCAGGGGTGAAACAGAAATGTTTATGTCTAAACAGGAAATTTAAACTATTGTACTCTATTCTTCATACACGACCCACACTGAAAATTAAACCAAGGCTGAATACTTATACCTAACTTTTAAAACCATTATGGACATATGCATCCTAAATTTTGAAAACCGCTAAAAAGACACGCAGTAAAAAAATACATCAATCGAAAACGTTGAGACTAATAATCCGCTCACTATGGTACGTCAGTCACTCTACATACAGACCTACACATACCTACAGTTGAACACTACATTCATACTTCATACAAGAGATTCCATAACAAACTTTATGGACATTACAACACACTCAGTCAAAACATGGCGACAACGGACATGCCGGAACTCACCAGAAAAAGCTGGTTAAGGGATCTCCCAGTTCAATACTTAGGATCTTTACGTTAGGAGTGACATGCCAGCTCTATATACAGTGCATCTAATCATTGTCGCGGAAAAGTTAAAGGTGCAGATCATAATAAAAAATAAAAAAAAAAAGAAGCTTTTCGGCTTCACCTCCAAACGACGGCATAACCAAGGAGTTTTTAGTTATGGATTTAACCCGTGACTTGATAGAGGTGTTAGCTAGTGTAGGTGACCCAAATTCATGAATATCACAAATGTTGTGATTAAAAAAAAACGCTGTAAATTATTACACAATGGTTTATTATTTCTTAATAACTATATTAGAATATAACTGTTCATATATCTGTTTAAGGCAATTGACTAATATGAAAAGCAATAAAAATGGTAAATCACCACTGCTAATTTCAAAACTATATGTCTCTGCTATATCCGAACCGATTTCAATGATTCTTTTATGTTTTGTCGAAAATTTAATTCTCTAATCTTAGACATAGTTTATCAAACATTCAATTATTTACTGAAATAACGATTTATTATAAATTATCGTTAACGATTAAGGATATTAAGATAATCGATATCCTATCTCTAAAGGACCAGTTCTACATACCGCTGCGCATGCGCCTGTCTGAGCTTATTGGTATCTCAAGCGTACACCTGAAATTTAAAGATTTTACACTTGCCGAAAATGAATAACGCGCTTAGAGAAGAGATTTTTAATATACTTATTTAATTTAAAATCGCATCATTATGATAGTTTCTGAATTTGAGGTCACCGCGGCTTTATATGCACAAGGTCACCGGTTTGATTCGGTTGACGGGTGCGGATTTTTATGGGGGGTGAAAATTCCTCGGTTATGCCTACATTTGAAGGTGCCCAAGCCTTATCGATGTCTAGTATTAGTTAAAGTTCCCTATCTACTTGAACCTGGATTTGCCCCAATTTAGGACGCCTAATGTATTTTCATCCCATTATCCACAGTGAAATAAAGTGGCGTTAAAAAAATAATTAAACAAGGTAGGACTGTAGACACCCTAACAGTGACATAGGTCTACAAGATACTAGTGCGATCGGCCAAGTAGAGTCTAGTGCCTAATTTAAGGGTAACCATGACATTTGTGGTGCCAGTAACTATTTTTTTTTTAATTGAAGATATAACGAAATACACTCGGAAATCTTTACTTTACAGTACCTAAATTCAAGAGAGAAAATTACGCAAAATATGAGAATATATGATAAAAATGCTTAAAAGTCTGGTGTTCAAGAGTGTAGAGAAAAATTGTTCTCAGAGTATGTGGAACTGTCAGATTTTCGTTTAAGTGTTGTACGGGGCTTTAAGTTAATTTAGCGTCAAGTTCAAACTCTTAAGTAGCTCACTAGGTCTTACTCTTGAAAGCAAAACATTATTAAATCAGTCTAGAAGGTTCCAGGATTTGCTTCCTTGTTGGTCTGCAGTAATTTGAATTTCAAAACTTCCATAGTCATCTTGATGAGTTTGCTATCTAGAGGATTGAAATATATTACATTTTAAAAATATATTTCGTTATCATTTTCAACAATGAACCTTTGTCATCACCTAAAAAAAAAAAAGAAATAAAAAATATCCCTCTGAAAATTTGAGGGCTTACGTTTCAAGAACCCGAATAACGAATGATCCGTTTGTTAGCCGTCAGCTGTACGCTGTCCGCGGCATTTCACCGAAACTACTGTAATTCCAATTGATGTAATTCGGCACAAAAAAACTATGGCATGCAACGATAATCCTAAACCTACACGTTGATATAAAGTGGTTATTATTTAAACATCGGCCGATTAAAAGTGAATTAATTCGATTACTCTAAACAACCAAAAGAGAAAAAATGTATTAGTACATTTTAACCAAACTAATAATTTAAATTTAAATAATCTAATTTAAAAACACGACTAATTATAAAAAAAATGAAATTTTACTCATAAACTCATAAGCTAAAACGGAATAAAGTTACCTTAAAATAAATAAACAAGGTAGGATAATAAACACCTTATATAATAATAAAAGGCTTAGTGAACCCGAAGGTTCGATACCGATGCGACCAAAGTCTGCCTACACAGACTCCTCCAATGTTCACCGTTCAAGCCCAAGCCCCCGAGATCAGCATTAACGCAATCCTCCCACCGACGCTTTGGCTTGCCTTTCGGAAGCCTACCAGTCGGTTCAGCGAGTACCAACTTTCTTGCAATCCATTCCTCACCAAGCCCAATCACTTTACGCGCCCATTTGAATCTCCGCGATGCTATCAACTCAATTATATTCACAGGGTACAAACTCCGCAATTCCGCGTTGTGCAACCTTCTAAACTCCCCAGTGGCCTCATCTCTCTTCGGACCAAATATTTTACGCAGTACCTTATTTTCGAAAACCTTAAGCCGTTGTTCATCCTTCAAAGTATGTGGCCACGTTTCACATCCGTAAAGAACCGTCGGAAGAATAATAGTTTTATAAATTCTTAACCTTAAGTTTTTGGATAAAAGCCGCCAGCTAAGTAACTTAGCAACTGAATAATAATACGCATTTCCCACCTTTAACTTTTTTTTTTTATTTCTTCCTGGATTTCATTTTTTCATTGAACCTCCCAGAACTATATAAAACAATAATAATCATAATAAAAAAACAATAAACAATTCAAAATTATATCTTACAACAACACACTTTGCTTTACAAATGTGCTTCGCTACCCTGAAACCTGGCCCGGACGGTCGAGCAATGAGGACAGCTTGTCAACTAGGTTCATCCCATGACGAGGGTCGCTAAATAATAGAATGTCATGAGCAAGTTTCCACTTAATATACACAGTAATCTAATATTAGTCTGTTATATATGTATATATATATATATATATATATATAGAGAGAGAGAGAGAGAGAGAGAGAGAGAGTGAGATAATAGAATAGAATACTGAAATACATACTACAACTCTACAACTGAGACGTTGATTTATTTGTATACTAATGATTTAGTTTTGTCTAAATCAGTCATCATATTTTATCAAAAAATATTTTATAATAATTATGGTTTTTAATCAAGAAAATGGTTAGAATTAGTATTCCCTTGCTTTATATAAGAAGAAAAACCATGCCTGATCTAACCTAATAGACATATTTTTTTTAAAAAACGTATAAGACTAAAAGAAAAGTTTTAAAGTTATCTTTATATCAGTCTTAGTGTTTAAATATTTTTTACAGATAGTTAATAATATAAATACATTTTTTAAATCCACAAAAAGAGTAATTAAATGTTCAAAACTAATTTCATAATTAGATACTTTCTAGATGTAGAGCTAAAAATAAATAAAAGGCCCTTTCAATATTCGTCATGGGAAAAGTGAAATTATTTGGAAAAATAAGTCCCTGATACAGCAAAAATTGAGCCCTGACTCAGCCTCCACTGGCTCACACCAGTGACGTGGCTGAGAGGGGCTGAGATTTCTTCGATTCCTCTTTTCCCTCTACAAGTGGAGGGAAAAGCCAAGTCAAGGGTCCTTTCAGCAGACTGTAAATATTGTCTATTGTTTATAAGTAATTAATAATTGTGTGTATGATGTTTATTTATTTGCCAACTTTGTATTTATCTCAATTATAGGTAGTTGTTTTGCATTGTTTTTATTATTATTTTTTGTAGGTAGGTGTATATATATATATTATATATATATGTGACATTATTTTTTGTATATATTGCACGAATGTGTAAAATATAGTAAAAAATCTGGTGCGGGCAACACACAACTTTCACTTACCTCTGTTTTTAGAAACGATTAAAGAATTTTCAAATACAGCAAGAGATAAAAATGAGTGAAACAATTAAAGTATTAATTAAATGGAATTGCTATAGAAACATGTGTGTTATTAAAAAATTTATTATACGAGTATTATTATCTGAAACAATTACTTAGTTTTAAAGGCTTTTTATCACTCTCTATTAACTTTTTAAAGCTTGTGTATGAGATAATATTTTTTTCTAAAATCTTTAGCTTTCCAACGGTGTAACATACATGTATATTACTGTTCAAAAACAAAAATTGCATTAAAAAAAATATTTTTTGTTTTCTCCTTTAGTTGGATATCGAATTCATTCAATTTATATATTTACCTGTTTTTTATCAGTGGTAACAAGATAATATAGTTATTTTTATAGACTCAACAAAATTATAGGTACCTTAGAGAAAGAAAACTTAAAATATCGGCATTTAAGCACTGTCAGACCATTTAATCAGAATGAAAACTACGTAATATTAAAGCGCATTAAAATTTACATCGATATAGCGAGTTTAATCAAAATCGTGGGAACCGTTTTCGAGAAAATTGAAAAAAGGTGCAAAATGCATAGTATAAAGTGGCTCTTCTGGTAACCTCATTTTGATGAAAAAGGTTTTGTAACGTCTCGGGCGCATATTTGTCTTAAATATGAAATTTCAGTTTCTTAGGACTTTTCGTTTTCGGCAGGGAGTTACCACAGATACATACCTTTTTGCGGGACTTGGTTATTTGGACTCAGGGGACCCTAAAACGTGTATTTCCGTTAAAAACTGGAATTCGAAAATTTTCACGATTGCAACACTTCCCGTTACTACATATAGTAACTAAAAGTAAAAATCAATTTTAGATTTTTATAAAAAAATATTTAAGTGAATCGTTCCAGTAATTAACTAATTACAGGTTTTTGCGTTTCTTGTAAAATTTTCTAAAGTGGATTAATTCAAAGTTGATTTCTAAAAGGATGACTGATTTTCAATTCAGTAGGCACTAAAGGACTTTTTTTTATTTTATTGATATTTTGATATATTTTTATTCGACTGGTTTGGCTTTATCTGATTTTATCTAAAAATCATACAAATCCTTTAAAACCGTACAGGCGTTGACGACAACCCCTTGGTTGAATGCCTATAACCCAAAACAAATAAATAAAAACTTTATGTTTCTTCCGGAAAAATGAATATCAATAAGTTTCTTTTACCCAAGAGAATTACATTCTTAGACTTTCATATCGGTTGTGACGACCCCACTGTTTTAAATTACTCCATTCTTGGCATATTTATTAGTTTCCTGAAAGCAGAGATGAGAAGTATTGTATAATTTTAATAGCGGGTTCGTAGAGATATTTTTAATGAAGGCGAGGACAAAACTAGGTCGTGCACATTTCCACTTCTTCATCCTCCGCTCCTTTTCAACACTTCCTTCATTTTCCTTTGACACGGACTCGTATCCTCCTCTGCGTTATTTTAATTTTAATAAGAAAATACTAAGGGGGGAGTCAAAAGAACACTTCATCAGCCTTTAAGATTTCGGCTGTAAAAGTAATACTGATCCTTTTAATTTGCGTATGTGTGTTTTCGTATCGTATACATAGACAAGCGCACACACACACAAACTATAATAATAAATTCTTTATTTATTCTGAGACTAGTCCCTTCATGACAAGAAAATTAAAATATAAACTTAGAGCCTTAGATTATATAAGTAACCTTTACTATTAGACGAAACTCCTGCCCGCCAGTTTATTTCAACTCATTTCCAATTCCTCTTTCAGATACAGTCCGGTATTTCGGCTTACTGTTAGACAAAAGATTGACTTAGAACCCACATACAAGACTTAAAAGACAAGAACTTGACCGACGATTCGGACAGTTATACCTACTACTCAACAGAATATCTGAATTTACAGTTGACAATAAATTATTAATCTACAAGACAAGACAAACTGAAACCTATCTGGACATACGGAGTTGAACTGTGAGGGACAGCTAAACGTTCTAACATCAAACGCATTCAATCCTTTCAATCCAAAGTCCTCCGTACAATAGTAAATGCTCCTTATGTCTCCAACTATACCTTGCACCACGACCTTAATGTTCCATCCATTTCAGACCTAATTCCATTAAAATTTTTCGAATTCCACCAGAACCTCATTCATCATCCTAATCCTCTAGCTCAATCCCTATCCAGCTGCACTCATCCAAACAACCCACATAGAAGGTTGAGACGGCAGTGGCCCCGCGACCTTTTGTAAATATATTGGAGTTCTAGTACTGGCTAGATTCTCCACTCAATGTGATATATGTCTGAGTGTGTGTATATAGGTATAAGCGATTTCTTGACTCCATTGTATTGATTCATTATAGTGTGTATAGTTTATTGTAATTTTATGCTGTATAAATATTGTATGAATGTAGTATGTATGATATCATTCACCACTACTATTGATATCCAAATTGGGACAGATTGTAATTTAAAAAAAAAAAAAAGTATACTTAAAATAATAATATTAAAAATTTAACTAGATAATAATAATAAACAAAATACGAAATTACAGGATAAACTAAGAAACAGGCGAGAAAATGGACAAAGAAAGAGCGGGAGAAGCAGTCCATGAAGATGAAAGAATATTGGAGAAAAAGGGAGATGAAAGATGTGAAGAAGACAGAATGATATTCATGTGGTTCTTCATGGCCAATCCGAGCAAAAAATAAAAAATATGTACATTTATGCAATTTTGACAAAAAATAAATTTACAGTGTTTTATTTTATTTTTTTGATAAAATGATATGATTTTAATATAGTATGTGCAAAACACAATATAACATAAAATATAATAAATACATAAACGGTTCGAGCTATTATATTATAGAGTTCCATCCAAACGGATGAGGATCGAATTCGGAAAGATCTATCGAAACTGCGGTTCGTCTATCGTCATATAGAGGTCTGAAGCCCGAAGTGGGCGGAGGATTTGAAAAGAAACATATATCAGATGTACGATTAGAAATCTTGGAAGAGAAGGCAAAAAAGTACTAACACCGGAAGGAAGGGTAAAGTCACAACTCTCAATATGATCGGGCGACGGAGGTGTCCCTGGATATCCCAAAGATTTTAGTTTTGCCTTGAGATCCGCAGACGCACTTTAATACACTATACTACAGTAGTCAAAGTGGTGGAATATAAAGTAACTAACCAAAAGCAATACATATATATATATATAATAAAATATTATTAAGAAAAAAATAGCATGGTTCAAAAACATACTTTATCTGAAAGAATCGCATGGATTAAATTTTAACTTAAATCTATTTAACTGTGATGATATTAAGTTATGGAAAATAGTCTAGCAGCATTAAGGTTTCAAATGCAAAAAGATATTTATACTCAAAATATTATTAAAGTTAAAAATTCTAAAACTTCTCCCTTTTATCCAGATTTAACCACAGTAAATTACATTACTGACAAATGTTCACTGGAGGTGATTAGATGGGTAATTAAAATCGGGGGTGATGTATTAAACCTGAATTACAAACATTTCATGAAAACAAATAATAAATGTAGTTTGTGCAATACAAATGAAGCAGAAGATCTTTTTCACTTTTTGGCTGCCTGTCCGATACTTACTGAGTTCAGAAAAAAATATTTTAATTCTAAAAATTTAACCTGGGATCAAATTTTAGAGTTGATAAATGGAAATGATTGGCTGGCGTTAGTTAATTTCTCCAGATCGGCTTTCTCTTATAGAATGTTACTAACGAGAGAATTTAACTATTAGTGAATTTGTTAAATTAAATTTAACTAATTGTGAATTTGACTATTTGTGAATTAATTTTAGTACATAAATAACATGGGAAGTGTTTGTTTCTTATTTTGTTATTGATTATTTATATTGATAGAATAAAGATTAATTTTGTTAATAAACACAGACTCCACAGACGGTCAATAGACCATGTAGTGTGTCTGATTTTTATTATTGTATTTCGTAATTTGTAATTTGTTTATTTTTTTTTTATTGGCTTTTTGATGTAATTTTGAAAAATAAAAACAGGTTTTTCTATCTATCTATCTATATAATAAAATACATTAGTGGCAAAAAGGTCGGTGGGTTTGTAAATGTCAGTCTAGCTCGAAAACGTGAATCCATATGAAACGAGAATTTCATATTTAATAATAATGGTGATAAAATGTTATTCATTGAGGGTACTGAGGGGAGTAAATTAATCATTAATTTTAATATTAATCAAATAATTATCGTAAGCCTTTGACCTGCCCCCCTCCCTTGGATTCTCCAATGTATATTTGAAGAATATAATGAGAATGTAAGAAAATAATTAAAGTTAAAAGTTTGTTCCTCGAGAGTAATGGAATCCTCGACGATACAGTTCCTCATTGGTTACTACATTATTAGAGCTTAATGTGAGATAGTTAATTGGTAGAGAAAGGGACTGTAATGAAGCCTGGCCAAGACCCAATCAACCACGCTCCAGCGGTGAGATTGAGGCTTATAGGATTATACTCCTCGGTTTAATTTTTAGATTTTTTTCTTTTTCAAAATTATTGATTTTCAAACCAAAAGTAGTCAGATTCTAATAATAATGAAAAAATAGTGTTCAGTCTATTGCTACGTTTTTGACCGTCTGCTTTTCTAAGTCAGTGGTACCCTCAAAAATTAGATTAATTGATATCTTTAATCAATATATAGGTGGACTATATTTAATGAAACGATTGAATTTCCTTTCCATAGGTATCGTGTTCACCGACCCTAGGAGGTGGCATGCAGGGTAAGACTGAATTAGACAAGTTTCAATAAATGACATTATTATTTATATGAACTTAAAAATATACAGTATATTTACACAATGCCTGAGAATACTGAGGGACATTACAGTTGACCTTGTCATAAGATATTACAAACAGAGAAATAGCTTTAAAAAAACTTAGTCGATTGGCAAAGTTAGAATTAGTTTTAAGCGCCCCTTCTAGGCTTCATCCTCCAGCTCCTCTCTGACCCCCGATGGACGTCTCCTCGATCTCTGATTCTTCTCTTCACGTTGATGGAACTTTACTGACCTTCTCTGATTCTAAAGTCGCACCTTTGTCACTTCTCTCCCCTCTTCATTTCAAAAGTACACATTCTTGGAAACTGCCGATCTGCTATCGATATTGACAAAGGAAGGCAGGGCTGATATGAGAAGTGCCCCTAGGGTCTAGGAAGTTTCCCGTGGTATCGCTGGGAGCCCATGGAGGTAAACGGCTTTTGTAGTTTGCCAACAAAGACTTATTAGCTATCATAGGTGGAATAATGAGGAGTCAGTTATTTTTCGATTTTTTTTTTAATTTTGCCAACGTTTCGGCTCAGGCTTGTGAGCCATCATCAGGGCTACAAACATCAGAACAAAAGAGATACATATTAATGTGATTATGGAAATTTTTTGAATGTAGTGACAATGATAAAATTTGAAATAAAACAGATGATATACCAACATACTTAAATATTATAGATACAAATAATGATAATATGATAAACAATATTATGATGATAAGCATAAAAACAAAACATTAGACTTTAATATAGAAGTAAAAAATTATATATAAACGTACCATTACTAAGCCGTGTCCAAGCATAAAAAGCAATAATATGTATCTCTTTTGTTCTGATGTTTGTAGCTCTGATGATGGCTCACAAGCCTGAGCCGAAACGTTGGCTAAATTAAAAATTTTAAAAAAATGACTGACTCCTGATTATTCCTCCTATAATAGTTTCTACAGTCGACTATACATCCTCAATATAATACTTATTAACATTTACTTGGTTGATATTACAATTATTTAATAATTAACTTACTCCCCCCAGTATTCTCAATGCATAACAATACATTTTCATGGTCTCAATTGTAAAAATTAATAGAGACCTATTCAAATTACTCATATTTACTGCAGAGGAATCCATACGAAATTGTCTAGATCATGCCACTCAACATTATTTTGTTTTATAATTGTATGACAGTTATTATCTGCACTTACCTAAATTTAAAACCGATGGTAAAGCATTTTGATGATTAGTACTAACATTTTTAGCAGCTATCACTCTTCTATCGTAAGATTATAAATTTCCTAGACCATAAACATCTTCTTCATTTAATTAAATTTAAAATGGATCAAAGGTCTACCTTCATTTTAGGCGATCAAGGATGGCGTGGTTTTCGACAAAAGAAGTTAGATTCACCCACATAAGAGAGCACCTATATCAAACGAACAACACTTGGAAGTCTGAGAATTCCTACTGTCCCATTCCATTTTATAAAATGAACGATAAAAAGTTGTTTACTATAAAACAGTTCGCTAGAGATTCTTAGAAATATTGAAATTTTATTTTCTGCATGACGTTCTGCAATAAATATGTTATTTTCACATTTTGATGGCTCAAAACGCAAACCTTCTGGAAATTTTCTGTTCTTTTGTTTGATACTACTTTTATTTTTTTATTCGTGCACATCAAGTAGATATATTAAACTTTTTCTGGTGAAAACAATGGATAGCAGCAAAACACACAAAATTTTTTTTTCCTTCCAAGCCGTTGAAAAACGATTAAAACGAAAGGGTTATAGGTAGTTTATTGTTTACCTGAGGTCCAGTATCTGCTGCTGCAATATAACTAGACACAAGACACCATGTTTATGAAATACATAGTACGGGAAAGTATCACTGTCTTGAAAATGTTCAAAATTTGAGTTTTCACAGAAAGTCCACGTTTTAGTGCCTCCAAGATCCAAATTACAAAATCCAGCAAAATGTTTTTTGTGTGCGTGTATGTGGCATTCGTCGTGCGTGCATGTGGCATAGCAATTCTAGCTCGAAAACAATAAGTTGTAAATAATAAAAATAAAATAAAATAAAAGCGCGTAATCTTGGAATGTTACAGCATTTTTTTCAACATGATTGGCGGACCAGAAAAGCCACTTCAAACCATGATTTTTTTTTTTTAAGTATTTAATATATTTTTGAATATTGAATTAGTGAAAAAAGTAGTTTTTACTATTAATTGAAATTTAGATACGAATGTTTGAAGCTTTATGTCCTGGTTGAAGCCTATCTGGACCTACGGACTTGAACTGTGGGGGACAGCTAAACGTTCTAACATCAAACGCGTTCAATCCTTTCAATCCAAAGTCCTCCGTACAATAGTAAATGCTCCTTATTATGTCTCCAACTATACCTTGCACCACGACCTTAATGCTCCATTAAATTTCAGTCCTAATTCCATCCAAATTTTCCAAATTCCACCAGAACCTCATTCATCTTCCTAATCCTCTAGCTCAATCCCTATCCAGATCCACTCATCCATACAACCCACGTAGAAGGTTAAAACGGCAGTGGCCCCGCGACCTTCTGTAAATATATTGGAGTTCTAGCACTGGCTAGATTCTCCACTCAATGTGATGTATGTATGAGTGTGTGTATGTGTATATAGGTATAAGTGAATTCTTGACTTTGTTGTATTAATTCATTATTGTGTATATATTTTATTGTAATTTTATGCTAGGTAAATATTGTTTAAATTTAGTATGTATGATATCTTTCACCACTACTATTGATGTTCAAATTGGGACAGATTGTAATTTTACTTAATAAAAATTGTTGTTGTTGAAAAAAAAAAAAAATATATATATATATATATATATATATATATATATATATATATATAATATATAACAGTTAAGGCGCTGATCCTGGTATTCTTCATCCCAGTTAGGCAGGAGTTCGTATCCCGAGTCTCACACTTTTCAACGCGGTATTGCGGAGCTTTTACCCTGTGAGTATTATTGAGTTGATAGCATCGCATAGGTTCAAATGAGCTAGTAATGCTGTTGGGCTCGGTGAGGAACGGATTCCGAGATAGTTGGTACTCGCTGAACCGTCTGGTAGGCGTCCGAAAGGTAGGCCGAAGCGTCGATGAGAGGATTCCGTTAAGGCTGATCTCGAGGGGCTTGTTCTTGAACGGTGATCTCTGGACGAGTCTGTGTAGACAGTATGAGGTGGTATCGGTATCGAACCTTCGGATTCGGTAGGCCTGTTATTATTATAAGCAATTTGACTATTTAATTAACTATTCAGCAATTTAACATTGACTCAGAGATTTGACGACAATCTGTATAGACAAGTAAAAGTAAAAACACCTATTTCTTATAAAACGTCCTTATTTTAAAGCTTTCACATTTTTCCTTAATTCGTTGGTATTTTATTGAAACGATTTCTAAATTAAGATTCCTCTGAGACTTAAGATCGGTTTAACTTTCGAGCCTAAGACACTTAGGAAGAGAATTAATGCTTTACCGGTTAGGAAGAACCATTAAAAGCAGAGGGGATGGTATCCGGTGTATATATTAAGGTGGATGTATGTTAGCCCCTAGATAAAGGAGGCCGTGCTAAAGGAAATGCGCGGAGGGAATTAAAAAGAAAGGAGGAAGTGGAGGAGTGGGGGAAAGGGAAGGGTGGGGGTAAATTATAATAAAACTTTGCCAATTAGAAGGAAACTTTTTCCACTTAAAGCCGTCGCCATCGCCCCCTCCTTCTCAAGTTTTATTTCCTCTTCCAATTGAATTTGTAAATAGCTATAAAATAACGTAGAAAAAAAAACTTCGGATTAACAGTATTGCGATAATACCTGTCGAATACTAATATAAACCGTAATTCAAGGAGCACATAATCCCATTATCAGAAAAAAGTCCACATCGTTCAATAAGCTCATTTTGTTTGCTCATGGTAATGTTTTGTATTTTTTTACAGATATGTTTAAAAAACAAAACAATCCCAACAAATAGGGCCTGTCAGGATTGAACCCGCGACCTTGGGTAAAGAAGGCTGGCGTGATAGCCACTACACCACAAGTGACCTCCACTAAAATGGTCTTTTAACTCTAGAATCTCTCAACAGCTGATATAATGGGATTAATAATAATTAAACCACTGCAATGTTTTCAGCAGCATGCGGAGAATGGTAATCACAAGACAACGCCACTCTCTTAAAATTTGAAAGATACATTCTATAGTTTTAAATCATTCTAACACGTAACAATGTATAACGTAAGAAATAGCGTTATACATAACGACTTAAACATTCCGACTATTTCAGCCACTGCTGCAGAACAATAAAATAACTTCCACCAAAGACTAACATACAACACCAACCTCTTATATCTACATACCTAAAACGCCCAAGATGCTCATTACTTACTAACGTTTATGAGTCTAACGACTTTTCTAAAATTTTCTACATGAATTGCAACCGTATCTCAAGCCCTTAAGCCTTAAATATATAAAATAGGTTTAGTATTAGACATAAACTAAATATTCACAAGAGATCCTCCACAAAATTAAGCGAGCTTCCAATAATTAGATAACAACTTATTTTCATATACCTTAAGCCTCCGTTCGAGCCATAATGCCGGTACGTACCCCGCATCCTAAACAACCTCTCTTCCTGTAAAGACCTTCTAAATTCTCATTTTTAATATTTCTTTATCGATTTTGTCCCCTGCTTTAGAACTTGTAATAAGTGCCATATAATCCCTCGATGATTAACAATTAAAATGGTGCGTACGTAATTTTTAAGTTAATAGACGTACAGAGAGTCTTGCCCGAAAATAATGTTTTATATTTTTAGTTTCATCTCATGTTATATTTTTACTTTTTCTACCTATATATGAAATAAATACCAATCTTCATTGAAATCGCCCTTTTTTAAACATCTTCTTGCTTCCCGACCAGATGCCAGCTGATTTCAGTATAAAGATTAAAGTGATGTGAGAAATGTCCACACCTCATGACATAAATGTTAATAAAGTATTCATTTTTATTTTTAATTCTTCTAAAGTTTTTTTTCATTGGTTTGTTAGCCCTATGTTACTTTTAGATACTATTGTAATCTTTTTAATTTTAATTTTTCATTTCTTTCTGTTTTTACCATTTAAGATACTTTTATATATTTATTGTAATCATTAATATTATAAGTCTTTTTTGTTTTTCTTTTTATGTGTTCTTTGGTCAGTCATAATACTTATTAGTTTTTTTAACTGTATGATATTCTTAAGGGATCTAGTCCCAGAATAAAGTTCTTTTTTTCATTCAAATGTAGTCAAGGAATGGATTGCGATCGAGAAAATTATCAAATTGTAGTTTTCAACAGGAAATACACGTCTTAGGATCCCCAGAGTCTAAATAACTATGTTCTGTAAGAAGGTCCGTGTTTGTGTGAGTCCGTGTGATCTACTTAATTATGAGATTCTTATTTTCTTTTTTTTGCCTCATTGAGGTGTAAATATACATTTTTCCACACTCTAAAAAAAAATAAAATATATATAGTTCAAAATAAACTTCTCAGCTTGCACAATCAGGGTCCTAGCAAGGTATTTTAAATTTCTTAATTAGGAATAAATTTTCGATAAAGGTAATACATTTTGAGATATTCTCAAAAAAAAAAAAAAAAAAAATAGCGGAAAATTCTGTGAGTATTTTCCAGTAAATAAGGGAAGGGTACTGGACAATTAATGACAAGTTTCAGCTTTGTTTTTTACATGTTCGGGTTAAAACATAATTTTACATTACTAAAGGGTGACGTTAAATCAATTGTAATATTATGAAGCTGAAGAGTTTGTTTGTCTGAACGCGTTAATCTCAGGAACTACAGGTTCGAATTGAAAAACTCTTTTTATGTTAGAAATTTCATGTATCGAGGAAGGCTTTAAAGTATATAACATCACGCTGCAACTGTACTGCAACTGAAGAATCAGTGGAAAACCTAAAAAAAAACGAGAGAAATTAATCTCGCATCCCAAGGATTCCAAATGATTAACGTTTTAATTTTAAAAGAATTCAATTTCCTGTTCATATATCTTTTGGAGTAACAATTAATAAATCACAGGGGAAAACCTTTAAACAAGTAGGAAGACTGTCCTTCTGAGTTTCCATTCGCCCACCATGAGCCTCGATGGTGACCCACAAAGGGGGGTCGAAACGTTGGCAAGCAATAAATAGTTGAAACTACTTAGATGTTTTATTTAATGACTGCCATAATAATAACAGATAATAATAACAGAAACTGACGCTGACGAAGTCGCTACTGAAGAAAGAAACAGAATAGCGCCTACCGAAAAAGCTTTTATTTTTAGAAGTGAAAAAATTGTAGATTCCCCACCACAAAATGCATATCTATGTCTACAGTTTTCGTCCTCAGTGGACTTGGCCCTATAATAAAGATAAAATGTTTTATTTTTTCCCATTAACTTAATAGAAAATAACGTGTCCAGTATACCGAGCATCGTAAAAATATAAATCAACAGTTTTCGAAGGAGAGAGGACTCAGTGAATTTAGCAACTCGGCAAACCCCTGGAGAACAGTCCGGATAAAACTCTGAGGCTACAGAGGATTGAAACTCAGAGAGGGAGAAGGGTGGGGGGGCGAAGCCGGGCTTAGGCACCCTTCCTTCCCCCCTCAAGTGAAAAAAAAATACTTCGCGAGCTCCGCGGCACCCGCTGTGCTGATATATCGCGTTTAGGGTTGCGATTTACGGCTGTTTATAATATAAATCTTTTTCGCGCCAGAGGGTTTCGAACCTTACTGAAGAAATGTTCGACTCAGTTTTACGTGACTCCTAAAACACTGAATGAGGTCTATCTATTTGAGATCAATCAGTCTGAATTACTTTTTTTAAAACAACTTTTTAAACCTTGTTTATTCCCAAAGTGATCAGCTAAGAGGGCAGAGGGTAACGGCTTCTTGATGGGTTGTATAGAGGGTAGTGGTACGGAGCGGCGTTGTCTAGTGCAATGGTTCCATGAACTTGTTCTCACAGATCCATTCATCCATTCTCCTACAAAGACAAGACTATATTTCCCCCTAACCGTAAATACTGTTTTGTTTTAAATATATTTATTGATATTTAAAACTGTATAATATAATACATTTAGTTAATGTGATACAAGATACACTGCAATGATTCATATGTAGGGATACTAACCATTGGCAGCTATTCTAAAGTACGCTAAACAAGAATGCCCAGGGCCACCTTCTTTTCAGACGCCTCGGTGGTTTATCAGGGATAGTAGAGGAAGCAAAGATTGAAACTAGTGAATTAGAGTTTTTCATAAAAGGAGCCTGGTTCGGACCAAGTCAGCAACATAGCGAACATTAAGGTTTTTATGGATGAGTTTATTACCGACGAAATAAAAAGCATTTAGGATCTTTCGAAGGATTTTATAAGGATTGGAGAAGTGTAGAATTTTATGGTTTAGCAGAGCCCTAAATCTCTACTTCTTAAGTCCACATCGGTCTTATGATAGCTATGTTGATGGGCCTTTTGTAGTTAAGTGAAAGGTTTGAGCATTTGTCCAGTAAGTGTTGAACTAGTCGAAAAAGTCGGGCAGTTTCTTGTAGTTTCACTCGTGTACGAGGATTCCAAGTAAGACGTTTGCCAAGGTTCAGTCCAAGATATCGGATCTGTTCAATCAGGACAAGAGGGGAGTTATTGAAGGATACTGTTTGGCAGGATGTCATAGGTTTTTGACGAAGCGTAAATGTTATTTGGTATGATTTATTGGAATTTATTTTTCTGTAAATACTAAATGTAAAATAAAATAATCAACATCATTTAAAAAAATTTGAGTCATCTATGGTATCTAATGTGGCTAACATAAGACCTTTTATGCCTAAGATCGCAGCTTCAAAACCCGCAGATGGAACTACGAATGTTTTAGAGGTAAGAGACAACCCTCAGTTATGCCTTCATTTGGAGGAAACGTAAGATAATGTAAAGATCTCCATTCCAATCAAACCTGTATAGGCAAAATTTAGAACTCCTACCGTACTAACGTTGGATCACCTACAGTAGAATATTGTGACATTAAATGCATGCAAAAACAAAAAAAAAAGCCTGTACCACTACAACCCATGAAGGGTCTTGGGCTCAGTACATATAGAGATTCGTACTGTTTCTAGGCCAACGGCAGTGCAATGAGGTGATTAGGCCTTAATCGCGCTCAGCCTCAGGTTTTTTCCCAATTAATTTGGGTACCCTCTTTATAGAGGCTGGGTCTGCCCCAGGAGGGTCTCCATACCCTAGGGTCGCCCCTCGACTGAATAACCAGAATAAATAATATTCCGCCACAGCCGGGATTCGAACCCAGGACCCGGAGCACAGCAGACTAGCGCTCTATCCACTAGACCACGCCGCTACCTTATGCAAAAACAAAAAAAATATTTTAAATAGTATGATTTAAATTGTAAATCTTTGGATTTCTCTAATGTTTCCCAGAAGGAATATGATGGCCTTAGTAGATTGGGATGGCTGTGACTGACTTAACCAGCGGGAACTATTACCGTCCCTTCTCTGGAATCAATATCTCATTCCTTCCGGAAACCGGCCTAATTTATTTCCGGTCACGTGAAGGTCATTACCATTTCCTTCTTCCTTTTATTGAAAAAAAAGAAGGTATAATTAAAAATTCCTCGATACCTTCTTCCATAGCTCTGAATAAAAATAAAATAATTTATAGTCCATTACCTGGCTAAATGCTAACTATAATTGTTTCATTTACAACTTTAACTAATTGTTGATGTTGATTCTGTGTAACTAATTTTGAATTATATGGCTAGGCTCTTGCTCATTTACTTGTATTTTTTATTTTTCAGTCAGCCTGAAATCCACTTTATTACGAAAAAAAAATATTTTGTTAGTTGTCGAAAAAGTTATAAATTTAGGGTAAATGTATAGCTCAGAACGTACTTTCGAAAATAGGGAAACATTTAGATACTGAGAATTGAAAATAGCCAGAAAAAAAAAAAACTAAATTCAAGAGGGTAAATTTTCGAAAATAAAGACGAGAATAAAAACGGAAAATGTGAATTATTTTGTAACTAAAATTATATAAGAAGAAAATATTTAGTAGTACTTACTTATTGCGTAAACAGGATGAGAAGTATATTTCTTACCTAAAAATAGAAAAAGCAATTGAAATTATGATATAAAGCTTTCAAGATACCAATTACAAGCGTTAAGTGAAATCAGGCAAGATATAAGAACAATACATTTCACTGATGAATACTTACTATTGTAATATTTCATACAGGCTTTAATGTATAATATGTGTATATATGATTGAAATTGTCTCATAGGCCTTAAATGGTGTAAAAGGTATATACATATATATAGCTTTACAGTAGAAAGCTGATATACATAATAATTTTATATTTTTTAATTACTTGGAACCTTTATACAAGACTGAAACGACAAAAAACTGCCCGACGTTTTCCTCTACTCCAACTTTCAAGACAAATCTAATATTCTACTTAAATACAAAAAGCTCATCTACATGACAATCCTAAGGGCTATCGGGACTTACGAAGTAGAGCTTTGGTGCTCTACTAAACCATCAAATTCTTCCCGTATCTGATCTCTACAATCCAAAATCTTTCGTAAAATCCTCACTGCTCCTCACATAGTAACAAATAAACTGATCCATTTAGACCTTAATATTCCGTATGTTGCTGAGTTGTTGACCCGAACTAGATATTATTCCTTTCATGGCATACTGAACTCCTACCCTAAAGCCCTTGTTTCAATCCTCTTTTCTACTTCAATTCCTGATGATTCTCCGAGGTGCCTGAAAAGAAGATAGCCCTGAGACCTTCTAGCTTAGAATATTTTTAGAGTGCTACCAATAGGAAGCTTCCCTACATGTGTTTCATGCCTTTTTATATTTTACTCACATTTACTCGTTGTATGATATTATACAGTTTCAAATTCCAGTAAATACATTAAAAAAAAAAAAAAAAATATATATATATATATATATATATATATATATATATATATATATATAAATCTAAATCATGTCTTTCTGACGGAAATAAATGTATTTATTTATTTAAACTTTTTTTAACTATATTTATTAGTTCTCGAATTGATTTTAACAATCGAAGTAAGTGGAAGGCGTATGTTGCCAACTGAATTTTTGTTTTTCCTAGAGAACTACTCGTCCCAGAATAAAATTTATTTTTATTTTATCTTAAAAATATAATTATAAATTCATTAAATCTGTCCTAAATCAATTTTTCAGTATTCAATCTTACGACGTGACACAGGGGCTTATCGTACCTAAATAATTATACTTATTATGAATATTTTATACTTATAATTTTTATTTTTTTCCTATATTATTTTTATTAGAATTAAGTTAGGTTTCTCAATCCATGTATTATCCTTCTCCATATGGCTACCTACCTTTCATATATCACGTCTCTCAATCTATCTATCTAGCTATGAACTGTTATTAGTAAAATCTTAGAAATAGCAATATTTTTTAGTTATTTTTTTTTATATAAAGACAGTAATATTGACGTTTAATATTCCATTATATACGTCGGCACACATCACCGTTGTTGTGGATTGCCTGTATCAATGAAATAAATAGATAAAATCCGCTTTTTCTGACTCGTTTTGAGTAAAACATATTTTACAAGCGAACTCCTCCTCTGAATGACTTTACCACCGAATCGAAATTAGAATACAGACCAATCGGAAGGTAAGGTTTGGAAACAGGAACGCAAAGTTGCGGAGATGGAGAAGTTTATGGTGAATGGAGCCCCGCCCAGGTAAGTTAAACATCCCCCGCCCTTCGAGGCTTGCTAATCCTCTGATAATCTGATTTCTGAGTGAGGGGGCCCTGAATCAATTGGCACTGCTATGCTAATTGCTCGTGGCGGCATCCTAACTCTCTTCAATAATAACTCCACATATCCCCTGCAATCTGCTGGAGCTGTGTTGTAATATCCAGGGTTCTGTAGTAGTGTTAGCGTAGCGGTGCAGTGTATACCGAATCATCACCACGAGTTCTCAATCAATAGAAAAAAAAAATATATTTGCAATCATCTTATGATTAGAAATAAAATGAATGTGGTACGTGCAAATAAATTTTATACGTACAGTCATGGTCACAGAAATGGCCTTTTTTTGTACTTGAAATTTAAATTGCTTTAATTTTTAATGGTAATTAATTTGATAGAATCGAATATTTTTGTTTTTGCCTACTTGATCATGAGCTAAATGAAGTAATTAAATTAAAAACAAAAACAAATAATGGATATAATTAGTTGACCGTTGAGAATTACTAGAAGGATGTTGGAAACGCAATTGACTCATTCACTAACCGCCACCCGGACTAATTCCTTCAAGAAAAACAAATAATGTTTCTTAGTTCTTGGTAAGTAGTTTTAACCATCAGCATAAAATATGGAATTAAGTAGAATTTTATGCGATTTGCTCTCAGAAATAATTAACTTTGTGAAGTTACGAGAAATAAAAAAAACATTAGTAAAATAGCGATGACACAAATCTACTGTGGTCACAGTTTTGAAAATTAATATTATAATTCATTTTAAGTGGGAATTTAAACTTATACATTTTTACTTTCACTTATTTCTATTGATTTATATGTGTTTTTGTTTAATTTTCAATATATAATATTATTTTTTGTCTAATCATAATTTTTTTTAAATATGCGGTAATGTTTAATTTTGGAAACAATTTTTACTTTCACTTACTATATATAGTAATAGGAAGTATTGCGACCGTGAAAATTTTCGAATTCCAGTTTTCAACGGAAATACACGTTTTAGGGTCCCCTGAGTCCAAATAACCAAGTCCCGCAAAAAGGTCTGTGTGTGTGTGTGTGTGTGTGTGTGTGTCTGGTAACTTCCGGGCGGAAACAGTAAGTCCCATGGAACTGAAATTTCATACACGGTTCCGACGATTTTGATTAAACTCGCTATCTCGATGCAAAATTCAATAGAATTTAATATTATATAAGTTTCATTCTGAGTAAAATAGTCTATCAGGGCTTAAATGCCAATATTTTAAATTTTCTTCCCCTAAAGTACCTCTAATTTTGTAGATTCAATAAAAATATTATCTTGTTAACGCTGATGGAAAACAGGTAAATATATAAATTGAATAAATTCGATACCCAACTAAAGGAGAAAGCAGAAAAAATATGTTTTAATGCAATTTTTCGTTTTTGAACATAAGAGCAGTAATATACATGTATGATATACCGTTGGAAAGCTAAAGATTTAAGAAAAAATATTATCTCATACACAAGCTTTTAGAAGTTAATGGAGAGTGATGAAAAGAAGATAAAACTAACTGATTATTTAAGATAAAAATATAATAGATTTTTTAATAAAACACATGTTTCTATATAAATTCAATTTGATTAATTCCTTAATAATTTCACGTATTTTTATCTCTAACTGTATTTGAAAATTCTTTCATTGATTTTAAAAATGGAGGTAAGTGAAAGTCGTGTGTTGCCCGCACCAGATTTTTTATTGAGTGAGGAAATTTCTATGACCACGACTTTACTTCCATGGCTAAATAATCAATTTAAGAAATTCTAAATAAAGTTAGAGTTAAAAATTGATAAAATAATTTCGATAGAAACATGTTTTTCAGATTAAATAATCCAACAATAGAAATTTTTATTTCACTGATGCTCGACCAAAAGAGCTTGTCTTGGAATGTGAAGTTTATAGGACGATTTTCTAACGTTCTGAAAAATATTTCAAATTCTGTCAAAACACGTTCACACTTCGGCAAAATACTTTCCCACTAATTTTTTCGGCGACAACCAAATTCCTCAGACAAACTCTGTACATAACGTAAGACTAAAATTTCATCGAAAGATGACATGGGGCCCGCATATCAATATGAGAATAAAGACTCTCAACCAGCGACTGAAACTACTATAGTTCCTTCTATCCAAATCATCAAAACTAAAAACTAGACAGTACATACCAACTTAAACCCATATAAACTTACGCCTCTCAGATTTATGGTTCAGAAAAAAAAGAAAGACAAAAATCACATATAAAATCTGCAAAAAAATTTAATCAACAATTTTAAGACTCATATCGACCACTCCTTGTCATGTTAACAACAAAACCCTACATATAGACATAGAACAGCGGACAGTTGAACAACACATACGAACTTTCTATTCGCGATTTCATAGTAAACTGCACGTACACTATATTAGACTTATGAACGACATATCAATAGCTGAACTACCTGTTAGAAGAAGGTTATGAAAATACTGGATGGGAGACCTCCTTTGCTAAATTAAAGTCTAGGAAGGGGTGCTGTTGGGCACTTTTCTTCCCCAAGCCTATTCTGTATAGTCTGAATTATGTATAGTAAAATACTAAAATAATAATAATAACAATAATAATAATAATAATAGGCTTAGCGAACCCGAAGGTTCGATGCCGATACCACCAAATTAAGCCTACACAGATTCGTCCAATGTTCACCATTCAAGCCCAAGCCCCCGAGATCAGCCTTAACGCAATCCTCCCATCTACGCTTCGGCCTACCTTTTTCGGACGCCTACCAGTCGGATCAGCAAATACCAACTTTCTCGGAATCCGCTCGTCGTCGAGCCCAACAACTTTACTCGCCCATTTGAGTCTCCGCGATACAATCAGCTCAATTATATTCACAGAATACAAGTTCCGCAATTCCGCGTTGTGCAACCTTCTAAACTCCCCATTGGCCTCATCTCTCTTCGGACCAAATATTTTACGCAATACCTTATTTTCGAAAACCTTAAGCCATTGTTCATCCTTCAAAGTAAGCGGCCACGTTTCACATCCGTAAAGAACCGTTGCAAGAATAATAGTTTTATAAATTCTAACCTTTTACCTTTAAAAAATACTAAAATAAACAAAATATAATTTATTTGAAAACATACAAACCTCATTTTTGTAAAATTCAATCCTTTTGTCCAAACACCAGTGATTAAGAATAATCTCTTAGCGTTACCTGCTTTTTATACATCTGTATTACCTTATACAACGTAGAAACGCAAAAAAAAAAGAGACCTTATACCTATTTTTTTTTTGCGTTTCTTTTTATTACTAATTTACTTGAAGTGCTAGGTCACACAATCAGGATGTAAATGGGAGATGAAAGAAAAAAGATTGTGTCCATATTGTACATTAGGAAGTAATAAACATTATTGCTAACATTTTTATAACTATATGCTAGGACAAGTTGGTGCAAATACAGAGCCAGAAGAATCGCAGCAAGAGGAAGGAAGGGTTTTGATATTCAAAGCAGGACCAGACCTCCAACTGAGGTCAAAGTATATCTCTACCATCAATTCTCTAAGTCTAGACCTCTTTATCTATCCAACAATCTTTAAGTTTACACCATATTAAATGGTTTAAATATGATATGTAGTTAGCTACATAATGCCAAATATCTTCAACTTAACAAATCACTAATCAAAAATCTGGTGCGCGGAACATATGTCTTTCACTTACCTCAGTTGATAAAATCAATTCAAGAAGTTTACAATAACGTTATAAAGAGTTTAAAAACACTACATTCAGGTCCGTTAGAAAGACGTCTTTTGGATAAAAATAAATAAAATTGTTATGTAGTAATAAATTTCTTTCATCCCCAATGTTTTTCCACTTTTTTACCAATGCTCATAACATGATATATTTAGTTTCTTATCTTTTTTCATTTTTTTGGAAGTTTTCTTAATTGGAACATTTAAAAAAGCACATACTGCCTTCCATTCCTCATCTAATCACTTTATTTCACAAGTCTTTTAACATTTTTTCATCCTAGTCAACGTTTCGGGGCTGTTTCCCCATTTTCAAGACTGAAACAATTTATTTATACTTTCATTATTGAATAAAATTACATTATTTAAATGTTTGTCTTTGAAAAATGAAGCTCAGCAATTTGTCATAACTATTTTAAACTAACTAACTTTAATTACCTTATTCTTTTTTCCTTATACAATTGCTACATCATTTTTCATCCTTCATCCTTCACCCCATCTCATAGCACACTGCTACTTGTCTATATTGGCTCACTGTTTCCATTATTTTTCTATTTTATTTATAATAAAATAGAAATTATATAATTTCAATTGTATAAGGAAAAAAGAATAAGGTAATTAAAGTTAGTTAGTTTAAAATAGTTATGACAAATTGCTGAGCTTCATTTTTCAAAGACAAACATTTAAATAATGTAATTTTATTCAATAATGAAAGTATAAATAAATTGTTTCAGTCTTGAAAATGGGGAAAGAGCCCCGAAACGTCGACTAGGATGAAAAAATGTTAAAAGACTTGTGAAATAAAGTGATTAGATGATGAATGGAAGGCAGTATGTGCTTTTTTAAATGTTCCAATGATATATTTAATTGTTTCAAATCTTAAAATCAAAAGGTGCCTCAATAGAAAAAATAAAATAACATATCATGATTTAAGCATTGTCAGACTGTTTTATTCGGAATGAAACATTGATAAATGATATTACAGACCAATACATTTTACATCGATAAAGAGCCGTTTTTGATAAAATCGTAAAATACTGAAAAAAGTACACAGTAGCACTTCCGGCCAGCTGACTTTTGTGAAAAAGTTGGTGTAATATTTCGGACGTATATTTATCATGAATATATAATTTCAGTTTCGTTTTCGTAGTAGAATTACCACAAAAATGAATGTTTTTTTCACGCGACTAAAAAGTGACCCTAAAAGGGGTATTTCCATTGAAAACTACAATTTTTTACTTTTATTCTATTTCATAGTGTAGGAATTTTTTTAATTGAATTGTTTTACTGTTTTAAAACTAACTTAGGCTATAAATACCATTAATGCCGCTTGTAAATACCGCTAAGTGTAACATGTAATAGGTGATATACCACACCGTGTATAAAGTCTAAGGTTTGTGGCCACTTTTAAAAATAAATATCTTAATTCAAACTGATAGTAAAGAGATCTAGTTTTTTTAATTTCACTTACTATATATAGTAAGGGAAAGTATTGTGATCGTGGAAATTTTCGAATTCCAGTTTTCAACGGGAGTACACTTGTTTTTTTTTTGTTTTGTTTTTTTTATATTTCAAAGACTTGTGGTTTAGTTTGAAATTCTTTTTTTTTTTTTTTTTTTTTACATATTTATTGAAATTTATTACTGTATTATTATATACAACAAGTAAATGTAGTGGACATAAGAAACTGACATGAAATACATGTAGAGACGCCACCCATTGGCAGCACTCTAAACATATTTTAAACTAGAAGATCTCGGGGCCATCTTCTTTTCAGAAGCCTCGAAGGATTATCAGGAATTGAAAAGGATGATAGGATAGAAACTAGTGAATTAGAGTGGAAATGGAGTTTTTCATGGAATGATTGGTACCTGGTTCGGATTAATTCAGCAACATATGGGATATTAAGGTCTGTATGGATAAGCTTATTCATGACAAAGTGAGGAGCGTGAAGGATTTTACGAAGGATTTTAGATTGTAAGGATTGGATACGAGAAGAATTCGATGGTTTAGTAGAGCCCCAAATTTAGATAGCTCTACTCCGAGTTTGAAATTCAATTTTTTTTTTTTTTTTCATATTCACCGAATTCACAACATGAAATTTAATACGTATAATTTATGCAGTTAAATATCATGTACGGTAACTATGTTACATTTTAGAATTGTGTAATGATATCACTGTGTTGTTTATAAAATAGTAGTTCGGCGAGTTAACAATAGAGCTGATAGGGCTAACCCATTTTTTGTGCTAATGAAAGACTTATAACAAACTAACTTAATGCCTAATTTATTACTAAATTATGTACTTATCAAAACTAACATGTATTTGGTGTTTCATCATCGTACTGGAGCTGGTGCTGGAGTCATCATGTAGAATAATGGGTTTGTCTAGAAATTAAACATGGGATGGCCTAATGTAATCTGAAATTGTTGTAGTTCCAACATTTCGTTAAAAATAAGGTCAAACGGGTTTGAAATCTCTGGAGATATTTCAGTGTACCTTGAGTTAGGTGTAAAACTACTTAAGTAGTTTTTCATCTCTATTTTTTATTTAATTTTTTAATTGAATGAAATTATAAGCATTTTTACAGTGCGAATAGAAGAGACTATTCCACTAAGGCAAACTCTTGTGTGGGATAGGAATATGAACAGGAATACGCTTGAAATATGAAAAACGTATTAAAAAAAACTGAAAACGCCTCACTATATATAAATACGTACGTGTATAGATACAGAGATGAATAAAGGGGGAAAAGAGATTTTGATATTAAAATGCCCTTTTAATAGGGACTTAAAGCATTTACAGCCTCTTTTAGGGGAGTTATACAAATGCCTTTTCCGCAAAAAAGGATCAAATGGTCAAAAAGATTTAGCGGTCATTGAAAACAGCGGGCGGCTTTGTCAGAAAGCAAGCACTCTTAGCCCGTTTTTGAATTCATCTAAAAGGTTCTTTTCTAATTAGGAAAGGCAACGCTACGAAACTAGCGCGTAGGCTGAGAAGATGCGGAGGGGGAAGAATGGAGGAGAAAGACAGACTGGCTATTAAGTGGAGATAAAGGTGTGGATGAGTGAGCCCTTTTGACTCCAGCCACTCCAGGCACTGGAGCCAGGGGGTGCCTCTATCAACGCCCGGAGACTCCAGCGCATACACCGCCCCTATACAGGCCTCTGAAAGGGTAATGTGCCTCTTTGAAAGCCGCAGCTTACAGGGGGCGACAAAGGTCTTTAAAAGATGTCATGAGCGGATTTAGAGAAGTAAGAAAAAAAGTACAAAAACATAAATATATAAAAACGTTTTCAAAACTCAAAAGGTTCTACCTGTATTTGCCAAGAGAAAAACTTTAGAGATATGACATCGTTTTACATGTATTTATTTTAATACCTCATATTTTAAGAAATGAAAGAGCTGTATCTTTACTAAGCTTACGTAATGCATTAATTGCGAAGTCCATTTCCAAAAGGCAATATAGGATGGTGTTTTGTGATCCTGGCAAGTCATTATCACTTGTTTCCCATGAATATTTCCCACGGATCATTGCTAGTTTATAACTGATGAGTGGATTGTATTGAAGGAGGGATTACACAGGTAAGACATGGATATATATACATACATACATGCATACATATATATATCACCAACACTGTTTCTCAATGATAATCCAATAAAGTTTCACCAAACCGTTAAAAACCAAGGACTCACCCTCGATCAAACCTTATCTTGCAAAAACCATATCTCCGAAATCTCTCATCGCACATTTTCCACCTCAAAACACCTAAAATACCTTCGTCACCTTCTTCCATTTGAAACCCGTAGGCTTTGGGTTAGCTCCTTAATATTCCCTCACTTTGACTACTGCTGTGCGGTGTATGGGGGTGTCTCAAGAGATCTCAAGGCAAAACTAAAACGATTATTCAACTGCTTTATCCACTTCATCTTAGGGATATTCAGGGACACCTCTGTCACCCGATTCTAAGAAGATTTGAAGTGGCTTTACCCTTCCTACCGTTGTAAGTACTTCCTGGCTTTCTTTCTCTTCCAAGTTCTCCAATCCTACCGTCCGTCTTACATACAGATATGTTTGTTTTGAAATCCTCAGTCCACTCACGCCACACTCGCTCACGGCCTTCGGACATGTATATAACGCCCCATTGAACCGCAGCTCTTTCCTAATTCGATCTTCATCCTTATGGAACTCTATTCCTTCTTATATCCGTGACTCCAATACTCTTCCGACATTCAAATCTCGCCTTTTCAATTATCTCCTGTCCCTCCAATTTCCGAAGAATCCTAATTAGTTTCCTAATTTCAATTAAAATTAATAACAAAACAGATTGAAACGTTTATTTACCTACTATATTTTATGTTATCTTGTGTTTTGCACTTATTATATTATTAGTATATTGTTAAAAACAACAACACTGAAATGATTTTTAATGAAAATTGTATGTATGTACATATTTCTTGTTATGTTTATTATCTAGTTTAATTTTCAATATTATTATTTAAGGCTGCTTTTTAATCCATTATTTTTAATTTCTATTGTTTCTTTGTATTGTTTTTGTATGCTCTAAGACCTTAAAGTTTTTATTTTAATTTTCTTGTCATATTATTCTAAAGGGACTAGTCCCAGAATAAATCAAGATTTATTATTATTCTTATTATTATGAAATGCAAGCTATATATATATATATATATATATATATATATATATATATATATATATATATATTTAGCTTGAATTTCATAATAATTTTTAATATCTTGCATGCTTGTTTGAGCTCTTACTTGTGGTGTTGACTGGCCCATCATTCTCTCTGCTTAGTCTTCCTTGTCGCCCTGCTCACACATTAAAATGATGTAGACTGCCATTGCCTAGTAACTTCACTTATATCCTTTACAACACTCTTTGATGACTAGAGGCTCATTTTATTTAGGCTCCATTTACAAAGGAGGTTCCAAAATGGTGGAGCCTCCCAATTATGATAAATAGTAATTTTAATTGTCAAATTAGCTCTTGTTCAAGGAAGATCCTTAAACAGATAGTGATTGCAAAATTGATTTTTTTTTTAGTTGCTTGTTTATTTATTCACCTAACGTAACATTATGCTGCTTTGGCAAATCAGACGATGCAACAGTGAGAGTCATAAGTTTGGCTTATCTAGGCTTAATTAGTATAGAGATAATTAACGAGAACCGCACATCGCACAGGCTCAGGACTACATTTTTACGCCCCCTTCGAAGGAAGGCAAAACCAATTAAAAGGGAGTAGATATCCTAGGACCTTCTGCTTAGTTTGAACCCGTGACCTTGAGCATCCTAAAAACCCTGTATCACTACAACCCATGGAGGGTCTTGGGCTAAGTACATATAGAGATTCGTGCTGTTTCTAGGCTTACGGCAGTGCAATGAGGTGATTAGGCCTTATTCACGCTCAGCTGCCAGTGTTTTCCCCAATTATTTTGGGTACCCACTTTACAGAGGTCTGCCCCAGAAGGGTCTCCATACCCTAGCGTCGCACCCTCTCCCCCCGTTACCCTTCCCTCCCCCCCTCCCCCCCCTGAATTAACCGAATAAATAATATTCTGCCACATCCGGGATTCGAACTCAGGACCTAGACCATAGCAGACTAGCGCTTTATCCACTAGGCCACGCCGCTCCCCGTGACCTTGGGCATAGAAGACCATTATTCTAACCACTACACTACAGATTATGAAAGAGAAGCATAGATACTTAAGTTATGTTATTTTTTTTACGTCAAATATATTTAGTAGAAGGACGGTATAACTACTCTTAATCTCATTAAAAAATCTACCAACTTGGTTTGAACCCACGACCTTGGGTAACAGCTACTACACCACAGGTGACCCTTTATAATGGTTTAGTTTTGTCTAAATCTTTCATTTGACTACTTCTAAAAAAGCACGTCTTATAACTTCTCCATTATGATCTCAATGTTCCATATGTTGCCGATTTGCCCTAACCAGTTACCATTTCGTCAGTGAAAACTCCATTCCCAGTTTAACCCGCTAGTTTAAATATTTACTTCCTCTTAGATTATCCATGAACCTTCAAGGAGTCTGAAAAGAAGATCTACGAAATCTGATTAAGAAGATTTATTGGAATGTCGCCTACGGGTAGTGCTTCTATGTGTGTATCATGACATTCTATTTCATGTTCATCACGTTTACTTCATATAATATTTTAATGCAGTTGTAAATATCAATAAATGTCCTTAAAACAAAAAAAAAAAAGAAGTGATATAGCATCTACATCTTGTTTTCAACTGAATTATCAAATGGACCTACAATTCATAATTATAAACTATTTCAAATTACAAGAAGTTTTAATTATCCATGAATATCGAAAAGCAATTACTCAGTCCATATATTCCAAGCTTCTAACTTCTCCGTGCCCTTCCGCCGAATCCAACTCCTTAATTAATATATTACTCCGTTGGACTGGAGACATCAATTCAATAATTAATTAACATAATTTCTCAGAACTAAGATGTTTATTCGGAGTGCAGGTCATTTTTTATGTGTGTATTTAAAAGTTGTGAACTTGAAAAAATGAAAAAAATAACAGGACGTCTGGGCGTGATCAAGGCCCAATAACATTCTTGCCAGGCTGTTGGTAAAGTAAGGACTCCTTTATGTACTGACACAATTGATTATTATAGTGATACATTTTTTTATTATTATTTTTATTTTTAGATAACGGGGGAGCTACACGTATTTAGTGTGTTATATTACTAATTTCATTTCTCTATTTATTTTATGATGATAGGGTTTTTTAAAATTAAATATTCTACTATATAACAGATTTGCTGCTTTTTCTTTAAACAGAAAAATTACTACTGGCATAATTAGGGAGTTAAACCTTATTAAAAACCTTCCAATTTCATTGTATTAAGGTATTTATAAATTTGTACGACCTACAAACAGATTTTTTCGTATGTTAATCGAGATTTTTGTATCCTGAAACGTAGGTCCTAACATTTTGATGGGGGGTAATTTTTTTTTTAGTTAATTGACCAGGTTACTTGTTGAAAAAAATAAAACACAAATCATTTTAATACTAATATTTTCCGCCATACCGTGTTTACAAATAAATAGTAAATGAATGAATCATTTCTGTTTGCACAAATGCCTTATAACCAACAGTGGGATTGTCTTTATTCGATGGCAATTTATTGTGTTCAAGGTGTGTTTCGGGGAAAGTCTTCTTGCTTTTATATAACAATGGACATTGCTGAGACAGGTAAGACATTATAATTGCAAACTCATTGTTGAATATACATTGCAATCTAACTGTAAAGTTAATTTAACAATTTGTAAATATATGGCCATATTCAATAACAAAAACAACCCCAATATAACCCCCAAGGATTTGTTTCATCAATCCTTCTAGTCTTTAAATATATTTTTTTTTTTTTTTTTTTTTTTTTTTTTTTTATTTATTGAGCAATATTACAATCTGTCCAATTTAGGACATTTTTAATAGTGATAAAGTACAACATTCATACTACATTCACACGATATATACAAAACTATAAATTTATATAATAATAATAATAAAATAACATATATACAAAATAAAATCAATAAAAATATATACAATAGTCACTCATACCTATATACAATTCACAAGCATACAGCACGTGAGTGGAGAATCTAGCCAATGCTAGAACTCCAATATACATGTTATAAGAGGTCACGAGGCCACTGCCGTTTCAACCTTCTAGGTGGGTTGTATGGATGGGTGGGGCTGGATAGGGATTGAGCTAGAGGATTAGGATGATGAATGAGATTCAGGTGGAATTTGGAAAATTTGGATGGAATCAGGTCTGAAATAAAAGGAACATTAAGGTCGTGGTGCAAGGTATTGTTGGAAACATAATAAGGAGCATTTACTATTGTACGGAGGACTTTGGATTGAAAGGATTGAATACGTTTGATGTTAGTACGTTTAGCTGTCCCCCACAGTTCAAGTCCGTAGGTCCAGATGGGCTTCAGTATTGTCCTGTAGATTAGTAATTTGTTGTCAACTGTAAGTTCAGATTTTCTGTTGAGTAGTCGGTATAACTGTCCGAATCGTCGGTTGAGTTCTTGTCTTTTAAGTCTTGTATGTGGGTTCCAAGTCAATCTTTTGTCTAATAGTAAGCCAAGATACCGGACTAAATCTGAAGGAGGAATTGGAATGGAATTGAAGTAAACTGGCGGACAGGAATTTCGTCGAAGAGTGAAGGTTACGTGTTTGCATTTGGCTTCGTTCACCTTTATGCGCCAAGCATTACACCAGTCTTCGATAAGAGAAAGGTGTCTTTGCAGGTTTAAGGATGCTGTTTCAGGATTGGAACTGGATGATAGGATGGCGGTGTCGTCTGCAAAAGTTGCCAGAAAGGTATCAGGATGTGTAGGAATATCAGCAGTGTAAAGGATGTAGAGGACGGGTCCCAAGACGCTGCCTTGAGGAACACCGGCCTCAACGGGATAAAGGTTAGAAAATTCTACACCACAGCGAACGCGGAAGGAACGGTTTGAGAGATAGGATCGGAGAATGAGGTATAGAGACTGGGGTAAATGGGTTTTCAGCTTGAAGAGTAATCCAGTGTGCCATACCCGGTCAAAAGCTTGCGCAATGTCCAGAAACGCACCAGAACAATACTCTTTGCATTCAAGAGCTGAGGAAATATGGTCTACAACTCGGAGCCCCTGTTGAACTGTGGAATGCTGAGGACGGAATCCAAACTGATGGGAAGGAAGATTTTGAGATTCTAATATGGGTAGGATACGTTTAAGAAGAAGCCTTTCGAAGATTTTTGAGAGGATGGGGAGTAGACTAATAGGCCTGTAGGATGAAGTGTTGTTGGAAGGTTTGCCTGGTTTTAGAAAAAGAATGATAGTGGAATGTTTCCATAACAGAGGAAAATAGGTGGTGCGTAGGATGCAGTTGTAAATATAAGTAAGGAATATAATAGCTTTCTGCGGAAGTTGTCGGAGGATCTGGGGAGTAAGGAGATCGTATCCAGGAGATTTACGGAGGGTAAGTTTTTGGAGAAGATATTTGACCTCAGAGGGATTAATAGCTTTAGGAGGTAGGGAAAGTGGAATTGGTGACATAAGAAAGTCTTGCACTGTTGCGGTGTGATTGGCGTGGGATTCCGGGTGAGGAGTGAAAACTTTGGAGAGGTGTGTGGCGAATTCCTCGGCTTTATCTTCATCAGACGCAGCCCAGGAGTCATCACCACGTCGGAGAGGATGGGAAACTTGATGGTATTTTAGGATCTTTTTCGTGACATTCCACAGGGAATTATCACGAGCTGACAGAGAGGAGAGGTAGGAATTAAAGGACTGGGAACGGAAGGTCGCCAACTCCCTCTTCAATTGTCTACAATAGAAGTTATAGGAGCGGCGATCTGTTGGGTGTCGGGTGCGCTGCCATAATGATCTTGCTCGGCGTTTGGTATGGATGAGGTCTATAATATGTTGTGGAAAATGATTTTGGTGAGGATTTCTATTGGGGTGTTTAGGAGAGGAGGCAGTCCAGACAGCTTGTTGGATGGCGGTGGTAAAGGAATAGACGGAATTATCTAGGTCATCTGGGGTTTTGAGGGTTACTCTGAGGTCAATATTATCGGTCAGGATATGGCGGAAAAGGTTCCAGTTGACAGGGCCTCGGATGAATGATGGTGGAATGGGTTTTGGAATTGGAGTGAGAGATACTTTTAGGATCAGTGGACTATGGTCTGAGGATAGTTCATCAAGGCGAGTTACAGAAAAGTTGAGGGAGCCTAATCCGCTGTGGATAAAGAAGTCGAGGATGTCAGGATTGCGGTTAGGATCGGTTGGCCAGTAGGTAGGGGAGTCAGGAGGCAGGATATTAAAATTTCGGGAGTTGAGTGCAGACTGCAAATTTCGTCCCCGAGAGTTCGTGGTTCTGGAACCCCACTGCTGATGCTTGGCGTTTAAGTCTGCACCCAGAATGAAACGATTTCCTAAGGAATCCAGGAAGGATACAAATTCGGAATTGGAAATGGAATGTTTAGGAGGACAGTATGCAGATGTGAGGGTTACCGGAAAGGAAAAAGTCTTGATTACTATGGCTGTGGCTTGTAGGAAATCATAGGTGGGAAGTGGGAGTAAATGATGAGAGAGGGATTGGTGGACAATGATAGCAGAACCGGCATGGGCTTTGCCGTCTGGGTGGTCAGTACGGTATGTCATGTATTGCGGTATTTTGAAGTACTGTTTAGTCGTTAGTCTTGTTTCAGTTATAAGTGCAACATCGATTGTTTTGTCTTGCAACAACGCTGTCAGTTCGTCAGTATGATTTCTAACACCATTCGCATTCCAAAGGAGAATGGATAAGGAGTTAGGTGAATTCATTTAAGGATTTTTCAAGGCAGGGATTAGATTTGATACTAGATTTGTAAGGAGTGATATAAGCGGCATAACAAGAGATTTGATTTCGGAGATGAACGATGTCATTAGACTGGTAAGATCTGTGACGTTTGATGGTGGAGGGATATGAGAAATTTGATGTTGAGGAGTTTTTTGAAGATTAGGTAAACTTTGAGGGATAGATTGTTGTACAATAGATTGAGAAAGTTGAGGAAAAAGTTGTTCCGGCAGTGCCTCGACTTCATGATTCTGGTTTCCACCTCCAAGCAAGTGGGCAAATGATACGTTTGAATTTACAAGTTTAGATGGTTCTCTTCTGCTTCTGGTTGGTACAGCTGTTTCATTCGGATCCTGAGGTTTTTGGTATCTGGTTCTGAGTTTCTTGTAGATTTCACATCCCTTGTAGTTAGCCGGGTGGTCCTTGAGGCACAGAGCACATACAGCGGGTGTAGATCTTGATCTTGTACATTCTTCTGTTTTATGCTGTTCACCGCATTTCACACAGCGTGGTATGTGATGGCAATAACTTTTGGTATGACCATATGCCTGACAGTTATGACACTGAACTATTTCCCTCTTTGTGTAAGGTTTTTCAACTTTTACACGGGTATAGTACAGTCTACTGAGGTCATAGATTTTTTCGACTCCTGCTGATGGTTCCAAGTCCACAAAGAATAGAGGCAGTGGACTTTTATCTTTTAGAACGTTGGTGACTTGCCTCACTTGGAATCCTAATTCTGTCAGTTCTTCTTTGATAGCTTCAACGGGTGTTGAGGAATGTAGGTTTCTGATTACGACCCTTAATGCTCTCTCCTGGCGCAGCTGATAAGTATGAAAGTCAGCTTTGGTCTCAGTCAGATATTTTACAATCTTTCTGTAGGTTTCAGCAGTAGTCGGAGATATTTTAGTATCATTGGTTCTACTTATACAATAATAACTATTAGGATCAGTTACTTTGTTTAAATGCGCACACATCAGTTTAAAATTTTTAATATTTTTAACAAATATTGGTGGAGGTAGTGGTTCCCTGGGTATAGGAGAAGATTCCATGGTTTCTTTTTCATTTTGGAGGATCTCAAATGGATTCGGTGTAAAAAACGGGGATTCATCAGTTATTCCTTGTGATGATGTGCTGGGCTGTGGTTCAGATCCTAATGAGGTAGCTGACGCGGTCGCTGGTGGAATTATTTTTTTATTTTGTTCACGGCGGGGTCTCTGTTTTGTAGGAGACGAGTTAGAACCTGCAGATCTAGATCTTTTACTTGCAGACTTTGAGGACATGACTTGGTGAAAATATCTCATTGATTAAGAAAATAATAATAATAAATAAATAATGAGATAAGAATTAAAGATAAAAGAAAGATAAGTTAACGAAAAGCAAGCCCGAGCTTGCCGAGCTAGCGGCAATCAGCTGATCAGCGACCCTCCTTTCACTTTTTCGTGATTGTACAAAGTAAATTATAACTTTGCTTACCGAAATTTCTCCAATATTCACTGCCGTAGTATTCCTGAGGTCTAGTGATGTTCTCCAGACTGAATTCAAGCGAATTCCTACTGAAAAAAAGCAAAAATCTGAGAGACGATGTAACGTATGACTGTTATCATCGAGCGCATCAGCTGATCGTAGTCTTTAAATATAACAAAGATTTTCTGCGTGTTGGGTGAAACATAATTTTTTTTTTTTTAAACCAAACTCTGAATCAAAAGTTTTACAATCTATAATTTCAAGAGTTTCCTAAAGATACAAAATATAACTATTAGCAGGTTTCAGGAGCTTCGAGCTTTAATGAGATTTTACGTATTCGGGGACTTCAAACATAAAATGTAGGGAAGACATAGATTTCAGCAAATTGATTTGATGTTTGACCACTGTGCGCTCACCGATCGTGTCAAAAAAATTAATTAGTTATTAAGGTTGATCTTGGGCTGAATAATTCTTCCATTAATACTCATTCTTTTATTTCATGACGTTTCGGGATATTCTCCCATCTTCAGAAGTCTACAAAAAATTATATTAAGCAATTTACCATCACATTAAAAATCACTATAATGAAGTGAATGGTTTAAAAAACTTTATAAATTAGGTGTCAATTGATAACAAAATTTTTTTTAAAACTATTAAATAACAAATTTTAAAATCATAAGGAGGCATTAAAAGCAAAAATTTAACAATGTTACATAGTACTTAGTTAAATAAATAAATAAATATTATAAAGTTACCTCGTTATATATTCTGTAATCCTAAACATTTTCACTAATCACACATTGACAGGTAAAAAAGTAAGTTTAATTAGTTATATTATTTCTGTAATCTGGGACCCCAAAGGTTAAATACGGACATGTTTTAGAATTTTCTCTGCCTAAATCGATCATATTTTCCACTGTGCGACCCTTCCCCTACAGCCTTTTTGTATTGAAAATTTCAATTCTATGGGTTCCATTGTAGCCCTCCACACAATATTGTATATTAGAGATCAATTTAATAATAATTAATCCGAATACTACTATTTCAAGTCATTTTAGGAGGACGAGGTATTGAAAGAATTTTCGGGTTGTCCTGTGAATAGGGAGGAGTCATCAATGAGCTACTGATGATTTCCTGATGACCCGCGAAGAGTGATGGCATTTTGATGCCGGTAACCGTCCGCAAATCAGCAAAGCAGTAAATAAAATGAGAGGAAGGAATCTAAGGCAGCATTTCAAAACAGGGCTTACCTCACACAATCAGCTAACTATAAACGATGTAACCGGATGACAGCCTTGCTGGTAGGAAGGAGTTGAATAAATAGAAAGAGTAGCTTATCACTATATTCCAATAAGTCCCTTTTGGCTTATTATTTTTGATAATAATGAGCCTTTGTAATAGACAAAAAAAATATATCTAGTGCGCGCAACACATGATGTATACTCCGTTGTTAAAATCAAATTTTAAACCCTAACCAATCCCACCAAATCACCTTTACCCTTCGTCGCAAGCAGATGAATTCCTGCCAACCAGTATCCTTCAATAACATTACCCTTACTCCTGTTGAGCAAATCTGATACCTAGGTCTCCATCTGGACAAACGCCTTACTTGGAATCCTCACACAACACTGAAACGACAAGAAACTGCTCGAAGAAACGATTACTACAACACTTACCAGACAAACGTTCAAAACCTCCAATATATTACAAAAGACTCATTTACATCACTATTATCAGACCTATTTGGACATATGGAATCGAACTTTGGGGCTCTACAAAACCATCTAATTCCTCCCGTCTCCAGTCCTTACAATCCAAAATCCTTCGCAAAATCCTGAATGCTTCTTATTTTGTTACAAATCAACTTCTTCATAATAACCTTAACATCCAATTTGTTGCAGACATAGCCCGTGATAGATACTCCTCTTCTCATTCTAAACTCCCTGCCCATACAAACCAACTTGTCCGTAATTTATTTTCCTTAGATATACCTGATAAACCTCCAAGGCGACTGTAAAGAAGGTGGCCTCGGGACCTACTGAGTTAAAATAGTAAGTGAAGTGCTACCACTGGGTAATTCTTTCTCAAGACATTTTCATGACTTTTTTTTTTTTTTCATTCCTCATATTTACTTATTGTGTTCTTTAAAACAGTAGTAAATTACTATAAATAAATAAAAAAAAAATCAATTTTAGAAGTTTTAATACATTTAGAGATTAAAATAAATTGGTAGAGAAATAGTTAAATTAAGTTTGAATAGAAACATGAGTTTTATTAAATTATCAATTATATTATTATTTACCACAATCAGTTTGTTTTATCGGCTTTTCATCACCTTCTGTTAACTTTTAGAATTTTGTGTATATGATAGTATATTTTCTAAAATCTTTAGCATTCCAACGATATATTATACATCTATATTTCTGTTTTCATGTTCAAAAAAAAAAAAAAAAATCTCATAAAAAAAAAGTTTGCACTTTTCTTCTAAGATTGTTTATCAAATTCGCTCGACTTGCATATTTAGCAGTTATTTATCAAATATAATTAGATGATATGGCCGATTTTTTTTAAATCTACAAAATTAAAGATACTTTAAAGGAAGAGAATTTAAAATATCGGCATTTAAGCCCTGTCAGACTATTTCAATAAAAAAGAAACCTACATGATATTAAAGCTCATAATACTTTACATCGATATAGCGAGTTTAATCAAATATGTTAGAGCTATTTTCGAGAAAATCGTAAAAAGGTGCAAAATGCGTGGTATAAAGTGGCTCTTCTTGTTAGCTGATTTGTTGCTGTAAAAATGTTGCTGTAACATCTCGGGCGTATAGTCATCTTAAATATGTAGTGTCAGTTTTATAGCACTTTTGTTTTTTGGGCTTGACTTACCACAAACACACGGACACACCGACACACACTTTTTCAAAAACTTTTAACAAAACAAACGCTGATGATCAAAAAAAGAGAAAAGAAAAAAATTAAAAATTTTTATATAAATTCACGCATAACTTAGTAATTTTTAAAAATAGAAAAAAACATGTAGAGAGTTTTAGAACCATTAAAGTGCGATATATAAAACAAACAAAAATAAGTGAAATATTGACAATATACACTCTTGTAACACCGTTTTTTTTCCCAAAGATAGAAGAAAAGTTTATTAGTGATTTAAATAAAAACAATAAAGAATCCGCAAATAATTTTTTTTTAAAAAAGTGTCAAAATAACTAATACGCTGTAAGCGGTCTCTCCTTCTTGAAAATGTCAAGTTGTATAAAACTAAAATATTTAAGAAGTCATATAAGTCGGAGATGTTATAGCTACTCAACATAATCGGTGCATTAGAACAGCAGTCATATAATGTGAATTTTGTGCTTGTTTACGATTTTATTTATGAAACATTAAATGGGTTTTAATATCATATAGGATTCATTATTATTGGAATAATCTGCCAAGGCTTAAATGCCTATATTTTAACTTTTCTTCCTTTAAAGTGCATTTTATTTAGTAGTTCTGAAAAATGAACCATTTTGTAATGTGAGCATTCATATAAAAAAAAAGAAATTAATATTCAAGTTGAACTAATTTGATAACAAGGAATAGAACAGACTGATTCTTTTTTTTTTTTTTTTTTTTTTTTTTTTTTTTTTTTTTTTTTTTATATCAGAATAGAAATATAGTTGCGTAATATACCGTTGAAAAGTGGAATGTTATACTTTTATAAAAAATATTATCTTATTTGTAAAGTTGTGAAAGCTAATGTAAAGTGACTAACAGGGCATAAAGTTATGCGAATATTGTACATAACGATTTAAACTATTATATGATTTAATCTAAAAGATGTGTTTCCATCAAAACTGAATATAATTCTTTAAACTTTTTTGAACTTTATTTAATAGTACTTAAATTGATTTGAACAACCGAAGTAAGTGATAGTCTTGTGTTGCGCGCGAATATTTTTTAAAATGTTTTTCTGATTCTAAAAATGGCCATTTCATGTGTTACTAACCAATAAAATCTCCGCGGTAGCAAGTTTAACAGGCTTTATCTTTTTTATTTCATGTAATCGGCAGATGAAACACGCTTTCATCAATAAATACATATACCCGAGGCAAGCAGCACTATAAATTCACCCGAAAAAAAAAGTTGGTAGATTATTAACAAGCTGTACTCCAGTAAATAACGTTTATCATGGCGGGCTCACAATAAATGCAAATTTCGAGAAGAGGAGTAGGAAATAATGGCAGTTCATTCTCCTTAACTTTTGTCACTTAGAAGAAGAAGCCGACCCCAAAGCTAATCCTTTGGGAATCTCACCTCTCCCTTTAGAAATAAAAAATGTATTTTTATCTCATGATCTCTCCGTTTTTTAGAATACTTTATTAGTTTCATTATCTTATCAGATATCTCCCTTTAGTTCACAGATCTAGATTTTTTTTTTATTTGCTTATCCGCCTCTACCCTTAAGGATCTTTGGTGTGATCGAAATGATTTTATTCGATGGTAGAATCTTGTTATTTTTATGAATTCTATTAATATAATGTGAAATTCTAGACACAAAATGTGGTTATACTTGTTTGTTTCAACTTGAAGTATTTTTGTCATGGATTTTTTAGATCCACTTTTTTCTTGATTGCTCGAAAAAAGATCCCTCAATTAGCAAGTGTTGTACAGTTAGAGGGCTATTGTTGCATTTTTCGCATGTTGGCGCTTCCTGACGTCTCAAAAGGTAGCCGTCTGTAAACTGGCAGTGCACAATCCTTAACCTGCGTAAAATAAGTATTTTTTTAGAGCGATTTATCCAATCCTTCATTGTGGTTTCCATTATTTTAATAATGTCCACTGCTTCTCCCATTCTAGCTGTATTGGCTGCTTGATCAGCTCTTTCGTTCCCTTGCATTACACAGTTAGATATATTGATTTCTCGATTGCCAAAGTTGTAAAAATTTAACTGTCTCGGTAACTTTCTTCAAAAAAATAATGAATTTTCAATGTAAATGTGTAATCTAACTCTCATAATACGCATCTTTATGTGTATAAAAAATCCGAGTGCCAATGTGCCGAAAAAAATGCAGATTAATTCATGTAAACCATAGATGGTCAGAAACTTTTGACCGTTACTGTTATTATATATATTGGGTTGATGCAAAATTAATGCAGGTTTTTAGTAGGTATTGTAAATACGCCATATCTTTACTTTAACCATATATATTTAATCAAAATAATTTCCATCTGAATCAATGCACTTTTGCCAACGTTCAACAAGCTTTCTTATTCCACCAGAAAAAAAATCCGAATCCCTGGACTCAATGAAATCACGAAAAGAATTTTCAATGTCGTCCTGGTTTTGAAAATTTTTCTCCCTCAAAAAGTTGTCCAGATGCCTGAAAAAGTGGAAGTCTGTAGGAGAGAGGTCAGGTGAATAAGGCGGATGTTGGAGAACTTCGTAGCCCAACTCGTGCAGTCGTCGAAGCGTTGGTTGTGCAACGTGTGGTCTGGCGTTATCGTGGAGCAGGATCGGCCCCTTCCGATTCATCAATGCTGGGCAAAGACGTTGCAATTTTTGAGTTCCGAGTTCCGCCGCCATTTCTCGTGTGGTTTTGGTTGGGTCTTCTTCCACTTTTGACCTCAGCTGGTCGTTGTCCAGAGCTTTGTTTACACAATTGGAATTAAGATATTGCAATAGAGGAAACCTGCATTAATTTTGCATCAATCCAATATATTATATATATATATATATTATATATATATATATGCCTGGCTCGATCCAAGGTTCTATATTAAAGTATACATTAAAATAGTATTTTCTTTTTTAAATAAAAAATTATATTTGTATTTAGACTTAACAAGAATCAAATTAGATTTTCAAAAATGAAATTGTGGATTATCTGAAATATTTCATTTTATTCTACTGGACGGCCGGCCTGTAAAACATCGTCAAGGCTCGTTATTTTCATCTGTGTTGTCCGGTGGGAGGGGATTAACAACACGAGGTTTCCCCCATTTCGAGAAAACACGATCCATTATTGTTTTTGTTTTTTTTTTTATTCTTTTCATCTCTAGCAGTAACGGCAGAAAGCACTCCGACACACCTAACCCTTCACCCTAATCACACCAGAGTCAGCCTTCAATATTCTGCAATGACTGCATTAGGAAGGTGGGATTACGGAAAATGATGGAAACGATTTTTTTGTCTTACAGACTAGGCCTTAGCAAAATAATAACACGGTACATTGTAAAATACCTAGGTTTTAACTATTATAATGCTAAGCTTAGGAAACCAGCAGGTTCGATGTTCATACATCTCATCTTTGCCTACACATTTACTACCAACAGAATAACGTCCAAACCCAAACCCCTAACATCCGACTTAACGCAATCATCTTACCTCCTCTTCGGGCTACCTCTTGGACTACTACATTTATACTATATTTGAATAAGCTCTGCAAGTCTCCGTTGTTTAACCTTCTTAACTCTCCAGTATTCATTCACACCTAAGTAGTAACTACCCAGGTTTTTTTCTTTGTCGGTGTGATATATTCCTATATCAATGACATATTCGAGTGCTAAATAAAATAAGAGGGAGTTATTTTGTTTCAGTCCATAAGGCTATTAATATTCGAAAGACAGGTGCTCAGAAGAATATTCGGAGCAGTAAGAGAAGGAGAAGTCTGGAGGAAAAGAAAAAACAGGGAGCTCTACAACATCTTTAAGGAAGCTGATGTCGTTAAGATTATAAAGCTAGGACGACTCCGATGGGCCGGCCATGTGGCTCGAATGAGTGATTCTGAGATTCCAAAGAAGATACTGACAGAAGAGGTGCACCGAGCAAGGAGAGTGGGGCGACCCAAAACAAGATGGCTGGATGGTGTAGGGATGGATGCAAGGAGCCTACTCAACATCAGGAACTGGACTGCTGCAGCACAAGACAGAGCCGTCTGGCGGAGGCTGCTAGGGGAGGCCTAGACTCGATAACGGGTTGTTGCGCCGAATATGTATGTATGTATGTATTTTGTTTCAGTCCAAGGTGTTATATAGCTAAAATACATAATCAGTCCTTCGGAAAAATTTTAAACAAATATACTTAGTCCTGCAATAAACATAATTACAAGGAAAAATATGTATATTTCAACAGAAAAAATTATTTTTTTTCAAAACCGTTATTAGAAAATAAAATTTATATTTATAGAGAAAGCAATCTTATTAGACCACATTGATGATTTATCCAGTTGGGCTAATAGATGGAAAGTGAAAATGAATCAATCAAAGCGTTTATTTTTCGTTTTCACGCTCAATCACGGGGATTGTCCAGCAGTCTATTTCGAGGATAAACCCATTCCAACATCAGAAGAAATATGATATTTTGGGCTGTACTTAGACAGAAGACTGACATGGAGGACCCACATTAGAATTAAAGTACAACAACTGAACAGACGATTTGAACTACTATTCCGTCTGCTTCATCGATCAAAATTATCCATGAACAACAAAATTGATATTTACAAAATACTCATCAAACCATTATAGACATACGGGATAGAGCTATGGGGATCTGCCAAAAACTCTAACATCCAAATAATTCAGTCTCTTCAATCGAAAAAATTGTGAAAAATCATAGATGCACCGTTTTATGTAATCAACGAATTACTTCACAAGGATTTAGACAAACTCATAGTTTCAGACACAGCCACAGAATATTGTAAAACATTTCATGACAGACTGACTTACAAAATGAATCCATCGGCCCCAAACAATTAAATCCAACACCAACTCTTACAACCCACCCCGACGACTTTTGAGGCAAATAGCAATTCGGAGAACAAACAAAAAATTATTGTAAATAAATAAATATTTATAGAGACTAAACAAAAAAATAAATTACTCGAAATCTCATATTTTGCCTTGACAGAAACATTTAATCTCCGCGACCATTCGTCAATGGCAACAAGCAGATTGCTTAGGGCGTTAGTTAGTGCCGGTGATCTAGTGGGTTGAGATTTGCGTTTCCTGAGGGCCAATCCAAGCCAGAGATAAACGAATGGAATGTTATTTTGCAGCCACTGCTGAGTTGACCTGGCCTGCAAGGCTTGTAAAGCTGGAGCAAAAACCTGCTGTAATACACAATGACTTCCAGAAAACAGAATATCATTCATGGGCTTGACAATAGTTCTTAAATATCCTCCTTATAGTTTAGAGTGTTTTTCACCAAAATAGAACTTTGTGGTGCCATCAAAGTAAACTCCTCACCAAACCGTCACTGAGAAGGGTGATGATATATGTCTACGCCTCAAATGAATTCCTGAGCTTGTTTAAAGCTGTTTGTGTACACACGATCATTTTGGTTATTAAATTGTTCTTGGATTTTAAACATTTTCTCATTGCTAAACAAAATGTTTCGACGAAGACCATTGCCGTAACTGCCAAAGAGCACTATACACTCTAATTCGTGACGTGAATATAATGGATCAAGTTATTACGTAAGCCGTTAAATAGGGAGATACTTTTTTATTTATTTTTTTTTTTTAACAAAAGTTCATTATCACAAATAATAAAACAATAGAAGTTTATATCAATACCCCTAAACCGAGTTATTATTTAATAATTGGAAACCTATTATTATTCATTAAATTATCTATTTCTGTAATTTCAGAACACTAACGTAAAAAAAACTACTTGTTAGAAAAACTTCAAGTTTCTAGTTTCCAATTACATTAGGGATGGGAGTTGGTGAAGGTGAGATCTTAAGCCCTATTTGAACTTATACAGTTAGAGAAACACTATTCCGTCTAGAAGTACATTTTATTTATTCAGGAAAGCTGTCAAAATAAATTGGATCGCTAGGAAATGCAAGGGAATGATAAATTTATAACAGAAATAACCATTTAGACTTTTTTTTATTTGCATTATACTCTTTCAATAATGAATTTAGCACATATCCAGTCATTATTTTAATCGATTGATTTATATTTATATCGGTACTTTAAACATGTTGGCATTCATCATTCGTATGTGAATCATAATCTTAATTAACAATACAGGTATAAAATTTAGATAAATAATTAAAGAAATTATTATATTTCATGCCACTACTTTTTTTAGACGAAATATTTGTTTTTAAATTATATAAATTTTCAATTTAATAATAATCACACCATCAAGAATATTATATTTAAAATTTATACATTGATTCGCTTTTCTACAAAGCATACAATGGTAGGATATCTTTTTTTCATATCGTATTTTTAATAAAAATCCTTTACCTTTAAAACGGACATTTCGTGTGACACAACCCAATAACTTAAGTTAAATATCAGCCTCCAAGTTTATTAATAGAAATGGTTATGTACAACAAACACTTAAATTTAAGTCATATTTGTCACTCAAAATTACCTTACACAACTTTGTCATTAAGAATATTTTACTTGAATTTCTAGCTTTCCATCGAACGGTGCATAATACGTCTATATTAACTATTCTTGTGCCCGGAAAAAAATTGCTTATAAAATATTTCTCTGATACATTTTTTATTGGTAACCCTAACATACTTCTCTTTAACAAATTTTAAACACTGTTAACAAGATTAAATATTTAATATATTTGAATATAATTTCTGAAGAATGGTCCCTCCCACTTTGTAATTAATACATAAAGCCATAGAAGCCCTTGAAATGTCAATAGTGCATGCAGCGCATATAGAAATCATCCTTAGAATACCTTAGGGTAATAGAAGGACAAATATCTGTGACATGTGTACATATCATATTTTTATTTTGTGTAAAAATAAAACAAGAGGGTATGAAAAAAAAAAATTGAATATAAAACAATAAAGGTACTTTAGAGGAAGACAATTTGAAATAGTCACATTTAAGAACTATCAGACTATTGAGACATTGATACAGGAAGGTTAAAGAAAATCTGAAGGGCAGTTTTTGAGAAATTGTAAAAAATATACAAAATGCATAATTATAAAGAGGCTATTTTGTTTATCCGATTTGACTGTATTACCTTAGGCATATAAGCTTATAAATTTAGAAATGTATTCATACGACTTATCATTCTAGCTAGACACACACACACACACACACCACACACGTAGATCTTATTGTGGGGTCATTTGAACTCAAGGGAACCTAAAACGTGTATTTTCTGTGTAAATTGGAAATTGAAAAATTTCACGATGGAATACTACTATGTAGTTTTTTATAGAGGAAAATAAAATGAAGCAAGATTTTTTGATTTTTAGGTAATTATAATTCATTAGCCTAAATGACTTAAATGTAATAGATTGAGACTACAGTTGTAGAAAATATTATACAAATAACCTACATATAAAAAAATAAAATGATTGAATATATAAAATTTATAAATTAAAACTATCTTAATTTAACACACATATTTTATGAGTGTAGTGTGTCAAAGAAGATTTTTTATAATTACATATTTCTTTTATTAATGGATTTTCGGAGGCTGAAATTTTACTGAAATAAGAATAAGTTTGAGAATAGACAAATCGTTTAACTGTAGGAAATTGCAGGTCTTGTAACATAGATGGTATTTTTGTATAACGGAGGTAATTATCCCGGGTATGGAGACCCTCCTGGGGCAGACCCAGCCTCAATAAAGTGGGTACCCAATAACAATAGGGAAAAATCCTGGCGGCTGAGCGTGATCTCGGCCAAATCACCTCATTGCACGGCCTTTGGCCTAGAAACAGTACTAATCTATATATTACTGAGCCCAAGACTATTTATTCATGGGTTGTAGTGGCACAGGTTTTTTTTTTTTTTTTTTTTTTTTTTTTTTTTTTTTTTTTTTTTTAGGAGATAATTATTAATTAGCCGCAATAACATGTTTTGGATTCCTTCAAGTTTTTGGTAATTAGTCAAGCAGGCTGAGTTTCAGACTGGCGAGGAGTATGTGATCAGCGGGCGGATAACTGCTTATATATATTATTAATTTGTAATGAGGGCTCAAATGAGATTTTCTGTTAAAATAAGGAAACATTTTAAACAAAATTTTTTTTCGCTTTATCGGTTTTTCAATTGATATGGTAAGTGTATGAAAGGGATTTGTCTAAAGTCAGCCCTAGGTACCGCACGGATTTTGACCAAGGGATGGAAACTGAGTTTATCTTAAAATGGTTATTTATTTTTGAGTGACGTTTGGTGAGTATACTATATATTTCAAAAGGTAAAAATACAAAAGTAAATAAACCCCTAGGAGTGTATAATATTCCATGGTCGTTTTCTGAACTAGTAAATCATAAAAATAAACTTTGGCCATAAATATGCTATGCCTTACCGGCAGTAGTCATTTTACTAAACTTCTGCGGAGCAACTTTTTCAAATAGACAATATTTTTTTTTTTTTTTAAAGTAAAGTCGGAAAGAAAATTTAGTTCTTTGTTTTGCAGGAACTCGGTAGTAAATTAACTGTTATTCTTTCCGAAACATATAACAATAACTCTGAAGAGTCATAATTATAAATCGCCATCATATCGTAAATATAGATCATTTCTAGTCTATACTTTGCAATGGGCATTTATATAAAATTAGAAGGAAAAAAAAGTCTGAAACAGATGATTCGACAAATGTCCTAACATCTGGAAGAGCGATAAAATCCTAAAGACTCCTACTTCACTTCAGAATGGCTCTTTATTGTTTTTACGATCCCTGAGTCGGAATGGCGAATCGGAGGAACAAAAGTCGACTACAACGAGGAGATAAAAAGTAAAAAACAAAATACGGAAGGAAATGGATACAAGTCTGGAAAGTTGTCGAAACAATCAAAAACGAAATTGCGAAAGTTTATTTTTCTTTTACTGATTCATTTTATTTTTGGCTCGATTTCCTTTTTGACTTATCTTTTATAGCATCGTTTTTACAGCTATTTTATTGATTATAGCGTCAATTGTAGTTAAAAAAATTTGATGTGCGGAACACACGGCTTTTACTTATTAAAATTAATTAAGAAAATTTTAAATAAACTTAAACTTAACTCAGTTTCGTTTGAAATATATGCTTAAGATTAAATAATATGACAGAATAAAATTGTTAGGTACCAAAGTTTTAAATTCAAATTTTAAAATCAATTAAGACAATTTCAACTAATGTTATAATTTAAAAAAAAAACTTAAACTTAACTCAGGCGTTTACCTGCCTGCCGTGTCAAGGCTGTTCTGTAATGGTACTAATACCGGTCCACTACGCCTGAGAGGGCAGTCTTGATCTTGCTCAAGTGAATGTATCAGTGAACAGTGACAGTGAACAATTCGTGACAGTGTGACCATGTAGTGAAACTGTGTGTCAGTATTGTGATAACCGGTCGGTGGGAAATTAGAAGACTGTAGTTTATATATAATTTATAGTTGTAAGTTTTGGAATAAGTCTAGCAGATTTTATAAATTACGTAAGTAGTTTATTTGTTAGGTAATATCTGGTTTTATATGTAGACTGTTTAGTAGTTAAGCTAGTAATTCAATTATTATTGTAATTATAGTGGTTAGTAATCCTTTTGTATATGTGCATTCTGTATTTAATAAATATTTGTAATTTGTAAACTGAATTAGTTCATTTCTTACACCCCGTAGCCCGTAACAGTACAGTATAAAATTGTTAGATGCCAAAGTTTATGCCCTACGTCACTTTACATTACCTTCCAAAATTTACATACAACATATTTTTCAAAAATATATAGCATTCCAACAATATATTATCCATCTATACTACTAGAGAGAAAAATGATATATTTAAAAAAATAAACGAAAATTATGATGCCCAAATACATCGGATTGCTTAATTTTAAACAGCATACTTCATCCATCCCAATAATTATATTATTGCTTTCACTTACTTATCTATTAAATATATACTAAGGGAAAGTATTGTGATCGTAAAAACTTCAGAATTTCAGTTTTTACCGGAAACGTTTTAGAGACCTCGAGTCTAAATAACCAAGTACCGCCAAAAGGTCTGAAGTGTGTTCTCGCTTGTAAGTTTAAGTCTAGCACGAATAAAATAAGTTTATAAAAATGAAATTTCATATTTTAGGAGTATATATGTCTGAAATGTTACGATAACGTTTTAATAAAAATCTGCACACAAGAAGAGAAACTTGATACCTTGCATTTTACAACGTTTTACAATTTTTTTTTTAAAAACTGCTCCAATGATTTTGATTCGCTACTTTAGTGAGCTTCAATATAATGTAGGTTTCATTCTGATTAAAATATTCATGTTAATTAGGAAAATCATATGGCAGTTAAGATATCCATCTCTACTCTAATAAAAAAAAAATCTGTTGCGGGCAAAACACGACTTTATCAAATAATATACTATATTATTATCTATGACAATTAATTAGTTTTATTGGCTTTTCACCACTCTTCATTAAATTTCACGATCTTGATTATAAGATAATAATTTTTCTAAAATCTTTAGCTTTCTAACGGTATATTATACGTCTATATTACTGCTTTTATGTTCAAAACACCAAAATTACATAAAAAAAATAATTTTGTTTTTTTCTCTCGTTTAGTTGGTTATCGAATTGTTCCAATTATATATTTATCAGTTATTTATCAGTACTAAATGGAGGATATAGATATTTTTATAGATCCTATAAAATTCAAGGTACTTTAGAGGAATAAATTTGAAATATTGGCATTTTAGTCCAGTCAAACTATTTCCATCAGAATAAAACCAAAATGACATTAAATCCCAGTAAATTTTACAACATTAAAGGGAGTTTAATCAAAACCGTTATAGTATATTAAATAGTATTTTTTTTTTTAATCTTTAGCTTTCCAACGATATATTATACATTAATATTTCTGTTTTCATGTTCAAAAATAAAAATAAAATCACAAAAAAAAAAATGCTTGCACTTTTTTTCTCAGGTTGTTTATCAAATTCGCTCAACTTCCATATTTAGCCGTTATTTATCAATTCTAATTAGATGATAAGGCTGATTTTTTTTAAATCTATAAAATCAAAGATACTTCAAAAGGAAGAGAATTTAAAATATCGGCATTTTAGCCCTGTCAGGCTATTTCACTCAAAAAGAAACCTACATAATATTAAAGGGCATCAAATTTTACATCGATATACCGAGTTTAATCAAAATCGTTAGAGCCGTTTTTGAGAAAATTTGAAAAAAAAAAATGCAAAATGCATATTATTAAGTGGATCTTCTGGTTAGCTGATTTAGATGAAAAAGTTGCTGTAACACTTCGGGCGTATACTTGTCTTAAAAAGAATTTTCAGTTTTTTACGACTTTTCATTTTTTGTGCCAAACGTAGCACGGACACTTAAACCTTTTATCGGGACTTGGTCATTTGGTCACAAGGTACTCTTAAACGTGTATTTCTGGTTAAAACTGGAATTCGAAAATTTTCACGAAAGCAATACTTTCCCATACTATTTATTTCATGTATGGGTAACTGAAAATAAAAATGAAGTCAGTTTCTTTTTACTCTGTTGTGACTAGACTAATACTGACCAATAGGAATCGATTAATCGACAATATCAGTAGCTCTAACCAATCCGAGTGCCCGAAGCATTCTAATTAAATGGCCGCTCTCTCTAGGTTGATATTTGCTCGGAACGGTTTCATTGCTTTATTGAGGTGGCTCTGATGTTCTGTTTTCTTGCCAAGGCAAAGCAGGCAATTCGATCCTTTGGTCCTCAGAACGGTTCTATCAAATTAGGACATCCAAAGGCCCAATATCAATATCCCCTGCCTCAGTCGGAATTTAATATCGGATCAATCAATCCAGATCCTCAAACTGTTTTGACGAATAATATTATAATTCCCTATCCATCATTACATCTGTAATAGAAAAGAAATATCTTGTAGATTTAGGTTTATTATTTTCAACAATGAGCCTTTATAATCGAACAAAAGAAAAAAAATATTAACCCCGCGAACTCGGCTTTTCTCCAAAACTACTGGACCGATTTTTTTTTAAAACTCGGTACAAAAATACCAGTATTTCGGTTTTTAGTTTGAAATAAAACATAATTATCGATAAAAATATTTATCGATTTAAAGCTAGTAATAACACTTATTATTATTTTATCATGAATAATTTATACTTATTATTTTAATTTTTTTTTTAAACTCGGTACGAAAAATAGTAGTAATTTCGATTCCCTATTTGAAATAAAATACAATTGTTTATATACAAAAAAAAAAATGAAGTTTAATCAGTCAAATATCTTACCTTCTATCAAATTTTAATATTTCTAAGAATATTCAGATATATTTTTTTTTTAAATATTTATTTTTTGGTATTTACAACTGTATGATAAAATACATCTAGCAAATGTGATACAAGATTATACTTTCATGATTGACATGTAGGGATACTACCCATTGGCATCAGATATACCATCTATATATCAAGAATGCCCTTGAATTGCGAGATTGAAAATCTATTCAAAAGGTATGATATCAGATTTCATTCCAAAGCTTACTAAAACATTTTCTTCATAACATAAAAAAAAAAAATTAAAAAAAAAAAAAAATATTCAAATAATAACAATTCTAGATTTCAATGCCAAAAAATTAAGTACATTCCATCAATAAATATTACTAAATATTTAAAAAAAAATTGATATAGCACCAGTTGCAAAGCATCAAAATTTAAAGATGCATCCGACTAACAATAACCTTTCAATTAAATTATATCAATTACTATTATAGAAGAGTAATTTAGGATATGATTATATCAATTGGAACCTTCTCTTCTAATTATGTTTATATATATTTATTTATCAAAACATGTCAAAAATAAATCTTATTACGTTTCGAGGTACCCTATGCCTCATCTTCAGATTTTCAATATTATATTTATTTCCATATTGTATCTCAATATAGGTCAATTAATACTATAATTTCTTCATATTAAGTTCATATATATGAATAGTAATTATATTAAATTCTGAATAATGAAAAGTTAGAATTTAGAATTACTATTCATATATATGAACTTAATATGAAGAAATTATAATATTAAATGACCTATATTGAGATACAATATGGAAATAAATATAATATTGAAAATCTGAAGATGAGGCATAGGGTACCTCGAAACGTAATAAGAATAATCTTTGACATGTTTAGATAAATAAATATATATGAACATAATTAGAAGAGAATGTTCCAATTGATATAATCATAACTTTCAATTAAAGTTAAAATAAATCGTTAGTTCATAATTTACTATTAATAAATAATGAACTTACAATTTAGTGACCGCCATTTAAATAAATTATTTCTGATGATCGGAGATAGATACTAGATCAAGGTTCTAAAAACCGACAATCTCTGTAACATTTTACGCTGAGAGTTACTAAAATTTATAAATATAGTAAAGTAACCATTTTCCATCATATACATACGAAATTTAATGTTTTAGAGCAATGTGAGAGTAACAAGCCAAGGCTTCCCAAATATATTTTATTAAGTTAATTTAAAATGATTTTCCTATGACCCATCGCGGACCACCATCACAGTGGACCCCCAGGGGTCCGCAGACTACCAGTTGAAACCACTGCGTTACAGTAAGGTGTTTCTGTTTCAGTCTTTTGTGAGTAACCTATTCTGAGTCCTGTCAATAAGCCTCCCCCTATTATTTTATTCTGGACTGATTATTTCCAAGTAAAGGTAACAAACACCCTTTCAAGTACGTTTCAAACACACAATTGAGTGATTTTAACTAATTATTCCCGCTGATGGTTGCCATTGGCACTCTCCAAACTGTCATTAGAGTTGGCCGGTATTAGAGTTTTAGAGTAGATGGAATGAGTGCTACTAATGTAAGGATAAAAAACTCAAAATAAATGGAGGAGGTAGCCTTGGCGATAGGCTGCACAGTCGGTAGGTGGAGTGGTCCCTGTCAGTGGCCCATTGTACTGCTTCGGGGGTCTGCTTTTGTTTTCACTAAAAGGGTTCGAGTCCCGCCGCGTGTGTCAACATCTCGTCAGTTTCACTCATCAACACCTCCTCTCTTTGTTCTCTAGCTCTCTACTCCTTTAGTTCTTAACAGTTCGCCTCTGCTAATCGTATCGAGTAAAGAAAATGTCGGTCGTGTGTGATGGCAGGCAGCATACTTTTTTCTCTTTGACCACTATGTAGCAGATAAACCGCAGAAATTGTTGCAATTTAAATTTTTAACGCCATTGACAAATGGTGTCAGAACTGAAGGATTAAAATAAATCCTATAGACTCCCACCATATTATCTTTACCCTTCGTCGCAAACCGATGTCTTCCTGTCCCACTGTTTTCTTTAATAATACCCCACTCATACCTGTTGAAAAATCCGATACCAAGGACTCAATCTTGAAAAACGTCTTATATGAAATCCTCATACGAGGCTTAAACGACAAGAAACTGTCCGTAGATACAGATTACAACAACATTTACCCGACAAACGTTCAAAACTTCCAATTTATTACAATAAATTCCATCTGGACATTAGAATCTGGCTTTGGGGCTCTAATAAACCATCTAATTCCTCTCGCATTTAATCCTTACAATCCAAAATCCACAATGCTCCTTATTTCGTTGCGAATAAAATCATCGCTAATGATCTAAATATCCCATTTGTCGCAGAACTATCCCAAAATAGATATGCCTCTTTTAATACCAAACTCCTGACCCACACGAATCCTCTTGTACGCAACTTACTATTCCCATCTATTCCTGACAACCCTCCGAGGCGATCGAAAATACGATACCTGCCAAATTAAATCTACATTGAAGTGCTACCACTGGGTGGTTCTTCACAAGACATATTCGAGCCTATAATTGTAATTAGCCCATGTACTTATTATTTTTATTATGAGTATAGTTGTAAATAATAATAAAATGGCCACAAAAAAGAATTAAATGTTGTCCACCCTACTAAAACAACCCGGCTTATTTCCACGAACTCCTTTTCGTCAATACTCAGCTCCAGCAACTTTATCATTCGAAATATTCTATTCACATTACAGTTTGGTTCAAATTATTTTATTATAGCACCAAGCAACTTTGGTATAGTTAGTGATGAACTAGCAGACCCGTTGTTGACTGTTTTTGTCATCAAGCTGCGGATTCAGATAAAATGGGGACAGGCATGGCTCAACACTACTGACAACGAATTAAAGGAAAGAGTGACATATCCCATTGTCATTTGTTAGCAAACCAAAAGCAGACGCTGAAGGTTATCCTGACACGCCTGTGCATTGGGCACACCCTACTTATGCACATGCAGTCACGGAGAAGTACATTTTGACGGAGAGAAGGGCTTACGATACTCACCGGGAAAACTTTTAAATATCCGCTGACTTAAAACTGCTTTGTAAGATAACACACAGACAGCTGAAAGTCATTTTGACTTAAACGATGGACTTCTGAATGTAAATGGTTATAGAGATTTGCCTTGGAGAATGTTACAAATTTCTATTTCTGAAAGAGAATGTTTCATTGTTTTGGAATAAATGAGAACAAAATCATTTTGGGAACAAATCCTAGTAATTATTATTCAGTATCAATTGACAAATTTTATATTTTACGAATACGGCACTATTAGTTGATTGGTTTTGATAAAAAAAAAAAAAAAAAAAAAAAAATGCAAAATCTGCAAAAGTCTATACATATCATAAAAATAATTTCAGTCGAATGCAATATTTGTTTAGACTTCACTCTTCAACACATATCTAATATTTTCGATATCCATAAAACATATTCAATGAGGATGAAAAAGATTTCATATAACAGACAATTTAATTAAACGTTGGGATCACCTGTAGCTGGATGTTTAGCATTACAGCCTCCTATGCCAAAGGACATGGGTTCAAACCCGCCTATGGTCCTAGGATTTTTAAATGGGAGTAAAAAATCCTTAGCCATACCTCCGAAGGATTTGTTCCCAAAATGATTTTGTTCTCATTTATTCCTAAACAATGAAACATTCTCTTTCAGAAATAGAAATTTGTAACATTCTCCAAGGCAAATCTCTATAACCATTTACATTCAGAAGTCCATCGTTTAAGTCAAAATGACTTTCAGCTGTCTGTGTGTTAATTTTATATAAAGAGAAATAAAAATGTACTAGAAAAATGATAATTTGCTTCTTATAAGTGAGCGAAAATCTCGTAGTCTTACTTTTTTTTTGTTCTACAACTCTGGTGGTATATCCTTATCTACTCCCTTAAGCCAACTTGGCGGAGACTATAAAGGGCAAGTTATTGGCCCATAATGATAATCAGTATTCAGGCCGAATCTAGTTTCTGAACAGCCTACTCAATTCTAGCTCAACGCTCTACACTTTTTAGATAAGGGGATAACATTATAATTCCTAATTGTACTGTTGTCTCATAGTTGTCTTCGAAGATAATTATAAAACTGAATGAGTTGCTGAATTAATTAGTTTAGTTTTCACCCAATTAATATCGAACTATGATTAGCATTGTAAAATAATTTATAAACGAGTAAAGCGAATCATTTTAAATATTTTGTAGCGTTTTACATAATATGAAGTTACCATTATTTTGCTCTGTACAGGGGATATATTGCGTTGTTTCACATGAAATGTCCGTTTATATAGTTTCTGAAATACAAAAAGGATTCTTCAGGTCTCTGTTGTTTTCTTCCGAATGTTTACATATTAAAAGTAAACAGTTACTAATCCTCTACCTTTGTATTATGAACATTAGCTTTCCAATCAATTACCCACTTTTCAGTATACCTCCATATATGAACATGGACACACGTAATTTTCGAGTAATATTTTTGTACGAGTTTAAACTCGGCCATTCAGCAGCTGAGGCCGCTAGAAATATTTGCGTTTGGGGAAGGGAGTGTTAATGAACGGACCATTCGACGTTGGTTTCCTAAGTTTTCAGCTGGGGATACCGACTTGGAAAACTTGCCCCGAGGAAGACCTCCGTCCGTAATAGACAACGACGTCCTCAACATATAGTAGAAGGAAACCCCTACCAAACAGTTAAAGGACCCTCAGCACAACTAAATGCAAGTGCGTCTACCGTTTCCAGACATTTAAAGTGTACTGGGAAAGTAAAAAAAGCTGGATACATGGGTACCTATGTTTCAAAACAACCGTGCCAAAATTGAAAGAACTGGGCTACGAAGTTCTTCCGCACCCACCATATTCTCCCGACTTGTCTCCAACAGACTACTACCAGTTCAGGAATTTAGACAACTTCGTCAAAGGAAAACTTTTTGAAAATTATGATCAAGTGAAAAGTGCGTTTTCAGATTTTGTTTCACTCCAAGCACAGAGTTTTTCAGTTCGGGGATAAAAAAGTAGGTGTCACGTTGGGAAAAATGTGTAGAAATAGAAGGTAAATACTTCTAATAAAATTATCTTGTTTTTATATCGTATTTTTAATAAAAATCCTTTACCTTGAAAACGGTCATTTCATGAGACACAACCCAATATTATAACTTCGTCAATCAGGAATCAACTTTATTGTTTAGATTGAAAGTGATTAACATGGAGGTTATTAAGTTACCTAGTAAGAAACTAACGATAGTAACTAAAAATATTCATATGGAGATGCTGTAAGTGCGAGAAGACAGCTCGGAGCAGCTCTAAAAAACTGTTAACATTAACAGACTAGGAAAGTGAAAATTCATAAAACGGACAGTGTGCTCATAGTCTTCACGTTTAATCATGGTTTTTATGAAAGTAGAAATATTATCCATTTTTGTCTTAATTTAGTCAATAATTTACGTACGATTAAAACCTTTTTTAAAAATTTACACTCAGGAAACTACCATCTCAACTGACATATTCTTTGGCCCCTAATGGATTAGGGCCATCCTATTTACTGTAGAAATGTACACACTGATATATTGTTAAGTCTAGGTCAATAAATTATGGTTCATAATTTTAATTTTTTTATAGCATCTGCGTAATTACAACTAAGGTGCTTTGAATCTGTTTTAAAATGGTATCTTTTATATTTTATATGTATATATTCTATTGTTTTTTTGTTAATTTTTTTCCCCATTTTTATAAATTTTTCAAAATCAAATTGGTTATAAAACTGTATACTGTACTTTGTTGTATTTATATTTTTGCAATTACTACTGTGTTATTTCACTCTGGTAGTGATCTTTTTAGAGATTCTCCAATGTGTTTGATATTTTTTAAGTTGATTATTTTATTTCACAAAACGGAATAGTTATATTGCTTTTGGTTTTTTTTAATCTTTATCGCAGTTTACAATAGAATACCCTATAAATACATAATGCTGTACGAAAATTACGAAGGTCTCTTTCGGTAAGATACGAAGGTCTCGTTATTACGAAGGTCATAACGAAACATAAGACATTAATAAATGAAAGAAAAACATGTGTATAAAAACTCCTTCATGGAATAGTAATACATCGTTGGGTACATAAAGGTTTTAGAAAGAATGCTCTTTAGACAAATATTTTTATAATTAACATAAAAAATATTAAGAGCTTTCGCTATCCTAGCGGGTTTGGACCCGGCAGGTGGTCATATGATTTTTTTTAATCTAGTAAAAAAAGATTCATCCTTCTGAGGAAATATAAAATGGTGGGCCCGAGTCTGTGCGATGTCAGATACTCGTTAAAGATCCCTATCCTATTTAAACCTGATAGGCAAAATGTAAGATCGTCCGGTCAGCGACAGAAACATAAACTGATGTTAGATAAATAAAGAAGTAAACCTATACCTACCGCATGACAACTTAAAAACCAATTAAAGTATGCCTGAAGAGACACGGATCTTGTTTTGGCAAATCAGTTGAGATGAGAAAATCACATAACGAAAATAATACTTTTACCTAACTTGCATAGACATAATGAGGATACCCGTTTAAGACTTTGCGTAAAACTAACAGTTTAACAAATTTTCAAGTTCCTTAGCACATGTTTTTTGCTAAGGTTATGTGAATGTTTTTTGTATTAATTAGGTATTATGTAATTCATTTTTATATTTGCATGCCTTAATTTTATATCTTGTTTGTATATATATGTATTCCTTATAGCTTTTTAGCTTAGTCAATTACTGCTTCATACTGTGTACTGTGCCACTGTTTCTTTATAATTGGAATTTTATATTCTTTATGTATTATATTGTTTTTTGCTGTGAAGAGTGTTACTGTTTCTTTATAAAAATCGTATTATATTATTTAAGTATTGTATTATATCATACTGTGTACTGTTACTATTTGTTATTGTACTTTTATTGAATTGCCGGAGGTGAACTCCTTTCTCACACACGGGCTCGCCTTAGTGAGATAGTGACTTATACTTGCACTGGTAAAGGTCTGTATTTTGATTTAAGTAAAGGAGTTAAAAAAAAAAAAAAAAAAAAAAAAAAAAAAAAAGAACCAAAGGAGATGTAAAATGGTGGTCCGTATCCTAACCTATGTTAGGTACTAGTTAAAGAACCCTATCCTCATTAAACCTGGATAGACAAAATTTAGGACTCCCACTGTAGCATGGTCCGATTAGCCACAGCAGCATGAACTGACGTTAGATAAAGAAACATATTAAAAATGTTCTAAACAAAACTAATTTATCAGAATCATATACTTATTTCAGAATACTTTCATTAATTCTTTTTAGTACTTTTTCTGTTTAATTATTTTATTTTAATCTCACTTATTATCTCATGGTGATAAGACTAGCCTCTACCCTGAAGTTTTTTTTTAATCTAATCTTAAATCTACCTAATGACTCCATTTTGCCATTGCAGAAGGGCCGGCGGAAATGTAAAGCGATTAAATTGTGAGTTTGCAAGAACTTTTAATGAATCATAAAATTTTATCATTCTTCTCTTAATGACTTCATCTATCATGGATAAATCATTTACTTCATAAACTTTCTCTGTTTTTGATTTATTTTGAAAAGGGCTTCTTTTAATATGTTCCTTTATTATCACTATTTGACACTGCTGCAGTACTTTGTAACATATCTAAAATTAACTATTAATAATGGAGACAATAGACGAAAAATACGTAGGATACATTTCTTGATGTGAGTTTTTAATTTTTTACTTATATTTAGGCTTGTTTGTAGGTAGCTAAATTTTTTTTCTTCAGATCTGAAGAACCCTGAATACTAATAAAACCAAACATAATAATAATAAAATAATCAAATTTTTTCAAACAAACAATAGATCATGAATATTCATAATGTATAGCTTTTCTCGGTTAAATAAAAAATGAGTTTGAGGACAGAAAGACGGATCAATATTGTATGTAAGATAAATAGATAACCAACTAGAAAATTTTTAATCATATATGCATGATTATTAATTAGTACATCGGTAACTTTTTTTTCATTCAAACTAATAATCCTTCCGAAAGATAGTTCCTTGCAATAAATTATACATAATATATATATATATATATATATATATATATATATATATATATATATATATATATATATGTATATATATTTCCAATTAACCTTCTAATATGGAAACTGTCGGCAAATTTTCAATCCCGATAAAAAGGAATAGAGCGTGTCGAAAAAACATTTGTTACCTTAAAAATGCGGCAAACCGTGATTTTCTTTATTATAAGCAATATAGATATACTTTAGATCCTACAGAGAAAATTTTCAGAAAAAAAAATTTTCTATATCAAATTTCTGATTTGGAGACAAAGAAAAATTCATCCTACCTACACCAAGAAAGCTAGAACTTGACAAAAAAGTTATATTTTTAAGAGTGAAAAAAAGGAACAAACAATAAAAATATTTAGAGACACAGAAAAAAAGACACTTTATGAAAAAAATAATAAAATAAATAAGAAATAGATACATATGTTCTTTTCTTACCTTAATTTGATGGCAGAGAACAGATTGTACTGGAGAAATCTAAAAAAATAAAATAAAACTATGAATTATTTATGTGAAGTAATGGGAAAAAACATTTAAAAATGAATAGACTGCTATTAATATATTAAGTAAGATAAATTACACATTAGTAAACAAATGAATACAATAATTTATATGAAATGATTACCAATTTTTATGTGGATTTTTTTATTATAAAAATTGTGTATAAAATAGTTGTTTCCTCTAATCACCAATTAAAAAAAAAAAAAAAAAAAAAAATATATATATATATATATATATATATATATATATATATATATATATATATATCACAGATAATAATGGCTCTTGTTACGCCGAAAGCTCAACAAAAAAAACCTCAATAAACAGATATAAAAATATGAACTGGTTTGTGTAATTTGCCTTACTTAAAATATTTAATTACAATATATAAACGATTTAATAGTTTACCGTATGTTTAATATGAATCTCATATTTAAAGATATTAAAAAAATATATAATATAATCTATATTAAATATATGAAAAATACTAATATTTTTCAAGAAACAATTAAAATTCATATTTACCATTACTAAGCTAGATACTATCTATAAATACTCAATGTTATACAGCTTGTATTTGAGAAGCAAAGTCAAATATCAACACAAGTCTTAAGTATTCTTTTTTATTTTAAAACATATTTCTGCGTTTAACTATTAGGGAAGTGTTATTCGGTATTATATGTGTGCTCATATGTAAATCATCGGAATTGAAGAATATAAAATGCGATTAAGATTTAGAACAAAAAAAAAAACAACAACTTTTTTTTGGCTTTATGTTTCATTATCGTAAAAATAGTCACAACAGTAACTTAATGACAATAAGTAATGAATAAATCATTAAGGAAAGTATAAATATATACTTAATATGAAATCCAAACTTAATAATTAATTAAATCCGTCAGCATTCTCTGCCCTTCTAATTCATGCCCATTGCGAATATATGTAAATGTAAATTAATGTTACATGTAACGTGTATAACATGTTACGTCAATAAATAATGCAAAAGTTAATTAAATTCTAATCAACAGCACCTGTTTCATATGACGTTAATCTTGCACACATTTCCGATCGGCTATTCCTCTTTTGAAGGAATGTGTGTGTGCTTATGTATTTATGTATGTATATGTATAGTACATATACGAAAATAAGATACTATTTATATTTTAGGCTTAAATTTAAAGTACAAACAATTAAGAAATATAATTCAAATATCAAAAATTAACTACAATATTTAAGTGGTTATAATTCAAAGTGAAAACCATCTATGATTTATTATTTTCCAAAATGAACTAATTTATGATCAAACGAGAAAAATAAATTATACCTCAAAATTTGACGTGTCACTTTTTCAGATACCCCAAAAAGAATCTTTCAAGACAGAATGTTAAACAATAAAATAAAAAACATCCTTCTGCTGTTTGATGTTTGTCGTAATCCGATTTGGATTTCAGCTGGTTAGTTCATAATTGCGGCCGGTATACTAAGAGTTTTAATTCTACAACTCCATAAGATTTAGAAGCCCATCACATTTACTTGATGTATTTCTATACAATTGTAAATATCAATAAATATGTTTAAATATCAGACATAAAAAAGTAAGAATAATGAAAACACGATTAATTATATTAAAACAATTATTTTGCCTGTATGCCCATAATTTAGTTATTTCTCACGATTGACAAAACTATGCATATAGTTTCATGATCAAGACACCACTATAAAATTTAGTAATTTTGTAGGATTCATAAAGAATATGGGTCAAAATCACCAAGGTGGCTATATATCGAGCTATGTTTTATGTTGAAATTACCTAGCAAATATTAATTGAATAATCAGCTTAAATGGTCAATAAACTTGTGATTAAACAATATGTACCTTGGCAGAGCACAGAATTATGTAATACTCTTGTAATTTTATTTTCAAGTTAAGCTGTCATTAAAAAGAATCATTCCGGGAACGCTTTTTTGACGTTTACAATCAAATTAAAATGGAAGTATACTCTAATTATTAAGATATTAGAAAGCTCTAAAGAAATTGCAAACACAGTCGTAAAATAAAAAAATCTAGGGAGCTGGTTGGCCGAGATGGTTAGCGCATTGCTTTTAACACGCGTTGCCTAGCTACCAGATGACAAATACCTTGAAACCAAAAAATTACGAGTTCAACTCTCGGAAACCGGAGCTGACTTTTATCTCGGCATTAATCCCCCCGCCCTCACCCTTTGGTCCGAGAAGCCCCCGTATAGCCTTCGAAGGCGAGGTAGGGGTGGACAATAAAAAAACAAAACAACATAGTCGTTAAAAAAAAGTATATTTAGCAATATTTTATATTAAAATTAACTAAACATAGCACTATTGTTGTTTTATATATAAATATACAAGCTGAAGATATTAGTGGGCCGTCTTATATTACATGGACGTTTTCGAAAATTTAAAATAATTATTTGTCATGTGTGATTTTAGTATCGTTTACGGAAATGGAAAGATGTTTGCGAAATCGTGCAAAATTAATTTATTCATTAAGCATACGGCTTAATCATAACCAAATTTACTTAAAATATTTTTAATCAATGTATATAGCCAAGTAAAAATTCTTAACTATCACTTTTATCTTGATGTTGGTGAATACTTCGTTAATTAAAAGTTTCTTGTGCGCTTCAGAAGCTATATCGGCATTTTTTGTCATTGCATCAACTTAGCTGCTAGGAAATGTTGGTACCTGATTTTTATCCGGTTCTCTTTTTTATTTTCTTCTTAGCCTTTCATGATTTAAAAATGTTAAGCCGTTTATTGCTTTTTTTTTTTCTTGTTTGTTTTAAACCTTTAGAGAGTTCACTTCTTTGTTGGAGCCTAGAAAAAGTACTTTATCCTATGTTTAACCTCTCCTAATTGTTTCATACTTTCCTATATTCCCTACGTATATTTTAAGAAATATATTTCTTTTTTATGATATGACATTCTGCCTTACAGTGTCCTTAAATGATATTCCGCTTATTCCGGTTGAACAGATCCGTTATTTACGCATCCTGCTTAGCTAACGCCTTACGTGGAATCCTAATACTAGGCTAAAACGAAAAGAAACTGCTCAACGTTTTCAGCTACTTCAACACTTACTAGACAAACGTTCTAATCTTCAACTTTACTACAAGAGACTCATCTACAAGACTATCATATGACCTATATGGACTTACGGATTAAAGCTTTTGGGATCTACTAAACTATCAAATTCTTTCTGTTTCACTCATCAAATCCCTACAATACAAAATCTTTCGTAAAATCCTCAACGCTCCTTACTTTGTAAAGAATAAACTGATCTATAAAGACCTTAATGTTCCGTATGTTCCTCATTTCGCCCTAACCAGATATTATTTCATGACAGACTCCATTCCAACTCTAATCCTCTAGTTTTAATACTGCCTTCCACTTCTATTCCTGATAATCCTCCGAGGCGCCTGAAAAGCAGATGGCCTCGAGACCTTCTAGTTTAATAATATTTTTAGAGTGCTGCCGATACGTAGCTTCTCTACATGACTTTTCACGACTATTTTCATTTAGCCTCTTTGCTAGGTGTGTTGTACAATACAGTTTTAAATATCAATAAATAATTTTTAGAAAAAGTATAAATAATAAGTAATATCATCCCTGGAGCCACACAACGGCTCTAGGAGATAATTGAATGTGGTCTGGAGGGACATGATTAATGAAACGGGAAACAATCAAAGGTTTGAGATCTACCATTTTTCAAGGTTTTTCAAGTTCTAATCTCGACGGAGGGTATAAGAAACAATCCTCGTCACGCGACGCTCTACCGACCAATCATAAATTAGGAACCGCGGACGGTGGCAGGAAGCCGTCGGTATCAGATCCGCTGCCCTTCTTATTAGTAAATTACAGAAAAGAAAGTGGCAGGGAGACCGAGTCACGTGGAAAAGGAAGGAAAAAAAAGGCGGGTAGATTTATCGGCGGGAAATGGTCGGGTAGATAGCTGGGTAAAGTTATGGCTGCGGATAGAGAACAAAACATTTACACCTGTTTAATTACCCCGGTTATTAACTGGCAATAAGTCAAGGCTGTTACTGTTCTTGGGGTACATCGTCCTCACATCGGAGCTAAAATTATTTTGCCCAGTTTCAAAGTCTTTAATCTAGCGACTGAATATGTATGTATGTGGGCCTTTAATTTAGAATAAAATGACAACAGAAAGCATATTTTTACTAGAAGGTACATCGCCATCATAAAACATAATTAGTTCTATCTACATCTGTTGACCTCAGCATTAATATTCTACGTAGTATACATTCGAATTTTTATCATAGATACCATTCATAACCCAACATATTTGTCTAATTTCCATATCGCTAGTAAGTGAATGAATGAATGAATGAAAAAAGAACTTTATTCTGGGGCTAAGTCCCATGAGAATAATACACATGTACAAAAAAAATAATGATTACAACTGGCCAAAAAACACATAAAAAATCTAATAATATTAATGATTGCAAAAATTATTTACAATTATTTTAATTGATGAAAAGAGAGAGAAATGAAAAATATAAATTTAAAAAAAATATAGTAATATCTAAATGTAATATAGAACTAACAAACCAAAAAAAAACAAAAACAAAAAACATTAGAATAATTGAAAATAGCAATGAAAATAAACTTTACTATCATTTATGGTATGAAGTGTGGACATTTCTCACATCACTGTACTGAAATTAGTTGGCATCTGATTGGGAAGCAAGAAGGTGTTTAAAAAGGAGAGATTTGAAAGAATATTGGGAAGGAGCATGACGGATGTGTGATGGGATAGTATTCCATAAGAAAGTGCACTGGGCTAAGAAGGAAAATTCATATTTTTTGGTTCTATGGGAAGGCGTATAGGTCGGAAAGACGGGATCTGGTTTCCTGAGTATGGATTGTGGATTTAAATTGCAGGAGACTATAGATGTAAGAGGAGTGATGGGAGCGGATGACTTGATAGAGAAAGGAACCGAGGAAAATAGCCAATTTGACTTATCATAGATGTGGGAATCATATAACCGTCTAGAGGTACCGAAGACAAACTTAAGAAACAGTTCATGACTCGTTTCAATCTGCCCTCAAGCAACCTCGAGAGCCCACCATATACCGCACAACTATAGTCAAAATGGGGGAAAATCTTAATAAGTGGTTAGTCTTCCATCATAAAAAACGCTGCAAATTATTACACAATGGTTTATTATTTCCAAAATAACAATACTAGGTTATAACTGTTTATAAAGCTTTAGATGGGCAATTAGGTAATATGAAAAGGAATAATTAATTCAAAAGAAAATGGCATATCACCACTGCTCAGCCGCCATTTTAAAAATAACCAGCTGATAACAACGTCTAGGTTTTAGGATCATCTTTGTACGCATTCGGTATTTATTTATTTATTAATTTGGAGAAACAGATTTTATTTTATTTATTATTCGGGTTCTACATATATTTTGTTGGTCGATTACAAAGGTTCATTATCGAAAATAATAAACCAAAAGAATTTATAATTGACTGCGGTAATATTTCATATTCTTTTCTTTTCTTTCAATTTTTATTCAAATTATTCAAATATAATTTCCTGATTCCAGAACACCTTGCATTTTTTCTCTTTCATTAATAATAACCGAGTTATTAGAGAGTCGCATCTCTTATAAGTTGTGGCTTGACACTTTACTGATTCTAAAAATCATTACACATTTTTCTTCAATCTTCCAAAATAACTGAGTTATGGTCGTACTAATGAATACAGTTTATTTTTTTATTTTATTTTTTCTCTAGAAAAAAAAATATATGCCTACTAATATTATATATAATATAAGGAGCCCGTGGCTGAGTGGCTAGCGAGCTAGTCTCTCATGCTAAAGGTTGTGAGTTCGAATTCCAGTCCCTCGGGGCTTTTATAGGGATGTAATTAAATGGGGATTCACTCACAGCCTCTCCCCTGGGTATGTGAGACGCGTCAGCCAAATGGTGGCCACTCACAAAATTAGGCGCAGGGAGTGATGACCCAACCCTACAAATTGCGTCGAAAAACGCGATTGTTATCTCCCAGATTACACCGCGAGGGCCAGTGCCTGCACGGCCTGTCGCGCCACTGAAAAAAAAATTATATACATTCCTACCCATAGAAAATAAGCTTTTGATCATTCCTTTCTCGTCTGCTCTACTATTATCTAGAATTCCTGACCTACTTATATATTAGTTTTTTTTCGACAAATGTATCCATCCAAATTTGTTTATTGATTTTAATTTTTTGTTTTATTCTAATATATTTTTATTTATTTCTCTATTGCTTTTTATATCTTTCTATTATTATATCTTATTTCTAAATGAGAAATACTTATGATGCTTAGGATTTTAGGCCAAATGCATTGTATCAGTTGTTCTTAAGGGACCCTGTCACAGAATAAAAATGATTTTCTATTTTATACATAGATGTAAATATATATATATATGTGTATCAAATACCATACTTAAATGGATGTATGGTGCATGGCAATGCCATCCATTGTTGGAAAAGGGGGAAAAAAAAAAAAAAAAAAAAAAAAAATATATATATATATATATATATATATATATATATATATATATATATATATATATATATATCTTACTATTCGCACTCCTGGATACACTCCCGCAACACTCGTACGCAACTTTACGAATTGTGTTGCATATAACGCCCCGTCGGATATTAATATATATATTTCATGCAATGCAGACTTCAACAGGTCGAATGCAGTTTCCTTAAAAAAACCTTCAGGTTATAGAAGTTCATATATACTTGTTTAAATATTAATGATATCGTATGTACAGTTTTGTGTAATAAATGGTTTAGAAAGCGACAACTCTTTTATCGGATCCTCTTCCAAATGGAACTTTATTCCTTCTCATATAAGTAACTCTAATACCCTTCCGACCATTGAATCCCGTCTATTCAATTCGTGTCTTTTCAATTTCCTTAGAGACTTGACAAGTATTTTTAATGACAATTATATATAAAAAAAATATATAGAAGTCTTCATTTTTTTTTTAATTAGACCAGCGTTATATTTTCCATGTAATTTTTTTTTCGAACATATCCCCTAGGACATAATAGTGGTAATTTCTTTATTTTATTTTTTTAATTATCATGAATATATTGTTAATGATTAGTATTTGTGATAATAACCACCAGTAGGTTTCTGCCTTATTTAAAATTCAACAATATAAATAAAGGAGTTTACACAAAAAGTAATGATAATAATAAATTCAAAGGAATACAAATCGGTACCTTAGAGGACTGATATTTAATTTGCCAAAGAGATTTAGAGGCTGTTTTTAAGACCCCTGGAATAATTTTAGAAGACAGGAAGGACTGTAGATATAGCTGACAGAAATGGAGACACTATAAAGCCGACTCGAAGCACACTTCTTTTCATAAAAGGCCAATTACCTGGGGCCGTAAGGTGCACTTAACGAGGAGACAAACAGCTGGCGATCCACGGCTCCCTCTATATTGCCTACCGCCAAAATGGATGCCCTCTTTCTATATAGCCTAAAATTGTCTCTATATTTTATTGTAGGCTTTATCTACCTCTTACTGCCCTTTGTTATCTTGTGGTGAAACAATATTAGGCTCTCTGGGTTCATAATAATTGAAAAATTGTTCATTTAGGATTGTTTAATTTATAATTAAATCAATAACATTACATTCCATCGCAGTGAAGTTAATAATAATATTGATTTAAGGTTAGTTGACACACGATTTAAATAAAACCAAATATATTAAGAAGAAATTGATTCAGGGTGAGGCCATCACAACACTCAATAAAGTAGAAAACATAATTTATTTGTGCCAAAGTTTTCCCTAATTTTTAGGCCTTTATCAGATTTATTGAAGGAAGGAAATCCCAAAATCAATTTTTCAATCGCCTAGAAAAAGGCCTAAAATTTAGGCCGAAACGTTGGCACGAATAAATTAAGTTTTCTACTGCATTAAGTGTTTTGATGACTGCTTACGGAATCAACTTCTCCCCTATATATACACATTCAACCATTCTCACATCATAATAACAAATATATATATAATAGTAAAAAATCAAATAAAACATTAAAATAAAGTAACGTCTGTAAAATCACTGCAAAATATATTTATTTAAAAAAATGCTTGTCGTTTTCGGCTACTTCAACACTTATTGGACAAACGGCCAAACCGTCCTCTTAACTACAAAAGACACATCTTACATGACTATCATAAGGCCAATCTGGACTTAAAACATTGAGCTTTGGGGCTTTGGGCTTTACTAAACTATCGAATTCCTTTATTATCCAGTCCTTACAATCCAAAATCCTTCGTAAAATCTCGAACACTCCTTACTTCGTCACGAATAAACTTAACCATAAAGACCTTAATGTTCCCTATGTTGCTGATTTGGTCTGAAGCAGGTATTATTTCTTTCATTACAAACTCTAACCCGACTTACCCACTAGTTTCTATCCTTGCATTATACCAAATTAGCAAAGGTCTGTGTGTGATGTAAGTCTGGCACAAAAACGAAAAGTCGTACAATACAGAAATTTTATATTTAAGTAGCAGATATGCTTGATGCTAAACCAACGTTTTCATCAAGATCGGGGTGCCAGATGAGTAGCTTGATACCATGAATTATGTACATTTTTAAATATTTTCTTAAAAACAGCATTAATAATTATGACTAAATTCACTTTATCGATGTAAACTTTAATGGGCTTTAATATTATATAGGTTTTATTCTGATTGATATAGTCTGACAGATCTTAAATGCCGACGTGTTAAATTTTCTTGCTATAACGTACCTTACATTTTGTAGATTAGAATAGATAAAAATTAAAATATATTTTTAATGCAATTTTTGTGTTTTGGAACATAAAGGCAGTAATATCGATATATAATATACCGTTGGAAAGCTAAATAATTTAGACATAATATTATGTGATACTCAAAATTGTAAATGATAATGGAAAGAGGTGAAAAGCCGATAACACTGCATTGTTGTAGATAATAATGTAGTAGATTACTGAATAAAAACACATGTTCCCATCGAAACGCAATGTAGCTCTTTAACTTTCTTTTACTTTTTAACTTTATTATATACCTAAAATAATTTTTTTAATATTTTATTAATTAAAATGAATTAATAATTCATTTTATGTAATTTGACTTTTCTTTTGTTTATATTGTAAATATTGTATGAATGTTATCATGCAGCAATATTATTATTGTCCATTGTGACAAACTGTAATATATCCGAATAAATAAATATATAAAAAAAACTTTTTAACTTTCTTTAAATATCCTTAAATTTTTCACAAGGTATATAAATAAAAGCCCTGTGTTGCGTGCACCTGATTTTTTCTTCTATAGAGAGGAGAGGAAAGAAAAGTCACAAATCATACCTTTTTAAATTTAACGATATATAAGCTGAGAAATAGTTTCAATAAGTAATATGTGGTATATAACACTAAACTATTGTCCTCCTTGTTCCGAGTTGAAATCCTGTCTGTGGAAGAATAATTATTTATTTTGTTATTTCAAATGGGAAGGTGACCTTAGGGTAGGGATACACTCTTGGGGAACACTCAACCATTATAAAGTGGGTAGCCGAAAATCTAAAAGAAAAAAATGGTTGCTAAGCGTGGTCACGGCCTAATTACCTTCACAGTTAAACAGTTAAAGCCTCTATATGGACTGAAACAAAAATTAAATTTGATTTCATGGGTTTGAAAGGCTAAGTATTTTATTATCTCATATTAATGGGGTTAAAAAATCATGAATTTGAATACACTTCACTTTTCGGAACAAGAAAATGTTAAATAGTACTAAAGTAAATGAGTTAATAAGAGCCAACACAAAAAGGAAAATTCAAAACTAAATCTCTATCTACTTCTGATCATAGAATCTCTCTGATAAGGCCTGATATTAATTTACTTTTAAAACCAGTTATGACCATCGTCATACATTCCAGTACGATCTTCTGATTTTTTTAGTAAAGTCAAGTAGAACTTTACCTCAGTCCATTAAACCAACTGCAGTTGTTTGTCAAAACATTTGGTTATTGTTTGAATACTCACACTTACATAGTTGGAGCGAGTATGGACTTTAAGGCTTAGAAACAACAAACATATTTGTTCAACTGCATTAATGACATATAACAATATTATTCCTGACTAACAGCTTGAGATGCTAAATTTGACTGAAATAATCTTGCTTTTGAAATTTTATTACATTGCTATCCTAAGTAGAAGTAGTATTGTAATAACAAAACAATAATTTCTTTTATCTTTCTTTCGAAGCAAAAATGGAATCTCATAGTCCTAATTGTTATTGCTCATAATAGGGCATATTTTATTATATTGCTAAAATGAAGGATTATTATTTTTTTATTTTAGTTACTGCTGGGTTATGGGTATCTTTAATCGTGAAACTAAAATCCTTAAGGTATGAGAGGGGTAAAATGAAGATTTGTTTGTCGATTTCAAAGGTTCATTATTAAATAAAAAAACGAAAAGCGTATGTTTTAACACATTAAATAAATTAGGAGTGGGGTAGCCAGTACCGCACGTTACCCGGCAACACGATTAATATCATAATAATAATAGGCTTAGCGAACCCGAAGGTTCGATGCCGATACCACCAAATGCCGCCTACACAGACTCGTCCAATGTTCACCATTCAAGCCCAAGCTCCCGAGATCAGTCTTAATGCAATCCTCCCATCTCCGCTTCGGCCTACCTTTCGGACGCCTACCAGTCGGATCAGCAAATACCAACTTTCTCGGAATCCGCTCGTCATCGAGCCCAACAACTTTACTCGCCCATTTGAGTCTCCGCGATGCAATCAGCTCAATTATATTCACAGGATGCAAGTTCCGCAATTCCGCGTTGTGCAACCTTCTAAACTCCCCAGTGGCCTCATCTCTCTTCGGACCAAATATTTTACGCAATATCTTATTTTCAAAAACCTTAAGCCGTTGTTCATCCTTCAAAGTAAGCGGCCACGTTTCACATCCGTAAAGAACCGTTGGAAGAATAATAGTTTTATAAATTCTAATCTTTAAGTTTTTAGATAGAAGCCGCTAACTAAGTAACATAGCAACTGAATAATAACACGCATTTCCCTCCTTTAACCGGGACTTTATTTCTTCCTGGATTTCATTTTTTCTAGTTATAATTGAACCTAAATACTTGAATTTCTCTACGTGTTCAAAAGTATGACCTGATACATCAAAATCACCAAGATCGACACCGTTTCTGCTACTAATCATATACTTCGTCAAAGCGATTAATATAAGATCAAATATTTACAATTTCGCTGATCGGAATTCAACTCAATTAATCCCTCCCCCTCACCCTCTAGCTCAAGAAAAGTCCCGTGTAGCTTATATTTACGTAAAAAATATAACTAGTTAGCCACCATTTCTTAACCGAACAGCTTATGTTTGCGTTGTAAGTTTGAACATATCAAAAAAATTTGCAATGTATTTTGGATATGTTCTACAAAAATTCAAGTAATTTCAGTAAGTATGAATAACTAAATTGTATTGAAATATCAGAATTTACATTACTAAATTTATAATGATGGAGTTTTGTTGACCGTAGAGAAATTAGATGAGGAAGATGGTTGGGGGTGCGGTCATAAATTAAAACCACACAATTAAAAATAAGAGTTATTTTTATTATGTGCCGACGTTTCGGCCTACAATGTGGGCCTTCATCAGGGCTAAAAGAAACAAGATAACAACCAATGTAATTAGACTTAATAATGCGTTAGGTATATAATAATAATATGACAGTAATAAATTATGGGAACATAAATAATATTAAATGTAAAATGATAATAAGATGACAATTATAAAGTATGGAAATAAGGTGACAGTTATAAAGTATGGAAATAAACAAAATTAAGATGATAGTTATAAAGTATGGAAGTAGACATAATTGAGATGATAATATTGTAATGAGAATATATAAATAGAGACTCAGTAAATGAAAAAAAATGATAAAGGAAAAATATGTGAACAATTAAAATTTTAAATATTAACAATTATGAGTTGATAAATGACGGTAATATATTAAAAACATAGTTAAGAGTATAGGTAATATATAAAAAAATATAGTCATTACAAAAGAGAAACAGTATGAATAAAAAATAATAATTTAAATTTTAAAATAATGTAATATTAAACTAATAATTATATGTCAGGATATGTAATGGAGAAATATATGAGTATGGAAAGGGGGAGAAAGAAATGGGCGATGAAAAAGACCCTTATAAATAAGAAAAAAATATACATACATGACGTGCAAGCGTTGCCTACGAAGTGATGTTTCTCAGTTTAAAAAACGCTCATTGCGTGGAACGGAAAATATGAGAACTAGAATGTCCGTTAGGAAAATTCCAAGAAGCTAAGTTATGTTTACTGATTCGATTGTTAAAAAATAGCCAAAAGTCATTACTTGAGAGTACTTGAGTTATTACTTATGAGTATTTGATAAAATTGTAAGAAATAGTGACGAGGTAAAGATTAAAAGAATTTAAGTAATAACGGATGACGATAATAAATGATGAATGATGATAAGGTAATAACGAATCACGATAAGGAGCTGTCGAAGGAAATGATAAATAAACAGTAATCTAGTAGGTAAACAAATAAATAAATAAAATAAAAAAAAAAAAAAAAAAAAAAAAAAAAAAAAAAAAAAAAAAAAAAAAAAAGGGGAGTACGAAAATTAAATAAAAAATTGATAATAAATAAATAAAAATAAAATTATGAAGAGATGATCAGGTGGTTGTTTAAAAAATGAGCTAGGGATGCTTTATTAAATTTAATATTTGGGAATAAGCTAGTGACAAGTTATGTTTGTCAGTCTTTTGATTAACAGGAAGGGGTTCTAGTTGTATGTAAATGCATTCTGTAATGAGTCGTTTGTCATGGTTGGGAACAGTGGCAAGAATGGATGTTTTATCAAAATCAAAGGAATGGTTAAGGGTTAAGGAATGTTCTGAAAGTTTTGAAGCGGTAGAATTTTTAGAGGAAATTGTATATTTGTGTCGGGTGATGCGATCTTTGAGAAGGTTTTTGGTTTCACCAATATAGGCAGAGTTGCAATTAGGAGTTCCGCAAGGGACTCTATAAACAATTTTTGAACGGTGGTCTGTTGGTATACTGTCTTTAAGTCGGCTGTAAATATTGGAGAGTTTGTAGTGGGATTTTAAAGCAAGTCTGAGGTTTGGATAGAAGGATTTTAATGATTTTTTAATTTTTTCTGAAAGAGAGGGAATGTAAGGTACGGATCTATATAAGAGAGTTGGTGATGATGATGGAGTAGAAAGAGAGGTTAATTGAGGTTGAGACTGATTTCTGTAGTTATTTATAAGTTTGTTTATGATCACGGTAGGGAAGTTATTGGCCAGGAGAATTGTCTTTATGCGGTTAATGTTGATGTCGTGGAAACGGGGATCGGAAAGGAAAAGGCTTCGGTGTATAAGATTTTTAGCAACGTTAATTTTTTGATGATGGGGATGTTGGGAATAAAAGTTTAATAGTCTGCCAGAGTAAGTCGGTTTTGTGTACCAGTCAGTGGATATTGTGTTATTAGGGTTTCTAATGATGAGGAGGTCAAGAAATGGGAGGGAATTGTTAGTTTCGGATTCAGCGGTAAAATGTAGGCGGGGGTGGTAAGAGTTAAAGGCTAAACGTATGTCAGTAATTTTGTCGGAGTTAAGAACAAGGAGGAGGTCGTCTACGTATTTTTTAATAAGAATAATATCCTCAGGAAACTGAGGGATTATCAAATTTAGTAAATCGTTAAGGACAATATTGGCGAGGTCAGGGGCGAGAGGATTTCCCATAGCCAGTCCTGAAATTTGATTAAAGAACTGTCCATTGAATGTAAGGTATCCGGAATTGCAACAAAGGTTGAGGGATTCTAGGTATGAAGGGCAATTAAGTGAGGTATGGGGTTCAATAGAAGACCAGTTATCTTCGATGATACATAGGGCTTTATCTATAATGAAGGATATTAATTGTTCGCGGAGAAGAAAAGAATTTTGGATATCGTAAGGATTTTTGTGACTAAGATGTTGTAAAGAGGGTAGTAAGAATTTACTGAGGTTAACAGAGGGTGAGTTGATATTCGATGTGATAGGGCGGAGGGGGATACCTGGTTTATGAATTTTTGGGAGTCCATAGAAGCGAGGAGCAACGGAATTATAGGAAATAAGGTTTCTATAGCTGGGATAGTTTATAAATTTTGAATCTAAAAGAGATTTCAGGTGTTTATTGAATTTAGTTTTAAGTGAAGGGGTGGGATCGCGGGATATAGGAACATAAGTGGATCTATCGGAAAGGAGAATGTTCATTTTGTCATTATATTCGGAACGGTCCATGATTACAGTCTTGTTTCCTTTGTCAGTTCTGGTTACTATGATGTCGTCATGGGATTTTAGGAAAGCTCGGGTAAGAGATAAGTCTTTAAAGAATTGAGGTGAAAAATTTGATGGTGAGGAAGGTGGATGTTGGAGATGATTGGATATAATATTGCATACAGAAATCCGTGACAACTCCTTATCGTCATTAGAATTGGATATAACATCGTCATTAAAGATAAATTCCAAATCAGTAATGAGTTGAGGAATAATTTTGATTGAGGTGTTGGGAGCGGAAAAATTTGGTCCTAAACTTAAAATATCTTTAACATAGGGTGGTAAAATGGTGGAAGAAACATTTTGAACCCAGTTTTGGTCTCCTTTAGGATAAATTTTATGTTTTATTGAATCTAGGTAGAGGTTATTATATTTTGTAATGAGTTTTTGTTTTTTTCTGCTTCTACTGGAATTGAATATGGATGATATGACTGTGTCGAGAATTGTAAGGTTGTTAGCGTTAATATAATTATTGAATAAAATTTTAAGAGTGGATATTTTTTTATTTAGGGAATTAATCTGTACGATGCATTCTCTGATTTTGATATTTAGAAGGGATTTTTTAAAATTAAGAGCTAATGATGCTAATTTTGGAAAAGGCGATTTTGAAGTTATGATATGATTTAAAGAATATTCTATGAATTTTGGAAAAACTGCATTGGATCTGCATTTTAGGAGAAAGATCCTTTGTTCTAAACTGTTAGCTAGACGTTTGTGAAGATTGGAGAATAAATTAAACTGTGATTTAAGATGGGGGAAGGAGGATTTTAAGGAAGAAAAAGACAAATTTAATTGAGTAGAAGAAGAAACGGTTGGAGAGGAAGGATTTACAAGAGATACAGGTGAAATTTGATGACCAGAAAACGAAGTGTGAACTGAAGAATGTTGAGATGTCAAGGTAGGGCCAAGAGAAGATCTTCTATTTTCTACTCGGTTACTACGGCGAAGAGGTAGATTACTATGGTGCAGAGGTAGATTACTATGGTGCAGAGGTTGGTTGTTGTTGTTAACAATCGAATCAGTAAACATAACTTAGCTTCTTGGAATTTTCCTAACGGACATTCTAGTTCTCATATTTTCCGTTCCACGCAATGAGCGTTTTTTAAACTGAGAAACATCACTTCGTAGGCAACGCTTGCACGTCATGTATGTATTTTTTCTTATTTATAAGGGTCTTTTTTCATCGCCCATTTCTTTCTCCCCCTTTCCATACTCATATATTTCTCCATTACATATCCTGACATATAATTATTAGTTTAATATTACATTATTTTAAAATTTAAATTATTATTTTTTATTCATACTGTTTCTCTTTTGTAATGACTATATTTTTTTTATATATTACCTATACTCTTAACTATGTTTTTAATATATTACCGTCATTTATCAACTCATAATTGTTAATATTTAAAATTTTAATTGTTCACATATTTTTCCTTTATCACTTTTTTTTCATTTACTGAGTCTCTATTTATATATTCTCATTACAATATTATCATCTCAATTATGTCTACTTCCATACTTTATAACTATCATCTTAATTTTGTTTATTTCCATACTTTATAACTGTCACCTTATTTCCATACTTTATAATTGTCATCTTATTATCATTTTACATTTAATATTATTTATGTTCCCATAATTTATTACTGTCATATTATTATTATATACCTAACGCATTATTAAGTCTAATTACATTGGTTGTTATCTTGTTTCTTTTAGCCCTGATGAAGGCCCACATTGTAGGCCGAAACGTCGGCACATAATAAAAATAACTCTTATTTTTAATTGTGTGGTTTTAATTTATGACCGCAACCCCAACCATCTTCCTCATCTACTAAATTTATAAATTTAGAATTTCTTTGTTTTAAATTATATTAATTGAAATTTGCAAATGAATTATTGATGCGGAGTCCGTGGCTAGTCTCTCATGCTAAAGGTTGTGAGTTCGAATTCCAGTCCCTCGGGGCTTTTATAGGGATGTAATTAAATGGGGATTCACTCACAGCCTCTCCCCAGGGTATGTGAGACCCGTCAGCCAAATGGTGGTCACTCACAAAATAAGGCGTAGGGAGTGAAATCTCCCAGAAGATTACACCGCGAGGCCCAGATCCTACACAACCTGTCGCGCCACTGGAAGGAAGGAAATGTATTATTGAAGACATTAAGTAAATTTGTGAAGAACTTTAAATAATTACATGATAAACTTGTAGAAAACTATCCATTGGCTAAACAAAAAAAAAAAAACATACTCAACCAGAAGGTATCGAAACCATCTTCTTTTCACACACCTTGGAGGATTATCAGTTATAGTAGAGGAAGCCAGAATTGAAATAAGTGGGTTACAGTAGGGGATGCAGTTTATCATAAAAGGATTGATAACTGCTTCAAGCAAAGTTAGTAACATATGGAATATTAATGCGTTTTTTACTTTCACTTACTATATATAGTAAGGGGAAGTATTGCGATCGTGAAAATTTTCGAATTCCAGTTTTCAACGGAAATACACGCTTTAGGGTCCCCTGAGTCCAAATAACCAAGTCCCTTAAAAAGGTCTGTGTGTGTGTCTGTCTGTCTGTGTGTGTGTGTGTGTGGTAACTGCCGGGCGGAAACGGTAAGTCCTATGAAACTGAAATTTCATATTTAAGACAACTATACGCCCAAGACGTGACAAAACTTTTTTCATCAAGATGGGCTTACCAGAAGAGGCACTTTATACCATGCAGTTTGCACCTTTTTTCGATTTTCTCAAAAACGGTTCCGACGATTTTGATTAAACTCGCTATATCGATGTAAAATTTAATGGGCTTTTATATCATGTAGGTTTTATTTGGATAAAAATGGTCTGACAGGGCTTAAATACCGATATTTTAAATTTTCTTCCCCTAAAGTACCTTTAATTTTGTAGATTCAATAATAATAACTAGATTATCTTGTTAACGCTGATGAAAAGCAGGTAAATATATAAATTGAATCAATTCGATACCCAACTAAAGGAGAAAACAGAAAAAATATTTTTTAATGCAATTTTTCGTTTTTGAACATAAGAGCAGTAATATACATGTATGATATACCGTTGGAAAGCTAAAGATTTTAGAAAAAATATCATCTCATACACAAGCTTTTAGAAGTTAATAGAGAGTAATGAGAAGAAGATAAAACTAACTGATTATTTTAGATAATAATATAATAGTTTTTTTAAGAAACACATGCTTCTATATAAAATAAATTTATTTAATTCTTTAATAGTTTCACGTATTTTTAACTCTAACTATTTGAAAATTCTTTCATTGATTTTTCAAATTGATGTAAGTGAAAGTCGTGTGTTGCCCGCACCAGATTTTATTTTTTATTTTAATGATATTTACAAATGTATAACACAAATAAATGCATCAATTAAATGTGAACAATGATTGTGGGCTTGATACAGGCTTGTAAAAACTGCTCAGAGGTAGAACTTTAGTGTTTTTTTACGCTGGAAGGTCTCTTTCTAGCCGCATCAGAGAATGATCAGAATTACATGGAGATATGAGAAGTGGGTTGGAGTGGGATTTTAGTTTTTGTTTAAATGAGGTATATCTATTTTGGACTAAGTCTATAAATATTTAGGTCGTTATTAATTATTTCACTGGAGACAAAGAAAGCAGTTAAGATTATTCAAAGAAATTTGGATCGCAAGGGTTGGATGTCAGGTATGGGATGAGAAACGTGAATTTAAGTTGAAAATAAAATATTAATGATCGCAAAAAAATGACTTTAATCCCAAAAATTTAGAGTATATTTAATAAAATAAAAACGTTATTGTTTCACTACGCATACCACAAATGCTTTTATGACGCCAATAATATAGTTAACACGATGACAATAACCATAAAACTTCAGCCACGATTATAAATATCACTATGAATGTTTAAAAACATATAAAATCACTTTCAAGTTAGAGTAAAGTCAATACCTGTTTTATCTCATGTTGAATTTAACTTGCAATATCAGAATTTTCGAGGGAGCGGTAAAAAACAATTAATCTAAACATTTGCATGCATGGTGATGTAATATTTTTATGAATAAAAGAACAGTAGGTCGCTCTCAGTTTTACAACATTCCTTTTATTCAAAATACTTTGATAAAAATATCATTGAGAATTACATCGGTAAAACATGAATGTATTTTCGTGTAGCCATTACATCTATAGAATGCAAAAGGGCTTTTAAATATAATGGTTTTGTTAAAAATGTTTTGTATTGCAGAGTATAGAAACACGCGTTATACATTAAATAACAATAACTACACCTGTAAAATTTAGAATGAAAGTTGTTTATTTGAAAGGAATATGCAGGTTTAATACTGCGTTAAAGTTATTTAGATATTGGAACATCACAGGTAACCAACAGTTTTTGAACTTTATTTCTTTTGTTTTAATATTTGAATAATTTGAGTTAAAGTATTACTCGTTTTAAACAAATTATTTTTTTAATAATTAAATTGATTTTATATAAATACTAGCTGTTGCCCACGACTTCATCAGCGTCGATTTATGTTATTATGATCGCGATAAAGATGTTTTTAAAAGAGTATATTTTAATGTACTTCTCCGTAAATGATATTTTTTGTTTTATTTCCTTCTGCCAGAAGAACCAACTGCTTTTCTCCGGAACCCGATCTTGACTATGCGACTTATAGTTGGTTTGCCGTGTGAAAAACAGTTTTGACGTAAATTGATTCCTACGTGTTTAAACGTTTGTCCCTATGATTTATTAATTGTTACGGCAAAAGATAAATTAACGGGAAATTGAATTATTTTAAAATTAAAAGGTAAATAATTTGTTATCATTGGGATGCGAGGTTAACATCCCTCGTTTTTTTTCTCATTTACCACTGATTCTTAACTCTTTTTTTTCGCAATGTGATGTTATATAGCCTATAGTCTTCCTCTATAAATGGACTATCCAACACAAAAGAATTTTTCAATTTAAAAGCAGTTCCTGAGATTAGCGCGTTCAAAAAAAACGAACTCTTCGTCTTTATAATATTAGTAAAGATAAGTATATTATAAAGTTACGCTAACATTATAGTTTATTCATTTAATACAACTTTATGTGTGGCTTATCATAAAATGCTACAATGTAGTCTTCATTTCGCCTATCCAGTTTTAACGAGGATAGGGTTCGAGTAGCTGATATCGTATGGGATAGGAACTATACGTTTTACATCCCCCCCTAAGTATTGCATAAGCAAGGAGTTTTTACTAACATTAATAAGCCTAGACCCATATGTCGGGTTAGTACCCGCGACTTAAGGCATAGAAGGCTGTTATGCTAGCCACTACAACACATATGACTTCAAACAGTTTGTTAGAATTTTGTATTCCAATTGAAAAAGAAAAAGATTTCTTTTCCAAAAATTATCTAACCCAGCCCCTTATCATAAGAATAAAACATGAACATCTTATTGTTAAGGTACTCGCAAAATATTCACACCCAAATTAAAGCTGGATAGGAAAAATTTAAGGTTTCTAGTTTAATTTTATCCGATAACCAATGTAGCAAAAAATTACGTTAAATGAATTTTAAAATATAAAAATCTATATCTTCTGCGATACATCATCACTTTTCTATTCTTTAAGCACATTATTTTCGAAACGTTACAAAATGGCCAACTTTAATGACGTAATTGTAAACAGTAGCCATAAACACAAGCAATCATATCACAATCTCGGAAATATATATATATATATATATATATATATATATATATATATATATATATATATATATATATATATATTTTGTGTTAGGTGCATATTTTATTTTTTATTTATTTATTCTATCATTATTTCTTTTAGCATTATTTATTTGTTTGATTATTTGATTATTGCATAGTTTTAACAGCTTTTGTAGTTTCTAAAGAAACATGTGCCTGAAAGCGAATGCTGTATTGAAAATATTCCTTTTTAACCGCCTGAATTTATACCAAGACATATAATATACATATAATATATTTTTCGGATATAAAGAATTATTTTATAACGAACAGAAAAATTTTTAGTCCCTTGGAGTTCCTTAAAACGATTGTTTACTGTATTATCAATGTCCAAATTAGGACAGATCGTAATATTACTCAAAAAAAAAATAAAAAATATATATACTGCGGAACCCCATGAGCCCGCTGACCTCTAGTTAGCAACTACTGAACTACAAGAATATTTTTATCCTTAACAGAGGTATTCAGAATCAAGGTTCTATTTAACGATGTAGAAAAAAAAAGTCCGAAGAATACCAATCACAGAGAAACCCCGAGATTAGAACATTTATTACAGAAGCTGAGGCGGTTTTAATACGAGCTAGGATTATAGGGACTTGGGCGGTAATGGCTCTTTGAAGAGTGGGGAAAGAAAGATCTCGCTAACAGTTGCCAAATATTATCGAGGAGGCCATGAATAAAACAGGTAGGAGGCGGCCATTAGCGGTGCCAGCCACTTCCGCCCGATCCGTATCCGGTGAAAAATCCCCCTCCCCCCTCTTCCTTACACCTCCTTCCGCTGCTCATTACGCCGAGAGGAAGAGCGTCGCTATTAAATGGCGATCTGCTCTCGAATCAGCTGAGCATAAATCCGACTCCGTCCCGAAGGCTCTCGAAGGATTAGTCGTCGGTCAACTGAGGGATCACTCACCCTCGCGTATATGCATACATATAGGACGTATAGATACACCTCTCCTAACGTACAATTTTAAAATTTCGTCGTCTTATTAAACAATAAAAGGAATAAGAATAACAATTCTTTATTTATTCTAGGACAAGACCCTTAAAAATAATTTTATAGAAAATAAAAACTAGACTTTAGATTAAGACGTTCACGCTGGGGCGAATATCTACGTTTTTTTTCCCGTAAGGCAGGACTGTGTTAGCTACTTCAGACTTCTTGGGGCGGCGCCACACTGTTGCAAATTTCAACGTGTTTAATGTGATATTGCTTTGATAACAGCTTTTGCATACACATATGACTTCTTATATTATTATAGGATTCTTATATTTATTATTAAAAATAATTCCTGCAATATGATATTCTTATAACATATTATGTGTCTTTATAAAAACCGGTAAACAAATAGGTCTCGAATTAAATACCGATAAGACGAAATATATGATTAGTAGCAGAAATGGTGGCGATTTTGATAATATTAATATTTTAGGGCATGCTTTTGAATACGTAGAGAAATTCAAGTATTTACGTTCAATGATAACAAGAAAAAATGAAATCCAGGAAGAAATAAAGTCCCGGTTAAAGGTGGGAAATGCCTACAACGCTGCCTTGAGGTACACATGCTTTTATTTGTTTAATATTAGAGAACTCAGAACCTACTCTTACACGGAAAACCTATCTTTTAAGTACGAATGTAATATTAAATAATATGTTTGACTAAGAAATGTTTTTGGACTAAGTTTTTCAAATATTTTAGATAAAGATGGTAAAAGACTGATTGGGCGGTAGGAATTTGGATCGTCAGTTGGTTTATTGGGCTTGGGTAACATAATTACTATTGAGTACTTCCATAAAGCTGGAAAAGGGGTAGTTTTTATGATAGAATCGAAATGTTAATTAAAAAAGATAATGACATTAAATTCTTAAACTAGAATCATAAAAAAAAAAAAAAAAAAAAATCCTTAAATGTACAACGATTTTCTAACAAGCAGTATGACTGTAGGTCTTAAATGATTGATTATAGTGAAGGGTAAAACCGATAAAAATTACTTTTGGTATAAGATAATTGTTTGACACGTGACCTAGCCTCGAAAACCTTGAAAACAATCTTTGAAACTTGAATTCCTTTTCTAGTAACGACGCCACTTGGAATAAGTTGAACTTTCTTCTCAAAGAAAGACTCTGAAAGTAGATTTAATTTGACTTAAATTTGATTTAATTGGATTTAATTTTTTGAAGGGTCTTAGCTCCTTGAAGACTTGGCCCAACTCGAGAGCTGTTAAACTTCGAAACTTTAATGGAACTCTTCAACCTCCTTGAAATAAAGAAATATAATTATAGTTTCAGGAATCACTAAAGTGATTATATTGCACTAACGAATAGTGAGAACGGTCCTTAGCGAAAGAAAACAGTTTATTATTATTTTCTCTCCTACTAATCAAAATATTGAAAATATTACTTATAAAACATTTTAAAAATTAATATAATTTAAAAACAAATATTTCTGTTGTTTTCTCCTTTACTCGGCTTTTAAAACTTTTTATATTTCATGTTCACACCATAGCTAACAGGTAGAAATGTGTAATTATTTCTAATCACCAAAACCAAAGGAACTTCAGAGGTAGAAAATTTTTAACATTTGGAATTGACTTCAGTATTGGTAATACAAACATATTGTACATGAAATAATAGCCTATTATATTTTTCATAAATATTGTATGTTTAATCAAAATTGTTAAAGATATTTTAGAATTAGCGAAAAAATGTGTAAAATGCATGATATAAGTGGAACTATTGATACGTTAATGTTGGTAAAAATGTTGCTGAAACATCTCCGGTGAATAATTTTTTTTAGGATAAATTTTATGATCTTGACGATTTTTAATGTTCGAGATGGTTAATCTAGGACATATCTAGCGTGTGTGTGTACGTTGAGACATTTAGGTAAAACATTAATAGTGGTACTCACTACGTTTGCTATAGCATGCTATTTGTGTTATTTTGCTAAACCCGTCGAGTTTCTACATTTATTTCCTGTATAAAATTGATGGGTTTAGCACAATAGCACAAATAGCATGCTATAGCAAACGTAGTGAGTACCCCTAATATACTTGTTTTCTTTGCTAATAGCGGTCAAATCAAGAGAGTTTTGCTTTCTCATTATTAAAAATTTGATTAACTTTTAAATGAGTACTCGTAATTTTTCAAGACATATATAGTTGTTGAGTTACTCGAATAAGTTATATATAAAAGTATATTGATTTATTTTATTTATTTATTTTTTTTTTACTAATCACATTTTTTTTTTTTTTTTTTTTTTTTTTTTTTTATTCGTATATATTACAATTTGTCATAATAGACAATAATAGTAGTGCTACAGGATCTCATTCATACAATATTTACAATATAAACAAAAGGAAAGTCAAATTACATAAAATAAAATCAAAATATTTAAACGTATACAATAACAAAAATTTATAGACAAAATAAATACAAATAAATGAGGTTAACAAATAAATAAACAAAACATGTCTCATTCATACCTATGTACAATATTTACAATCAGCTCGGGAACCCCGGACGGGACTTGTCCCCCCACTTGTGGAAGGACAAGCAGAGCCCAAAGGATCCCAGCGCCTACCTCTCAGCCGCATCACTGGTGATAGAATCACAACATTAGCATATTTAATTGTTAATTATAGGATTTCATAGATATATAATTATTGGTTGTTTTATATGAAATATCCGTTTTTATAAGAAAGGTTAATTAAATACAAGGAGATAATTTACTGTACAGGGATTACTAAAATTGGCTTGCACAGACGTTTAATTAAACAAATAAAATAAATTTTTAAAAAAATTTCCACGATCTGCAGAATTCGCAAGAAGGAAAACGAAAAAATGTAAGTGCCTGTTATTTGATATGCAGTTTGTAAAAAAATATGGTGATAAAAATAAGGATTTACCAATTTGCCAGAACATTACAAATCCTAAGCTTTTTGAACTGATTAATCATTACAGTTTGGTAAAATTCATTAAGAAAACAGGCCTGTATTAAAAAGTAAAGGATAATGGAATGCTAAAAATAATCATACATGAGACAGCAGTGGAGGACATAAGCCGGGAAAAACGAAACAAACTATAGATTTATAATATATAGCTTGAAAGACAAAAAAATTAAGAAAAAACTGTTATCAAATACAATAAGGTAATAGAGATTGATAAAAAAAAGGTTGAATAAAGTGATATTAGTAGATAATAATTTCTATTGTTAAATTATTTCTCATAGACAGGAATAATCTGGAGTTAATAGTGTTAAAATATTTTAATTCTGCTAACGTTTCGGCTCAAGCAACTGAGCCATCATCAGGGCTCATGATAGTAGATTTTTTTTTCTCTTCAAAACTGTGTATTAATCAGACTTTAGATAAGAATTTGTGGAATCTTGAAGTGTATTTGTATTTTAAGTTCATAATTTTGAAATCTCTCATCGGAATCAGCTAAGTTTTGAATACTTCATTATAAGGAAATAATCCCCAATGAATTTTCCATTTTGACGGAGACGTCCTGATTTATGGAAGCAACCCCCTGGTTTTGATGGATCGCAGTTGCTAACTCCTGCCTCCACATCCGTTATCGTTCAATCCTTATCGGCCCTGTGTTACACAACCTTTATCCTTCAGCTATATTCTAACAGTCAACTACAGTTTTAAACTGATTTTTCATGAAGAAATTTTATATTTTTATAACTTTCATAAGTAAGATAGTTCGGGTATCGGAAGCAAAAAACATTGAAAATTTCTTAACCTATTTACTGCTCATCTCCATTGTAGGAAAAAATCGATGAACTTTTGAAGGAAAAGTTTGAAAAGTAACATTGAGTATCCGATAGACGCATTTTTTTATACTGAATAACTAAGGTATATTGAGGGTTTAAGGTCCATTGTTCTATTACCAAAGGTAGAAATAAATAATCAGTCGTGATAAAAATATTATCACGGGACACAATTAGGATGCGTCCTTTAATTTTGCCGACGTTTTGGCTTAAATATGAGAGCCATCATCAGAAAAAAAGAGAAACATATCAACATGATAATGACAAATTTTTAATTTAGTGTCAATAATAAAACTTTAAAAAAAAAATACAAATATACAAAGATAATATTCTAAATAGAGAGAATAATAATACTAAAATGATAAGGAAAATAAAATGATAAATACAGCATTAAATAAGTATTTTATTTCATATCATATTATTATTATTATTTCTATTTATAATATTATCTTAGTATATCAGTAATATTTAAAAAAAAAATTTAAGTACAGTTTTTTTGTAGATTCAAAAAAAAAATGTTAAAATTAACCATATCATCTTGTTAGGATTCATGAATAAACGGGTAAATATATAAGTTGTTATATAACCAAATAAAGGAGACTGAAGTACAAATATTTTTGTATGTAAGGTTTTTTTTTTTAAAATACCAACAATAATTTAGATGTATAATGTGAAGTTAGTAAGCTAAAGATCTTGGAAAAAGTATAATCTTGTATAGAAAGTTGTATAAGGTAATAGAAAGAGATGGAAAGCGGATATCAGCTGATTGTTTTACGTAATAATATAATAGATTATTTAATGAAACATATGTTTCTATTAAAACTCAATTTTTTTTTTTTTTTTTCATTTCTAGCTTTATGTAATAGTTTATTTTGTTACCTTTATTATGACCTGTCATGAACGCCAAAACTAGTGAGGCATAGTAGTGATAGTAGAGAAATTCAAGTATTTAGGCTCAATGATAACAAGAAAAAATTAAATCCAGGAAGAAATAAAGTCTCGGTTAAAGGTGGGAAATGCGTGTTATTATTCACTTGCTAAATTACTTAGCTCGCGGCTTCTGTCTAAAAACTTAAAGGTTAGAATCTATAAAACTATTATTCTTCAGACGGTTCTTTACGGATGTGAAACGTGGCCCGCTTACTTTGAAGGATAAACAACGGCTTAAGGTTTTAGAAAATAAGGTACTGCGTAAAATATTTGGTCCGAAGAGAGATGAGGCCACTGGGGAGTTTAGAAGGTTGCACAACGCGGAATTGCGGAGTTTGCACCCTGCGAATATAATTGAGTTGATAGCATCGCGTTGTTGGGCTCGGTGAGGAACGGATTCCGCGAAAGTTGGTATTTGCTGAACCGACTGGTAGGCGTCCGAAAGGTAGGCCGAAGCGTCGATGGGAGGATTGCATCAAGGCTGATTTTGGGGGCTTGGGCTTGACCGGCGAACATTGGACGAGTCTGTCCAGGCGAAGTTTTTTTTTTTTTTTTTAGAAAAATAATTTTTATTCTGGGACTGGGTCGCTTAAGAACAATATGATATGTACAATTAATATATACAATGTGTCTGGCTACAAGACCAAAGGATTATAATTAATTTTTATTTACAAAGCTTTAAGAAGAAAAGTAGAATACAATAAAACAAAAGAGTAAAATAACTAAAAGAGTAAAATAAATTAATAACTTCTGATATGTTGAACAAAACTTAACATTGAAACTGATTCATAATAATTGATCGATACAGAATCATGAACAACAAATAATAAATTTTCTTTTTTTTGATAGATATTTGATTTGAAAACTCAGGCTTGTGGAGCGTCTGTTTGAGATGACAATAGGTACTCGAACAGCTGGGACTTAAATGATGGTAGGGAAGAAGCATGGCGGATTTGAGTAGGTAGGGAATTCCAGAGAGTAGTAGAGCGGACAAGAAAGGAATGTTCAAAACTTGTTGTTCTGTGGGCAGGAATATAAAGGTCAGAATGGCGCGATCTTGTTTGGAGCGAGCTGACGGACGATTTAAATTGCGGAAGTTTGTGGATATAGGGAGGTAGCTGGGAGTTGACAATTTGGTAAAGGAGTGATCCAAGGAAATATTGTCTGCGGTTTGAGGGAAGGAGCCACTTTAACTCACTGTATAAATGGGTCACATGAGACCTCTTCGGTGTGCCAAGGACAAATCTTAAAAATGTATTTATAATTCGCTTTAGCCGGTCCTCGAGCACAGTCGAGAGGCCACCATATACCCCGCAGCAGTAGTCAAAGTGGGGGGAAATAAGTGAGGATACAAGGAGCTTACGGGTGGATAGTGGAAGAAAATGGCGGGAGCGATGGAAAAATTTGAGGCTACTTAATGTTCTTCGGGAGATTTGGGCAATATGGGGTTTCCAGGAAAGGGTTTGATCAATGGTAATACCGAGGTTTTTGACAGAAGAAGTGAAGGTGATTGGCTTATCATTTAGGGCTAGACCCGGAAATGTAGTATGGGATCTGAGGAGGGAATTGGAACATATAAGAATCGCCTGAGTTTTCATAGCATTTAGCCTAAGTTTATTCAGGGTTGCCCAGGCACAGATTCTATCCAGGTCTGCCTGAATATTGACAAATGCTAAATGAGACTCGGAGGGAGAGAAGGATAAGTAGATCTGGAAATCATCAGCGTATAAGATGGGAGCAGTGATGGATGGAATTGGGAAGATCATTGATATAGGAATTAAAAAGGATCGGAGATATGCTGGAACCCTGGGCCACACCTCTCGCAAGGGCAAGGAAGGAAGATAGAGGATGGTTAGGGATAGTGACGGCTTGAGTCCTATTAGAGAGAAATGGTTTAAACCAATGAATAGAAATTGGAAAAGGATAAAGACCGTAGTTTGGAAAACAGGATAGAGTGATCAAGAGAGTCAAAAGCTTTTAAGCAGTCCAGAAGTATTAGTATTGTCAGTTTCTTTTCGTCATTGGCGGTATATATGTCACTAGTGATTTTGAGTAGAGCGGATTGAGTGGAAAAGCCGGGTCGAAAACCAGATTGAAGAGGATCAAGAAGTTTTGAATTTTTCATGAAAGTTAGACAATTGTGACTGGACTATTCTTTCTAAAGGTTTGGAAAGGTTAGATAAAAATTGGAAATTGGGTGATAGTCTTTAGGGAATGTAGGATTTGAGGTTTTATTTATAGGATGAACTAACGTTTTTTTCCAAGTATTAGGGAATACGGAATTTTGAAGGGAAAAATTGTATATAAAGAGAAGAATTGGTAGGATAAAGTTTGGTGGCATCGGCATCGAACCTTCGGGTTCGGTAAGCCTTTATTATTATTATTATTAAAAATCCTATGATCACCTGCGGGTTTGAACCCGTGACCTAGGACCTCATCAAAATAACCTATTTATTGTTGACATTGTTACGAAAATAAATAATTTAAGTGTAAACTATAATTTAATATTTAAAGAATATGTATTCTGTAAATAACGCCACTTCCAGTCAAAAACATTGTTTTATTTGTTGTTTGCTATTAATTATTAAAATTTCAACTTTGTTTGCAATACTCATATTAATTAACTCTCTAGAAAAGCAGTGTCACAAATTATACAGCAGGGGTCCAATATAGTTTATTGCAATAGTTACCTTAAGGACGAAATTTTAATTGTGACCGAAAACCCCCCGCAATGACCGGACGGTCACGGGGTAAGCCGGTCCTCTCCGGTAATTAGAATAATTAACGAGGGACACACTTAACCTTCTCACTAATTAATATATACTCCAGGGGTTCTCCCTACATTGTGCTATGTACAATGTTATGTAAATTATGCCTATATACGGTTATAAATAATTCATTTAATACAATGAAGTAATTTATCTACAAAAAAAAAAATAAATAAATAAACCAATAGCTTTACAACCCAAGAAGGTTCTTGTACTAAGTGCATATAGAGATTCGTACTGTTCAATTATGAGTTTGGGTACCCGAATTACAGGACGCAGGAAGATCTCCGTATCCCACTGCCTAGCCCATGGCTGACATAATTAAATAAATATTTATTTATTTAACTATAAATATTGTAAATAAATTCGAACCATGGACCAAGTAGTACTTCTGCTTTATCCATTAGACCACAATCAGTATAAATATAGTAATGCTAAATGTTTTTATTATTATAGGGGTACTCACTACGTTTGCTATAGCATGCTATTTATGCTATTGTGCTAAACCCATCAATTTTATACAGGAAATAACTGTAGAAACTCGACGGGTTTAGCAAAATAACACAAATAGCATGCTATAGCAAACGTAGTGAGTACCCCTTATATTTATTACTTATTGCACTATTTTTCAGATTTTATGTCTTCCAATTTAAACTGACTTCCTTATATTATATTTGTTCGGTAAATAATGCTAGAATATTGGTTTATGTGCGTTGGTTATATATTGGTAAAAAAAAAATGCCAGATTATGTATAAAAAAAGGAAATGTTTAATTATAAATAATAATACGAATAAAATAATAAAATGAATACCCACAATTCTAATATAGCAAAGTAATTGTTCTGATACAACTAAAATGTTAAATTATTAGTCCTTTAATTTTATAATTGTGATCTTATCTGTTGTACCATTACTGCGTATTTTTAAAAGCTAATAAACCTTAAATAAATTTACATAGTCAATAATTTTTCATAGAATCTCCAACAATATTATTACTATTTGTATTTATAATATTATCTTTGTATATTTGTATCTTCTTTAATGTTATCATGAGGCTACAATAATATTTTTCATTATCATATTGATATAGATCTGTTTTGTTTTGATGTTTGCAGCCCTGATGATAACCATCTCTGTTAACCATGTTATCGATCCCTGATGATGGCTCATATGTTTAAGCCGAAACGTCGGCAAAATTAAAATATTTTTAGCACGACTGACTACCGCTTATTGCTACCTTTTATAATACAAGTGAACCATCCACTCTCAATATACTTCAATTATTTAGTATAAAATAAATGTTTCTCTCAGATACTCAATGTTACTTATCAAACTTTTCCTTTAAAAGTTCATAGATTGATTTGGACAACGGAGGCTAGCAATTCAATTCGGCTAGCAATACGCTTCGGTTCTCGTAGGTAGTCAATTAAATTAAGTTTTTATATTGTATTTCTTCTTGCAACAACATAAATTTAGTTTAAAAAATTTCAGAAAATCACATTTTTCTAGAATAATGGTATTTGATCCAGAAAATAGTTGGAAAATATGAGAGGAAAAATCGTGCCTGATCTAACTTAATATAGATTTATTTGATTTTTTAATGTAAAATAAATGCTAAAAAGCTATTTATTTATAAGTCTCTATAACAAAATATTGTTTAAACATTGTTAATAATATAGATAAATTTATAAATAGTAAATAAAAGTTCAAAACAAACTTCATGATTACATACTTTCTTATTATAGTGCCATAAATAGATAAATTGTACTTTGAATATTAACTTTCTTTTTGAAGAATAAATAATCAATTTAATTAGCCAACAATGAAATATATTTCTCAGAGGAAAAGGAAGAAAATATACATAACTTAGTAATTAACAATATAAAGAAGTTAGTTATCGGTAATGTATCATGAAAGTTATATTGACTGTTACCAACTTTCGCGGGTTATATTCTTCTAAAAAGTACTATATCCCTTTTAATTCTTTCCAAAAACTACTGTATCCATGTTTCATTCCATAAAGTACTATATCCATATTATATTGTTTAAAGGTCATCGGAAAAGTGCAATAATTTGTAAAAATAAGTTGGTAACACGCCTAAAAATCAACTTTAGATTGAAAAAAAATATATATCAGATAAATTAGTCCAATGATAAATAAAGACATATTTTTGCGTTTCCTGTTAAATTGTCAAAGTGGATATAGTACCTTTTGGAAATTAACGTCACATATATTGTTTCAACATATATTTCGAATTACATATGTGTCATATAAAGACATGTCGATTGTAAGAATAGTTGTAATAGCTTATCTAGAATTCTACATTTATCTATTTTTTATTTATTATACTTTACTATGGAATGAATGACTTATTTTAGCTTTAATACTTATTACACAAGATAATGGCAGATTGTATTATATTCTCAATAAAGCAATATTTATTATTTTTGTTTGTTTTTTTAATAAAGGGAAAGGCCGCAGATCAGAACTTTTTAAAAAAAATTTTCTTATTGATTTTTAAAACTGCATATACAAAAAGTAAAAATGCTTGATTACAATTATGGAGTGAAATAATCTAGTGAAGAAGCTACCCGGTGGTACTACTTCAATGTTTATTTTATTAGCAGGTCTCTTATTTTCAGGAATTTCAGCTATTGACATGTCATTTTTAAGTCCAATGAAGTTTACTATCAAAATGCGAATAGATTGATGCGTAGGTCAACTGTTAGTTGTTTAAGTACCGAAGAAATGTCGTTATGAGCCTTGAAATTTTTATTGAAATGACTGTGGTTTTGGTTAGTGAATATTTTTTTCTAGGCAATAAATATATAAGACGTAAGTCGATAAAAATTAAATAACAATCAATAAATAACGATAGTTGGTATTTATTATATCAATTCGATAATTTCATTCTCAATTAAAGGAACAATAACCGTTAAAAAAACAAAAAACAATATAGTTTCCTGTTTTTATTTTCAAATGTAACTTCCAAATTTTATTATAAAAAGTTTTAAAATTAAAATTCGCAAACCCAGTGAATTCCATTAAAAGTTTAATTGGAACCGTTTGGATTAAATGGAAAACACTAAAAACTTTTACAAACATTCCAGCTTGAATTTATTTATTTTTTTCCTAACAGCAAGACCGTTGTGATCGCATATGCATTACAAATACCCCATGAACTCGCAATCAGATCATTTTTATGAATATGAAAATATTTTGTATTATTTTATTCGAAAAAATGAAATTTAATTCATTCGTGCTGTTCTTTTTTATTTTTATATACATACATTGAACTGTAATAACGACTAAATTTATTTATTATTTTACTTTATTAACATCGAAGACTTTAACTTGTTAATGTTAATGCTAATTTTTATAACATCTTTCGGTGCGTTTACTAAAACGTGAAGATTAATTTTTATAATATATCGTATGAATGTGTCTCATATCACTATTACTATTGTTTATTCTGTAACAAATTGTAATATATCTCAATAAACGAATATATATATATATATATATATATATATATATATATATATATAATATATATATATATATATATAATGTCACATACCTAAAAAAAAAAAAAAAAAAAAAAAAATTAAAATCGGAAGCATTAAAACTGGGAAAGTATTATACTTTTTTCTGTTTCAGTTAATTAATAATGAATCGTCTTTACAGTTGGTGATGGAATCACACGTGAGCGGCTTGACGGATTTTGCTAATACTTTTTTTGTTGAGTATATAACACTCAGAACAATCTTATGAAAGAGATACGCTTTATTAAAGAAAGAAGGGATGCTGCCAACTTCATTGGGCTCCTATTCACACAGCTTACTTTTTTTCTCCTTATTGGGCAATTTTTCTTAATAATATAATATCAATCTTAACATAAAGTAAACAAAAAATATTTAATAATAATAATATTTTTTTTCCTTTAACTTTTTCTTCCTTTTAACATATTCATTTATATATATATAAATAAGTCGCCATTTTCGTTGGTGATTGAATCACACGTAAGCTAATTTTATTATATTTTACATTGCATTAATATTCTTTTCAAATGGAAAACTAAATTTTCTATAATGAAGATATCAAAAAATCTTTCCTATCATATTATTGGGTTTTGTCACATGAAATGTGCGTTTTCAAGGAAAAGTGTTTACCTTCTTTTTCTACAAATTTTTCCAAACGTGACACCAACTTTTTTATCTCCGAACTGAAAAAGTCTGAGCTTTGAAGTGAAACAAAATCTGAAAACGCACTTTTCACTTGATCATCATTTTCAAAAAGTTTTCCTTTGACGAAATTGTCTAAATTCCTGAACAGGTGGTAATCTGTTGGAGACAAGTCGGAAGAACATGGTGGGTGCAGAAGAACTTCGTAGCCCTGTTCTTTCAATTTTGCACGGTATGTTTTGAAACCCTCGCGCGGATCTCATTACCGCGTATGGGGAGCGTCCCACGGGTGGCGGATGTGGGGATGGTCGGTGGAATTTCCTCGGAAGCTCCTCCCGGCTAAGTCCGATGGACTCGCTGACCAACAATGAGAGCGGCCCTCCAGGCTTGCTGGAGGGTGTGACGTAGGTTCGAACGCCCTACTCACATATTTTAGTTCACAAAATACCACAAACAGTCATGGATTCCTCTGAGGTAAAACGCCCATTATCCGGAAGTAAACTAGTCCCCGTTCGGGTCTCCGGGTGGGGACTGCTTCAGAGGAATCTAGGCGCAAGATAAAAAGTAGAGATCTAACAATAGGGACGTGGAACGTTAGAAGTTTAAATACGGCAGGTGGGTTAAAGTCGGTCGCGAATGAAGTTAAGGGGTACCATTTAGATATCGTTGCATTACAAGAGGTTCGCTGGCCAGGGGAGGGTTCGTTAACAGAAGGAAAGTATACTATTTGGTACGGGGGGAGCGTTAATTATTGTTTAGGTACCGGGTTTCTGATTAGGAATAGATTTCTTTCCGCATTACGGGATGTACAGTTCTTTAGTGAAAGAATATCGGTTGCTATATTTCAGGGTCGTTGGTCTAAAATCGCGTTTATAAACATTCATTCTCCCACCGAAGATAGTGATGATGAAGTAAAATGCGAATTTTATGATAAACTAGAGTCGGTATACGATAAGTTACCGCGAAATTACATTAAAACGCGGTGGTTTAATGTAACAGGTGACGCGAACGCAAAGGTTGGAAGGGAAGAAGTATATCGTCCTACAATCGGTAAAGAAAGTTTGCACGAATATAGTAATGATAATGGGACCCGACTAATAAACTTTGCCATTTCGAAAAACCTAATAATCAAAAGTACTACGTTTAAACATAAGGACATTCATAAGTATACGTGGACATCGCCGGATGGACAAACTCGGAATCAAATAGATCATGTTTTAGTACAAAACAGATGGCAAAGTAGCATAATTAACGTGAGATCGTATCGTGGTGCAGAATGCGGTTCTGATCATGAATTAGTAATCGCGAAACTTCGACAAAAACTAAATACAAAAAAGAGAACACCGAACTATATTCATCCCGAGAATTTTGATGTTGTTAAATTGAACAACCCCGAAATTAGAAAACAATTCGCGATAGAAGTAAAAAATAGGTTCGATGCTTTGGAATCTTCAGACGAGGAACAAGAAGATGTAAACAAATTATGGGAAGGGATCAGGGATAATATTAAAGAGGTCGGTAACTTATGTCTTGGGAAAATCGAAAAGAAAAAGAACAAACCTTGGTTCGACAGGGATTATCAAAATATGTGTGAAAAAAGAAAAACCGCTAAACTGAATTCCTTAAATAATCCAAGCGATAATAATGTGGCTTACTTTCGGTTAGTAAAAAACGAAACTTCAAAATTCTTAAAAAATAAGAAAAGAGAGTATCTTAAAGACAAAATAATAGAAATAGAAAAACACAGAAGCGAAAATAACGTAAGAGAGATGTACAAAGGTATAAACAAATCGCGTAAAAGATTTGAACCTCTATTGAATGGGGTTAAAGATGCGAATAACAACATAATTGCGGATCCGACTGAGATATTAAATAAATTTAAACAACACTTTGACGGCATTCTAAATACGGAAAATAATAATCAATCTCCTCCCTCTGAATACCAGAGCGCTGAACCATGGATAGACGCACCGAGTAAAGGGGAAGTTAAAATGGCGATAGGAAAATTAAAACGGTATAAAGCTGCAGGAAATGATAATATCACGAGTGAATTAATCAAAGCGTGTGGAGAAGCGGGCGTTTCCAAATTACATGTTTTAGTTAAAAAGATCTGGGAAAATGAAAAAATACCCGAAGAATGGAAAGGATCAATACTTATTCCGATTCACAAAAAAGGACCGAGGACGGATTGTAACAACTATCGTGGGATCTCTCTTCTCCCAGTATGCTATAAAATATTCTCGTCAATACTAACTAGCCGAATCACGGAATACGCTGAGGAAATTATCGGAGACTACCAATGTGGTTTTAGGCGGAATCGCTCGACTATTGATCAAATATTTTCCTTACGTCAAATATTAGAGAAGAAGCTGGAATACAACGGTGTAGTCCATCAACTCTATATAGATTTTAAAAAGGCTTATGAATCCATAGACCGTCAGAAGCTATACAACATCATGATTGAACAGGGGATACCTAAAAAGTTAGTAAACCTAGTACAGATGTGTTTGTCAGAAACATTTCATAAAGTTAGAATCGCTCATAATTACTCCGAGAGATTTCGGGTTTGAAACAGGGTGACTCCCTTTCACCTGTTTTGTTTAATATAGCCTTAGAATATGTTATAGAAAAGGTGATGTGTACCGAGAAAGGCTTAAATATGGGTGACAAGATTCCGGTTTTGGGGTATGCCGATGATTTGGTACTACTAGGTGAAGACACGGAAACCATACAACTAAATACAAGTGTGTTAATAAAAACCGGTAAACAAATAGGACTCGAATTAAATATCGATAAGACGAAATATATGATTAGTTGCAGAAATGGTGGCGATCTTGATGATATTAATATTTCAGGTCATACTTTTGAACACGTAGAGAAATTCAAGTATTTAGGTTCAATGATAACAAGAAAAAATGAAATCCAGGAAGAAATAAAGTCCCGGTTAAAGGTGGGAAATGCGTGTTATTATTCAGTTGCTAAATTACTTAGCTCGCGACTTCTGTCTAAAAACTTAAAGGTTAGAATTTATAAAACTATTATTCTTCCAACGGTTCTTTACGGATGCGAAACGTGGCCGCTTACTTTGAAGGATGAACAACGGCTTAAGGTTTTCGAGAATAAAGTACTGCGTAAAATATTTGGTCCGAAGAGAGATGAGGCCACTGAGGAGTTTAGAAGGTTGCACAACGCGGAATTGCGGAGTTTGTACCCTGTGAATATAATTGAGCTGATAACATCGCGGAGACTCAAATGGGCGCGTAAAGTTGTTGGGCTTAGTGAGGAACGGATTCCGAGAAAGTTGGTATTCGCTGAACCGACTGGTAGGCGTCCGAAGGGTAGGCCGAAGCGTCGATGGGAGGATTGCGTTAAGGCTGATCTCGGGGGCTTGGGCTTGGCCGGTGAACATTGGACGAGTCTATGCAGGCGAAGTTTGGTGGTATCGGCATCGAACCTTCGGATTCGGTAAGCCTATTATTATTATTATTATTATGTTTTGAAACATGGGGTCTAGCGTTGTCGTGTAAGAGTATGGGACCCTTCCGATTTACCAATTCAGGTTGTTTTTGAAATAATTTTGAGTGCATTTGGTCAATTATATAGCACTACGTTGTAGAGGTAATGGTATATTTTATTTTGCATAGTATTTAAATATGTATGTATTTTATTTTACACTTTTCATAAACATTGTAAATTTATTTTAATTATCTCTGTATATATGAATATATAATTTTTTATTTTTTTTTATTTTTTGTCTAGTTATATTATTGCTATTGTTTTTTACTCGTGGATACTTAAGTTCCAATTTAATTTATCTGTAATATTATTCTGAAGTCACTTGTCCCAGAATAAATAAAGAATTTATTATTATTATTAAATAAAATAAAAAACAGGAACAATTTTCAAGACTGATTATATTCCTATGGAAAAAATCACACCAACTGTCAATGCTGTCCAGTATTCAATAATATATTGAATATAGCTATTTATTTTTTTCCGAGTTGCAAACAAAAAACATTGAGTTGAAGATTATTTTAAAATAAAAACTATATATTTTACTATACAAGGATTTGTAGATTTTTTTTCTCGTTACTTCAGCGAGATTTAAACCGGGAAACGGCACCATATGCAAATCCCCTCCAAGCCGGGCGTCCAATGGACATTTAATTCGGAAATGGTTCCTATATCAGAGACAATCGATTCACAATTTGGTTTTTAGACCGAGGTGGGGGGAGGAAGCGACAGCACGGGCGGGCCCCAGCGGCCTGCGGCTAACCATCGCTGTCTCCTTGATTTACTGTCGCCGTCGGCATCCTACGTCCGCTCTCCGCATCTTTATCAGCTTATGCATGATATATTTAGGAGCCTGAATTATATTCCATGCAGCCCTCATAATTGAGAATTAATATTGTGGCGGAATCATATATAAAAGGAACCGTAAGTAAGGAAAATCCCAATTGAAGGATCCGAAATGTTTCTCACCGATTCTGAAGGTTTTCTCACAGATAAGACTATTCATGAAGCCATTATACTTCGCAAAATATTAGAGGCCAACGCTCACCAGGACTCTCGTAAAAAAATTAAAAGGGTTGGTAGCTTCCTGATCAGCCTGCTGCAAATGAAACTGCGTATCAAGTGATATATATTATATTGTGAAATATTTTTGTAGTGTTTTTAAATATTTCAATTTAATCCTCTCAGTTCTTTTTAAATCATGTTCAATAATATTAACATATTTAAAAAAAAAAAAAGTTATGGTGCTTGTTGGGATGAGTGACGTTAAAACAAAATAAAAGAAAGATGGGCTAACGTAGACTCTATCCCGTTTCGAAAAGAGCTGGTCTTGAGTACTTATCATTAAATTTAAAAAAATTGATAATATTAAATGAAAAGATAAAATTGAATGTAAACAAAATAAATAAAAGTTTAATAAAAAAAATGAGAAAAATTTACAAAAAATAAAAATCATTTGATTTATAAACTAATTCATCGATTAACCAAACTGTAAAGAAAAAAATTGGATTAGTGTGTTAGTACTACTAAGAATGGTACAAAACAAATGAACAAATATAATAAGAAAAAAAATATCAAGGATAGTTAACTGTACATAAATTCTTCGGTTCCGCACGAGGGGTAGGTGACTCTGGAAGGACGGTGATCTTCAAGAAGACGAGACGAAGTCCTGATCCAAAAATGTTTTGAAGGTGCCAATCGAGAAAAGCGTGCTCTCAGCTTACTAGTGCGATCGGTACTGGCTTGAGGGCAAGGGGGGCTCTCTTATCTGGCTAATCCCTAACTACACTATTGAATAGAAACACTAGAAGACGTAAACTAACCAGAAATAAATTTTCCTCATTAAAAAAAAAAAAAAAACTATTTTTAATTTTTTTTTTTTTTTTTTTTTTTTTTTTTTTTTTTTTGGTAGTATCCCCACATGTGAATCCATGACATTTTCATCTTGTATCTCATTTACTAGATGTATATCATTATACAGTTGTAAATAGCAATAAATCTATCTAAATATTTTTTTTTATAACTTTATTTCTTTATCCACACCTGTTTATACATACATATAACAATCAGTGGATTGTCTGTCAGAATTACAATAAAAAGTGACATGTCAGGCATGAGGACTATTTTTAATTTAATTTAATTTTTAAATTACAAACAAAATATACAGGTAAAAAGTAAAATATTCAGCCTCAAACAGTGCTTTTATGCATCATTACAACAGAGATTCCTTATCATAAAGTGGTATTTTGCTTGCTCGATATAGAAGAGAGGGAAATTAATTTTCGTCATTTAATCACGTTTTATTTCCACTGCACATACGGTTAAAACAATTTGCAGTGTGTATAGCAATGATGCCTTAAGGCTAAAGGGGACGACAGTTTAATTTGTTTCTGAAACGACAGCTTAATTTTTAACTGTGGTTCATTACAAACCATCTTCTGAAATACAAAATGACTGGAGCCTCTATTACGATTTTTTAATTTTTTTTTTTTTTAAATATTTTTATTAGGATTTTGAGATTTACAACTTTGGATCGAAACATCTCCTCCCTCCCCCCTCCGCCCCTCCCTAAATATTTAACAGAATTACATCGGCGACTTCTAAAGAAGTTCAAGAAAGGATCAATTTTGATGAGAGCTTGTAGAAACAAGTCCGAACAATCTCGATTTAATAAACCTGGATTTCCTAGGATGCATTAAGTAAATTTTGAATTTATAATCAGAACATGCATCCTATATTAAACTGGTACTGACATCAGTACCATATAGGAATTAAATAAACTCCTCCATTTCATGTGGATCTCTAATGCACTTTCGAATTAAACTCTGTATTGGACTTCATTGGTTTATATATTATAAATTAAATTATCTCCTTTTAGGTGGTATTCTTTAAAGAGACCACTATTTTATTTTATTTTTTATATGTACAAAACTGGTAAGAAAATAATCAAAACATTTTGCGCTAAGAGGGATATCAATCTTACGCCCCTAAACAGAATTGTGTTACTCAATTATTTACAAATGACATTTAAAAATAAGATAATGAAGAAATCGTAAAGAAATTCCATTCTGTTATCATTTTTATTTATTGTTTTATTTTATAGCGGATAAACATAATATTCTTTGTAATATTACTTGTGTCACACTCATAGAAGGATACCTCGGAATGTACACTTGTAGTCACCCAAACTCCTCAGCACAGAGTATTGTAGTCAGAATATGTATTATTTTTTTCATAATAAAAGCAATATTTTAATATCTTCACTGTGCGTGATTCATTAACTTTTGATACATAAAAAAAAATTATTTGATATCAGATTTAAAAAAAAAAAAAATACAGAATTAAGAAGAGCAAAGGACATAAGGTTCCTAAGTGATTGAAAACTGATTAAATAAGTAATAACATAATTTAAAAAATATGTAAAATTATGAAATAATAATAATGATTTCTGTGAACAAAACGTAAACATGAGGATGACTAAACTGACAGTAATGGAGAGAAATATATTCGGAAGAGGGAGCGCTGGGTTTTGGACCCCCCAATCCATCCCCCGGAGCCTTTAGCTACTGACCAACTCGGCTCCCCAGGGGCCAGGCATCCCTTGTAACTTTCTCACCTGTCGAACCTCACTCTCTCTAATATTTTTTGTTTTTCTCTTTTTCTGATTTTTCTCTCTTATTTATATAAAGTATTTATACTTCTTATTTTCTTTTTGTTACATAACAATTTTCAAAGTTTTATTTTTATTTTTAAAACTCAGTTATGAAATAACTTTTTTTTCTTTCACTCACTATATATAGTAGGGGAAAGTATTGCGATCGTGAAAATTTTCGAATTCCAGTTTTCAACGGAAATACACGTTTTAGGGTCCCCTGAGTCCACATTACCAAGTCACGAAAAAGGTCTGTGAGTGTGGTAATTCCCGGGCAGAAACGAAAAGTCATATAAAACGGAAATTTCACCTATAACGCAATTGTACGGCCGAAATGTTACAAAATCTTTTTTATCAAAATCGGCTAACCAGAAGAGCCACTTTAAACCATGCATATTGCACCTTTTTATAATTTTCTCAAAAACGGTTCCAATGATTTTCATTAAACTCACTATATCGATGCAAAATTCAATAGGCTTTAATATTATATAAGCTTCATTCTGATTAAAATAGTCTGTCAGGGCTTAAATGCCGATATTATTCTCTAAAGTACCTTTAATTTTGTTTATTCTATAAAAATAACTATATTATCTTGTTACCACTGATGAAAAACAGGTAAATAAATAAATTGAATGAATTCAATACCCAACTAAAGGAGAAAACAGAAAAAATATTTTTTTAATGCAATTCTTTGTTTTTGAACATAAGAGCAGTAATATACATGTATGATATATCATATACCGTTGGAAAGCTAAAGCTTTAAAAAAATATATTATCTCATACATAATTTTTATCTCTATTTGTATTTGAAAATTCTTTAATCGATTTTTAAAACGGAAGTAAATGAAAGTCGTGTGTTGCCCGCACCAGAATTTTTTTTTCTTTATATTAAAGTTTCTATTCACACCTGACCATTTCATGGACAACCAGTGAATGCGATGGTGTTAGGTTTTGTTCTTAAGGCGAGATAGGCTTGGTGGATAGAGTAATAGACAGCGGTATCTCTTCCTGACTGAAATCCTGTTTTCTTTTTATGACATGAGGTCCCTCATCCAACTCCTTTTCAGCCTTTGGCCGATGTTGAGAGGCTTGTCGGTAGTGGCCATGTTCTGTATTATTGTGTTAGAAAGTCCGTGTAAGTTGTCATGAAAACTTTTGTTGAGGGTCCGAATCTGTTCCGTGTACTGTAGACATGCGGAGATCTGTATGTTGCTAACGTACTATGCTGAATTTGTAATAGTTCTAAAAATTTTTGATTTAAACATTTGAATTTTCTTATGTCAATCTTTTTTGCTCTTCTTTATACCTGGGACGCGTAAGTCCAAATGGATTTCACTAAGTATGTGTTATTATTTAATTTATGTTTAAGTTTTAATTTTACTCCATCCGAGCACTGTCCTTAATAGCTACACGAATGACACAAGTGAGTTATTCGTCTATAATGACTCAACCACTGCTTCCTAAATCCTTCAGTCTCGCCTGATAGCCATCGAGGAACAGAATAAAAATAATTCCTAACAAATCCCACCAAATTACCTTTACTCTTCGTCGCAAATCGATGATCTCCTTCTCCACTGTTTCCTTTAATAACACCTCACTCACTTCTGGAGAACGAATCCGATACCTAGGACTCCATCTTGACAAACGTCTTACTTGGAATCCTCATACAAGACTTAAACAAGAAACTGCTCGTAGATGTCGATTACTACAACACTTACTTGCAAACATTCAAAACTTTCACTGTATTTTACAAAAAGCTCATTTATAATGCCATTATCAGGCCCATCTGGACATACAAAATCGAGCTTTAGGGCTTTACTAAACCATCTAATTCCTCCGGCATCCAAAATCCTAAATGCTAATTACTTGGTCACAAATAAAATCATCCATAACGAACTTAATATCCAATTAGTTGCAGACCTTTCTCGTACCAGATATACCACTTTCAATTTCAAACTCCAAACTCACATAAACCTTGTCCGCAGACTATCAACCTCACATATTCCTGATAAACCTCCGAGACGATTGAAAAGACGATGGTCTCGGGACCTACTTACTTAAATAGACATCGAAGTTCTACCACTGGGCAGTTTCTTTACAAGCTTTTTCACGCCCTTTATTATAATTCAACACTTTTCTTGTTGTATTTATGTATAAACCGTTGTAAAATTCAATAAAATATATAAATAAAAGTTTTAATTTTAACGTATCTTGAAATAATTGAGTATATAAGTTTCAGTCTTTTGTTTACCATTATATGTCTGTTCTTTATTTATGGACTAAATAAATAACCATATTAAGAATATCATTGTTAAATATTACTTTCACTTACTATATATAGTAAGGGAAAGTATTGCGATTGTGAAAATTTTTGAATTCCAGTTTTCAACGGCAATACACATTTTAGGGTCCCTTGAGTCAAAATAACCAAGTCCCGCAAAAAGGTCTGTGTGTGTGTGGTAACTCCCGGGTGGAAATGGTAAGTCCTATGAAACTGAAATTTCTTATTTAAGACAACTATACGCCCGAGACGTTACAAAACCTTTTTCATCAAAATGAGCTTACCAGGAGAGCCACTTTATATTATGCATTTTACAATTTTTTTTTATTTTCTCAAAAATGGTTCCGACGATTTTGATTAAACTCGCTATATTGATGTAAAATTTAACGGGCTTTAATCATGTAGTTTCCATTCTGATTAAAATGGTTTTACGGGGCTTAAATGCCGATATTTTAAATTTTCTTTCCCTAAAGTATCTTTAATTTTGTAGATTCTATAAAAATAACTATATTATCTTGTTACCACTGATTAAAAACAGGTAAATATATAAATTGAATGAATTCGATAGCCAACAAAAGGAGGAAACAGAACAAATTTTTTTTCTCGAAATTTTTGTTTTTGAACATAAGAACAGTAATATACATGTATAATATACCGTTTGAAAGCTAAAGATTTTAGAAAACATATTATCTTATGCACAAGCTTTTGAAAGTTAATAAAGAGTGATGAACAGCCGATAAAAACTAACTGATTATTTTAGATTATAATAGATTTTTTTATAAAACACATGTTTCCATAGAAATTCCATTTAACTAATTATTTAATGGTTTCACTCATTTTTATCTCTTAATGTACTTGAAAATTCTTTAATTGATTTTAAAAATGGAGGCAAGTGAAAGTCGTGTGTTGCCCGCACCAGATTCTATTTCAATGCTTCACTACTACCATGTGGGCTTAAAATGAGCGTTAGGGATATCGATTATATACAAAATCGGTCAAATACTGCTTTCTTCAATATTAATTGACACTACATTCTCTTGCGAAGCAGGAACGGGTCACTTGTTATATAAATAAATTTATAAAAAAATATTTTTTATAGATAAAAACCTGAATTGACAATGAGAGATAAAAAGGCGAAGTGGGAAAGGAATACACTGAGGCAGAATTTCCTCTATCCGGATGGGCTCTTCGGGGAGAGAATGGGAATTCCTTGTTGCCGGCGGGCGACTGAGACTTCAGCTCTCGGGTCCACCTTTTTATCCTTCCCGGCACTTTACATGTTACTTTATACACTATATGAATAAAGTGCGCGGCGCTGTAGCGCGTATCCGACAGTCAATTATATCTGCCAGGAATTAATAGTCTGACATTTTCATACCGGATTGTTTATATTCACATCAAATTTCCATTTGAGATTTATAAAATATCAGAGGTTGTGACAGTATGTATGGAATTTAGTCCGATCTCGGTACGGGGATAATTGATACGGCGATATGTAAATAAACCTAATGAAATGGTGGCGCTAACAACTACCACTGAATTAATGTATTTTAATGTAAAAACACGACTTCAATAAATGTTGACAGTTTTTATATTATTTAATTTACAATATAAACGTCACAGTTCGAAATTCACTTTAAATTTACATACCTTCATAATTCTTTATTGGAATATAAAAAAAGTGTCCTTTTTTGTCGGGTAGCTTTCGATTCATATCCTTTTTAAAAGAGAATCTATAAAAAAATGGTGGTTTTCTTCTATTTAATTTATTTTTTCAATATTTTTATTGTAACACAAACAACAAAGAGTAGGCTATGCAAGGCTTACACGAGCATTTGATTTTTTACTTTCACTTACTATATATAGTAAGTGAAAGTATTGCAATCGTGAAAAATTTCGAATTCCAGTTTTCAACGGAAATACACGTATAGGGTCCCCTGAGTCCAAATAACCAAATCCCGCAAAAAGGTCTGTGTCTTGTTGTGTGTTGTCCGTGTGTGGTAACTCTGGCATTTTGACCTTTTTGTCAATTTTCTCGAAAACGGTTCCGACGATTTTGGTTAAACTCGCTTCATCGATGTAAAATTTAATGGGCTTTAATATCATGTAGGTTTTATTATGATAAAAATAGTCTGACAGGGCTTAAATGCCGATTTTTTAAATTCTCTTCTTCCAGTGTACCTTTAATTTTGTATATTTTATGAAAATAACCATATAACCTAGTTAGCATTTATAAATAACAACTAAATATGCAAGTCGCGCAAATCTTAAAAGCAACTGAAGAAGAAAACTGAAAAAAATATTTTTTTAATGCAATTTTTCGTTTTTAAACATAAGAACAGTAATATACATCTATGATATACTATTGGAAAGCTTGAGAATTTAGAAAAAAATATTATCTCATACACAAGGTTTTAAAAGTTAGTAGAGAGTAATGAAAAGCCGATAAAATTAACTTATTATTTTAGATAATAATTTAATAGATTTTTTAATAAAACACATGTTTCTATAGAAATTCCATTTAATTAATTCTTTAATGGTTTCACTCATTTTTATATCTAACTGTAATTCTTTAATTGATTCTAAAAACGGAATTAAGTGAAAGTCGTGTGATACCCGCACCAGATATTTTTTTCTTAACCTCAATTTAGTTTCATGTTACGCTGAAGCTTTTTTTTTCTTTGTTTTCCGTTCAATAGATATATTTTAAGGATGTTTCTGCTGATTTATTATTTTAAATTAATACTATTACATTTTGTTATTTGGTTAAAATCCAATTTTCATTAATTTAGCCGCTCAAGTTGGTTTCGAAAAATGTCGCGTTGATTCTCCCATTTCGAGCAACTGTCAAGAACGATTACTTATATCGTTGAGTACACACTTTTCTTCATAAGTAATTATTTTCTAATGACATTGGTCGGTTTTATTTCATATTTCGAATGTGAAGGGAAAGTACTAAACGTCAAATGATAATATATCAATAATGTGATAATAAATATATGATTCCAGAATATAATAGTTCTATTTCAAATATAATAATAATTATATTTAATTATATTATATTGGGAATTAATTTTAATATAAATTAAGCCCTTTTTGGCGTTTAATATCGATGTTATTTACACTTAACTTTTTACCTCGTAATCCTAGAAAAAGTCCTTAAACTACTTAAATTTCTTTATGTATTTTATCTTATCCTTATTCATTTCAAGCCTTATCTCTTTGTCTTTCTATTCACTAAATTACATTACTATTTATGTTTAATAAATAAATAAATCAAAAATCTGTATAACTGTATATAAAAAATAAATAAATGAGTGGACATTTTACTTAATGCTAAGATTTATTATTACCATAAATTTTACTAAAGGCCTACAGTAACCTGAGCCCGACGATAATTGGATTCGAGTTACAAATCGATGGAAACACGTAGTCGGGTAGAGCTTCTCACCTTCCCTTGATTACGGTACAGTAGTACTCCTTGGAAAAGGATTCCCCATCAACAAAACATGACTTTCATCAACCTCAACAGAAAAGAAAATGGTTCAGACCTTCTGGACCTAGAAAAAGCATTTGGTACTGTGTGGCACTCCGGACTCATATACAAATTAATCTCATATAATTTTCCGCCATACCTGATTCACATTATTCACTCATATTTTTCAAATAGACAGTTTTATATTCAAGTTGGCAAATCTACTTCCGATACTCTCCCTATCTCGGTGGGTCTTCCCCAAGGCTCTTGCTTATCTCCAATTCTATTTAATTTGTTCATTTCCGACCTACCGACCAACCCATTTGTGACGAGGTCTTTATACGCCGATGACACTGCATTGTATACTTCATCATATCGTATTGATACTGTAGTAAATCGCTTACAACAATACTTTAAACAAGTTAACAAGTATTGCAACAAATGGAAATTGAAAATTAATCCCACCAAATCTGAAGCAATCCTGTTCACTAAACGTCGCTCAAAAATAAACCACCAAATTAAGTTAAATTCAGCTCTCATCCCATGGTCAAAATCTGTACAGTACTTAGGCCTTACTTTAGACAAATCACTTACTTTCACCGACCACATCAACAGAAAAATTGACAAGGCGAAAAAAATAATATACAAAATGTTTCCTTACTTTAATAGAAAATCCCGTTTGAGTACTCAAAACAAATTAACAATATATAAATCAGTCATCCGCCCGTTAATCACATACGCCTCTCCAGTCTGGAGCTCATCCTGCTCGACTAACTTCCATAAACTCAAGAGAATTCAAAACTTGTCAATGCGGATAATTAATAATTTCCCCCGATACACGAAAATATCATCAATGCTCCAAGACTTGCAGCTTCCTACAATCAAACAACTTGTCCATTCACAAACAGCTTCTTACTTCAGTAAAACTCCAGTCTCTAAAAACCCATTAATAAAAGAAATCGGTAATTACAATAAATTTTTACTAAAACGATATACTCATAAGAGAACAAACCATGTATTATTAAATTAAATTACTTTCTTATGTTATAAATTTTATAATTTTCAACCATATTATGTATTTTCTATTAATTTATGTATTTTCAATTATTTCATGTATTTTCAATTATTTTACGTATTTTCAATTATTTCATGTATCTTTAAATATTTTATGTATTCTCAATTATTTTATGTGTAGTTCTTATGCGTAGGTTTTTTGTATAATTTTTCCTACAATCGCAAAGTAACCTCAATTTTTCACCATATGTTTGCCATTAGGCTAATGTACTATAATCACAAAAAAACAAAAATATTTTCTGATTGTAAGGATGACTCATCCAAAATCATTGTTAACATTTTGTCAAAATGTAAATATGTGAATAAAGTTTATTTTATATATTAAATGGTTCAGAGACAACTTCTATTTGGAATAACAGTCATACTTGATCGGAAAATGTGGTCATTTCTGAAAAATATAAATAAATAGGTTACGGTTCCTATGATTTGGTACTGCTAGGTCAAGACACGGAAACCATACAACTAAATACAAGTGTGTTAATAAAAACCGGTAAAGAAATAGGACCGAATTAAATACCGGTAAGACGAAATATATGATTAGTAGCAGAAACGGTGGCGATCTTGGTGATATTGATAGATTCAGGGCATACTTTTAAATACGTAGAAATTCAAAACCTAAATAGTTCAATGATAACAAGAAAAAATGAAATCCAGGAAGAAATAAAGTTCCGGTTAAAGATGGGAAAGGCTCGGTGAGGAACGGATTCCGAGAAAGTTGGTATTTGCTGATCCGACTGGTAGGCGTCCGAAAGGTAGGCCGAGGCGTCGATGGGAGGATTGCGTTAAGGCTGATCTTGGGGACTTGGGCTTGAACGGAGAACATTGGACGAGTCTGTGTAGACGGAATATGGTGGTACCGGCATCGAACCTTCGGGTCCGCTAAGCCTATTATTATTAGTTTACGGTAAAAGAAAATTTGATTGTAGATAGGGATACAGTCATCGAAACACTTCTATTAAGGGAACCTGAAAAGACCAACTTGGAACCCGCATACTAGACTAAAACGACAACTTGACCGACGATTTGGCTAATTATACAGACTATTGAATATACAATACAGTACTGAAACCTATCAGGACCTACTGACCTGAACTGCGGGAAACAGCCAAATTTTCTAACATCAAACGCATTCAGAGATAACCTTTAGCTGGTTGACTAGCATAACAGCCTTTTATGCCAAAGTTCACGGGTTCAAACCCGCAGTTGTCCTTGTATCTTTTAATGGGGTAAAATACCTTAGTTGAGCCGTTCTTCGGAGGGAACGTAAGAGGTTGGTCCCAAGCCTGTGCGGTGTCAGGTACTCGTTAAAGATCCCTATCCTAATTAAACCTGAGTAGGCAAAATTTAGGACTCTCACTGTAGCATCGTCCGATTAGCCATAGTAGCATAAAGTGACGTTAAATTAATAAACAAACAAACAAATAAGATTAAGATAAGTACTTATTGAGAAGAGGGGCGACTAACGCAGCCTCAACTCGTTCGTTATTATGTGTCGCCGAATTTTCTAACAATTAACAAGCTTTATATTAATTAAAATAAAACAAAATACTGTTTATAGTGTGCTAGCGGTGATTCTTCCAATCCGTGATCACTTCCTTCCCCCTATCGCCTGCGAAGTTCCTTCTTTCCTTTTGCGAGTCCTACTCCTTGCGACAATTCTGAGACAATCTTCTTGGATGATGTGCAAGTTGCGATTATACGGAAAATATGCGACATTCAGCGACAACCAACTTAAACATCGTTTACACTCGCGAGTGACTCCATTAACTCTGCCACAATCCCAAAATACACTCTGCCCTGAGTTGAGCCGTTCTTCGGAGGGAACGTAGGAAGTTGGTCCCAAGCCTGTGCGGTGTCAGGTACTCGTTAAAGATCCCTATCCTAATTAAACCTAAATAGGCAAAATTTAGGACTCCCACTGTAGCATTGTCCGATTAGCCACAGCAGCATAAAGCAACGTTAAATAAAATAAACAAAACGATCCAACGCATTCAATCCGAAGTCCACCGAACAAAAGTTAATGCTCCTTATTATGTCACCAACTATACCTTGTACCACGATCTAAATATTCCATTTATTTTAGACACTATTCCATCAAAATTCTCCAAACGCTAACAGAACCTTATTCATCATCCCAACCCTTTAGATCAATCCCTCAATCATACACCCTTACCATCCCCCTAGAAGGTTGAAACGGCAGTGGCCCCGAGACCTCTTGTAAACATAATTAATTTAATTGTAAAAATAATTGGAGTTCTAGCACTGGCTAGATTCTCCACTCAATGCGATGTATGTTTGAGTATGAGTGACTTCTAGACTGTAAATATTTGATTAATTCTTTATAGTATATTTTTTTATAATTTTATTGTACTTGACTACTATCATAAATGTCCTAATTTCGACAGATTGTAATACTATTCAATAAAATGAATATAATAATAAAAAATAATAATTATGTGAACTTAAATAATTGTGCTCACTTTTCGGCCTACTTTGTAAGTCCCGACGGATAAGCTAAGAAAAAAACAAGACAACAAGGACATTTAAAATAAAAAATATTAGAAAAATAAAAATAAATAAAAACCAATAGCTGTAAAACCCATGAAGGGTCTTTGGCTCAGTACATACTGAGATTCGTACTGTTTCTAGGACAACAGCCGTGCAATGGGGTGATTCGAATAATAAGTTAACAGTGATAAAATGGTTCTGCAAGCTGTTTTTCTAGGTTAAAAGTTTAAAAACTTTAAATATAGCATAATGACTATGAATCAGATTTTAATTTAAAATTAATTAGAGTTTTTAACCAAGAAAATGAAAAAAAAAATATTTAAAAAAAAATACAAAAAATTTGAATTTACTAAAAATCCGCCTAAGAATTATACGAGTTATTTATTAAGATAGAGAAAATGTTTTAGAACCAGGACACCACTAAAAATAAAAATAAAAAGAAATGGAACTTATGAAAAAAAATATTGAAATCCTAGACAGAATTATAAAATTAAAATATAAACTTGTTTATTTATTTTCTATAAAACGAAAAACAGAATCATTGAAATCGGTTAAAATAATTTTCTTTGAATTATTTATTCATATTTTATATTAGTTAATTACTTAACAGCTATATAAACAGTTATACTTACATAGTTATTTAGAAATAATAAACAATTGTGTAATAATTTGCAACGTTTTGTATTAAAAAAAAAACTATTTAAAAGATGTTTGTATAATTATGCTAACTATTTGATTATACTAAATACTGAGTTATATACAATTTTTTTATTTGATGATTCATCACAGACCAATTAAATTTGATATCCTACTAGGAGTTTAGAAGAGCTGTAGACCAATGAGAAGGACTGGAATGCTAGGCTCATATGGAATTAATTAGCATTGGACAAGATGATCCCCTGATTGATAAGCGTGACATGATTGGTTTTCATTGGACGGCGGGCCCTATCTCTCTCTGTTCCCATTGGCTACTTTATCCCTCCCTCCCTCTCCCACCCCTCACGGTCAGTCACTAATTGTTCCCGCTAAATCACCCTTTACGAGGTCACTATCTCCTTTGTCAGCCTGATAGCGAAAATTACCCACCGTAACTTCCATGACAGTATGTCTAGGTCAGGATTCGATAGGTGTAATTACTTAGTCGAAAATTATAAAATTTTACAGTCTTATCTCTAATTAACGGTAATATAAATAAGCTACTTTAAACACCACTGTAATTATTTAACTATGTCTAATAAATTGAGTAAAAATGGGAGTGAAAAATACTTAATTATGCCGTCCTTCGGATGGGACGTAAAAATGTAGTCCCGAGCATATTCGGTGTCAGGTACACGTTAAAGATTTTAGCTGGATAGGCAAAATTCAGGACTCCCACATTATCATTAATCACGTTAAATGAATAAACAAACAAATTTAATAAATTATGTTATTGATTTCCAAAAGGTGACAGAAAAAGTTTCTTTATGGAATTAGTATTACGAAATATTTATAATCTATGTTTAATTATTACTATTTTTTCAACCTTTTGATTCAGTACTGTTGTGAATTGCAATAGTCATATTAATAACTATATATAACTTTAATTCACCGTATAAGTGGGTAACATGAGACCTCCTTGAAGTGCCGAAGACAAATCTTAAAGAAATGTTCATAATGCGCTTTAGTCTGTCTTCAAGCACGGTCGGGAGGCCGTCATAAACCATACAACAATAGTCAAAGTGGGGGAAAATAAGTGAGGAGTAGTATCTATATATATATATATATATATATATATATATATATATATATATATATATATATATATATATATATATATATATTATATATATATATATAAGAGAGAGAGAGAGAGAGATAGAGAGTTGAAAAAAAAAATATTAAAGTCTAAATTTTTTATTTCATACTTGTCATCGTCATATTGTTTATCAAAGTATCATTATTTGTATCTATAATATTTAAGTATATTTGTATATTTTTTGTTTTATTTTAAACTGTATCATTGTCACTACAATCAAAAACATTTTCATTATCATGTGTATCTCTTTTGTTCTGATGATGGCTCACAAGTTTGAGCCGAAATATTGGCAAAATTAAAATATTCAAAAAACAACTCTCACGATTATTTCTACCTAAAAAAAAAAAAAAAATTCTTGACAAATCTAACATAATTCAAAAGTTCTTAAATTGATTTAAAAAAACGGAGTTAAGTGCTTATTATATTTTTTCATTCAAGAAAGAATGTTATTCATATTATTTTTATTTTTTAGACTACATAATATGTTTTTGTAGAAACTTAATGTCAACATTAAACATTATTATTGTTGATTTCGTCCTCTGACATCCTTCTAGGCCTACAACTGTTGTATATCTTCTCCAGATAACAAGATCGTAAAATCAGCTGAGCATTGTAACTCGTGCTGTGACTACAAGAGAAGTGAGTTCACAACTCGAGAACTGAGCCCAGATAAGGTTTCTGGTTTGGGTGCCAACTTGATGTAGCTTTCGTTATTAATGTTCTCATGAAACGGCATTAATCTCAGTTAATTATCTGCGACTAACTATGACATAATGCATAAATATACCTAGAAAACATCTGGTGCGCACAACCACGACTTTTATTTACCTCCGTTGTTAAAATTAATTTAAGCAGCTTGAGATGAAATTCGAAATATGTCACTTTTCCTGCATATGCAATACTTCCCCTCACTATATATTTTATATACGCGTAAGTTAAAGTAAAAGTTACATTAAACAAATATGTAGAATGTAAAATTCCGACTTATAAAAAAAAAAATTCATATAAATTTGCAATAGGTTATTAACAAAATACACGATATGACATGCCTAAAAGATTCAACCAGTTAAATAATTAGACTAATTAAACAATTACGAACTCGTTATCAAAGAGGTGAAAAAAGTTGATGACTGCAAAAAAATGTTTTTTTCAACTCTAATTCCCGGCGTATTAACACCAAATTAACGGGCACGGGAAACCTGACTAATTTATTTCTCACACCTCAATTTTTGCAATATTGTGTTTTATACTGAATAGATATATCGTGATATAACAGAAAACCTATTACTGCAAATTGGAAACAGAAGAAAAATAGTTACGAGTTCAACGACAAGAAACTGCCTTTAGATACCGATTGTTATTTTCCAAATTCCATCAGAACCTCATTCATCATCCTAATCCTTTAGCACGATCCCTATCCAGCTCCACTCATCCATACAACCCACCTAGAAGGTTGAAACGGCAGTGGCCCCGAGATATATTGTAAATATGTATGCTGGAGTTCTGACACTGGTCAGATTCTCCTCTCAAGTGCGGTGTGATTGTGGCTATGGCGCCCTCACTTAGCTTCCGCTGGCTCTCACCAGTGATGCGGCTGAGAGGGAGGCGCTGGGATCCTTTGGGCTCTGCTTGTCCTTCCACAAGTGGGGGGACAAGCCCCGTCCGGGGTTCCCGAGCTGATTGTAAATATTGTACATAGGTATGAATGTGACATGTTTTGTTTATTTATTTGTTAACTTCATTTATTTGTATTTATTTTGTCTACTTAATTTTGTTATTGTATACGTTTATTTACTTTGATTTTATTTTATGTAATGTGATTTTCCTTTTGTTTATATTGTAAATATTGTATGAATGAGATCCTGTAGCACTATTATTATTGTATATTATGACAAATTGTAACATATACGAATAAAAAAAAAAAAAAAAAAAAAAAAAGATACCGATTACTACAACACTTACTAGATAAACGTTCAAAACTTCCAATTCACTATAAAAAGCTCATTTATATCACTGTCATCAGACCCATCTAGACATATGGAATCGATCTTTGGGGTTCTACTAAGGCATCTAATTCCTCCCGCATCCAATCCTTACAATCCAAAATCCTTCGCAAAATCCTAAATGCTCCTTATTTCGTCACAAATAAAATCATCCATAACGACCTTAATATCCCATTAATGGCAAACCTTTCTCATACCAGATATACCACTTTTAATTCCAAACTCCCAACTCATATAAACCCTCTTGTCCGCAACCTATCAACCTCACATATTCCTTAACATCCCATTTGTTGCAGATATAGCCCGTGATAGACACTCCTCTTTCCATTCTAAACTCACTGCCCATACAAATCCACTTGTCCGTAATTTATCTTCCTTAGATATCCCTGATAACCCTCCAAGGCGACTGAAAAGAAGATGGCCTCGGTACCTAGTTAGTGAGTTAAAATAGTTAGTGAAGTGCACTGGGTAGTTCTTTCTCAAGACATTTTCATGGCTTTTTTTTTTCATTCCTCATATTTACTTATTGTGTTCTTTAATACAATTGTATATTACTATAAATAAATAATAAAAATAAAAATTAGTAAATCCAAAATGTCTTGTCATTAGAACTTTATCAGACACATATTAAGCACAAAATGACTTTTTTTCGTTTTTTTTTTGCACATTTTTTTAGCTAATTGAATGTAGAAGTTTTTTTCTGAGATCCAGAAAATCTAACACATAACAACAGAAGAGTAAAAGTCTCTTGAAATAGCCGAGTTTTCTTTGAAATATTATAATTTAATTTTTTCCGTGACGTTTTGCGACGTTAAATTTCTTGTTTTGAAGGTTTAACATCTTAACATTTTGGGACGTTCTCTCTTCTTTCAGTTGGTACCATTTGTTTTTATGTGCGTGCTCACCTAGAAGATATATTTGAGTTTTTCTGATAAAAACAAGGGATACCAGCAAAAGAAAAAAAAATACTAAAAAATTGGTTTACTTCATTAACAACCCTTGACAATTGGACTGTCAGATGAACTTGTCTGATTCTACAATATGACACGACATTTATAACACACTTTGTATACATTTATAAATTATAATTATTTAAACGTTATGGCGGTGTTTATGACATTCACTGTGGTCTCGTGCGATTAGCCACATTAGCATAAATTAACATTTGTTTGTTTGTTTATTTATTTAACGTCAATTAATGCTACTATGGCTAATCGGACGATGCTACTGTGGGAGTCCTAAATTTTGCCTATCCAGGTTTATTTAGGATAGGGATCTTTAACACCTGACATCGCACAGGCTCGGGCCCTCCTTTTAACGTCCCCTCCGAAGGATTTTTTACTCCCATTAAAAAATCCTAGGACCACCTGCGGGTTTGAACCCGTGACCTTTGGTATAGGAGGCTGTTGTGCTAACCACTAAATTTACATTTAATTAACAAGCAAATAAAAAAATAGTCCTATTGAAAAATACAGTTTGTTGAAGAATGGTACAATGTCTATATGGTTAATTTGACAGTAATTGTCATTTTATATAGCATTCTATTATACTACTATGTCATATTTCAAAATACTTGGAATTCCACTACATGACTGAAACGGCAAGAAACTGCCATACGTTTTCGACTACTTCAACACTTACTGGACGAACGCTCCAACCTTCCTCTTAATTATAAAAGTCTCATGACCATCATCAGACCGATTGGACTTACGAAGTAGAGCTATGGGGCTCTACTAAACCTTCGAACTCATCTCGTATCCAATCCTTACAATCCAAAATCCTCAATGCTCCTTATTTCATCACAAATAAACTGATCCATAAAGACCTTAATATTCCATATGTCGCTGACTTAGCCCGAACCAGGTACCGTTCCTTCCATGACAAACTCCATTCCCATTTCAATCCTTGCTTCCTCATCGATCCCTGATAATCCTTCGAGTGTCTGAAAAGAAGATGGTCACGAGACCTAGTTCAGAATATTTTTAGAGTGCTGCCACTAGGTAGTTGTACTACACATATTTCATGACCATTTTCTATATAACCATCACATTTACTTGATGTATTTTTTTTAAATACATTTGTAGATATCAATAAACATGTTAAAAAAAAAAATTCAAAATAATAGGCGCTGTGAATGTTGAAGTTTCAAAATAATTGTTAATTAAATAACATTTTGAATACTAATTTAGGGAGAATATTATCGGAAGGGAGAGGTTGACAAATCCCGAGTAGATTGACACAGGGCCCGGGGCTACAGCAGATTATTACCAGCTTGTTGTCAATAACCTACTCCGCTATCGGATTTGTCAACAGATGGTGTCTATAGGGCTCATCTCATCTATCTTAATTAGCTAAATTAATAGAGGGATAACTATTTTCTAATGCATGATAAGGATGATATTTCTATTAGTGAGGAAATAGTAATAATATTTAAGGTATTTAAGGTCTTTTTTACGAAATTTATATGTTGATATATTTGGATTCCAATCATTTAGTTACATACTACTATCCTAAATCCTTTTATTGTATTGCACTTAAAGAACACAACACTAAATTTTTTCCCTATAGTAGTTACCATATCAAGGTATAATATCAAGTTTCATCGGTTTTAATTTCAAGTTCAAGTCCCTTTCAGGATATCCTGCTTTTAATTTTACTGATCTCGGCAATGACGCTTTTTTAAAAAATTATATTTATAAAAGGACAATTGTTCGATCAAAATTTCTACAAGTAGTTCAATGATAGGACAGCACGAGAAAAAAAAAATGAGCTTGAGACTCCTTTCTAGCCTTCTAATGTATTATGAACTGTGCAATACAGTTCCTCACCGTACTGCTGCCTTTGACAAGTCCTCTCTAGCCAAAGCAACCTCTCTTTGGAATTCTATCCCTTCTGAGATCCGTCATGTGAGAACGGCTTCCTCCTTCAAATCGCTCCTTTTCAACCATCTTGTCCTTACCCAGCAAACAGACAATAACTTCCAACAGCAGATGCTATAAATTCCAATTATTATTATTGTATTTTTTTGTGGGTGTTTATATTACTTAAATTATCACTGACGAAATAGCTATTTCTGTTGTTTTTTTTTGTTTTTTTTTTTTTTTTTTTCATTCTGTAAGTCTGACTTGTAAAGATGTGTTTATATATTACGACCTCTATTATTTTTCTAATTTATTAATTTGTCATTCTAAGCCATGACCACACTGTTCCGGTCATCAGTTATGTATTTTATTTTATTCTTAAGGGACTTTAGTCCCAGGATAATAAAGAAGTTTTTTCATTTAATTTCCTAGTGTTATAGTGTTATAGCGAGCAAAAAGTTTCAGTTTATGTAAATTACCGTGTTTTTTTTTAACCGTCTTATTGGCTACTTAAGTATTGTGCTGTAAAGACAATAATTATATAAAATGGTCGCATCATCTTACTAGTTTCCGTTTCGCTCTTTAATATGTCCAATTACATGAGTTAATTTTTTTTTTTTTTAAACATTATTTTAGCAGTAAAGCAAATACTGTAATTCCGGAACCAGCTGAGTATTAATAACCAAATTTGTATCACTTAAACCCATCGGGTAATCTGTATAAGTTGTATAATTTTTAACTTAGTCCCTTTTGAGATATTTCCTTGTAAACATCGTGAAAAACGAATTTTCGCGCATTTTGAAAATTCATATTCAAAAAAATGATTATGTTTACAATATCGAAATTTATACGGCAAGTAAGTCTATGGTTAAGCTGTGTATAAAACAATAATCAAGGATACTCACCGTTTTGTTTTATATACTTCTTTAAAAGTCGTTTTTATTCAGTTTCAAGAAATTTTTAAGACTTTATTTAATATTTAGCTAAAGGGTAGAGGAGACAAAAGTACAAAGCATATCCTCACCTTATTGTTAGATTTTGTTTTAAATTGATATCTACAAAGTTACAAGAATGAGAAAATTTTTCCAAGATATGTATTTAGCGGCAAAGCTGAATTAAAATGGCTGCAACACTAAATGTTTTGGCCAGAAAAAAATTTTTATTTACGGTTTTATATTCAGTAAAGAATAGAGAAGAACTGATAAATAAATTATGAAAATCGAAATTGTTGAGCGGCAATATTAATAAATATTGTACAATATATTTATACATATATATATATATATATACATATAATTAATAAATAATATCGAAAAATATATATATTTTTAATCGTCCATGGTAACAGCTTTTTTTATTTACGCAAATAAAGCTCAAAAACGGTAGGTTTCAACAACAAACTTTATATAACAAAAAATATATTAAATTTAATTTTGGACAATAAGGGTGCCGGCAAGCCTTAAAGAGTATTCAACCCTTAGAAAACCAACAGCGCATGTCAAAAAGTTATATTCCAGGGTGAACAGAATAACAATAAGTTCCCCACCAAATACATACATTTTTTTTTTTTTTACCTTGGCAGAATATATTAAATATATTTTTTTACTGAAATTTACAACTGTACAAAAAATACATCAAGTAAATATGCTGTAATGTTATAACACATGAAATGAACATGAAGAGAAACTGCCCATTGGCAGCACTCTTTGGTAGTGAGTCTAAACAAGAAGGTCTCGAGGCCATCTTCTTTTCAGACGCCTCGGAAGATTATCAGGAATGGAAGAGAAAGCAAGGATTGAAACTAATGGATTAGAGTGGGAGTGGAGTTTTTCATGGAAGGTGTGATACCTGGTACGGACCAAATCAGCAACATATGGAACATTAAGATCATTGTGAATGATTTTATTCGTGACAAAATAAGGAGCGTTAAGGATTTTGCGAAGGATTTTGGATTGTAAGAATTGGATACGGGAAGAGTTTGATGTTTTAGTAGAGCCCCAAAGCTCTACTCCGTAGGTCCAGATAGGCCTTACGATGGTCATGTAAATGAGTCTTTTGTAGATAAGCGAAAGGTTAGAGCGTCTGTCTAGTAAGTGTTGGAGTAGCCGAAATCGTCGTGCAGTTTCTTGTCTCTTCAGTCTTGTTTGCGGATTCCATGTAAGTCGTTTGTCAGGAGTCCTAAATATCGGATCTGTTCAACCGGGACAAGCGGAATATCGTTAAAGGACACTGTAGGGCAGGATGTCATAGGTTTTCGACGAAGGGTAAAGGTTATTTGTTGGGATTTATTGGAATTGATTTTAATTCTCTAATTCTGACACCATACCTCAAGGTCTCTGATGTGGGATTGGAGAGTTTGAGAGGCAATTGAAGGATCGTTATTAAACGATAACAAGCAAGTGTCATCGGCATAGGTAGAAAAGAATGTTTGGAATGGGTAGGGATATCAGCTGTATATACAGTGTAAAGAATGGGTCCTAGGATACTGCCTTGAGGAACCCCAGCAGACGCGGTGAAGAAAGATGAATAGGAACTATTGTGGTTTATTTTGAAGGATCTTTCAGAGAGGTAGGACTGGATGATTAGGAAGTATATAGGAGGAAGGAATTTACGGAGTTTGTACAACAGTCCCTGGTGCCAGACTCGGTCAAAATACATACAAATAAAATAAATATTTGCATATGCTTTTCACTTACCTTTATTTGAGTGCAGAGAACAGAAATTGCTGGAAAAAGCTGAAAAGAAAAAGAAAAGAAAACTATAAATCATTTATTTTAAGCAATGAGGACAAATATTTTATTACAATATATAAAAAAAATATTATTATATAAATAGGGACCTTTCTTATTCCTATAGTTTTTGAAAACATACATTGCTTTCAAGATTTTTTTTTAAATGGAAAAATTAAATTTCCGTTATCTATGCTACACTTTCAAATAACAAACAAATAAACTGCACATTGAACTGATTTCGATTTATGTTTTTCAAATTTTTGTCGATGATTAAATTTAATAATTAATAGACGTTATAAAATAAACATATGTTTTTTAATTAATTGTAATTTTTGTCACGATGAACTAAAACTCACGAAACGTTAAGCTCTAAATCGGTCGAACAGAGGTTTTTTTTAGACATAAATAAAAATTTATTTTTATTGCACCTCAAGCAAGGGCGGGTCTACTAGTAATATATAATATATTATTATCACTACTTCATTCGTTAAAAACATATTTCAAGAAATCATAACTTCGATCAGAGGCACTCCAACAGAGCAAGTGCCAAAAGCCTATGCATTTTTAAATTATTCCTACTCTCTACCCACTTAGATCATCGCTTCTAGTATAAAAGAGGCTTTAGTGATTCTCAAGGAGCTTTTTAATATTGATAAATATATTTTATTTTTAAATTTAAATTTTAAAATACAAAATTAAATAAAAGAGAAGTTCTACATTCATAAGTATAGTAATAAAGGAATTTATTATTACATAGAGTTATATTGCCCGGAGAATATTCCCTGACAGAGTGTAAAAAGCGTGTAAGTCCATATATATCCCGAGGGAGCTAAGGGGGAACGCCGCTTACAGTTCGTCATATATTATCCCTCTTGACGTGTTCATAAAAATTCTATGCTCCCTCCTCGCCCCTCCCCCTTACACTCTCCCTCCCTCACTCTCTCTCTCTCTCTCTCACTATCCTTCCCTCTTTCTCCCTCCCAAGGTGTGACAAAGTGGCCCGGTAGTCCCGATAACTCGTAGAGCACGTCCTGAAGCAGCCGGAGGAGAAGGGACGTCGTAAAATCTGGAAGATGGCGGGGTGACAAATCTCCCGATGGCCGCAGCCAATACGGCTATATCTTTATTCCCCGTGCCACTCCAGGTGTCACTGTGTCTCCTTTTGAAATAGCTTTATTCGACGGGCCTATCTAACATCTGTCATTCTGGCTATGCTACTTGCTAAAATATTGAATAAGGGAGACTACCCTGAATTGTAGAAAATAAAAACTTCTAAGCGATAATTCGTAGGATTATTTCATTAAATGTGCCATATAAAAAACTCTTTAATTTACTCTTACATATTTTAACTTTTATGTTTAATGTGGAGACCACAGTATTCAGAAAAAAATCTCTTATGTATTTTTATGATTATATAAAATATGACTGTTCGCGATTACGCGAATTAAAAATAATAATATTTATTTTGATTTAAATTTAATTAGATTGAGCCTTGGATACGGCACAGATGTTTTATTCGACAGTCGTTTGTTTTTTGCTATAGCGTCAGTGTGAATAGAGATTCTGTCCCGATTGTATGTTTTTGTAGTCCGTGACGATATTCCTGGTGATATACGATTCCCGGTCACTATAAAGGGACTCGATTTAAAAATTTAGGTTCTCCTAAGTTTTACAAGATAAAGCTGGAGGAGACTGCCGAGCCTGAGCGGGCCCGTTCGAGAAAACACGAAGAAGGCGACAAGGATAGCTGCTGTCTATCTTAAATTTATTTGTAAAACGACTTGGAGATCCCTTATTCTGGGCAGAATCTAAATTTAAAGTTTTTTATTATTATTTTTTTATATACAGTCCACAACCAGAAAATATTAATTGGTGCAATTAGTACCATAATTTATGGTCCGATGACTCATATGATTTTTTTTTTTTTTTTTTATATATATCAATGTATGCACATTTTCCTGATTAGTAGAACGAAGCACTATAACAACTGAAGCGATTTATAACAATAAAGTAAAAAACTCATTATAATTAAGAAGAAAAGTAATTTAAACCCGTATAGTTTACATTTTATATATAAAACTTCCGACTTTCCGTTTTCATGCTAGACTAAAGCAGAGAAAAGAGACTTGAGCGATGCTTCAAGCGCTCGCTCACAGGTAGCGATAGCGGCGCATACTAAAATCACCGGCTGAACTTAATTTAATAATATTGTATATTACAAATAGGTAATGTCATATAATTATTTCATTGTTCATGTTATTGATTTATGAGAATAAATAAACCTTAAAAGGTATATCGACCTAGGGCCGAGACACTGGTCCGGTTGAGAAACTTTCGCTACTAAGAATATACATTACGACATCAGTATAGCAAAAATAAGCTCAGCTCTTCAGATCACCAACCTGCTTCTACCAGGTTGTGTCTCCTTAGGTCTGACTATCTCTGCCTTTGTATCATCATGTGGTCTATCTTTATTTCATATCCTTCATCTAACTTCTCTCCTGCTTCCTTCTTATCCTCCTCATAGGATGGGGCGCATGACTTCTACCATGTGTACCTATGAAGAGTCATATCCGCTGCTGTTGAGCTTCTACCTCACAGGGCATTCCTCACCAGTCGAATAAGCGATAGGTGCGGGATCTCCCCGTACCTGTCAAGGTACATTATACCTAGTGCTGCGGAACGTGCTTCTACCAAGCAGGGCTACTTCCATCATATTCATTCTTTAACTGAGCAGGCTTTGTTGAGTCCTTTATATATATAAATAACTAAACTTCGACAAGTGGTGACCCCGACGTGAATTGTACCGCTTGCGCTAAATTTGGAAATTTTCACGATCGCAATACTTTTCCTTATTATATATTCGATATATTGGCAAGTGAAAGTAATAAACTTCAGATAACACAAGGCAACCTTCTAGCCAGGAGGTGTAGTATGTTTGATTTTTGTATAAAATATGTATGGAATATTTTTCAAATTTAAGAAGGTATATTTTATTTTTACCATATTAAATTTGTTTGAATGAATTTGATATTTAAAAAAAAACAAAAGAAAATTGAAAGAAGATATTACATATTATGAAATGTATTATATAACCAGATAAATATTTAGCGATATGATAATACATAAATATAAATGGGATTAGTATTTGGAGTATAATAGAGCCATGAGAATAATATAAGAAAGGTGAAAAGGAGAAAGGGGTATAAAAAGGTGCTCATTGGGACTCGTATTTATCGGGGCGAACTCTATCGGGAAATCAGGGGAGCTTGCGGGTCTGGGGGATAAGGCGGCAACCCTGGAAATCGGCGGCAAACTCGATTTGGGGGATCTTATCAAATAGAATACATTATCGCTATAGCTTTAACAAAGGCCCGGGAAGTGTCCCAAATGGTTTATTCCGATTTGAATTGAAAATCAGATTCGCGGAGTCAGGGGTTAGAGTTCCGACGTGACGGGCTTGGCAATGTCGCGAATTCTCTCGCGTCACTTCTTCCTTCATCAGCCGTCTTTCTTTCTTCATTACCCGCTTCTTACTCTCCGCTAGGCAGTGTCTCGCGAATGAGGAATCTCTCTGCTGCATAGCAATATCATGGATCCGCATTGAAAAAGTGATATATTTTTTTCTTGAGACATTGCATTAATCACATGAAAAATAAAAAAAAAGATTGGTTCTAACACTTACGCGCGATCAAAGTTAAACTTATACGTGGGGAGCTGCCAATGGGTAGTATCCCAACATATGAATCATGTCAACTTATCTTGTATCACATTTACTAAATGTATTTTATTATACAGTTTTAAATACCAATAAATATATTAAAAAAACTTATACGATATTGTGACAGAGGACATTAAGTTAAAAATCTGGTGCGCTCAACACACGACTTTCGCTTACCACCGTTGATAAAATAATTTTAAGAATTTATAAATAAATTTAAAGATACAAATAAATTGTTAAAGAATTAATTATTTTGAATTTCAACAGCAACATGTGTTTTATTAAATAATCTATTATATTTTTGTCTACAACAATCAGTTAGTTTTATCGGCTTTTCATCACTCTCCATTGACCTTTAAAATTCCGAGTATCAGATTTTCAAAATCTCTAGCTTTCCAACGGTATATTATACTTCTATATTACTATTCTTGTCTTCTAAAACACAAAAATTGCATAAAAAAATATGTTTGCACTTTTCTCATTTAGTTGTTTATAAAATTCGCTACACACGCATATTTACCCCTTATTTGTTAATTCTAATAAGATGATGTTCCAATTTTTTTTAAATCTACAAAATTAAAGGTATTTTAGAAGAAGAAAATTTAAAATATCAGCATTTAATCCCTGTCAGACTATTTTAATCAGAATGAAACCTACATGATGTTAAAACATATTAAATTTTACATCGATATAGCGAGTTTAATCAAAATCGTTGAAGCCGTTTGCGAGAAAATCAAAAAAAGTTGCAAAATGCATGGTATAAAGTAGCTATTCTGGTTTTGTAACGCGTTGTAAGTGAAAGTAAAAATAAATAATTCATGTGAGAATTTAAATCTATATTTATAAAAGAGAGTATCATTTCACTCGAATTTCTTTTCATCGCACTATCTCAAAAATGGCTATGGTTGTGAAGCTTTTTACGAAGGTTAGTCTTATCGTATAGATGTGCAATAAGACTAGGCGTCCGAAAGGTAGGCCGAAGCGTCGATGGGAGGATTGCGTTAAGGCTGATCTCGGGGGCTTGGGCTTGAACGGTGAACATTAAACGCGTATGTGTAGGCGGAATTTGGTGGTATCGGCATCGAACCTTCGGGTTCGCTAAGCCTATTATTATTTTTTTTTTCACATTTTTTTTTGCAAATATATGTTCCTACGCAGCCTATGTCGAGGTAGCTGGTCCATGGTCCGCAGGGAAGACTCTTTTTTTTTTATATTACAACTTAATGACACTAGGATCTAGGTCAGGAGGAGAACAATGCAGGCGAACCTTTTTAATAAAAGAGGAGGCCAAAGAAAGATAATGTAATGAAAGGGACATAGAGCGGGTATAAAGAGCCTAGATAGGGTAGGAGCTGGGAGCTTCCTACGTTGGCTGTAGCTTCTCTAAAAGATAAGGCACCTATAAAATACTGACCCTACATGCTTATGTTTCCCGGTGTTTATGTCCTATGCTCCTAACATAAATACCAGCGCTAACTAAAGAATATGCTTGTATAAATTGTAACAAACAATGTGAGCAGAACTCAAATAACATACTTGATATTTGTACTTTTTTTTTTTAAGTAAAAACTTTTTTAGGCGCATAATGTGATTTTAGGCAGTGGTAAAGGCTTTCAAAACGTAACCATGGTAACGTCACCAACATGCTCTGTGTAAACCTGGCTATTAGGTATAGGATAAGAATATCAATTTTCGTGAATGTTATCGATACTGGTGTAATATCAGCACAAAAATATAGATATTTATCAACAATACCTTATTTCACTACCTAATACGATTTAAATCACTTGCAAGCGAATAAGTAAAGGCATAGTAGAACTATTTTTTAGAACTTACCTCTTACTGCATTTAAAGTTAATATAATGAATATCTTAATCCTCTTGGCTCTAAAATATCGATATTTGTAAATATTATTAAAAAGTTACTTTGCTTGAAAACTTTTAAACATACTAAGCAAAATCATGAGAAAAATACTGTCAATAATCAAGTCGTAGTATAGGGAAATCGAAAAGAATATCCTGATCTTATAAGCATAGAAATATGACATTTGAAAATTACATTCATTTTAATAATATAGAATTAAAATAAGCATAATGTCTCACTTCACGATGGATATCTCTACAGGTTGATCATGTTTTAGAATTGAATGAAACAATAATAATTTTAAAAAACATGCTTTTTCAAAATAATGTACTTTACCCAATATTACAAAACAGACTTAGATCGGAGTGAAAAACTAACTGTCTAAGTTAGGAAGATAAATGAAATATGCAAAAAATAGTTTTATAGAACACAATAAGTAAATATGCAGTGAAGAAAAGTAATGAAAATGTCCTAAGAAAGAACTACCCAATGGTAGTACTTCACTAACTGTTTTAAGAAAGTGGGTCCCGAAATCACCGTCTTTTCAATCGCCGCGGAGGATTATCAGGAATATCTAAGGAAGATAGATTATGTCTGCAACAAATGGAATATTTAGATAATTATGAAGGAGTTGATTTGTGACAAAATGAGGGGAACTTGGGTTTTCGCGAAGGATTTTGGATTGTAAGGATTAAATGCGGGAGGAGTGAGATGGTTTAGCTCGATTTCATATGTCCAAATATGTCTGATAATAGTAATGTAAATCAGTCCTTTGTAATATTCTGGAAGTTTTGAGTGTTGGGCCAGTAAGTGTTGTAATAATCGGTATCTTTGAGTTGTATCTTTAAGTCTTGTGTGAGGATAATAATAATAGGCTTACCGAACCCGAAGGTTCGATGCCGATACCACCATATTCCGTCTACACAGACTCGTCCAGTGTTCTCCGTTCAAGCCCAAGCCCCCAAGATCAGTCAATCCTCCCATCGACGCTTCGGCCTACCTTTCGGACGCCTACCAGTCGAATCAGCAAATACCAACGTTCTCGGAATCCATCCCTCACCTAACCCAACAATTTTACTTGCCCATTTGAGTCTCCGCGACGTTATCAACTCAATTATATTCATCGGCTACAAGTTCCGCAATTCCGCGTTGTGCAACATTCCATACTCCCCACTTGTGTGAGGATAGTATCTAAAAATAGGAAAAAAAATCCTTTCAGTAGAAAAAACCCTACAAAAGTTTGGCCTAAAACTAATACGAATGTCTGAGACATTAAGCAGTTGTAGAGGTACTTTTTTCTGTCTAAACTGTTGGTGTAAATAAATAAATTATATATATATATATATATATATATATATATATATATATATATACATATATATTGTATAAGTGTTTATACAAGGGATAAGGACGAGGAGGGAAGGTGGTGGTGGATGGAATTATTAAACAAGAGAGGTAGAGGTAGGGAGCTGTTTATTGTAATTGGTCGGAGCCGCGGTGGCATTGTCTAATATAGGGCTCGGCTAGGGCGCCCTCTTTCGGCCTATTAACCTAACTAAATTAGGGGGCATTGTATGCATATCGCCTATTGTACCTCTAATGAAGGAGTCTATGTATTCCGCTCTATGTCTTACCGCTACCATTTAACCAGTCTCTCTATCTCGGGCGAGTCAGTCTACCACCGCAACAATTAAGTCATCCGAATAGGTTCATTACATTATAACCGAGCCCTCTATCTTCCTCCCTACACAGGCACACTCACTCGCATACATACAAATATATATGTATATATAGATCGTACATACACATACACAAACCGACGCTTAATAATTATGATATAGCAATTCTAAGTACTGAATTTTAAATGAAGAAAATAAGTAAAAAGCCTACTGTTTAAATGTATGTATTGTTTGTCGACTCATTTATTTTTCATTCTGTTCAACACCATCGTTTTCGAAAGATTTCATTTTTTTTATTTATTTTTGTAGTATATAATTTATTATTTTAAATTATAACCACTCGCCGCTTTAGGCTGCTTCAACACTTACTAGACAAACTGTCAAACCTTCCTCTGATCTGCAAAAGGCTCATCTACATGACTATTTTAAGACCAATCTGGACTTACGGTGTAGACCTTTGGGGCTCTACTAAACCATCAAATTCTTCCAATTTAAAATCCTTTGTAAAATCCTCAACGCTCCTTACTTTGTCACGAATAAACTTATCCATAAAGACCTTAATGTTCCCTATGTTACTGATTTGGCCCGGACCAGGTATCAATCCTTTCATGACAAACTCCATTCGCACTCTAACCTACTAGTTTCAATCCTTTCTTCCTATTCAATTCCCGATAATCTTTCGAGGCGCCTGAAAAGGAAATGGCCCCGGGACCTTCCAGTTTAGAATATTTTTAGAGTGCTTCCAATGGAAAGCTTCTCTACATATATATCATGTCATTGTATTATATAACACATCACATTTACTTGATGTATTTCTGTTAATACAGTTGTAAATTGGTTAAATAAATATTGGTATAAAATGATTAAAAAAAATAATAATAATAATAACTATGTTAATTTTGTCTGTTGACCAGACTTATTATTATATTATTTCATATTTCAATGTACGATTTATTATTCTTAAGGGATCCAGTCACAGAATAAATTTTATTTTCTATTCTACATGTGAGCACAATTTTTCTTAGAGGCATCTCACAACTTAAGAGTTTTATTGAAGTGAAAACTTCTTTGGGCGCGTTATCCGATTTTTGGCAGGGGTAAAAGCTTATATTTCGTTACCAATATGCTCTAGACTAGCGCATGCGCAACGGTCTGTTAATTTTTTTTAAAAATTATTTTATTGAAATTTACAACTGTACAAATTAATTTTTTAAAACTGTGTTTTTAAATATCACCATTTTTCACTAAATTATATATACGAAATAAAAGGGGTAAGATCCCCTCCTTTGAATTAAAAAAATCCTGTTGTATTAGCAAATTTCGATTCAAAGGAGAAAGATAAAAAAGATAATATTAGGCTTAAGCGATATAGGGATAAGAAGCAAAATTATGCAATTGTCTAATAAACAAATTTCTACAAAAGACAAATAAACAACAACTTTTAAAGAAGGGAAAATTAAGCATCTGTTAGAAAAAAAAAGCGGTATAGATTTAAAAAAAAAAAAATCATTCATTTTAATTTTTCAATCATCTAATAGAGAACAATTCGAATTATAATGCCGCAATTATATTTCATTTTATTTTATTTATTGTTTGGTAGATCGTACATTATATCATTATGTTATAAAAGTTAATTTATATTTATAAAAGAAAGAGCCACTTCACTCGATTTTCTCGTCATCGCAGTTTCTCAAAAACGACTATGGTTGCGAAGTTGAAATTTCTCTTGGAGGTTCGTCTCACCCTCTAGATGTGCAATAAGGCTGGGTTTAGGGAAAAGTGATTTAAAAAAATATTTTTTCTAAAACGTAAAATAAAATTGGTTTTCGAATAACTATAAATAAACGCATCCTATAAAAACTATAAGTATTCATTTAAATTACAATCAAATTTCTAACTACCTAGAAGCCAAATCGTCTTAATATAATCAGCAATACCATGTATACTATAGTAAAATACTTATAACAAATATATTTAGGTATATTTCGTTTCATAACTATGTTATGTGAGTAGGTTTCTGTCAAATTCATGTGTTTCATTGTTGTTGGTTTTTAAAATGATCAATAGGTTTTAAAAGGTTTATATTTTGAAAAGATAATAGAACTTAGTTCTGAATTATAAAAAAAATGCGAACTTATTCAGTTGGAAGGGTACATTCCCGAGTGGAAAAAATACGCATTTATGTCACATAGAAGTTACGATAGTATAGAATAATAATGTTTTAAAGCAAAAATGTCAGTATTAGATAATCACAGGTATGGCTACTTGCTAGTGGTATGTTACTGTAGATTGAACTAAATAAAATTAATATATGACAGTCAACAATAATCATTTATTTGTCATACATAAACATTTTATGTAAAAAGTTTACCTCACTTCTCAGGTACATATAATATATTGTGTAACCTCACCTAAAACAGTTATTATAAACAACTTCATTAATTCACAGCAATTAAAAATAATATGAAAAAGTCGCGTACATAGCCGCGAGGTACAGCTAGTATTTTATAAATATATATTATATATATATATATATATATATATATTATATATATATATATATATATATATATATATATATATATATGGTGCTACCTTTACCAATTCAACATAATATCTTGGATGTAGAACCCACGGCTCAATTGTTGGTCAGTTGTTATAGATATAGGAAAAAAATATCATCCATTTAAATTTTTCATAGATGGATCAATCTTTTAATAAATAAGACGAATTATAATGCCGAAATTCAAGATGAAGAGAAAATTGAGGGTCGTCAATATCAACACAGGCAAAAAAGTCGAAGACAAATAAAGAGCTATAAATTTAATTCTTCATGGTAATGATGTTATACGATTAAATATAACAATAATAACAGAACGTGTATTCTCAACTCAACATAATCTAATTTTACATACGTACTCTTCTTTCGCACGAAATATCGGTGCAAATCGCGAATTACAAAAAAGTTTTAACTTCTGACTGCCTGAATTTTTGTTATTTTAGAAAATGTATCAACCAAAGCCCAATTAGTGGAGGTAAATTTTAAATAATCACATTACAAATTAAAATTATGATAATTATATTTTTAATATATAACTTATTGATATTTAAAACTGTATTGGTTAATACATCAAGTACATAAGCTGAGTAATAATATAAAAGAATATGGGGCTTGAGATACCAAAATCACATAAGGTTTTCCCGAGCCTGCGCGATATCAGCTACTCGGTAAAGGTCCCGATCCTAATTAAACCTGGGTAGCCAAAATTTAGGACCCCCACTGTAGCTACGTCCGGGCAGCCATAGTAGCATATGTGACGTTAAATAAATAAACAATTTTTAATAATACGAATAAATACTGAAACCCAAGTCAACTCTATGCTTAGATACATTTATTTAGGCCCTTAATATGAATAGTTATATCTTCCCATTCATAGTTATATCTTCTTTAGTGAAATTAATCGAAGATAAAAATAATGTGTAATTATTTTTTCACATTGCTGGCCCCTGGATCCTTCATGTGATTATGCCCTAAAAGGCGTTCATCATGTCGATGAATAATTGCACATTTGAGATATAGGCATATAATTTTACAAAAGGCATATTTCCAATAGGCTCTGCCAGAGACACGCACTCCATTTAATGACAAGCGGCGATTTAAATTGCCCGGCTACATAATTCGGGGTCACAAAGGACCAATTACCGACCGTTCATCCCCGGACTTTGCCAAACATCGATAATTGGTTCCGTGGACCAGCATATCGGCAAATGCTCGAGGTCGGTCCGTAATATTGCCCCTTGATAAACGCCCTACATTCCGAACCGGCCAAATAATCGTGAAATGGCCATAGATCTGCCCTTTGTTCGCACTCTTCGGGTCCCATAAAGCCCAGGATTAATCGCAGAGGATTCGAGCCAAGCCTTTTATTTTTTCCGCCCCTTGATGATAATGGCCGCTGTAGAGAAATATAATGCACGGCAGTTAGTGTAAGTGAAAGCCATTGGTTGGCGCATGTCGTTCGTTCCGACATGTCCAATACACTTCTCATAAAATATCATATAATCTAAATTAATTATCAGTCGTTCCCCGTCCGTTCAATAGACCTGTGTCATATAAAACTCTACCATGATTGAAGATACAGCTTTTGATTTAAACTACGGCACAACGCTGTTTGAAATAAACCACATAAGAAAAAATTTCCAACCAAGCTATTCGCTTCAACAGGATTCCATTCTTTTAATAAAAAAAAGAATAATTTTAACAGTTAATTATTATTCCGACGGTTCTTTACGGATATGATACGTGGCCGCTTACTTTGAAGGATGAACAACGGCTTAAGGTTTTAGAAAATAAGGTACTTCGTAAAATATTAAGTCCGAAGAGAGATGTGGCCACAGGGGAGTTTAGAAGGTTGCACAACGCGGAATTGCGGAGCATGTACCCAATGAATATAATTGAGTTGATAGTATCTTAGAGAATCAAATGGGCGAGTTAAGTTGTTGGGTCGGAGAGAAAAGGATTCCGAGAACGTTGGTATTCGCTGATCTGACAGGTAGGCGTCCGAAGGGTAGGCCGAAGCGTCAATGGGAGGATCGTGTTAAGGCTGAATTTGGGGACTTGGGATAGAATGGTGAACATTGGACGAATCTGTGTAGGCGGAATTTGGTGGTATCGGCATCGAATCTTCGGGTTCGGTAGGCCTTTTATTATCATTCTTATAGTACAATTATTTGTCAATATCTGAAGTGAACTCGACGAACAAGTAGAGCCACTTTAAACCATACATTTTGCTCCTTTTTACAATTACCCAATGGGATCACTTGTAGCTGAGTGGCTAGCGTAACAGCCTCCCATGCTAAAGGTCACGGGTTCAAACCCGCAGGTTGTCCTAGGATTTTTTAATGGGAGTAAAAAATCCTTAGTTACGCCGTCCTTCGGAGGGAACGTTAAAAGGTGGTCCCGAGCCTGTGCGATGTCAGTTACTCGTTAAAGATCCCTATCCTAATAAAACCTGGATAGGCAAAATTTAGGACTCCCACTGTAGCATCGTCCGATTAGCCATAGCAGCATAAAGTGACGCTAAATATATAAACAAAACAAACAATTACCCAGAAACAGCTGTAACGATTTCGATTAAACTACATATCAATGTAAAATTTAATGGACTTTAATACCATATAAGCTTTTATTCTGAATGTAATAGTCTGCTGGGCCCAAATAATGTCTTAAATTTTGTTTTTATCAAGTACATTTAATTTTGTATATTAGTACATATTATACGGTTGGAAAGCAATTATCCTGTATGTTTACAAAATAAAAATATAACTGTGCTCAGTACACGAGACTTAAAATATGACATATACTTATACATATGACAAAAAATAATATAACTTTTATGATATAACAGTATAATTGGCTGGATTGTAAAATCTTCAACATTCATTGAAAGGTGAAAGACTAAAATGACTGAAATTGGTACCTGGGTATGTGTTTTCATACCCTCGACTCCGGATATCAAATGTTAATTAAGTAAGGTCAAAGTAAATATAATGTGTACTGTTAATGTAATGGTTGAATATAAAATAAACACGCTAATCAAACTCCTATTACATTACTTCTATACTGTTGAATAATTGTAAAATCAGTTTGAATCTTTTGGTTTATTTTGTAAATGATTAACACTTTTAATGGGCCAATAAAAAAAAAAAAAATATTCCATCTTAAAATGTTATATTGGGCTGATGCGAAATTAATGCAGGTTTCCTCTATTGCAATATCTTAATTCCAATTGTGTAAACAAAGCTAATCCTAACATTGATCATTATTACACCAAAAAAAACCTTATCTAATACCCTCTCTTTCACCATGAATTTGTTTAGTAAAATCGTTTTGTTCAGTGTGTTCAAAGGTCTTGAATCGAAAATGTCAAAGTGCGATTTTCGTCAAATTTATTTTTACGAATTTAAATTAGGGCGCAGCGCTGCGCAAACGGCTCGTAATATTAATGAAGTGTGGGGTCAGGGGGCTATTAATGATTGCACGGTGCAGCGTTGGTTCCAGAAGTTTCGCAGAGGAGATTTCGACCTCGAAGAAAAGAAAGGTCGGGGCCGTCATCTTGCTCTGGACAACGACCAGCTGATGTCAAAAGTGGAAGAAGACCCAACCAAAACCACACGAGAAATAGCGGCGGAACTCGGTGTAAACCAATCCACAGTTGTACGCCACTTGGAAGCAATTGGTAAGGTAAAAAAGTTGGCCAAGTGGGTGCCAGTAGTAACGCCAGACCACACGTTGCACAACCAACGCTTCGACGACTGCACGAGTTGGGCTACAAAGTTCTCCAACATCCGCCTTATTCACCTGACCTCTCTCCTACAGACTTCCACTTTTTCAGGCATCTGGACAACTTTTTGAGGGAGAAAAATTTTCAAAACCAGGACGACATTGAAAATTCTTTTCGTGATTTGATTGAGTCCAGGGATTCGGATTTTTTTTCTGGTGGAATAAGAAAGCTTGTTGAACGTTGGCAAAAGTGCATTGATTCAGATGGAAATTATTTTGATTAAATATATATGGTTAAAGTAAAGATATGGCGTGTTTACAATACCTACTAAAAACCTGCATTAATTTTGCATCAACCCAATAGGTTTTAACATACGTAGAACTCAAATAACGAATAAAAAAAATCCGTTTGTCAGCTTCACAGTGGAAAATATGACCGATTTGGGTGGATACAATTCTTACACTTACATGTAAATATTTAACATTTGGGATCCCAGGTTAAGGAAAACATTATTATAAAAACTAATTAATTTTTTGACACGATTGGCAAGCGCAGTGGTCAAAAATCAAATTTATTTGCTAAAATCGGAAAGTTCCCAACATTTTACGTTTGAAGTCTCAGAATACGGGAAAAATAATACAAGCCATCTATCAGCTCGCAGTGGCTTGAACCTACTAATAGATGCATTTTAAATCATTTAGGAAACTCTTCAAATCATAGATTGTAAAACTTTTGATTCGGAGTGTTTTTTGTGAAAAGAATTCATCCAAAATGCTAAAAATCGCAAAACTTCTTTGCAACATTTAAAGACCAGAAGGATTAATTAAACAAATCCTTGGGGTAACTTGGAAGTTATATTGTTTTTTTGTTATTGAATAGGGGCATACATTTACAAATTGCTAAATTAAATCTACAGATGAAATTACAATGTATATTCAATAACGATTATGGAAACATAATGTCTTACTTGTCTCAGCAATGTCCATCGTTAAATAAAAGCAAAAAGACTTTGCGCTAAACACACCTTGAACACAATAAATGGCCATCGAACAAAGAAAATTCCACTGCCAGTTATTAGCCACTTGAGCAAACGGATTTACTATTTATTTATAAACACGGTATGGTAGGAAATATAAGTATTGATACCAACTATTTTTTTTTTTATTTATTAAGAGATAATACAATCTGCCACCTTCTGGGACAATGAGTATTACAGATATAAGAAATCATACCAACTATTAATAAAAAGTTCACGCACTCGGAAATTCCAAACTTTGACATGAATAAATACCTAACATATAACTATGTGTTAGAGTTATACAATAGAGAATTAAATTAACAACAAAACAAAAATTTCTAAATAATAAAACAAGAGCATTTATACAAAACCCCTTTACTATTTTTAGACAAAAAAGGTAGTTATTTTTCCCACTAAAGGAAATAATCATTAAAATCGGTTCAGAAATAACAGAGATATAGTCTTTTAAAATTAGAAGTGGTGATAGGCCAATTTCCTTTTAATTATTTATTGTTTTATTTTAAATTATTAATTGATATTTATAACTGTATTGTACACGCATCTAGTAAATAGGCTAAAAAAAAAATAGGCCGGTACAAGACATGTGGAGGAACTACCCAGCGGCTGAACTCTAATCTTATTGCTTTTCATATTAGTTAATTACCTGTAAACACCTGTATAAACAATTATGTCCTTAAATAGCTTTTTGAAAAAAATAAACAATTTTGTTATATTTAGCAGCTTTTTTTACTTTCACTTACTTTATATAGTAAGGGAGAGTATTGCAATCGTGAAAATTTTCAAATTCCAGTTTTCAACGGAAATACGCGTTTTAGGGTCCCCTGAGTCCAAATAACCAAGTCCCGCAAAAAGACTAATATACGCCCGAGACGTTAAAACCTTTTTCATCAAAATGAGCTTACTTAGAAGAGCCACTTTATACCATGCATTTTGCACCTTTTTTCGTTTTTCTCAAGAACGGTTACGACGATGTTGATTAAAATCCCTATATCGATGTAAAATGTAATGGGCTTAAATATAATTTAGATTTCATTCGGATTAAAATGGTCTGACAGGCTTGAATGCCAATATTTTAAATTTTCTTTCTCTAAAGTGCCTTTAATTTTTTTGATTCTATAAAAATAACTATATTATCTTGTCACCACTGATAAAAACAGGTAAATATATAAATTGAATGAATTCGATACCCAACTAAAGGAGAAACTGAAAAAATATATTTTTTATGCAATTTTTTTGTTTTTGAACATAAGAACAGTAATATACATGTATTATATACCGTTGGAAAGCTTGAGATTTTAAAAAAAGATTATCTCATACAAAGGCTTTTAAAAGTCAGTAGAGAGTGATTAAATGCCGATAAAACTAAGTGATTATTTCAGATAATAATATAATAGATTTTTTAATAAAACGCATGTTTCTATAATAATTCCATTTAATTAATTCTTTAATGGTTTCACTCATGTCTATCTCTAACTGTGTTTGAAAATTTTTTAATTGATTCTAAAAACGGAGGTAAGTGAAAGTCGTGTGTTGCCCGCACCAGATTTTTTATTAGAAGAATGGAGTTCTGCTGAAGCGAATAGTATTTCCCCGATGGGCTTTGCGGTTTCCGCTCGACTACTCGACCGATTCACACCACCGTATTACCTTTCACCTCATTCCGGGAAAGGCCTCGAATAAGAATCGTATACTTCGAATGAGAATCGATGTTCCTTTTCTCTTCGACATTATTTATGTTCCAGAAGCCGTGATTTACTCGAGGGCTCCAACGATGTTTTAATACGAAGCTAAGAGAGGAGCAGTAGGAAAGGGGAACTGCTGCAAGTCGAGCATTCCTTAGTTATATTTTCTCTCTATTAAAATTCCATTTACATAAGCAAATTGAAAATCGGTGACTAACTTCTTTCACCCGAGCCGTTTCTTATTATTTTCCTTTCAATACTCAGTCCCCCTTGTTATTTTATCCTTGTTTTAGAACTGGTGTGGTTCTCTCAACTTTACATTAGAGCATGTATGTTAATTTTCCCTCCACGTCTAAGTCCATCCAATTACTAAGCGATGTCGCATGAAAATCTTGGATATGAACTTGTGTCCAGTTGTTTATGATATAACGGAATATTCAATTTCAGATATCAGCTGGATATTTTTTAAACTCAACTTAAACTTTTTAAAGATAGAGAAAAAAAATATTAGTGTTTTTATCCAAAAAAAAAAAAAAAAAAAATGGAATTTTTCTCATGAATACGCCCACAACTCAGTTATGTTTGAAGATAGACACAAATGTGTGTAGCGTTTTCTTAGAATAAGTGAAGCAGAAAAAAAAAAAATTGATCTATATATTTGCCACAAATTATAATAGGTGTAATTCCATCAAAACTCATTTATTATTCTAGATAGAGACAAAATATAAGGTGTTCTGGAATCTTCAAATTTTAATGAAATAGTAAGGAAGTCTATTATAAATTCTTTTGGTTTATTATTTAAATATTTAACCTTTGTAATCAACCCAAAAAAAGCAAACAAAAATTACCTTTCCTCACCTCAAAATTTAAGGTCTTACGTTTCAAGATACGTAGAACCCGAATACCGAATTTAAAATAATCAGTTTTTCCTAATCCACTAATTTTCCTTTAAATTGTTTATTGCTTTTCATATTTGTTGATTGTCTATAAGCAGCTATAAAAACATAGAAAATATTTGTTTGTAATTATAAATGATAATTTTTATTGCATCGCAGTGAGTCCTGAAGATAGGTAAGGCCTCCAAAACGTTGACTCCTAAATATTGCTGATGTAATAATAAATTTATATGGAAGATTGTGAAGCCATCAGAAGAAATTCCACATTAGATCTGCTGCTCAACTTCTTAAAGTTGCTAGGAGCTACACAGCATACCGGATTCATCCTAAAGACGATTTCAAAGTAAAAAATCTGTAACACACGACTTTCACTTACCTCGGTTATTAATATCAATTAAAGAATTTTTAAACCGTTTTATGTTAAAGAATCATTTACATTTAATTTTTATAGAAAGATGTGTTTTATTAAATAATATGTTATAATATTATCTATTAGATTCAGTAAGTTTTTGTTTTCATCACTCCATGTCAGAACTGCTTAGAGCGTCCGGCGATGACAGCGCCATCCGGTGACCAAGCGGTTAAACAATTGCATTAAAAAAATATTTTTTCAGTTTTCTTCTTTGGTTGGATATCTAATTCGTTCAATTTATATATTTACCTGTTTTTTATCAATAGTAATAAGATGGTATGCTTATATTTATATAATATACAAAATTAAAGGAAGAAAATTTAAACTATTACCATTTAAGCCCAGTCAGACTATTTCAATTAGAATGAAACCTACATAATATTAAAGCCTGTTAAATTTTACATCGATATAGCGAGTTTAATCAAAATCGTCGGAACCGTATTTGAGAAAATCGAAAAAAGGTGCTAAATACATAGTATAAAGTAACATTTCCGGTCAGACGAATTTATCAAAAAGTTGCTGTAACATCTCGGGCGTATTGGTGTTTCAATTATAAAATTTCAGTTTTACAGGACTTTTCGTTTTCACCCGACAGTTACTACACACACACATGGGCATGGTTGCTTCAGAGCCTACTTAGCCCGTTTCAAAATAGAAGAAAGTTCATTGTGCCCATTCTGTATCCCATAGAAGAAACAGTGGAACATGCATTCTTCTCTTGTTCGGGATTCGTTCGAGAAACATCGGAGATAGACGCTAAATTTAGTACAAAAGCATCACCCGAAAATTTAGTCTCCTTGATGATGGCTAGTCAGGAGAGTTGGAGCGCTGCAGCTGATTATGCAGCACAAATCTGCAGAAAGCTCAAAGTACAGGAGCAAGAAAGGAAAGGCGGGGAATTGGCCTAGCTTAAATCAGATGTCTAGTAAAGTAGCTGGCATTTAGCCCTTCTGCCACCCATGAAGTAATGCTTGACAGCGAGAGGTGGTATGCGGTTCCGTGGAGTGGTAAAGACGAATTGGGTGGTGTTTTTTTTAGTGAGTAGGAATCTCACACTGTTGTGTAGCCTGACATTTGCACTTCGTCTTATGAACGATTTTTCCTCTACCGAGAAAACAAAACAAAAACACACACACACACACACACAGACCTTTTCGTGGGACTTGGTCATTTGGACTCAGGGGACCCTTCAGCGTGTATTTCCGTAAAAAACTGGAATTCGAATATTTTCACGATCGCAATACTCTCCCTTACTGTTGCTACGGTCAAGACAATGACGGGTGGATGGGGCTAGAGACTTCTGGACATGGACGGTCCTCGAAGTACCTAGAACGGCCACTGCCTGCCCGCCGTGTCTAGAATACTCGGTGGCGGTACAAATACCGGTCCACTACGCCTGGGTCAGTCAGTCTTAATCCGGCTCAACAATTCGTGACAGTGTGAAAATTCAAAAATTTTACCTTTTAAAAATGACCTCAATACTATATATTTCACATATAGGTAAGTGAAAGTAAAAATGGTACCCCGAGATTGTGCGCAGAATCATTGTTGGTAATTAGCTCTACAAATAATATTTTATATAGATGAAAGGAATGTGTTTTTGTACAATTATTTCCAGAAACGTTCGAATTCGATTACTATTTCCTGAAGGAGGATATCACCCTAATAAGAGGAGATATGGGGAAACGAGAAGAGACATGGAGAGGACAAACAAAGCCTTTGTAAAAGCATAATGACGTGCAAACAAGGGTAACAAATATGACTCAATGACAAGAGGAAGCATTGACTTTCGAACGGTAGGCCCTGGAATTGAAAGATGGCCAAGTACAAAGGGCCGTGGCACGACACCCCTCAAAGGGACAAGGTAATGAACTTACTGCCCTTCTCTCTCTCAGCCTCTTCTGTCACTGATACCGTGTCTCTATATCGCGATTTTTACAGCTTTTTTCCTTAAAAAAAATCGTATTATATTTTCTCTCTGAATATTTTTACGAAGGAGATAAAAAAAATCAGGTTCACGCAACACACGAAATGCAATAAGTTTAGAAAATAATATTTAGTAAAGATTTGATACTTAAATCCCGCATCAGAGTTTTTTTTTTTTTCGCACCTTGAAGTACGGCGTCGGTATAGGAGGATAAAAATAAATTCCGGTTTAGTTGAGTAGACGATTTAGTAGAGCTCCAAAGATCAACTTCGCAAGACCATATCGGCCTTATGATAGTGATGTAAAAAAGCCTCTTGCAGTTAATTAAACGTTTAAAGGGTTTTCTAGTAAGTACTGAAGTAGACCAAAACGGCGAGCACTTTCTTGTCACTAAGTAATGCACCTTAGGATACTGTCTTAAAAAACACCGACTTAACCTGTACCACTACAGCCCATGAAGGCTCTTGGGCTCAGTACATATAGAGATTCGTAATTGTGGATGTAATTAGTTGACCGTTGAGAATTACTGGAAGGAATTAGTCCGGGTGGCGGTCATTAAATGAAACAACTAAATAGTTTCAACTATTTTATTGTTTGCCAACGTTTCGACCCCCTTTGTGGGGATCCATATCTCCATGGATTCCATTCTCCCACCATGCGCCTTGATGATGACCCACAAAGGGGGTCGAAACGTTGGCAAACAATAAAATAGTTGTTTCATTTAATGACCGCCACCCGGACTAATTCCTTTCAGAGATTCGTAATGTTTAAAGGCCAACGGCCGTGCAATGAGGTGGTTCAGTCGAGAACACGCTGAGTCGCCAGGTTGTTTCCCCCTTTTTGTTTACTCACTTTATCGAGGGTCTGCCCCAGGAGGGTCTCCATACCCCAAGATCGCCCCCCGGCTGGAATAACAGAATAAATAATATTCCGCCACAGCCGGGTTTCGAACCCAGGACACGGAGCACAGTAGACTAGCGCCCTATCCACTAGACCACGCCGCTCCCCTTTTTTTTTCTTTTTATTATTTTATTTTTTTTTTATAATGAAACAATGTATCGACTTTGACAAAAAAACAAAAACAATCCCCACTCAAAATTTGAGGTGTTATGTATCAAAGAATTGACTTTCGCTTAAGACATTCTTAAGAAAATCGTAAAAAGGTGCAAAGTGCAAAGTATAACGTAGCTATTTTCGTTGAAAAAATTTTCTGTAAGATTTAAGACATATACTTGCATTAATTATGAAATATCAGTTTTATTCAACTTATCGTTTTTGATCAAGACGAACTACACACACCGACCTTGTTGGGAGGATAGCAAGTCCTAGGGTAGAGAATCCTATAACATAGTTCTCCGTTGAATATTTGAAATTGAAAATTTTCTCGATTGATATTTCATATAAAGGTTAAAGAAAATGAAAAAAATCTGGTGCGGGCAACACACGATTCTCACTTAACTCCGTTTTTAGAATCGATTAAAGAATTAGTTAAATGGAATTATTACTGTTCTTAAATATACATGATTACTGTTCTTAAGTTAAAAAAAAAAAATTGCAGTAAAAATAAATATTTTTTCAGTTTTTTCCTTTAGTTGGGTATCGAATTCATTCAATTTATATATTTACCTGTTTTTCATCAGTGGTAACAATATAATAAAGTTATTTTTATAGAATCAACTAAATAGAAGGTACTTTAGAAGAAGAAAATTTAAAATATCGGCATTTAAGCCCTGTCAGACTATTTCAATCAGAATAAAACCAACTTGACATTAAAGCCCATTTAACTATACATCGACTTAGGGAGTTTAATAAAAATCGTCAGAACCGTTTTTCAGAAAATCATAAAAATGTACAATATGCATGGTTAAAAGTGGCTTCTAGCTAGCCGATTTTAATGAAAAAGTTTTTGTAACATACCAGGCGTATTTCAGCTTCATAGGACTTTTCGCTTCCGCCAGGGAGTTATAGCATTTCCAAGTCAATTGTAACCTTTTCCAAGTCAAATGTAACTTTTTCCAAGTCAAATGTAACCTTTTCCAAGTCAAATGTAACCCTTTCCATTTCAAATGTCACCTTTTCCAAGTCAAATGTCACCTTTTCCATTTCAAATGTTACCTTTTCCAAGTCAAATGTCACCTTTTCCTTCACTTCTAGCCTTAAATATTCCGTTTTATTTATTGAAAAATAATTAGTTTAATTAACATTATGACTTTTTTAATAATTTTGGCATATAATAAATGATATTTTTTTTGGGTCTCTTAGATATTTGATATCAAGTTCTGTTTTTTACTAGCTAATATTTAAAAAAATTAATTATCGTCTATTTAGTTTTAAGATAATTGTTGATTTTGATTTTTTAGATAGGAGGGGTAGTTTTTTGGAATAATTAATGTGTTTTCGGGTATTATAATTAAATTTTTCGAGCTGTATTTTTGATCGCTCGCGTGCATTTTAACTCGCATTAAATTTTAATGTTTTTTATTGATATAGGGATTAATTAATGTGCTTTCGGGTGTTTATTATTACGTTTTTCGACCTGTATTTTTTATCGCTCGCGTGCATTTTAACTCGCATTAAATTTTAATGTTTTTTATTGATATAGGGATTAATTAATGTGCTTTCGGGTGTTTATTATTACGTTTTTCGAGCTGTATTTTTTATCGCTCATGCGTATTTCAACTCGCATTAAATTTTAATGTTTTTTATTGATATAGGGATTAATTAATGTGCTTACGGGTGGTTATGATTACGTTTTTCGATCTGTATTTTTTATCGCTCATGCGTATTTCAACTCGCATTTACTTTTAATGTTTTTTATTGATATAGGGATTAATTATTTTGCTTTCGGGTGGTTATGATTACGTTTTTAGAGCTGTATTTTTTTCGCTCGCGCTTATTTTAACTAAAATTTACTTTTTATGTGTTTTCGGGTATTATAATTAAATTTTTCGAGCTGTATTTTTGATCGCTCGCGTGCATTTTAACTCGCATTAAATTTTAATGTTTTTTATTGATATAGGGATTAATTAATGTGCTTTCGGGTGGTTATGATTACGTTTTTCGAGCTGTATTTTTTATCGCTCATGCGTATTTCAACTCGCATTTACTTTTAATGTTTTTTATTGATATAGGGATTAATTATTTTGCTTTCGGGTGGTTATGATTACGTTTTTCGAGCTGTATTTTTTTCGCTCACGCTTATTTTAACTAAAATTTACTTTTTATGTGTTTTATTGATATAGGGATTAATTAATGTGCTTTCGGGTGGTTATGATTACGTTTTTTGAGCTGTATCTTTTATCGGTCATGCGTATTTCAACTCATATTTACTTTTAATATTTTTTATTGATATAGGGATTACTTAATGTTCTTTCGGGTGCTTATGATTAAGTTTTTCGAGCTGTATTTTTTATCGCTCTCGCTTATTTTAACTAAAATTTATTTTTTATGTTTTATATTGATATAGGTGTTGAAAATTGTGTTTTCGGGTCCTATAATTATGTTTTTTTAGTTTTATTTATTTATCGCTCCCGCGCATTTTAACTCGAATTTACTTTTAATGTTTTTTTATTTATATAGGGATTAATTATTTTGCTTTCGGGTGGTTATCATAAGGTTTTTCGAGCTGTATTTTTTATCGCTCATGCGTATTTCAACTCGCATTTACTTTTGATATTTTTTATTGTTATAGACGTTTGTAATTATCTTTTCGGGTCTTGTGATTACGTTGTTTAAGCTGTTTTTATTGTCGCTTGCTCTCATTTAAACTTGCATTTGCAGTGGTCTTTCTTTGTTTTTGTTTTAGGGGATTCTCATAACGTGTTTTGAACTTTATTCTTTTATGCGCTTGGGAATTTCTACAAACCGTAGGTATTATGTTATAATATGATGTAAAAATTATTTATTGTTTTTTTTGCAGGATCTGAATACATTTTTGATTTGGACGTTACATCGCGCATGCGCATTCTTTTAGATCACTTTTCATTTAAGTTAAAATGTGCACTAGCTATAAATAAATGTCATAAACTCTATTAGTATTCCCGAAAACACTATAAACGATCCCTCTATCGAATATTTATGAAATAGAAACAGTAACTTAAAATGAGTAAAAGCGATAACAAATTTGGTTCAAATAATGTTATCAGAACACCCGAAAATAGAATAAACGATTCCTCAATTAAATTATTAAATAATTGTAAGACCAAGTTAGGAAGCGGATCCTTTACAAAAGATTTAGTTGAAAAAATTACTCAGGACGCTAGAAAAGGAACTACAACTAATCCTTTAATAAAATAATAATAATAAAAAAAAAAAAAAAAAAAAAAAACCTAAACGATGTATATTCCAGCAACGTTATAATGAGAACCAAAAACAAAACAATCAATCCCAATATCAATAAAAAAATATCAAAAATAAAGGCGAGTTGAAATCCGCACGAGAGATAATAAAAAAGCTTTTAAACATTTTCATAACCCCGCGAAAACACAAGGATAGATCTCTATAAAAATAAAAAGATTAAAAGTAAATAGAAGTTGAAATACGCATGAGCGATAAAAAATACAGCTCAAAAAACGTAATCATAACCACCCGAAAGCACATTAATTAATCCCTATATCAATAAAACACATAAAAAGTAAATTTTAGTTAAAATAAGCGCGAGCGAAAAAAATACAGCTCGAAAAACGTAATCATAACCACCCGAAAGCAAAATAATTAATCCCTATATCCATAAAAAACATTAAAAGTAAATGCGAGTTGAAATACGCATGAGCGAATAAAAAATACAGCTCGAAAAACGTAATCATAACCACCCGAAAGCACATTAATTAATCCCTATATCAATAAAAAACATTAAAATTTAATGCGAGTTGAAATACGCATGAGCGATAAAAAATACAGCTCGAAAAACGTAATAATAAACACCCGAAAGCACATTAATTAATCCCTATATCAATAAAAAACATTAAAATTTAATGCGAGTTAAAATGCACGCGAGCGATCAAAAATACAGCTCGAAAAATTTAATTATAATACCCGAAAACACATTAATTATTCCAAAAAACTACCCCTCCTATCTAAAAAATCAAAATCAACAATTATCTTAAAACTAAATAGACGATAATTAATTTTTTTAAATATTAGCTAGTAAAAAACAGAACTTGATATCAAATATCTAAGAGACCCAAAAAAAATATCATTTATTATATGCCAAAATTATTAAAAAAGTCATAATGTTAATTAAACTAATTATTTTTCAATAAATAAAACGGAATATTTAAGGCTAGAAGTGAAGGAAAAGGTGACATTTGACTTGGAAAAGGTAACATTTGAAATGGAAAAGGTGACATTTGACTTGGAAAAGGTGACATTTGAAATGGAAAGGGTTACATTTGACTTGGAAAAGGTTACATTTGACTTGGAAAAAGTTACATTTGACTTGGAAAAGGTTACAATTGACTTGGAAATGCTATATTACACACGGGGTACTCACACAAACAGATACACACACACAGACCTTTTTGTGGGTCTTGGTTATTTGGACTCAAGGGACTTAAACTGGAATTCGAAAATTTTAACGATTAAGTGAAAGTAAGAAGTTTGTATCCATTTCTCTCTACTTAATAAATTATCAAATTTCAAAAATAGAAAACAAAGAGGATTTAAAAAGAAAAATAAACAATAACAAAAACCCAGAATGAGTGTATTTTATTTACTCTCAATCATAAAAAACTTCCCATGCTTATAAATGTGATGAATATTTTTTGTTTACCATATTGTTTAATCAAGAGTTGTATGATTTTGGAAAATTTTGATCTTGACTTGTTTTGAGCAAAAAACGTATTGAGCATGATTTCTTTGGTTATTACTATTAAATCTGATTCTTCCGTCACACGACATTCACTTACCTCTGTAGTTAAAATCAATTTAAGAATTTTTAAATAAATTTACAGATAAAAATAAACTATTGAAGAATCAAGTACATTGAGTTTCAAAAGAAACACGTGTTTTATTAAACAACCTATTTTATTTTTATCTCTCCACAATGAACCGACTACTGCATCAAAACCCTTCAGTCCCACATCACAGCCAGTGAAGAATGGTGTCAAAATTGGAGGATTAAAATAAACCCCAACAAATCCCACCAAATCACCTTTACTCTTCGTCGCAAACCGATGACTTCCTGTCCCCCAGTTCCCTTTAATAACATTACCCTTACTTCTGTAGAACAAATCCGATCTCTCCCGAGTCTCCATCTTGACAAGCGCCTTACTTGGAATCCTCTCACAACACTGAAACGACAAGAAACTGCTCGAAGATATCGATTACTACAACACTTACTAGACAAACGTTCAAAACTTCCAGTATATTACAAAAGCCTCATTTACATTACAATTAGCAGACCTACTTGGACATATGGAATTGAGCTTTGGGGCTCTACGAAACCATCTAATTCCTCCCGCATCCAGTCCTTACAATCCAAAATCCTTCGCAAAATCCTGAATGCTCCTTATTTTGTCGCAAATCAACTCCTCCATAATGACCTAAACATCCCATTTGTTGCTGACATAGCCCGTGATAGATACTCCTCTTTCCATTCTAAACTCCCTGCCCATACAAACCCACTTGTCCGTAACTTATCTTCCTCAGATATCCCTGATAACCCTCCAAGGCGACTGAAAAGAAGGTAACCCGGGACCTACTGTCTTAAAATAGTTAGTAAAGTGCTACCACTGGATAGTTCTTTTTCAAGACATTTTCATGACTTTTTATTTTCATACTAAACATTTAATTAGTGTATTCTTTAGTACAGTTGTAAATTACTATAAATAAATTAAAAAAAAAAAAAATAAAAAATTTTTTATCTACCACAATCGGTTAGTTTTATTGGCTTTTTACCACTCTACATTAACCTGTGTATGAGATAATATTTTTTCAAAAATCTTATGCTTTCTAATGGTATAGTATACACCTATATTACTGTTTTTATGTTAAAAAAAAATAAAATTGCATAACAAATTTATTTTTGCTCTTTTCTCCTTTAGTTGAATTAGTTCAACATATGCATTCATCCGTTTTTTATTATTTCAAATAAGATGATTTTGGAAATTCTTCAGAATCTATAAAATTAAAGGTACTTTAGAATAAGGAAATTTACAATATCAACATTTAAGCCCAGTTAGACTATTTTAATAAGGGGAGCCCGTAGCTGAGATGCTAGCGCGCTAATCTCTTATGCTAAAGGTTGGGAGTTCGAAACCCAGTCATGACGGGGCTTTTATAAGCATGTTAATAAATGGGGGTTCACTCACAGCCTCTGCCCCGGTTATGTGAGATCCGTCAGCCAAATGGTGGCCACTCACAAAGTTAGGCGTAAGGAGTGGTGGCCCTACACTACAAAATGCATCGAGGAACGTAAATGTAATCATCCAGATCACACCGCGAGCCCCTAGAGCCTACACGGCCTGTCGCGCCACTAGAAAAAAATATACTATTTTAATCAAAATGAAACCTACTTTACATTAAATACTATTAAATATTACATCGATATAGCGAGTTTATTCAATACCGTTCAAGCAGTTTTGGGGAAAATCATAAAAAAAGTTGTAGAATGAGAGGTGGAAAGTACCTCTTACGGTAAGCCGATTTTAGTTGCTGTAACTTCTCGGGTGTATAAGTAGTCTAAAATCTGAAATTTTCAGGTTGTTAATACTTACCATGCCAGACTTACCACAATAACACACACACACGTTTTTCTTTGTCTTAGTTATTTGGATTCAAGAAACCCTAAAACGTGTTTCTGTTGAATGACTGGAATTCAAAAATTTTAACGATCGCTATACTTTCCCTTACTAGACATTTCATATAAAGGTATGTGAAACTAAAAATAAATGTTCTGGAAACGTGGAAATTGTGTGATGCGCACACTTGATTTTCGTTTTCCTCTGTTTTTTTTTCATATTGTTGAGTATAGTAGCAGGTCCATATTGCGCTTAGAGGGTGAGAGTTGTTGTGCGAGGAGAATATTGTGTTCTTGTTTATTTTTGAATGGAAATGAACCACAAGCCGCTCGCTTCAGTTTCATTTCAAACTCAGGGCGTATTTAACACTGAAACACCTTCGTCGTTTTTATGTCAAATACTATATTAATTGTGCTTAATGAGAGCCTGAAGCGAATTATGAAAAATGTCGTGAACATTTTCTAATCCCAGTTTTCAACTAAAATGCACATTTAAGGGTCCTCTTGATCCAATTAACCAAATCGTTCAAAAAGGTTTGCGTGTTTGATAAGTATTATAAAACTTAAATTCGATATTTTAGAAGTGTATATACCTCAGATGGTATGGCATTTTTTCACCAAAATTGGCTACTGTATATACCCCTATACCCTGCATTTTGAACTTTTTTTATTCAATTTTCTTGAAAACGGCTCAACTTTACATTAAACTCGCTATATTAATAAAAAAATCGGGTGCGGGCAACACACGACTTTTACATACCTCCATTTTCAAAATTAATGAAAGAATTTTCAAATACAGTTAGAGATAAAAATACGTGAAACTATTAAAGAATTAATTAAATTGAATTTCTATGTTTCTATAGTGATTTATTAAAGCTATTATATTATTATCTAAAATAATCAGTTAGTTTTGTTGGCTTTTTATCACTCTCTATTAACTTTTAATAGCTTGTGTATGAGATAATATTTTTTCTAAAATCTTTAGTTTTCCAACGGTATATCGTACATGTATATTACTGTTCTTATGTTCAAAAACGGAAAATTGCATTAAAAAAATATTTTTTGTGTTTTCTCCTTTAGTTGGGTATCGAATTTAGTAATAACAATTTTTATTGAGAAAATTTTACAATCTGTCCCAATTTGGACATTAATAGTATTGCTGAATGATATCAAACATACTACATTCATACAATATTTACACAAAATAAAATTACAATAAAATATATACACAATAATGAATCAATACAAAAGTCAATAATTCACTTATACCTATATACACATACACACACTCATACATACATCACATTGAGTGGTGAATCTAGCCAGTGCTAGAACTCCAATATATTTACAAAAGGTCGCGAGGCCACTGCCGTTTCAACCTTCTAGGTGGGTTGTATGGATGAGTGGAGCTGGATAGGGATTGAGCTAAAGGATTAGGATGATGAATGAGGTTCTGGTGGAATTTGAAAAATTTGGATGGAATTAGGTCTGAAATAAATGGAACATTAAGGTCGTGGTGCAAGGTATAATTGGAGACATAATAAGGAGCATTTACTATTGTACGGAGGACTTTGGATTGAAAGGATTGAATGCGTTTGATGTTAGAACGTTTAGCTGTCCCCCACAGTTCAATTCCGTAGGTCCAGATGGGCTTCAGTATTGTCTTGTAGATTAATAATTTGTTTTCAACTGTAAGTTCAGATTTTCTGTTGAGTAGTCGGTATAACTGTCCGAATCGTCGGTTGAGTTCTTGTCTTTTAAGTCTTGTATGTGGGTTCCAAGTCAATCTTTTGTCTAACAGTAAGCCAAGATACCGGACTGTATCTGAGAGAGGAATCGGTAATGAGTTGAAATAAACTGGCGGACAGGATTTTCGTCTAAGAGTAAAGGTTATGTGTTTACATTTGGCTTCGTTCACCTTTACACGCCAGTTATTACACCAGTGTTCGATAAGGAAAAGGTGTCTCTGAAGGTTTAAGGATGCTGTTTCAGGATTGGAACTGGATGATAGGATGGCGGTGTCGTCTGCAAAAGTTGCCAGAAAGGTATCAGGATGTGTAGGAATATCAGCAGTGTAAAGGATGTAGAGGATGGGTCCCAAGACGCTGCCTTGAGGAACACCGGCCTCAACGGGATAAAGGTTAGAAAATTCTTCACCGCAGCGAACTCGGAAGGAACGGTTCGAGAGATAGGATCGGAGAATGAGGTATAGGGACTGGGGTAAATGGGTTTTCAGCTTGAAGAGTAATCCAGTGTGCCATACCCGGTCAAAAGCTTGCGCAATGTCCAGAAACGCACCAGAACAATACTCTTTGCATTCAAGAGCTGAGGAAATATGGTCTACAACTCGGAGCCCCTGTTGAACTGTGGAATGCTGAGGACGGAATCCAAACTGATGGGAAGGAAGATTTTGAGATTCTAATATGGGTAGTATACGTTTAAGAAGAAGCCTTTCGAAGATTTTTGAGAGGATGGGGAGTAGACTAATAGGCCTGTAGGATGAAGTGTTGTTGGAAGGTTTACCTGGTTTTAAAAAAAGGATGATGGTGGAATGTTTCCATAACAGAGGAAAATAGGTGGTGCGGAGGATGCAGTTATAAATATAAGTAAGGAATATAATAGCTTTCTGCGGAAGTTGTCGGAGGATCTGGGGAGTAAGGAGATCGTGTCCAGGAGATTTACGGAGAGTCAGTTTTTGGAGAAGATATTTGACCTCAGAGGGATTAATAGCTTTAGGAGGTAGGGAAAGTGGAATCGGTGACATAAGTAAGTCTTGCACTTTTGCGGTGTGATTGATGTGGGATTCCGGGTGAGGAGTGAATACTTTGGAGAGGTGTGTGGCGAATTCCTCGGCTTTATCTTCATCAGACGCAGCCCAGGAGTCATCACCACGTCGGAGAGGATGGGAAACATGATGGTATTTTAGGATCTTTTTCGTGACATTCCACAGGGAATTATCACGAGCTGATAGAGAGGAGAGGTAGGAATTAAAGGACTGGGAACGGAAGTTCGCCAACTCCCTCTTCAATTGTCTACAATAGAAGTTATAGGAGCGGCGATCTGTTGGGTGTCGGGTGCGCTGCCATAATGATCTTGCTCGGCGTTTGGTGTGGATAAGGTCTATAATAGGTTGTGGAAAATGATTTTGGTCTGGATTTATATTGGAGTGTTTAGGAGAGGAAGCAGTCCAGACAGCTTGTTGGATGGCGGTGGTAAAGGAATAGACGGAATTATCTAGGTCATCTTGGGTTTTGAGGGTTACTCTGAGGTCAATATTATCGGTCAGGATTTGGCGGAAAAGGTTCCAGTTAACAGGGCCTCGGATGAATGATGGTATCGAATTAATTTAAAATATTGGCATTTAAGCCCTATCAGACCATTTTAATCAGAATGAAACCTACATGATATTAAAGCTTATCGAATTTTACTTCGATATAGCGAGTTTAATCAAAATCGTCAGAACTGTTTTCAAGAAAATCGAAAAAAGGTGCTAAATGCATGGTATAAAGAGGCTCTTTTGGTAAGCTCATTTTGTTGAAAAAGGTAATGTAAGGTCGCGGGCGTAGATTTGTCTTAAATATGAAATTTCAGTTTCATAGGACTTACCGTTTTTGCCCGGGAGTTACTAAACACACACACACACACACACACACAGACCTTTTTGCGGGACTTGGTTATTTGGACTCAGAGGACCCTAAAATGTGTATTTCCGTTAAAAACTGAAATTCGAAAATTTTCACGATCTCAATACTTTCCCTTACTATATGTAGTAAGTGAAAGTAAAATGTAATGGGCTTAAATATAATTCAGGTTTCATTCGGATTAAAATAGTCTGACAGGGCTTAAATGACGATATTTTAATTCTTATTCCAATGAAGAACCTTAAAGATTCGAAAAATTGGTTAATTTTTTATATAAAACTTAAATATTTTAATAGGTTAAATTAATTTTTTATTTCGCTTTGAAATAGGGTAACTTTGAGATCAAAATTATTTTTCTATCTTCACTAAAACTAGAGATATTAAATAAAAAGTGTTTTCCGATTTTTTAACACGGCTCCTGAGGAACGTTGGCCTCTAATATTTTGCACATTTTAATCGTTGAATGTCTAATTTCACCTAAAAAAATTTCATCAAAATCGGTGAGACAAATTTTGGATCCTAGTGAGGTGAACCTTCATGAAGTATATATGCCACTAAACCTCCATGGGTTCATGCCGCGTCACTCATGGCACGAAGAGATCCACCTCAATGTCAGCTGTGTAAAGTGACTCTCACAGTAAGTCATATTTTCGAAGAGTATCCTTGTTGCAGTAGAGATTTGTAAAATGTAGCGTACCACGTAATTCTCTGAGGCATTGAGCGATAGTGATCGGGCCGTCGACGGTGTCATTCAATTGGTGAAGAACATTCCTTAATATCACCTCATTTAACACATCCAAATTATTTTACTCACTTTCTGATATTGTATAACTCACACTTTTCATTTTTACATTTTTTTGATAATCATTATGTTTACAGTTCCTATTAAATCATTATATTAATTGTTCCTATTATTCTATTTTATTTTTATTGATTACGTCCTTTCAGAATCAATTTCGTAATTTTCTCTCAGAAAACTGAACATATAATTATTATTATTATTTTATTTATTTATTTTTAATTTTTTTTTTGTTTCACATCATTGGTAAGTTAATTGTCTTCTGAAGATGTTTAGGACAATAATAACCACTCGCAGTTTTGACTTTAAAACCAAAAAAATACCTATGGGTTAAAAAAGTATTATAGGTTTTTTTTTATATATATTGTTTCTCAATTTCTAATAAAATAAAACCTGGCATTACTTATGAAACAACATAATAAAATAATATTAGTAATTAACAATGTAATCTCAAGAGAAATCTAAAATTGCCTTGTACATTTTCATTTTGTAATTCCAGGGTTTTAAGGACTTGCATTAGACGGGAGCTGCATAGAGGCATACAGTTTATAGTGGCACCTATTAATAGAACCTCCGCTAATGGAACCCTCGACCCAGAACCCGGGTATTAGGGTTATTGTTTTTAAAGGTATCATGCTTTAAATAAGAGAACCCAACCAGGGCTCTCATTACAGCTCAAGCGTTCTCCGTGTAAATTATTAAACGGAGAAAGGTTTCCCTTAATTACCTGCAGAGTAATTACTTAGGGCGGGAAGAGAGTTTTGGCGGGTAACGGTGAGGTTTTGGCGGGTGTTGGCTTGCTTTCGGCGGGTGTCAGTGGGATTTCCCTCTTCTTAGTATTCTTATCTCTTTTATATCGAGGAGGCTTTTCATCCACGGCCTTTATTATCTGCTCCCGCTCCTTTTTTTTTTTTTTTTGTTTTATCATATGTTTCATTAAGGGATTCTTTTCTTTATCTTCTTTAACCTTTTTTTTTTTTAAGTTGTAATCCCAGTAATTGAAATAAAATCTTCTTTCCCCTAATTACGGAGCGGATAACGCTTTAAGTAATGAAATAATCCTAGATATGTCCCTTAGCACTTATATAAAATGGATCATGAATTGTGTAGTAGTGACAAACCTTAAGGGATGAAATTGCATTAAATTATTAACATGAAATTTTATAGTTGACTGCTGGTTTCATCCTAGAATGAAATCTCATTAATAAATCTAAAACTCATTGTTATCATTTGCCAAGATATATTCTTTACGGTCCCACTTGTTGTATTTACTGTTAATAAAATTTACATTTCTAATTTTTATTATATCTGTATTCCACATATTTATCGCTCGTGAAATTGTTTTAATCCTAGATTTTAGACAGCTTAGCTGTTGGATTATTATTTTCTATAATGAACCTTTGTAATCGGCCAAAAAAAAAAAAAAAATAAAAAAAAAAAATAAAAAAAAATAAAAATAAATAAAAATAAAAATAGAGCTTACGTTTCAAGATTCGTAGAATCTGAATAACGAATTTTTTAAAAAATCCGTTTTCCGCCGTCAGCGGCATTTCTCGGAAACTATTGGACCAATTTTTTGTTTAAATTCGCTAAAAAAATACTAGTCCATGCAACGATGATCCTAACATCTAGGCCCGGTTGCCCCAACAGCCTGTGTTAAAGTTAACTTTTGCTGTTAACTAACCCGGGTTAAAAGCTAATCATGATTAAAGTTTTTGTCCATTTGCACCAACAAATTTTTAATTCGAGTTAGTTAACATGGGTTAGGGCGGGACGTCATCATATTCGTGACCTATTTAACAACTCCGAACCCTCTAGACAGAGACAGTTAGGTTATATTGAAATGATTGTTTTACTCTGCCGATTAATATATATTAATACAATAATCGATATAATTAGTTGACCGTTGAGAATTAATAATGAAACATTTTAAGATCTATTGAATATCAAGGAAGCTGGATTGTATTGTGAAACCAGATAGACAATGAGTATCTAAATGGAATAAAAACTATAGTATATAAAATGTTATTAGATGTATTCGAAAAAAATAATAAATTAAGTACAATGAAATTAAAAATGAACCCAGGACAAAAAACCTTAACGTTAATAACAATAAATTGATCAATAATAAACCAAAAATTGATGACAATATGAACAATAAATAGTAAAACCTAAACAAAAAACTATAACAGATCTTTACCAGAATGAAAATAATAAAAAAACAATTATAGGTAATATCAATAATGCGATAAATATAGAGATGATAAGTGGAAGAAATAGAAATATATACCATTATCAAAAAATGCAATTCATACCTCATCTATCCAAAGAAATTAAGAGAACACTTGTTGAATTTAATTCACCACAGACAAAATTATGACTTTATAACCATAATAAACTAAGTAATCATTTATCAAATATTAAAGATTTTACCACTCGAAAAACTGAATGTTATTTATAAAATAAATTGTATAGATTGTGATAAGATATACATAGGAGAAACATCTAAAAAGATCACAACTAGAGTCAACCAACACAGCAATAATTGTAAAAATATAAACACTACAGCATTTGCACAACACAGTCTTCAGCTTAATCACAATTTTGATTTTGAAAAACCTACAATATTGGATATAGAAAAACAATCGAATCTATATATAAACAAAAATATAAAAGATACCATAAATTATAAAACAGATTGAAAACACCTCTCACAAGCAGTTCTTGCTACAATTGGGAAATTAAAATTTGTAAACCTTACCTTAGCGACCTATATTTAATAATAAATCAGTGCATACTTACTACAGTAAATAGTATGACCCTAATTCATCAGGGGCCAAAGAATATGTCAGTTAAATGGGTATTTTTTCCTTAGTGTTAATTTAAAAACAAACCAATTTTATGACATAAATTTTTGACAAAATTTTAATCAAAAATGGATAATTTTTTTAATTTTAAATGAATTTCGGGTAAATATAATTTTTTTGTAACATTGTTATGCATATTTTCGGTAATGTTTTTAGTTAATATTTAAAAAGTTATTTTATTGTATAATGTTAATTGATAATTTTTTGATGTATTTTAGTGAGTCCTGATGATGGGGAAGGCCCTCGAAATGTTGGCTCGTTTTAAAGTTAATTGTAATAAACTGTTTTTGGAAGATTTAGAAACCTACAAATTATTTATTATCATTTTTCATTCTTCCAATTAACCTATTTTTATTATTAATCAATTTACTGAATTAGAGGGGAAAAAATATGTAAATAAAATACAAACATCAGACTTTATTGATAAATATAAACAAATTTACCACTTGACAACAAAAGAGGGAAAGGTTAATTGATTTAATAACACAGATTGCAATTTATACAAAATTATGTCATTTCCTTTCATCTTGAAAAATTTGTTTCGACAAGTGCTCTGTGAAAAGCTATATCACTTTCACATATAATTTCTGATGGTGAAACAACTCAGGAAAGTAATCTTCTGGTTCTGGTACGTTGTAGATGTCCTGGGTTTCTATTGCAATGTTGTGGAGGACAGCTACAGCTACAATAATATTTAGGGCTTTTTTTGGATCCATTCGAATTCCATTGGCAAGGCAAGGAAATCTTCTTTCCATAAAACTGAACGCTCTCTCAATGATTGTTTGATTTTTGTGTGACAATTGATTTTAGTTCAGCAGCATTTGTTGGGTTTATAATTGGTGTCAGTAAATATGTTTTGCAGCCATAACTACTATCTCCTAGAAGCCAAAAATCTCCAAATTCTCTTGACTCAAATCTCACTCGTAATGCACTTTAATTGAAAATCCAACTGTCATGCACAGAGTCAGGATTTTCAAGTTCCCATCGCACACTACTTGTATATTTAATGAAAACCACCCTTTTCTATTTCAAAATAGTTTTGTATTAGCTCTACTTAGAGACTGGATTTTAATATGAGTGCAGTCAATCGCACCAATTACTCAAAGAAAACATTTTATCCTGTAGAAATCTGACACTGTTTTGTTTTTATCAACTTCTGTTACGAACATTTTAATTAAATCACTTGACTTCCTGGCTATTAATGCTGTTATGCGTGGAATAATTTTATAAACTGTAGATTTATCAATATTAATGATGTCGCTAAGAACCTGCTGGTAACTACTAGTAGCATAATACCTCTTGAAGTTAAGTAGAATATGATGCAATATCATTAATATTAAAAATGTCAATCATATTTAGCACTGTTTCTTTTCGAAATCTGTACCTTCTTATGAACTCCACATCATCCTAAATTTCAAAGGGATTCCTCCTTACTTTGTAAAGCTTGTTCCTTGAAAGTATATTTACCAATTGTATTATATCTTTATTTGATGTTGAGTATTCATCTGATGAGATTGTGTTCATTTTTCTTCGGTGTATTAGGATAAATATCACGAAAATATTCAGAAAAAAACAAACTGAAACTGACACAAACAATTTGAAAGCTAAAGTAACAGTAGAAAGGTAACATTGACATCGGATAATCGAGGTAGGAAGGTGAATTAACTTAACACCATCACTTAACATAGAGTTAGGGCTAATTATGATTGGTGCAATGGAATTTCTGCTAACCCGTGATTTACTTATCCAGATTAGTAAAGGTAATGTTAAACACGGTTGGTGCAACCGGGCCCTAGACGTTGATATCAGCTGGTTAGTTTTAAAATGGTGGCCGATTAAAAGCGATTTAATTTAATAACTCAGTTATTTTTGAAGATTGAGAACAGTGTAAAAAATCTTCTTACATGGTCAAGCTACAACTTATAAGAGATTTGATTCCCTGATGACTCGGTTAATATTACTGATAAAGATAAAATGTAAGGTTTTCTGCAATCAGGAAATTTTATTTGAATTATTTGAATGAAAATCGAAAGAAAAGAAAATAGTAACGCAGTTCTGTATAAATGCTTTTGGTTTTTTAATAATGAACCTTTGTAATCGACCAAAAGAATAAATAATCCCCCTAAAAATTTGGGAGCTTACGTTTCAAGATGCGTAGAATCCAAATAACGAATAAAAAAAATCCTTTTCTTCTAATTAATAAATAAATAAATACCAAAAATTCTTTTAGAGCCAATTGATAGAGAATTAAATTTTAGACCAAATGAAAAAAGAATCTAGATTAGATATTGCGTTTTGGAATCAGCGGTAGTAATAGCATATGATTCTTTGAATTAATGTTGTCCTAATGTTGCTTTTTGGAAATCATAAACCATTGTGTAATAATTTGCACCGTTTTTTCTATGCTGTAATAATTGAACGAAGGTCCCTTGAGCCCCACAGGTGACATTAGACATACGAGTAGCTTTAGATATTAATTCACTAGAACTATCAAGTTTAAGCCTTATAGTTAACATTATTGTGGCTTTCCTAGACTCTCGTATGATCCGTCCTATATGACTAGTAACATTAATTACATGCCCTTTTGAGGACTAATCCTACGTCTGCTAAATTATGCGATAGTAAATATCTACATATTTAGAAAGGTCCTCTACACTATTGCCGTATTCTATAGTTATATTCCTATAAGCTCTGGCATATTTTTCATACATTCTTCCTTTTGATTTATATTTTAAAAAAATCTGGTGCGGGCAACACACGAATTTCACTTACCGCCGTTGTTTAAAATTGATTAAAGAATTTTCAAATACAGTTAGAGATAAAAATGAGTGAAACTAATAAAGAATTAATTTATATAGAAACATGTGTTTTATTAAAAAATCTATTATATTATTAGCTGAAATTATAATCAGTCAGTTTTATCGGCTTTTCATTACTCTTTATAAACTTTTACAAGCTTGTGTATAAGATAATATTTTTTATAAAATCTTTAGCTTCCCAACGGTATTTACTCATCTATATTACTGTTCTTATGTTCAATAATGAAAAATTGCATTAAAAAAAGATTTTTACAGTTTTCTTCTTTAGTTTTTTTTTTTGTTTTTTTATTGATTTTATTAAGAGATAATACAATCTGCCACCTTCTGGGGCAATGAGTATTACAGATAGAATAAATCATTCATCCCATATGTACATTGTAAAGAAAAAAATTAATAAAGATTAAACAATTAAAGAAAAAATATATATATACACAAAATTAAATAAATACTATAGAGAAAATAATAATAAAAATCTTGATCAAATTCATACCTATTTACAATATTTACAAACTGCCCCTGGGATCACCGAATCAAACCTCGAGATCCACTCGTGGATGTCGAGGCACAATGCCAGAAGATCCCAGTGCCTCTCATTCAGCAGCGTCACGGGTCTTGAGAGCCAGTGGAGGCTGCGCGAAAAAAACACAATTCATTTAAAAAAAATAAATAAATTTACATATTTTTGTATCGTATAATGTTGTATGATACTAAAACAATTGTTTTTCTAAAAGAAGCTGGTCCTACATGTGACAGAGAATTATTATATTTATGTAAATTACGTTTTAGTTGTTGTATTATTCTAGATAAATATTGTAAATAAACAGAAAATGTTATATAGGCCTTAGATTGAATGTATCGTTTTGGTTTGGAGAAACGTACTGGAATTAGGCAACACAGTGAGGACTGCGTATGGACTACTCTCCAAGAATTCCAGGCATTCTGGTTCAAGTAGTTGGCAATCCAGCCAGAAATAATAGGACTTCTCTCCAGTTGAGGGCTACTATACGGCATTGCTATGTGGTCACTACCAACCTCTTATGTTGCGTCTATACTGCGATAGCCTCTTGTACAGAATATCGCACTTTAATATTATATTTTTTTTTACTTTCACTTACCTCTATATGAAATATATAGTAAGGGAAAGTATTGGGATCGTCAAAATTTTCTAATCCCAGTTCTCAACGGATATACGCGTGCTAGGGTCCTCTGAGTCCAAATAACCAAGTCACTCGAAAAGGTCTTAGCGTCCATGCATGTAGTAGGTCCAGCCCGAAAAAGAAAACTTGAAACGAAACTGTAATTTCATATTACAGACAACTTAACGCCTGATATGTTTAAGCAATTTTTCACTATAATCGGCTTACCGGAAGTGTAATTTTACACTATGCATTTTGAATCTTGTTACGATTTACTAAAACAACTATAACGAATTTGGTTAAACTAACTATATCGATGTAAAATTTAATGGGCTTTGATATGATATAGATTTCATTCTGGTTGAAATAATCTCTACAGGGCTTAATTGGCGATTTTTTGCATTTTTTCTCTGCACATCAACTTGCTAGCATTGGTAAATAACAGCTAAATATGAAAGTTTAGCGAATTTGATAAACAACTAATGGAGAAAAGTGCAAACATATGTAAAGGAAACAGTGCCCTTAACATATTTTAAGTGCTGCCCTCTAGCAGACATCATCATTATATAGCATAACGCCATCTAGTTTTAACAAGAGGCAACGGACTGCCTCCCGAAAATCTCAGGCAATGGCGATGTAAGTGAGTCGTGTTTTGTCTGCACCAGATTTTTTTCACCTCAAAATTCTTTTTTATGCTTAGAAGATTTAACAACGAAGGCAAATTAAAGTCGTGCTTTGCGTGGACCAGATATATATTACAATATTATTCGATTGTTAATTTCTTTGAATTAATAATTCATTTGAATTATTGTCAATTACACCATTTATAAAATGTATACCAAAAATGGAGGAAAGGCCTTGAACGGTCGTTTGGCGTGAAACTATCTATTGAACACAAGACTCTTTATGGGTTGTAGAGGTGCAGGATTTTTAATCTTTGGGTCAGCTTCTGGGTTTGAACTCGTAATCTTGGTGATAGAAGTCTGTTATGCTAGTCACTTTTGTATTTTTAGCACATTCAAAAATTCAAAATAGGGACCATATTGGTATGAGGTATGAAACTTACTCTTTTTTGGAATATATATTTTAATTCAAATCTAGTCTCATTTCTTATGACCTTTATAAAACTATTAATGGCCTAATTATAGAAAAAAATAGAGTGTGTAATGGTTAGCATAACAGCCTTCAATGCCCAGTTCACAGGCTCAAACACTGAAAGATGTAAATAAATCCTTGCTTATGCCGTCTTCCAGAGGGGACATAAGATAGTGGTTCCGAACATCTGTGATGATCAGGAACTCGTTAACGATCTCTATCCTAAATAAATATGGGTAGGAAAAATTTTCAACTTTCACTTAACTATCGTTTTAATGATCACAGTAACACGGAGCGACGGTAAATGAATAAATAGACAATCAAGTAGGTTTGTAGTATGTATATAAACCAATTGGAGCTGGGTGCTATAAAGTATTTAGCAAATGAAGTATAAATATCAAGCCTAATAACAAACTTGTGTTGGATTCCTTGCTGCGAAACTGATTGGGCCTAATCATGAACTTCGCCTCCGGCGGTATCTCTGCTAAAGGAGACACAGCAATTTGGTGTTTGGGAAATCAAACCAACTTACGGCCTGTATATAAGGCCGATTATAACTCAAGCTAAGTGAGCCCCAGCTCCCAAATTGAGATAATCCTAATGATTTGCTAAATTGGCTGAAGATGGCTGGGACTATAAACCCAAGCGGGGGCTCAAACTTTGATTGGAAAGTTGGAACTGAATCAAACTCTCAGAATCCATTGTCGTATCCTACAAATCTATATTTAACTGCTCGATTTATCCAGCTTATAAACAATTTAGGGGTCATCTATAGAATCGGAGTAAGAATTCACACTGATATATATATATATTACAATTAATGGGTTGTGTCACATGAAATGTCCGTTTTCAAGGTAAAGGATTTTTATTAAAAATACTATATGAAAACAAGACAATTTTATTCGAATTATTTACCTTCTTTTTCTACACATTTTTCCCAACGTGACATCAACTTTTTTATCCCCGAACTGAAAAACTCTGAGCTTTGAAGTGAAAGAAAATCTTAAAACGCACTTTTCACTTGATCATCATTTTCAAAAAGTTTTCCTATGACAAATTTGTCTAAATTCCTGAACAGGTGGTAATCTGTTGGAGACAAGTCGGGAGCATATGGTGGGTGCGGAAGAACTTCGTAGCCCAGTTCTTTCAATTTTTGCACGGTATGTTTTGAAACATGGGGTCTAGCGTTGTCGTGTAAGAGTATAGGATCCTTCCGATTTATCAATCCAGGTTGTTTTTTTTAATAATTTTGTGTGCATTTGGTCAATTTCATTGCAGTACGTTGTAGAGGTAATGGTTTCACCGCTAGGTAAATAGGAATAATGAATTATCCCAGCAATGGACCACCATACTGTAACCATCAATTTTTTGGGATGCAAATTCGGTTTTGGCATTTGTCCTGGGGTTTCCTCGATGTTCAACCACTGCCCTGACCGACGATGATTGTCATGTGCGATCCATTTTTCATCGCAGGTAATTATTCTTTCAAGGAAAGGCTCGGTTTTTTGTCTCGCAAGCAAAGAAACGCAGGACTCAAGGCGTTTCAATTGCTGCCGCTCAGAGAGATCATGAGGTACCCATGTATCGAGCTTTTTTACTTTCCCAATACACTTTAAATGTCTGGAAACGATAGATGCTGAGAGTCCTTTAACTGTTTGGTAGGGGTTTCCTTCTACTGTATGTTTGAGGACATCGTTGTCTATTACGGACGAAGGTCTTCCTTGGGGCAAGTTTTCCAAGTCGCTATCTCCTGCTGAAAACTTAGCAAACCAACGGCGAATGGTCCGTTCATTAACACTCCCTTCTCCAAACGCCTTGGAAATATTTCTAGCGGTCTCAGCTGCTAAATGGCCGAGTTTAAACTCGTACAAAGATATTACTCGAAAATCGCGTGTTTCCATGTTCGTATTTGGAGGTATACTAAAAATTGGGTAATTGATTGGGAAGCTAATGTTTATAATACAAAGGTAGAGAATTAGTAACTGTTTACTTTAAATATTTAAACATTCGGAAGAAAACAACAGAGACCTGCAAAATCCTTTATGTATTTTAGAAAATATAAAAACGGACATTTCATGTGAAACAACCCGATACTAATACGTAAAATACCTACGGGTTTCAGTGACAAAATTACTAATTCAATATAGTCTATGATAGTTCCCACTTTTTAGTTATTAAAAACAATACAAGGGGTCACCAGTGGCTTAGTGACTAGCATAACAGCTTTATATACCCAATGTTACAGAATAAACCCTGCAGGTAGCCTAGGATTTTTTAATGGGAGTAATAAATCCTTATTAGGTCTTGTTCCTGTGCGATGTCGGATACTGGGCAAAGAATTCTACCTAATTAAAGCTGTATAGGCGGAATTCAGGATTCCCAATGTAGCTTTGCCCCATTGACCACAGTTCCATAATGCAACGTTAATATATTAAAAGTTGGTTAGGGGAGAATTCATCGAATCACTTCATTTATGAAAACTATAATTTTAACTAAAGAGTTCAGAAAAGCCTTAAAGATTATATCCTATTTCGAATAAAGCATATGTTTTAGATTAAATAATATGGATCAATACTTGCTCCTCTCCTATACATTCTATACACACATGACATACCAACTCACCCCACTACATTGACTGCTACTTACGCGGACGATACTGCAATTTTAACATCAAACGTCGATCCTGTACTTGCCTCACTGACTCTACAAAATCACTTGATGACACCACAAAATTGGTACAAGCTATGGGAAATTCGTTTAAATCACGAGAAATCAAATCAAGTAACGTTCACTCTACGACAAAACACTTGCCCACCATTTTGTATTGACAACAACCAAATTCCTCTGACCAACTCTGTACATGACCCAGAACTGACACTCGATCGAAGGATGAATTTGGGCCCACATATCAAGATGAAAAGACAGACTCTTAACCACCGACTGAAAGAACTATACTCACTTTTATCTAAATCTTCAAAATTAAAAATTAGACAGAAACTGAATACATACACATACCTTCTTAAGCCAATACGGACTTACGCTTCACAGATTTTTTGGTTCAGCAAAAAAGACTCACATACAAAAACTGCAATCATTTCAATCCAAAATTTTAAGACTGATAACGACAGCTCCTTGGTTCGTAAACGACAGAACCCTACATACGGACTTACAACAACAGTTGACCAACATATACGAACAATCTATACTCGTTTTCACATTAAACTTAACTGACACGACAATAGACTGATTAACGACATGTCAATAGCTAATATGCCAGTCAGAAGAAGGCTAAAGAGAAGCTGGATGAGAGGCCTCCTCGGATAAAATAAAGCCTTGGAAGGGGTGCTGCTGGGCATTTTCCTTCCCCATGCCTACCATGCCTGATCTCAATTTGTACAGCACATTTGCTGATTGTCAGATACATTCTGAAAGGCGTGAATATAGATATAAAGAGAAAAAAAAATTAATAAAAAATAATAAAGGAATTTTTCAAAAACGGTTTTAGCGAAAGTAATCAATTTCTTAGACATATGAGGACTGCATCTCTAGGACTGCAGTGAAACGTATATCTGGACATACGTAGCTAAACTTTAAAGCACGTGCTTACAACAAAAATACAGACAACTCATTTCAAAATTTTATGAAAGAAGGCGTAAAAGAAGATGGTCTAGGAATCTGCTTAACTAAGTAACAATTGAAATTTATACTTCAAGACCCTGATTACGAAAGACACAGTATACCTATCACATTCACTAGATCTCCTGCACCGCCGTTGCAAATGTAAATAATAATAATTGGAGTACTCCAAAACTATATTTCCGTTGAAAACTCGGATTAAAAAAAAAAATACAATCGCAATACTTTCCTTTACTATACATTTTATATATAGGTAAGTGAAAGTAAAAATCACCCTCATACAAGACTGAAACGACAAGAAACTGCACGACGTTTTCGACTTCTTCAACACTTACTAGACAAACGTTCTAATCTTCCACTTAACTACAAAAGACTCATCTACATGACTATTATAAGGCCGATATGGACTTACGGAGTGGAGGCTTTGGGGCTCTACTAAACCATCGAATTCTTCCCGTATCCAATCCCTACAATCCAAAATCCTTCGTAAAATCCTAAATGCTCCTTATTTTGTCACGAACAAACTTCTCCATAAAGACCTCAACGTTCCGTATGTTGCTGATTTGGCCCGATCTAGATACCATTCCTTTCATGACAAACTCCATTCCCACCCTAATCCTCTTGTTTCAATACTTTCTTCCTCTTCAATTCCTGACAATCCTCCGAGGCGTCTGAAACGAAGATGGCCTCGAGACCTTCTAGTGTAGAAAAGTTACAGGAGTGCTGCCATTGGCTAGTTCTTCTTCAAGTTTGTATCACGCCATTTAACTTTTGTCACATTTACTTGTTGTACCTTGAAGTACAGTTGTAAATTTCAATAAATGATGTTAAAAAAAAAAAATCAAAAAAAAAAAAAATCAAAGAGAATATTAGATCGTTAGATAGATAGATATCGTGAGTGTAATCTCCCAGGGAGGACCAGGGCCTACACGGCCTGTCGCGCCACTGGAAAAACAAATTGTTAAATAGAACTATTCATAACCACATTGGAAAGATCTTGTTATTGTATATTTTGCTGGAGTATGGTTATAAAATTAGAATGTTTTGTAGGCCCCACTTTCGGTTATTTAATATTTCTCAGAGGCTGGCTATAAGATAACAATGGGCCGTAGACTACAGAGGCAGGTAGATACTGAATTATTTTAGGCCGCTGGGTTTGGCATACGTGATAAGGTAGGCAGGTGGTAGGCACAGTAGCTAGTCCACGCTCGGTAATCCCTTTTTTTTTTGTCAGGCGGTTCTCTTTGTCTCATCCTTTGCTAAAATATACCTACTACTTGTCTTAAATAGTATTAGCATGCTAAATAGCGAATACTCTGCGGGGACGTTACAGACCTCCTAATTAAAAGGAAAATGGGATCAAAGACTTTTTCGCTTCAGCATTCGCGGTTAAGCAGACAATTTGTTTTTCAGCTATATATAGCTATATATATATATATATATATATATATATATATATATATATATATATATATAGGTATATAAATATCCATATAGTATCAGATATGTAGTAAAAAGTAGAATTTAGTAGTAGAATTTTCGTCTTAAAAAGTGACGTGACTAAATCATTTAAAGTGAAATAGCAAGAAAGTAAAATTACATATTTATGGGATAATGCATTGTTCGTTTACTAACATATATATGAAATATATAATAAGGGAAAGTTCTGCATTCGTGTGAATTTACGTATTCCATTTTCCACCGGAAATATACGTTTAAGGTCTCTTGAGTCCAAATGACCAAGTCTCGTAAATAGGTCTGTGTGTATGAGCAGTAAGTCCAGCTCAAAAACATAGAGTTTTTCATTACATATTTAAGAAGCTTATATACCTGAGATTCCACAAAAACCTTTTTAAAAAAATTGACGAATCAGAAGAACCACATTATACCACGCATTTTTTCACTTTTTTAAAGATTTTCTCATAAAATTCTCTTATGATTTTGATTAATTCACTATATCGATATAAAATGCAATGCGCTTAAATGTTATGTAGGTCTTCTGTCATTTAGGAATTTCCCCTTTCCAGATTTTACAAGCTTATTTGCCTTATATGTCACATATACTTTTATAACAAAATCGGGGAATTATAACCACAACATACCGCGCATTTCTCACTTTTTTTAAAGATTTTCTCATAAATTGCTCTTATGATTTTGATTAATTCGCTATATCGATATAAAATACAATGCGCTTTGATGTTATGTAGGTATTCTGCCATGCAGGAATTTCTTCTTTCCATATTGTAGAAACGTAAATGCTTTAGATGAAACATATACTTTTATAACAAAATCGGCGAATCAGAATTTCATATCGTATTTTTAATAAAACTCATTTACCATGAAAGCGAACATTTCATGTGACACAGCCCAATATTTTCTCGATATAGTAAAGCTGTTAAAATATTTCTAACATTAAAAAAAAAAATAAAAAAATAAGCCATAAATAATAATTACTTATATTATTGTAACTAATATTTCTACAAAATTCTATTTTCCAAATTAAAGGAAGCAAGAAAAAGAGAAAAGGAAGTGGAGAAAAAAAAATAATAATAAAATAAAATAATCAATGGATAAAAAAATAGTAAAATTATTTTTAAAAAAATGAAAATAAAATTTTGTATTGAAAAATACAATACTTATTTATAATTGATATGATCTTATCTTTATTTCATTCAACATTCGTTCTTTTATTTATTATATAATCTTTTATTCTCATTATTAAATTTTTTTTAATTTTTTTTTAATTAATTTATTTTATTGGGATATTTTTCCTTATATTAAATGGCCATAGAATTATTTTTGGGATCGGGCGCTAATGACCTAGATGTTTTGCGCCTTAAACATAAAAACAAACAATACAATGAGCTTTAATTTCGTGTAGGTTTCATTGTGATTTAAATAGTCTTACAGGGCTTAAAAGCCGAATATTTCAAATTTCTCATTTCAACAAAAATGTTATCCTATATCTGTGGCAGTCGTGAAGAACTAGATAACTCAAGTTATATGAAAAATGAGTTAATTTCACGTATCGCTCCATCAGAACTTCTCCTACGTCGTGTTAAATTTATTAACGAAATTTCTCGTTGGAAGAAATTTCATCTGAAAAGCTGTAATTAATAACTCTATTTTGGTATTACGTAAAACTTTAAGTAACTCTACTAAAAAATTAAAGATTATGACTTAACCACTTATTCACGACCGCCACAGATATATAATGTTGTATAAGGTAACGGATAATGAAGAAAAGCGGATAAATCTATGTGATTGTTATAGATTATAAAGTCTATTGTCAGATTATTTAATCTGAAACACGTGTGTCAATCTAAACTCAATGGTATTCTTTTAACATTTTTCAACTTTATTATAAATTTCAATGTAAATGTGTAAAGAGGTAAGTATTTTTTTTCTTTTTAGTGTATTTTTAGAGAATTCTTATAATGACATATATAAATTAATTAATAAAAAACACATTCCAAGATAAATATGCGTAATGAAGCTATCCATACTGTAACCTAGAGGTTGAAGCCCCCACAGACCTTATGTTAGAATTCCCCGTGTCCTGAGTAAGTTGATACCTGGTGGTTTTGACATAGCCAGGGGTCTCGCCTGAGAAATTCGAGACTGACATGGGAGAGCTCTGAGAATTAATTCAGTAAATTATCAAAGAATGTTCTATTCAGTATGAATAAATTATATTTTGACAAAAGTGTATATAAATTTTTTTTAATATAATCTTGTACAAGCTAGAGAAAAACAATAAAACATTGAATCGATATGTAAATTTTCCTAATTAAGTCATTTATTAATTATATAGAGATGATTTCAAAGGTGTTTCACGGCGTTCCATGAAAACTTTTCAGGTGAAATAGTCATTAAAAATTATATTGTGGTTTATATAAAATATATATATATATATATATATATATATATATATATATATATAACACTTAATTATTGTATGTTTCCATAATGTTCTAGTATATTATAAGAGACCATTAAATAGTAATCAGTCTTTTATTTTTAAAATTTTCAGATATTATATTTTATATATTATAGTAATTCGGTATTAATCAATTATTTCCTTACCCTAATAATAGTAAATGATTGAGAATCATTAATAAAATTATGCTACAGTAGAAGTCCTAAATTTTGCCTATCCAGGTTTTATTAGGACAGGGATCTTTAACGAGTACCTGACATCGCACAGGCTCGGGACCATCTTTTAAGGTCCCCGCCGAAGGACGGCATAATTAAGGATTTTTTACTCCCATTGAAAAATCCAAGGACCACCTGCGGGTTTGAACCCGTGACCTTTGGCATAGGAGGCTGTTATGCTAACCACCCAGCAACAAGTGATCCCGGCATAATTGGTACTTCGATTTTGATGAAGCAGTTTCTGTAATATCCTTGGCATAAACCTACTAACGTTAAATTAAAAACAATTATTTCTTACGACTTTATATTAAGGCTAGAAGTCACTAAATACACACATATCTGTTACTGAGACGTTTCTTGTAAATATACAAAAATCTTACAGCATACATCTTTAGCGAAAAAATTAAATTTAAACATGTCTAGATCGCAATGCGTATTATACATTGGTAAATGAAACATGTACCAGAAGTGTTATTTGTATTATTTTATTTACACTTTTGATAGTGTGACTAGCATAACAGTCTTCTATTCCCAAAGTCATGGGTTCAAACTCGGCAAACAGCCCAAGTGTTTTGTGAAAAGAAGTAAAAAATCCTTGTTCATACCGTTCTCGAGGAGACGTAAAATGGTTCAGCGCCTGTGCGTAATGAAGTACTCGTTAACGATCCCTATCCTAATTAAACCTGGATAGGCTAAATTTAGGACATCGTCTGACTAGTCAAAGTGAAGTGTACCATGAAGCGAAGTTGAGTGAATAAATAAACCAACAATGTAAACATGTGTAGCAATTTAGAAAACAAATATTGCTATACCGGGTTCTATTAAAGAGATGTTTGAATTGAGTTAATAAATATAAACTGACGCTTTATTAATAAATATAGAGTTATACATAAATTATAATCTACGCTGAGATGCAATCCGGAATGGTTCGCTACGTGCCATCTGTCCATCCAATCATATTAGCAATCATCTCTGCTTCAATCTCGTCTGCTATTAGTCTCGTATAACATATCACATCTATTATAAATAAATAAATAATATTTATAAGGGGTATATTAAACATTAAAATATATTTATATATATTAAGTAGCTTATAATACGTACATCAACCACGATCTTTATGTGAAAAAAAATCGCAAAAATATTTGTTGCTGTTTGCTAGAGAAAACAACAAATGATTATTCGAAGAAATAACTTCGAAAAATATTTCTTCGGTTTTCTATACTTAGGTTCTAAAAGCTGAAATTAAGGAATGAATAATCATTTTGAATGGGAGTAATTAAAGTTACTTTAGAGGAAGACAATTACGAAAATTCATCAGTGTCATAATATCTCAGAGAGCACAGAACCAATATGATATTAAAGCCAATTTAATGTTTCATGAATACAGCGAGTCAACTAGAATCATTAAAGCTAATCTTGAGTACATCGTAAAAAAGTCCTAAACGCATTGTATGAATGGGTCATCCAGTCCACTCATCATAGTGAAAAAAGTTGTAACATCCTTATTTTCTTCTTTAGCTTTTTCCTGTACCTTCCAGCGAGGAGTTAAGTTAGTCCAACACAGGATCTCTATTTCTCTCTGTCTTTTGCAAAGATTCTTTATCTCCTGGAATGTCTTTCCTCTAGCTTGTCCCAACTTGGAAATATAGCCATTGTAGCAAAGCTTAGGTCTTCCTCTAGCTCTAGTGCCTACTGGTCCCGCCTCCATAAATTTGCGTGGGCCAGAATTAGGATTCATCCTTTACACATGTCCATGCCATCCCAACTCTCTTCGCCAGGATCTCCTTGAGTGCAGAAATATTTAGTTCTTCCCTCATAGTTTCATTTCTTATACTCTCCACTTAGCTCAAGTATTTCATTTCTGCCGCTGTTACACGGCTACATTTGTTGCCCGGTAGTCCAAACAATATATTTTTTTTATTTCTCTTTGGGTTCTCTTTCTACCGATTTGGTTATTGTTATTCAACAGGAAACAAAATCCTTAAAAAAAAAATAAGATCGTTAGAATCTCTTTAGTATCTGAGGAGATACTGAAAATTTAACTTGGCCGCCATGATTTGTAATTTTTCGTGAATTTAAATTGACAGTGTTGCTGTTTCATCCATCTTTGAAAACTGTATATATTTTTATATACAGTTTAAATATTTTTTATCATGGATTATATATTTTTATTTAGTCATTAATACATTGGCCAGAAGAAAAATATTTTTGATAAATTGTAACTAAATATTTTTATGGTGTTTTGATATAGTTTTTGATAACAAGCAGTATAATTTAAAGTAAATAAGTTGTATGTATATATATATATATATATATATATATATATTATATATATATATATATAATATATATATATATATAAAACTGATGCAATTTTTAATAACATTGTAATGGTATTTTCAAGGATGGATAAGTTTTTGTTTTAGAGAAATAAAGTTATTGTCCACAGTCTGTGAATTTCCGTAATTCAAAATAAAATTCTATGAAAAAGAATGTATCTCCGATTTGCTTGACACTTTTAAAAATTACCGAGTCACTAATTTTAATCTCTGTCGATATCTGAATATCATTCAATAGAAGACTGAAACAGTCAAACACATTTGACAAGAATTATGGATTTTATACCAGCAGACAAAACCTTCCTCTGTAGGTATTGGAAGCTCGACCAAGTGATTGAAAACCACGAAGACTTTGTGCTGAGGATCAGTGAGGATAAGAAAATTCTGGACTGTATAATCCAGATCCTTTTGAACGTCAATTAATTTTGTTGAATATGAAATTTTAGTTTCCTATGATTTTCTCTTTTTAAACTGGTTGTGCACACATACCTTTTTGAGAGATATGGCCATTCAGACCCATGGTTTACTATAACGTAAATTACCGTTAAAAATTCGAATCTGGAAATTTTCAAATTCGGTATACTGCCTCTTATTTTATATACATAAAGTTATGGTTTTATATTTTAACTTACAAAGCAAACGTTATTAGTATAATCAGTCATATAGTCTATTTATTCACCTTGACAGTCTCTATAAGAACTAAGCGATCGTTTTAAGAGAGCTCTAGATACACGAAGGAGCTAATATTTTGTCATTAAAAGAAAAACAGAGGCTATATATCAGCCAGAGGCGAGGCTCGAGCCAGCGAATCGTAGGGAGATGAGCCGCTCCAATTTGTGGCTCCTCGCGAGCGGAATAATGATCCAATCGGACCAATTCGCTCAGTTATACTATTCAATTAGCGTTCCAAATGGAATGTGTCATTTCATGTGTCACTGCCCGCCTCACTCCACTGCTTCCCCGGGCCACTCCTGACTATATTATGTAATATAATTATCTTATATACCTTTAGAGAGGAAGGGTCCAGTCGGAAGTGGGCATCCAATATAGAATCCGGGTGTTTAACGAAACGTAAAAATGGGGGAGGGATTGTTTCTGTTGAGTTAGTCCTTTTTCAGTAACATAATTCCAATTATAATTATTTTTTTATATAAAATATTTTAACTATATAGTTTATAATGATTAATTCGTCCAATAAAATAAAAAACAACAACAATGAATAGAGAAAAACAGTGAGGTTAAAGTGGTTGACTTGCAACCACGTACTTAATTTTTCAATTATTTCTATTTTCCTGATATGACCTGAGCCAATATAATTCATGTAGTAATGACACATAGCAATGCTAGTATAGTAATATTATAAACGGTAATGACACATAAAATATAGGTACTAAGTAGTATACAAATATTTAATTTATACTTCTGCAAGAAACATATATTACTTTAAATTGATTAAGTTGACTTAATTTATTCATCTATTTTAGTCTTGAAAATAGGCCTTCTCCCTTTGACTCCCTATCGTTCATTTTTTATTTTTTCCGGGGGCGCGATAGGCCGTGTAGAACCTTGGCCGCGCGGTGTAATCTGCTGGAAGAATACACTCACGTTTCTCGATGATAGTTTATAGGGTAGAATCATCACATCACTCCTTACGCCTACGGACTGGGATTCGAACTCACAACCTTAAGCGCGCTAGCCACTCAGCAACGTTAATTATTAACGCTCCCTGTCGAACGTTAATTGCTTTTATTTATGAAAACGTTATCGGAGTAAAACTTAATTGGGAGTGATGTGTTCAATTACTAATCTTTAAATTCAATGTAAACCAGCAATGTAAACCTGATAAACTCTAGGAACTTGTGACGATCATAATGTCTGTTGTTATTATACTTAGTATATAATAAATGACTCTATTCAAAACTAAGTTATTCTCTATTAATCATAATGTTTTCTTTTAAAATAATTATTTAGGCAACTTCAATGCTTACTAGACAAACGCTCAAACCTTCCACTTACCTACAAAGGTCTAATTTACATGACTATTATAAGCCATACCTAGACTAACGTAATTGAGCTTTTGTAAACTTGCAATTTATCTCGTGTACAATCCTTAAAGTCTAACATTCTTCCTAAAACCGTCAACGCTCCTTACTTTGTTAGTAATAAACTTACCCATAAAGACCTTAATGTTCCATATGTTGCTTTTTTACATTGGGCACTTTTATTTAGCCCGCTTAGCAAGACTTTTAATAATCATTTCATGGTCTAAAATTTATTTAGAATGCCTCAAGGTTAAATGATAATAATATAAAATTATAACTTTTATTTATTTATTTATTTATTTAGGTCTCCTGCCTTGCCATTGGCAATACGGGCGTCAGTAGCCATGAGTGAGAATATAAAATTATAACTGTAGTAAAAGTTTTCCATTAAAAATATTAAACTCTGTTAAATTGTATAATTACATAAAAAACTGCTAACATTTATTTTTAACCCTATAATACTTCCAAACCCGCAAGTTGTCTCAGGATTTTTTAATAGGAGTAAAAGTAATTTGTTATGCTGCCCTGCGGAGGGGACGTAAAAAGGTGATCCGAGCCTTTGCGAAGTCAGGCACGCGTTAAAGATCCCTATCCTAATTAAACCTGAATAGGCAAATTTAGGACCCCCACTGTACCATTATCCGGTTAGCCAAAGTAACATAAAGTGGCGTTAAATAGCTAAACAATAAAATAAATTTTAATAATTTTCAAGAATATAATACATTCTTTAAACTACTTTAATACTACGATTCAGATATCTGAAATCCGTTAAGCACTTTATTAAAATAATAAAATTAAATTAAAGTATGTAATAAAATAAAATTAAAAAATACGGATACTATTACTTACATGTCTGCATGGAAAATTCGTTTCAAGATATATTCACGAATAACATGCAAATATAAAAACTCACTGAAAAATAAATATCAGAATTCGTAAACATAAATTGTGTTTTAAAAATAAAAATACAATTTTTTTCTGAGCTAATCACAGCAATAATCTGAAGTAAATCGCAACTTTTTGCGAACAAGAGCAGAATATAAAAGCCATATCGGGTTTTCCATTTATATTCCGTTAGAACTGAAACCGTCGGATTCCCTGAACAGAATTTAAATAGTACCGCCAAATGGTGTCGATTTTTATTTATGAGATGGTTTAAAAACATATTGCACAGAGTTTTTACTAAGGAAGTTCAATATGGTGAAAAAAAGATAAGGTATGTAGACGTTTTAGATCTATAGTATTTATTCGTGAAATTATTTTTTTTTTTAAATAGCACATTACATATTTTCTAAGAAATCGCCATGTTCTAAAAATACATCTCATGGTTTAAATATTTAGGCAATTTAATAGTTATGATCTAGAAGGACCTAAAAATTCAATCAATTTAACAAATGGAATGCTGAGCTACAAAACTAATTTTTTTTAATAAATCTTTACTTTGTAGTTTATTTTTATTTATTATCAAAATACATCATCCTATATCGTTGTAAAAAAGATAAATCCTTTAAGAACAAAGTGAAAATTGTAGTTCTTTAAAAAAAAAAAAAAACTCAAGATATATTTAGTTTCATTATATATTAATTCATTTTTATTTAATTAAGATAACTTTTCCTAGTGGTATCCTTATTTTATTTTTTTTTTTATTACTAGTTAATTTTATATATAAGATAACAGTGCGATCATGAAGTCTAATTCTGAACATTTAATCCTCTTGATTTTATTATAGTGCTTAAATAAAAAATTTGTTTAAAAAAATGTCAATACAATCCTTAGTTATGCCGTCCTTTGAAGTGGAAGTAAAATGGAGGTCCCAAGCCTTGTAAGTTATAAATATAAAAATAAAAAAGATATGGTTCAATCCATTCGAAATCGTCCAGACCTTGCAGCTCGACATTTTTGATTTTCGTGATTTTTTTTTTTATTTTGACCAGTTATTTTCTGGTCTGACTATCTATCCTTTCGTGAATATAAATCCATAAATAAAAAAAAAAATTTTTGGCCAATAGTTTGAGTGTTGCAGCCGTTTTAAGTCAGCATCGCGAACAAAAACATGTGATGGGAAAATCTTTCTGATTTCTGTAATTTTTACTTTCACTTACTATAAATAGTAAGGGGGAGTATTGCGATCGTGAAAATTTTCGAATTCCAGTTTTCAACGGAAATACACCTTTTAGGGTCCCCTGAGCTCAAATAACCAAAAGGTCTGTGTGTTTGTGGTAACTCCCGGGCGGAAACGGTAAGTCCTATAAAACTGAAATTTTATATTTAAAACAACTATACACCCGAGAGGTGAAAAAACTTTTTTCATCAAAATGAGCTAACCAGAAGAGGCACTTTATAGTATGCATTTTGCACCTTTTTTCGATTTTCTCAAAAACGGTTCCGACGATTTTGATTAAACTCGCTATATCGATGTAAAATTTAATGGGCTTTAATACCATGTAGGTTTTATTCTGATTAAAACAGTCTGACGGGGCTTAAATGCCGATATTTTAAATTTACTTCAACTAAAGTACCTTTAATTTTGTAGATTCAATAAAAATAACTATATTATCTTGTTAACGCTGATGAAAAAACAGGTAAATATATAAATTGAATAAAATCGATACCCAACTAAAGGAGAAAACAGAAGAAATATTTTTTTAATGCAATTTTTCGTTTTTGAACATAAGAACCGTTGGTAAGCTAAAGATTTTAGAAAAATATTATCTCATACACAAGCTTTGAAAAGTTAATAGAGAGTGATGAAATGGACATAAAACTAACTGATTATTTAAGATAATAATATATTAGGTTTTTTAATGAAACAAATGCTTCTATAGAAATTAAATTAAATTAATTCCTTAATAGTTTCACGTATTTTTGTCTCTAACTGTTTTTGAAAATTCATTCATTTATTTTAGAAATGGAGGTAAGTGAAAGTCGTGTGTTGCCTGCACCAGATTTATTAGATATGAAATCAAAACTAAAATTATCATTAAGGTCATGTTTTGTATTTTTTGTATCCATGACTCATCACCTAAATAGTAAAGAAAGTAGTTAAAACAATTATCGAAAATGCATAAAAAACGAGACTTTTAGCGAGATAAAATTATATAAAGGAATAATAGCTTAGTCATAGCGCTACTTGCTGTAAAAATTTCGATTTTGAGAACAACGTACTTGTATATGAATTATCAAGATTGGCAAAAACTCATTTTTCGCGATGTTGGACTATGAAGATTTTAAATGGATTGATCCTTATGCAAAATTTATAACTCCCACTGTAACATGGTCCAATTAGCCACTGTATGTTGAATGTACGCGCTGCACAGACGGTTAACAAAATTTGCAGTGTGTATGGCGATGAAGTCTTAGGCGAAAGCACCGTCCGTAAATGGTTTGCTCGGTTTTCTCTTTGACTTGGAAGACTCTAAGCACTTGGGTCGTCCTTCGATTGTTGGTGATGACCGATTTCAAGCATTCGTCACAGACAACCCTCACTCTACGACACGGGATATCGCAGAATATAATTAATTAATTAAAAATATTTACAAGAATATGAAATTTAAAACAATTTAAATCACCAGTTTAAAATCTTACGGACTTATTTTACAATAGAATATCTTAATTATTAATTAATGATTAAAAATACAAATTAAAAAAGCTAATAATAAATTTAATTATATCAGCTTATGTTGTCTTAGTTTATTTGAAAGGAAAAGAAGGGAAGAGCTGGTGTCCCGCGTAAGACCTCTTGGCCTATTTCATGTTTTATTTAGCGTTTTTCGCCGCCAACGACGTTCAAAATTCATACAGTGTATAATGGATACATCTACTCTCGGGATAACAGAGGCCAAGGATAGTAGCAAGGAAAATATGGTAATAATATTATACTCCATCATCCACTGACATATTATAAATTAATTCAGCGATGAATAATTTCGTGAGGTGTTCAGTAATTTTATTGTTGACAGTACGTTCATTCTTCTTTTTTTTTTTATTATAAAAAAACGACTTTTACAAACCTATGTTGTTCAATATCAATTTAAATACTTTTAAAGAAAGTTAGCGTTGAAAAAGTTTAATGAATTACATTAAGTTTCGATGAAACGTATGTTTCAAATTATATAATCTCATAATATATATGATTATCAGTACTAATCACTTCAGTTGATGCAATTTTTTGTGTTCGGCATTAAGATTTTCAGAATTAATAAACAAGATCTATTATTTATTTAAATCTTAAGATATTAAGGTTTCATTATAAATTTATATTACTATTCATAAAAAAATAAAAAAAATGAAATAAAATAGGAAAAATATTTGTTGTTTCCTCCTCGATTGGTTATTAAATTAGTTTTACTTGTATATTTAATTAATTAAAATAGTTCCTATTCATCCCTCTTTACACAGACTGCTGGGTGTTCCTCAAGGCAGTATCCTAGGACTTATTCTATACACAGTATATACAGCTGATATCCCAACCCATCCTAACACTTTCCTTTCTACCTATGCTGATGACACTTGCGTGTTATCAATTCATAAATATTTATTTGTTGCCTCAAATACCCTTCAAGCCCACATCAAATACCTGTGGTTTCAGAACTGGAGAATAAAAATAAATTCCGACAAATCCCATCAAATACCCTTCGCCGTAAACCTTTGACTTTCTGCCCTACAGTATCCCTTTACAACATTCAACTAGTTCCTGTTGAACAGATCCGATACCTAGGACTTCTTCTTGACAAACGCCTAACTTGGAATCCACATACACGACTAAAACGACAAGAAACTGTTCGCCGCTTAGGCTACTTCAACACTTACTAGACAAACGATCAAACCTTCCTCTGAACTACAAAAGGCTCTTCCACATGGCTATTATAAGACCAATCTGGACTTACGAAGTAGAGCTTTGGGGCTCCACTAAACCATCCAATCCTTACAATCCAAAACCCTTCGTAAAATCCTCAACGCTGCTTACTTTGTCACGAATAAACTTATCCATAAAGACCTTAATGTTACCTATGTTACTGATTTGGCCCGGACCATGTATCAATCCTTTCATGACAAACTCCATTCTCACTCTAACCCACAAGTTTCAATCCTTTCTTCCTCTTCAATTTCGGATAATCCTCGGAGGCGCCTGAAAAGGAAATGGCCCCGGGACCTTCTAGTTTAGAATATTTTTAGAGTGCTGCCTCAGGGTAGTGTCTCAGCATGTATTTCATGACAGTTTTATAAATTACTATCACATTTACTAGATGTATTTTTGTTTAATACAGTTGTAAATATCAATAAATAGGTTTAATAATAATAACTTGTATATTTAGCCGTTTTTTATCAATGCTTATAAGATGAAATGGTTAATTTGTTTTTTAAATTAAAGATACTTTAAAGAAAGAAATTTTAAAAGATCAGCACTTAAACAGTCTTTAGGACGTCCCTTTTAAACCAAATAGAAGCAGGTGCGTTTTTATTAACCAGTGCTTACACAGAAACTGAACGTGTTTCTTCAGCTAAAACATGTGGGGTGTAGAACAGGACTCTAGGAACATGGGCCTCAAAACGTTTTAGCCCGAGGGCTACTCTAGATTCCCCACCTATACCAAGGATTTAGTCTAGCACATCCCTCTAACTTATTTCTATAAATAATTATAGAAAAAATACACAGTGTTATTTTATGAAGTTATTGTACCTTTCGATTCCTTTGAGAAAACACTGTATTAAAAAAAAAAGTATGAACATATACAATATAACTAATCAAAACAAACAAATTCTATTTTATTTGTAGGTTTCTTGTTATCCACAATTCCATTCAGTAACATTGCATATTTTCTCAATCAGGAAAGTAGTAGTAATGGTTTATCGCTACAGTTACACTATATTTACAGACAGCTAGTAAACTGAAATTACATGAAAAAAGGTAATTATAAACAAATAAAAATATCAATACGAAGAATATATTATAAAAAATAAATAAGGTATATACTTCGTTTCAAACTAATGAAATTTTCGTCACTATATACGAAGGAAATAGCCGATCCCGAAGGATCCCGGCGCCTCTTTCTCAACTGCGTCGCTGGATTGAACTATCAGAAGCCGAGTGAGATGTTACACCAGTTTACAAGTAGAAAAAGGGGAATTGATACGTGTTAGGAGGCAGTTTCAATATCTGAATGAGAAGATACGATGGGCGTGTTAATGGCACCATAAATCTCTTTTTTTGGGTAAAAAAACGCTCAAAACTATTAAGACAACATTTTGGAACATGTCGTCTAGCCTATAAATAATACTCCGTCTGCTAGAAGTCATTAGGTTTTCTAGCTGGATTCCGATTTATTTCGCAAAGCCAGGTCAACTCAGAAGTGGATGCAAAAGAACATTGCAGAGCTCATCTATGGCTCGGATTGGCGCACAGGAAACCCTGATATATCAACCCACTAGATTATCTTTTCTGAACAAAAGAATAGTATTGCAGATAATAAATATACCATTAATGAACTCAAGATTTTAGAAAAAAATTGATCATATAATGGATTATTGAATGAAACACATGTTTCTAACAAAACTCAATACAATTCTATAATTTTTTTCATTTATTTTCTTTAAAACTCCAAAATTGATTTTAACAATGTTGTGTGTTGTGGGTAACAGACTTTTTTTTTATCAGTATTCAGATGAGTTGTTTTTCTGAGACGTACCTTAAAGGAAAACGTCAATAGCTAGGCTATGTTTCTTCTTATCTTTTAAATACAAGAAAAAAAAGACCAAGACGTTATCGTGAAGATAAAAGAAAGGTAAGAGGAGATCGAAGAGTACAGCTAACCTAGCCCAAGTAGCTATCCGGAGCAGATGGCATCAGGCGATAAAAGTGAGTAGCTAATCCACATAACGATCCCTTCCCCTGTAAATAGCCGCTAAGAGTCGAGGACTTATTTCAATGGGTTAGCCAGCTTTATCGTCCCGTAAAGCACCTTTATGCCTCTTCTTGTATGTTATGGCTCCATCAGGGGGTCAATTCCATTACAGCTCAGTTGAATGAATTTTAAAAGGTTTTCTACTTTCGTTGGGGTCTGATATGTGTAAAAAGGTTTTATAAATTTTCATCGCATGGCATGTTTTTAAGTGACTAAGATCATAATCTATATTTATAAAATCAAGTTGTCATTCACTCACTTACTCGGTCATCGCAGTATGTCCAAAATGGCAACTAAGACGAAGCTGATCATCGTTACCCTTACAATCTAGATCTGATATAAGGTTGGGATTGGAAAAATTCGTCCTCTGCACTCGTAGGCCAACAAAATTATTTTAAACATAAATAAAAAATATATATAAGAAAGAACTCATAGGAAAAATTATAAGTACTGGTTTCAAAGATAATCAATTTTGGTTTATTACTTTCAGCCTGTGTAACCGATCAAAAAAAAAAAAAAAAAAAAGAAAAAAAAAAAAGGTTCCAGATATCTAGAATCAGAATAAGGGAAACATCTGTTAGTCCGCCGTCCACGGCTATTCTCCGAAACTGCTTGACCATTTTTTTTTTCAAAATTTATAACAATAATACCCAGACATTGGAGAATGATCTTAAACCTGGACTTCGATATCAGCAGACTAGTTTTATAATGAAGGCCAATAAATACGATAATAAGTGATAAATAAATAACAATGAAATACGATTTAATTCAATAACTCAATTATTTTTTAAGATAGAGAAAAAATAAAAGTTTTCTAATCATGAAACCTCCATTAATTATGATAAAGAAAAGAAAAAAAATAAGAATTTTAAACATAAATTCACCTATAACTAAGTTCTAAAAAAAAATTCAATATAATAATAATTACTTTCGGGATCAGGAGATCTTGCGGAACATAAAGAAAAAGTAAAAAAGGGAGAAAAAAAAATATATCTTCCATACATGTACTATTACAACGCAGTATTTTTTCCAAGCAAAATTTAGATTATAACTATTTCGATTAAAATCGCTAAAACAATGTAAAATTTGAGGGGCTTAAAAAGATCTTGTAGATTTAATTCTAATTGGAATGGTCTGAAAGGGCTTGAATGCCGATATTTTGAATATTCATCTACTTAAGTATTTTCAATATTGTAGATTCCAAAAAACTCAAACTATCATCTTATAATCATTGATAAAAAAGAGGTATATATACAATACAAGTTGAAAGAATTTCATAACTAATTCAAAAAAGAGCAAAAGTATTGTTTAGGTAATTTTTTTCCGTATGTAAGAATAGTAACAATGCTACTGTAACTTATATGAATAATATACCGCTAGAAAGCCAGAGATTTTAGAAGAATTGATATCTTTTATACAAAGCTGTAAAACGTCACGCAGAAAGATGAAAAGCGCATAAACTTAAGTCATTATTGCTTATAATTGTTCTACTATGTAATCTGTAATATATGTTTCTAATGAAACTGATTATAATTCCTTAAGCTTATTTCAACTCTATCCTAATATTTCATATTTGACTTTTACGAAGCGTCTTTAAGTTTAAGTTTATTTAACACATGGTTTTAAGAAGGGAGATAATTAAAAGTTTTTTAATATAATTTTAGATGTATATTAATTAATCACGAATGCTCAAATATTTGCATATCTATCAGTAAATATAACCTATTTTGATATCAAGCTCGGTAGGACAGACTTTGAGATAAGACGTGGACATTAGATCTAGACAGAGCTAAGAGGCACTATCTGCACTAGAGCGGAGGTACAGAGCGTACCACAGCGTGTACTCAGGCGGTACACAGGCCTCAATGATACTCCAACATTATCAAACACAATTACTCAATTACCCGACTACAATTGCAATCCAACAGTACACCTGGGTTATCTTGTACCGCGGGCTACCGGAATCAATGTACACCAAGTAATACAAGTCTCTGCTGTTAATGTTAACGATGTGCTTAACCATATTTTAGAATTAGAAAATTTAAGAATTAAGAAAAAAAGGTGAACTCTAAATTCAGAAGGAAAATAGTCAGTGTTGGTTATGAAGAAATGAAAACCAATAAATAATCTTGAACCGTTCATTTGTTTGCCAATGTTTCGACTCAGGATGTAGGTCATCATCAGGGTTAAAATAAGTGTAAAGTAAAGGTTAAACAACATATGTGAGAAAGAACTGTAAAGCACTTATATATATATATATATATATATATATATATATATATATATATATATATATATATATATATATATATAATACATATATATTTATATATACTTATATATAAATATATATGTATACTATTTCGATTCGTATCCTTTAGAAAGGAGAATCGAGTCAAATGTCTCTTCCATTTTGAACTTTTTTTTTTTCATTGTGGATGTAATTAGTTGACCGTTGAGAATTACTGGAAGGAATTAGTCCGGGTGGCGGTCTTTAAATGAAACAACTAAATAGTTTCACCTATTGTTTGCCAACGTTTCGACCCCCCTTTGTGGGTCATCATCAGGGCGCATGGTGGATGAATGGAAAATTAATAAAGGGCAGTTTGTTATATTAAATATTTTATTTATTACAATCGTGAATTTCAAGAAATATATATTTGCTAAATAAATAAAGAGTTGCATGGATTGCCCTCTCTATTCGGGTGGCAAAACTACAAAGTGCAAAACTACAGGCAAAATCCTTTCTACATTCTTGTCTAAAAAAAAAAAAAAAAAATTACGAGATCAGGCTCAGCCGCCAGCTTTTTCCTCATTTTTGGGTACTCACTTGATTGAGGCTGGGTGTGCCCCAGGAAGGTCTCTATACCCCGTGATCGCCCCTCGGCTGAAATAACAGAATAAATAATATTCCACCACAGCCGGGTTTCTTTTTCCAGGTTTCCACAATATGTTCTACACCGAGCCCAATAACTTTACAAACCACGAAGCCATTATCTCAATTATACTGACCGGATGCGAGCTCCGCTATTCCGCGTTGTGTAACTTTCTAAATTCCCCAGTAGCCTTGTCTCTCTTTGGACCAAATATTTTATGTAAAACCTTATGGCGTTGTTTATCCTTCAAAGTAAACGACTGTACATCACATCGTAATTAAGTCATAAATCTTTCTATGCCCTAAGTAGTAAAAACTTTTGAAAGTTAAAACCATAAGAAAAAATCTATCCTATGTGATCCCGATTTCAATATTTTAAATTAAAATTGCAAAAAAAAAAATATAAAATGAACTAATTAATATAAAAGCATACAGGCAAAAAGTAATAATAGTAATATAGAATAGCACTGATAAGCAACCACACAGTTAACCTTCCAACGCGTTGCAACGGTTAACCCTCAACACTTGCGTACCCTAATTTAAGGAGTAAAAATAATTAAACTATTTATTTTTAAACAAATCGTTTATTTAGACTTTAATACAGCAACTCCATCACGGTCCCTGCGTCTTTACTCAAAGTAAACTTAAACACAATGCCTTCGAATTTATTGTTCAAACTTGTAATTACTTTGATTCGGAAGCCGAGGAACGCGAAATGTAAATTTAGTTACGAGTACTTTGGGTCGATCCGCAAATCCTTTGTGAGGGTGACAATGTGTAATTAATTAGTTAGGGCTTGCTAAACTCTCTAATAAGGTGTTCCCTACATCTATAGCCCCAGCCTGCTAAAGATCAGATTGAATATTCTTCAATTAACCTTCGGTCGTATTGTACAAGTATTGGGAATTCTTGTTGAGTAGAGTGAGGTAATGAAGAGGCGTAAGGTATACATACACATTGTTAATTTACCTAATTTGCGATTTACAGTGGGTGGCGTGTATACAAGCTGAAGTTGGTCTCGATTCATGGAACCAGTTTGCTTTGTTGAACAATGAGGATGTCTCGCTCTAAAATGTGTCTTTAATTAGGTCTCGAGTCATGACATTGTTTTCGTTTTACGAGTTCGGATTTATGTATGTTAATGTATTTATTTAATTATATGAAAACTGTAGTATCGTAGATTTAAAATACCCATATTTTCATACTTTTATTTAGATATGTAGATATAGGCAATGTAAAAAAAAAAATTCTTCCTGACTGGGAAAAATATTAGATATAAAATATATCAATCTATAAACTACTGATTCTCCTAGACAGGAAGAAATTGAGTATGCAGGCGGACCGACGGATAAATGTTCATATGAATCGACAGTGTTGACAGAAAAAAAAAATAAATCTGGTGCGGACAACACACGACTTTCATTTACATTAACTGTTAAAATGAATTTAAACAATTTAACTGTTCTTCAATTTGAAAATATTTTGAGTTTATTTTAATAAAACGTGTATTCATTTTTATAGGAAACATATCATTTTGGAAAAATATAATTATGTTTAATTGTTAATGAGTAATAAGTTTATTTCCTATTCGTGACGTTATATTACCTTTTACAACTCTATGTATCATATAATATATTTTCTAATATTATAAGTCTAATATTATAGTATATTATAAGTCTACATTAATGTTCTAAATATCGAAAAAACCCAAAATTACGTTAAAAAATAGTTTTGCTCTTTCATTCTTTAGTTTATTGGCCATCTAATTGGTCCAACTTGTATATATAGCCGTCCTTCATCAATATCATTAAGAAAATATTATTAATCTTTTGTAATGTACAAAATTAAAGGTAGTTTAGAGGAAGAAAATTTAGAATATCGTAATTTTAGCCCTGTCAGACTATTTCAAATAGAATGAAACCTACATGATATTAAAGTCTATTGCATTTTGCATTATTATTGGGAGTTTTATCAAAATCGTTAGAGCCGTTTTTTAGATAATCGTAAAAAGGTGCAAAATCCCTGGTATAAAATAGCTCTTCTGGAAAGCTGATTCTGATGACACAGTTTCTGTAACATCTCGGGCTTATAGTTATCTCAAATACAAAATTTCGGTTTCATAGAATTTATCATTTTTTCGCTGGGGTTACCACACACACACAAGAGAGAGAGAGAGAGAGAGAGAGAGAGAGAGAGAGATTGATTTTTTTTTTTTTTTTTTTATTGATTTTTATTGTCTTAGGGCCAGAGGCCCTTTCTTACAGACAAAATTATAAACTTTTTACGTACAAATGTGCCATTTAAAATATAGTTAAATTACTTATCTACTAATTTTTACAATGTTAAGTTTATAATTAACAGAAAAATTGTTACATATTATCTTTTCCAAATTTTAGAAAAATATGAAATAAAATATAGGCAATATGCTGAAGGAAGATAAAAAAAAAAAAAAAAAAAAAGGAATGATGCTAATAATAAAGGATAATGGATAGGAATAATTGAGTAGAAGGAATATCAGGAAAGGGATAGGGAATGGCAACTGGTTTACAGAGAGCATAAGGCTTCAAGGCGCACTCGTCGAGTCTCCGTCTAGAAATAGTCGAATGCATGCCCTGCGGAAGGAGGATGCGAACCTGATCTCCACCGGAAGCATGTTGAGCTCTCTCGCGGCCGCAGCGTGGAAAACATTTCTAAAGGCCTCGGTTCTGCAGGCATAGAGAGAGAGAGAGAGAGAGAGAGAGAGAGAGAGAGAGAGAGACTTTTTTGCGGTACTTGGTCATTTGGCCTCAGGAGCCCCTAAAACGAATGTTTCCGTTAAAAATTCAAATTCGAAAATGTTCACGATCGCAATACTACTAGCTAATCGGGATACCTTACTATGTATAATTAGTGAATGTAAAAAACCTGTACCTCAACAACCTATGAAGGGTCTCGCGGAGATTCGTACAGTTTCTAGGCCAATGGTCCTGCAGAGGAGATGTTAGGACAAGATCATCTCCCAGGATTTTCCCCAATATTTCGGTGCCCGCGTTATAGAGACTGGGTGCGCCCCAGGAAGGTTTCCATACCCCAGTTTCACTCCACTGCTAAAATAATAGAAAAAAAATTCTGCCTCATTCGGGGTTTGAACCAGGAACCCGTAGAACAGTGAGCAGTGTCAAATTGAGGATGAAAAAACGTTAAACAAGGCAACTTACAGACCCCCGTAATGGAAGGCATATCTGCCTAAAAAAGAACAGATTTCAGTCTATGTTTAATTTAATCCGTTTCCATTGAATTAAAAAAATAAATAAAAAAATAGGTAAATTTTTTTTTGGTTGGAGTGACAAGCCGTGTAGAGAGAGCCTTGATCTCACAATGAAATTTTGTAAATTCCACCCCGAGATTCTCAATGATAGGTCATTACACCCTAAGCCTATATTTGTAAATGGTCACCAGCCGCTTGACGCTCCTCAAACTCACCAGAAGACCGTATCGCCTAAAATATGAGAGAATTGTCGCGGTACATAGCACTTTTTTTGTTCCAAGCTTGTCCTCTTTTTAAATTAAGCTCTCGCTATACAATTAAAGAAGATGTAGGTAACAATTAGTGATAGCGAGGCATTCCGAGAGTTCACGAAACAAGCAGGAGAGAGGAAAGGCATGTGAAAAAAAAAAAAAAAAATCGGAGACTAACATCAAATATCACTTTTTTACTTTCACTTACTATATATGGTAAGGGGAAGTATTGCTATCGTGATCATTTTTGTATTCCAGTTTTCAACGGAAATACACGTTTTAGGGGTAGTTGAGCGAATTGGATATCAAACTAAAAGAGAAAACTCTAAAAATATTTTTATAATGTATTTTTTTTTATTTGAAAATAAGAACAGTAATATGCATGTATAATACACCGTTAGAAAGCTAAAGATTTTGGGAAAATTTGTATTATATGTACAAGCTTGTAAAAGGAAATTGCGAGTGATGAAAAGCAGCCTATAACACTAACTTTTTTTTAGATAATAATATAATAGATTAGTTAATAAAACACATGTTTATATTGAAATTCAATTTAATTAATTGTTTAATAGTTTTACTCATTTTGATCTCGGATTGTATTTGAAAATTATTTTATCGATTTTAAAAACGAAGGTAAGTGAAAGTCGTGTGTTGCCCAGATTTTTTATTTCGAATTCTATATCAATAAATATATTTTTTTTTTAATAAAAAAACTAAACTATAATGTTTTAATAAAACAAACAAGTGTGAAAAACTCATCATAAAAACATGTTTCTTTAATATAGAAACTACATTTTTATGAAATTAAACATTATTGATAACAAAAGTTTAATAAAATATATGATGTTTTATAGGAAATACGGTAATTGAATACTTATTACTATAAGTATGTGAGTGTGTGATAATACACTATCAGTAAATCTCAAGTATTTTCTCTTACTTGTTCTCTAGCCAGATCGCGTGGCCATAATAATCTTGAAATTCCTAGTTAAGCACTGGATTTCGCATGAGACAGCGGCAATTCTTACAGGTTTTAGACGCTAGTCGAGTAAACAATTAACACTCGAAAAAAATTATATTAAAGTTTCCTACGAACACTGCTCAGATCCCGTTCCTTCAAGAGCCCATGTTTTCTAAGATAATAGCAAGATTATTCACACAATACAAAAGGCTTTTCACTGAATTGAAAAGTAAACAAATCGTTAAAACTTTCCCCCACTCCACGTTCCTTGAACTAAGACTTCATAATATTTACTTTAATTTTAACAAAAGCATCTCGTATCAGTGTGATCCCAGCTCTCTTTGAAAACAATACTTTTTTTATTTTAAGAGAAAGTCCAGTGTTTTTTCTTGTTTAATTAAAATTAACAATGTCTCCTAAAAAAATAAGTTATTGATTTTCACATGGAAAGTATAAATGTCCAGTAGTCAAAAATTATTCAGTGAGGATAATATTAAATGAAGTGAAAAAAAAAATCTAACGCGCACAACACTCGTATTTTACATACCTTCATTGTTTAATGGTTTAAGATGAAAAAAGGTTAAACAGTTACATTCAATTTCGATGGAATCACGTGTTTCATTAAAAAATTTCACTATTGTCTACAAAATCACCAAGTCCATTATCACCCAAAACTTTTTATATTGATTAAAAAATTATAAATTTTTAGCTATCTAACGGTATATTAAACACGTATATTATTATTGTTGTTGTTCAAAAAAGAAATAATTACTAAAAAAAAATACTGTTGTTCTTTTCTCCATTAATTATTAAAGTCGTTCAAATTGTATATTTGAGTCAGCAGTTTTTATCAATGTTAAAGAGCTGGTATGGTCAAATTTTTTTAATAAACCCATAATAGGTACATTTTGAGAAAAACAATTAAAATATCGACATAAAAGCGAAGTTCCAGCAATGTATATTTTAATCAGAATGAAACATACATGATGTTAAAGCTCATCAAATTCTGCCCGACATAACGGAGTAGGACACACGACTTTTGATTGCCTCTGTTGTTAAAATCAATTTAAGATCTATAAAATAAATTTAGAGATAAAAAAACGTAATTACATTGAGTTAAAAAATCTTATATTATTATTTGCAACAATCACTTATTTTTATCCGCTTTTCGTCACTAACAATAACGTTTTAGAAATTTGTCTATTTATATCATTTTCTCTATAATATTTATCTTTTCAGTGTTATATAATACTATATTGTATACCTATATTAATACTCTAATTATCGAAAAACCAAAAATAAAATAACAAATATTTTTGTTATTTTCTTCTTTAGTTGGTAATTAAATTCGTTCAACTGGAATGTTTAGCTGTCCTTTATTGATGCTAACAAGACGATATGCTTATATTATTCGAATCTACAAACTAAAGTTTAGAGGAAGACATCTTAAAATATTAGCATTTAATATGTATGCTGGTCAAAGGTGGCTCTATTCAGAATCCCAAAGAAAACACCTACTTGCATCATCCTATTCCAATCCTTGCGAACCAGAAAACCCTCAAATATCTTCGATCTTCTTACTACGCATTCTTCCTTGTACACCCTAAATATATGATCCCAACCCATCGATCTATACCTTCCCTCTCATAGAACAGCACCCTATGAAAAGTCCTTCATCATCCGTGCTACCATACTTTGGAACTCTTTACATATTCAATCACAAATTATTTTACCACCTCCTCAAAAATCAATCTTCCGAACATATGTGATAGATCTTTTTTTTTTTTTTTTCAACAACAATTTTTATTCAGTAAAATTACAATCTGTCCCAATAATGTGATAAATCTAGACTTTGATAATACTTAGCTAAACTATTTGATGTTGTCTGTGTTTTTCTTTTGTTTTTTTTTATTTATAGTATATTTTATTCATATTAACCTTATATAATTTAATTGATTAAATACTTATTTATCAAATGAAGCCAGACAAATAGGATTTTTTTCTGTCCACTGTATATTATTCATAGCGGTTCATGTTAATAATGTTCCAAATTATTATTTGGAACAATCTCTTATTTTATTTTTATATATTTTATTTACCATAACATATATAAACTATGATTATAACACTGAACATTATGGAATTAGATGAAATATTAAGTTAGTCTGCTTCATAGTTGCAATTGTTTGGCAGTAAAATGTTAAAAGAATTATTATGTGATGATGAAGTAATAGATTATTTTAACAGATTGACAGGATAACTCGTATATAGGGACTATATATGAATAATAGTACATTATTATATGACCCCTTTCATGATATAATATGAAAATATATGTAAGTAGAATTTTAATAAAGTTTTTTATAAACAGATTGTAAATATTGTAGGTGATATAATGAATTCTAAATTATTGATAATCTTTGTTATTGTTTGCTATGATTGCTTATTTTAGTAATTTTATAATATTTATTTATTTATTTAACTAAGTACTATGTAACATTGTTAATTTTTGCTTTTAATGCCTCCTTCTGATTTTAAATTTGTTATTTAATGGTTTTAAATTTTGTTATCAATAGATACCTAATTTATAATATTCTTTCATAACGTTTTAAGCCATTCACTTCAGTATAGTATTTTTTAATGTAATGGTAATCGCTTAATTTACTTTGTACACTTCTGAAGATGGGAGAATATCCCGAAACGTCATGCTGATGAAATAAAAAATTGAGTAGTTATGGAAGAATTAATTAGCCTGAAATCTACCTTAATAAAAAATTTGTTTTTCTTTTTTATTTATTAAATAAGCGTGTATTATTTGTATTAGTTGAATATGTATCAAGCATTGTGTAATTAAGTTAAATAAATAAACAAAAATTATTTTATACATTGTTAGCTTTATCGAGGTCCCTCATCGAGTTTCTTTTTAGTCTCAGCCAAATATAACCTCTGGTATATTGCTCCCTGACTTTTTCAGCCTCTCAGTTTTGTGATATCGTTTTTAGCCGTAGATAGCTCACTTACAGCAAAACCTAATGGACAAACAATGTCCGGAAAAAAGAAAAGGAATCGCTTGGTAATAAAAACTGGACGAAACTGAAAAAAAAAAAAAGAAGCTAGGATGACAGATGGATGGGAAACTGGAAAAGGCTTATTTACTGAAGAACTTTTCCAATTCGTTTTAACTGAACAGTCCAGGGAAATGATTGAGTAGACAAATTTCGAGAAATATTTTCTTTTTCGCTCAAATTATGAAATAGATTAGCAACTTTTTCTAGAAGTTTTGTTGCGTAACGAGCTGTAATAAGTATATCATCTAAAATAAATCGTAATTACATTGATATTTATTGTAAATCAGATTAAATTGTAAGTAACTATAAAAGTTTACTACACATAACAAGGAAATGTGGTCAGGGTTAATATCATTTAAGATAATATGCTCTCTTATTTAATTATATACTACGTTTCGGCACTGTTCTCAGTCCTTTTTCAGGACTTAGGAGCAAAAAAAAAAAATGTAAATTTCTTCCTGACTCGAAAAACTCCGTTCATATTTCGAATAAAAAAGATGAACTTGCTGAAATTAATTATTAAGTTTAAGTAACGATCATTCGAAAATAGGAGTTTGAATTTTGGTTGGTTTTATTAAAACCAATAGAGCTCCTAAACCATTATAACTGTTTGTCCTAGCTAGAAAGGTTATATATAAAAAAATATTTTCCACTAAACTTCTGACTTGGAATTTAGCGTCATTATTTTGATTCGAGCAACAATAACTATGTCTCCGTTAGTAAAAAAAGCGCAAACACTTAAAAACAATGAAAATGATTACACAAAGGTTTATTATTTCCAAATAACTATATTAGGGTTTATATAGCAACTAACAGTGAATTGATTAATATGTAAAGCGATAAATTAATTAAAGGAAGATAGTCTAATTCCATTGCTAATTTTAAAACTATATCTCTGCTATCTCTTAACTGATTTCAATGATTTTCTGTTGGGAATGTAATGTTGTATCGAACATGACAGAAACTAGTTTTTGTTTTTCTAAATCAATGAATAGAATAGAATAGAAAAATGAACTTTATTCTGGGACATAGTCCTTTAAGAATAACATTGATGTTACAAATAAATATAGCTCTTCTGGCCAGAATACATTAAATTGACTGAATTATTACAAACTTAATTATTTACATAAATAAAGTATATTAAAAAAAAAATATATATACACACACCTACATACATACATACAAAAATCACAAAGTAATACTAATAATAATAATGATAATAAGTAAAATAGAATGAAAATAAAAACAACTAATTTTCCGAAAAAAAAAAAACACAAACAAAAGCAAAGTCAAATAAGCATTTAGTCATTATAATTAATAAATTATCTGATTTAAGATCAACAAGCGTCTGTGAGGGATAATAGATGCTGGAAAAGGAGATATTTAAATGTGGATAAGGAAGAAGCACGACGTATATTGAAAGGAATGGAATTCCAGAATGCAGTGGAACGGGCAAGAAAGGATCGTTCAAAGGCTTTTGTTCTATGGGATGGTTATAAAGGTCGGAGTGGCGCGATTGTCTCAAGCAAGTGGACTGAGGATTTGAATTGAAGGAGACTCTGGATATATGAAGGATGCTGGGATTTTATCGTTTGGTAGAGAAAGGACCCAAGGAAGTACTGTCTGCGTGTGGAAGGGAGGAGCCACTTCAACTCGGCATAGAGGTGTCACGTGAGTCCGTCTCGAGTTACCAAAAACAAATCTCAAACAACAATTTATAATACGCTTTACTCAAGAAATACAAGGACAGATTAACATTTTTTAGTCCTTATTCGGGTTCTGCGTATCTTAAAACTCAAATTTGGAGAGGGGAGAAAGTATTTTTTTTTTTTTTTTTTGGGGGGGGGAGTTAAAAAGGTTTATTATTGAAAGCCATGAAGCTTTTATACTAGACTTCTTTACTTTTCTTTCAATTTTCATTGAAATAATTCAAATAAATATTCCTGATTCCAGAACAATATATTGTTTTTTCTTTATCTTTATAATACCTGAGTTATCGGAGAATTACATCTCTTATAGGTTGTTGCTTGACCATAATTTTTTTTTTTCATTGTTCATCAGCGATGTCTTGATCTCAAATATACGTTTCTATATCTTCAATAATAATCAAGTTTTGGGGGAATGCGGAGTGTGTCTCTTATAACTTGTGATTTCAATACATAGATTTCTTCTTTGGTTATCGTTGAGTCCTGATCCTCAAACTCAATACTATTTTATCTCTATCTTCAAGAATAAATGAGTCATGAGCGTATTTATAGGTTATATTTCAATATATTTTTTTATGATTATTCGCAGTTTCTTGATAAGGAAACTCTAATAAAAGTTATCTACATCTCAAAAAAATAACTGAATTATTAATTAAAGCATTTTTAATAGGCGACCATTTTAAAACTAATCGGCTGATATCAAGGATCATCGTTGGATGTCATGATATGCTCATTCAAAATTTCAAAAAATTGGCCCTGTAGTTTCGTCAAAAAGAAACATGCAGTGAATAACGGAAGACCGATTTTTATTTCCTATTAATTATTCTAGTTTTATGTATCTTGAAACGTTAGCCCTCAAATTTTATATTTTACTTCTACTGGCTAGTCCTTTTTTTTTTTTTTTTGTCGATTAAAACGGTTCATTATTCAAAATAATAAACCAAAACTACGTTTAGAAAATGTACCGATTTATTCTGGTTTTCACTTGTTTATCATTCAATCAATTTCACTGACCCTGTAATGAAGATAAAATTAGCCACTGATATGATTACGCCACCTCGCGACCACAAAGCCAGGACACACATCCTGTCCTCCAGGATATGACCATGGCAGAGATTTACTGGAAAGATCCTTCTCCAGCGTCCAATATCCAGCGTTTGCTTTGGGGAGGGAGGACCTCCACCGGATTTCTTCATATCCTCCTCTTGATCTCCTCAACAAATCCTTTTTGAATCTTCCCCTGGATTAATATTAAATGGCTGATATCTTATTGATCCCGACCGGGTTATTCAGATCCCGACACTCCCGCTCATCCCTTCGCTAAGGTAAATAACGAATTCACTCTTGGATATGACTTGACTACCGTGAAATTGACTCTGTGTCGGACCGGATTTCCCTTTTTCGTGCTTGTTTAAATGTTTACCGGAGTTGTTATGTTTTTATAATGAGATCCGAATCCATTACCGGTTATTTGATAGCTCCTTACAAACAGAAAAGCCTTCTAAGCCGAAATTCGACTTTAAAATTAAAATGAATTTCGGTATTGTTAGCGGCATTTACAAATCTCTGACGTCAGAATGATTATATAAAGAATTTATGTTATACTTTATTATACAGGTACGATTTATTAGACATTAATTTTCTTTATGAAGAATCTATTTTCATTTAAAAGGGGTATTAAAGTCTAGGATAAATCCAGCAATAGGCTGAAGAAAAAAAAAATTAAGTATAAGGGTTAAGTACTTATAGAAATTCGTAAATTGGCTTGATTTTCTTGTTTATTATTTTCAAAAATGAACATTCGTAATTTAACAAACAAAAAAAAAATTACCCCACCGCACCTCAAACTTTGAGGGTTCACTTGCAAAATACGTAGAACACGAATAACGAACAAAAAGAATTCCGTTTGTCCGCCGTTCGCTGTTCGTTGTATTTCTCCGAAATTACTGCGACAATTTTTTTCGAAATTCTCCACAAAAATATTAGGGTGTGTATCATGCAACGGTGATCCTAACACCTAGATGTTGATATCAGCTGGTTATTTTAAATATAGCAGCTGATTAAAAGTGATTTAATATAATTTAAGTCATTCATGAAAATAGAGAAAAACATTGTTGGTGTTTTTTAACCAAAAATTATAGAAAAAAGAAAAGACAAATTGAAATCTTACCCATAAAAAAGTAATTGTTGTTTTTTTTTTTTTAAAACTTGTTTATTAAAAAAAATACGTTTTTCCTCATTTTAGTTAGATCATAGAGATTTAAACAATCTACAAAATGAAAAAAGAATCATTGAAATTGGTTCAAAACTAGCAGAGATATCGCGTTTTGAAATTAGTATTGGTAATAGACCACTTTCCTTTGAATTATTTATATTTTCATTGCAGTTAATTGTCCCTTAACAGCTATATAAACAGTTTTACCCTAATATAGTTATTTGGAAATAATAAACCATTATTTTTATGACATAGTAAACAGAATGAACTACTCCATTTAACGTGTTGTGTACACTTTATGTTAAATACAAGAATAAGTATTTTTTTTCATTGGTGCGACATGCCGTGCAGGCCTTGGGCCTCGCGGTGTAAACACCTGGGAGTTTACACTCGCGTTTCACGATGACGATCTATACCCGATATGTATTAATAATGTACGGATAAGGAAAACAAGAAATCTGGTGCGCGCAACACACGATTTCAACTTACCTACGTTGTTAAAAACAATTTAAGAATTTTCAAATAGAGATTATAGAAAAAAACTCTGTTATTTTTTAAGATAAAAAAAAAAATATTAGTTTATATATATTATATATTATATATATATATATATATATATATATATATATATATATATAATTTATTAGTTTATAACTGAAAAAACCGCGAATAATAAAAAAAGAAAAATAAAAGAAAAAAATTGATTTTTTTTTTTCAATTTATTGATAAATACGCCTAGAACTCAGTTATTTTTTAAAATAGAAAAACATATTTATAGAGTTCTAGAATCAGGGAAGGGCGATAAACTAGAAAAAAAAAATTGAAATCTGGCCTATATATACCCTTGTAACTCCTTGATTTTCGAAGATAGAGAAAAATATGAAAAAGTGTTTTTCATCAAATACCACGAATACTAAGAAAAGAGCAAAAAAAAAAAAAAAAATGAAAATTTATCCATATAAGTATACGCCCATAACTCAGTCACTTGTAAAGATAGAGAAAACATGTATTAGCGTTTTTTAACCGAAAAACCGCGAATGAATTGAAAAAAAAAAATTAAATTTTACCTATAATACGCCCATAACTCAGTTATTTTCGAAGAAAGGAAAAAGTATGTATAGTGTTTTAGAATTATTAAAGTACGATAAAATAAAGTTGAGCTATAAATTCCTACAGAATAAAAAAAAGAATCATTGAAATTGGTTAAGAACTTGCAGAGATAAAGCGTTTTGAAATTAGCAGCGGAGTAAATTCCATTTATCTTTTAAATATTGATTGCTGTTAGTTAATTTCCTATCAACAGCTATATAAACAGTTATACCCCAATATAGTAATTTGGAAATAATAAACCATTGTGTAACCATTTGCAGCGTTTTAAACATTTAAGCCATTATCATTATTTGTTAGTTCGTTTATTCATTTAACGTTAGTTATGCTACAAAGAGAGTACAAAATTTGGCCTATCCAGGTTTAATAAGGATAGGGATCTTTTGAATAGTACCTGACATCGCACAGGATCAGGACCGAAGCTTAACGTTCCCTCCGAAGGACGGTATAACCAAGGGTTTTGTACTACCTTTAAAATGTCCCAGCGCCATCTTACAGGTTTGAACACGAGACCTTAGGCATAAAAGGATTTAGGATTTTAGCCACTACACTACATGTGACCTCCTATTATTAGTTATTAGTTTTACATTTAGAAGTCTCGGGCGATATTAAAAACAAAAAACTTAGTTTATTTTACCACAAAATAAAAATTTATATGAACATAGCTGAATTAGTGTAGTACACTTTACACAACTTACATCCCAGCATCCTGTATTTAGGGTGAACTCAGGCACAAACTTGGGAACTGATTGACGAGTATGTAACAAAAACACTTTGGCAGTTGATGTGCGAAGTAAAAGGGCTGCAATACATCCAACTCACTTCAACATAAGCTTTTGTTCCATTGTTTGCTTGTCAGTCCGTTCTCGCCTGATTCAACCCTATTTAATTTTTATCTTTTGTTAAATTCAGCTTTTATAAGTCCCAAAAACATGTTTCATAACCTAATTTATGTTTTATATAATATTAACATCATGAGAAGAACGGGAAACAAACAACATTTTTACTAATGATAAGGACTGATTATTGATATATTTCCATTTTAATAAACATATTACAATTTTTTAGACAACCTAAAATATAATAAATAAAGGGCTTTTCGAGGTTAGTTTTTTCATAAGACTTTTCACACCCACAATTGTAATTGAGGACTTTTGCTTGTGTTTATATTAATTACAGTTTATAGTAAATATTAATAAAATATACCTTAAAAAACATGTTTTTTTGTTCACCCCTACCTCACCTTTGAATGCTACGGAGGTTTCTCGGGACAGAGGGTGAGGGCGGGGGATAAATGCTGAGATAAAAGCCCCGTAGCACTGACACTCAAACTCTTACTTGGTTTCAAATTTTGGTACTCTGTGGTTGCTACGCAACGCGCGCGCTAATCTACTTAACCACGCCGCTTCAAAAAAAAAAAAATAAATAAACCATAACAACTTATTCTCATTTGCTGATTGTAACATATACAGGTGCAAATATAATATTAAGTTAAAAAAAAATAAATATAAAAAAAATAAAAACTTATTGTATTATGTTCGACTACAATCCCTGAATGATCTTAGGTTAAGTACATATAGATATTCTTTCTATTTCTTGGCTAAAGACTGCGCAATTAGATGATTGGGCCTATGTCACGCTCAGCCACAAGGCTTTGTCCCATTATTTAGGTACCCAATTTATAGATGATGTGCGTGCCTCAGGAGGATTTCCATACCCCATGGCTCCCATGGGTCGTTCCATGGCTTAAATGATGAAATAAATAAGGTTCTGCTACAGCCAGAATTTGAACCCGGAACCCAGAACTAGACGACGCCGCTTCTTAATAAAATATATTTTGATTACACGAGTATAAAATATAAAAATCGTAGTTTTCATCTATTCATACTCAACTCCTTATTATGTAGACATAAACGGTGTCCACAGTATAGACTTCTAAACAACTATCCTCAGAGACTTGGATTTCAACCAATGCTAAATAACGTAATAATTATTTATTCTCTTATTACAGGCATTGGGTGTCTGGATTAAGAAGAACCTCCTAAGGCTAACCCAGGTTCTATAAAGTAGGTACCTAAAATTTGGGAGAAATAGTACCTGTTCTAAATTCACGACTTCTTTTGCGTTTAGAGGTTTTTGTTTTATTCTATTTTTGTTTTATTTCGATTGTAAGTAGTTAAGTATTGTAATTATTCCAGTTTTATATAGTCCCTATCTGATTGAAAATAACCTAAAAGCTCAAAAAAAAATTATTCTCCAGGTTTCGAATTCTTCTGGAAGACGTAAAAGAGAATAAGTGGCTGAAGGAGTGGGAGTCGCTAAGGTTCAATCAAACAGTGACAGGGGGACAAATGGGATCAAACCCCCCTCTATTTCGCCCTATATAAATTTTATCACATCGGGGGGGGGGTCAATAGTGCGACTTGGATTCGGTTCGAGTCCCGCTCTCACAGGAATAAAACGGAAGATTTTTACCATCTTAAAAATATTCCCTTGGCATCTTCTTATATTTTTATATTCTCCCTAGGCCTCGCAAAAAGGGTTTAAAAATCTCCGAGATTCCCTTCGGAAGTATCCAGATATCCTTTTAGTGGCGTATGAATTTTCGTTCGAGAAAGTGGAATATAAAATGTGCTCCTAGAGCCACGTGTATAAATATTAAGGGCGTATTATTCTTCCGTTTTCATATCTGAACTTTTCTTATTGAAGAAAAATAAGGTTTTCGTAACGTATTATTTTGCCCGTAGTTTGTCTAGTATAACGTTTCGTCAACTTTACTTCTGATAGTTTGCTGTGTAGTATTGTCTAGCTACAATAACTAAGAAAAGTTGGTTTTGTTACCCATAGTCGTGCCTGAGGAAGTTTCACTTCCATATATATAAATTAAATAATAAAAAATACATGTGATAATCATAATAATAATAATAATTTTTTCATTTATTCTGGGACAAGTCCCTTTAGAATAATACAAATTCCTTGGTAAAGGTTGTTTGCTACTTCATAAGTTTTATTATTCTCAATATATTTTATTGATAACATTCATTATATCATTAGATATATTTTTCATTGTTGAAGAAATTTAATTTAAAAAACAGTTAGTCTCAGTTCTGCGCATGCGCATGTGTATAGCGGTCATCTTTCAAGTCGGCTCTTGGATTTCTTGCTTTTTCAGTTGGATATCACTTCAGAACAGTCTTGAAAACATCACCAGGCTTCAGGATAACAACAACAGTTAATATTGGAGCAAACAACGGTAAGTTGGGTTACAATTTACACTGTAAAGTGAATGCTGAGTCACCTCTTCATATCAGCTGATTGCCAATAGCTAGGCAAGGCTGGTCTTGCTTAAGTTTTCTTAAGTTATTTTTTTTCCCCCCACATCTGGTTATTATTTAATTATTTTCCTTACATGAAATGCGAAATTATCATCAAGTAATGTCCTCCAAAGCTTCAACTAAAAGATCTAGATCTAGTGGTTCAATCACGTCTCCTACAAAACAAAGACCTCGCCGTGATACTAATAAAAGATTAAATCTACAAGCAACCCCTTCGGGTACTAATTCAGAATCTGAACCACAACCTGGCACATCGTCACAAGGGATGACTGACGAATCGCCGTTTTTCACCCCGAATCCTTTTCAGATTTTGCATAATGAAAAAGAAAACATGGAATCTACTCCTATACCCAGTGAACCACGGCCTCCTCCCATATTTGTCAAAAATATTAGAAATTTCCAGTTGTTGTGTGCGCAATTGAACAAAATTACCGAATCTACCAGCTACTACTGTATGAGTAGAATTAATGATACCAAAATATCTCCTACTACTGCCGAGACATATAGAAAAATAGTGAAATATTTAACTGAAACCAAAGCAGATTTCCATACCTATCAGCTACGCCAAGAGAGAGCTTTAAGGGTTGTAATCAGAAACTTACACCCCTCGACACCAGTTGAAGCAATTAAAGAAGAACTAACGGAGATGGGCTATAAAGTGCGGCAAGTCACTAATGTCCTAAAGGATAAAATTCCTCTACCTCTCTTTTTTGTGGATTTGGAACCAGCAGAAGGAGTTGAAAAAATCTATGACCTCAATAGATTATACTATACCAGCGTAAGAGTTGAAAAACCTTACACAAAGAAGGAGATAGTTCAGTGCCATAACTGTCAAGCATATGGTCATACTAAAAGTTATTGTCATCACATACCTCGATGCGTGAAATGCGGTGAACAGCACAAGTCTGTGGAGTGTACAAAACCAAAATCAACACCAGCTGTATGTGCTCATTGCCTCAAGGACCACCCAGCCAACTATAAAGGATGCCAAATCTATAAGGAACTGAGGACCAGGTTTCAAAAACCTCAAGTACTGGATGAAACAGCAAGACAAGTAAGAAACAGAAGAGAACCCTCAAAACTTATTGATGCCAATGTATCATTTGCCCACCTACTTGGAGGTGGGAATCAAAGTACTGAAGCCGTGGCCCTGCCGGAACTACAGAATGTACCTCAATCCATTCCACATATACCTCTTCCTCAAAATGTAACCAATCCTAAAAATCCTAATCAACCACAAATCTCTCATATCCCTCCTCCTTCAAATGCCACAGACCTTACCAGTTTGATGACATCCTTTATCTCCGAAATTAAATCCCTTGTTATGCCCCTAATATCACTCCTTACGAATCTCGTAACAAATCTCATTCCTGCCTTAAAAAAACCATAAATGACTACACCTAATTCCTTATCCATTCTCCTTTGGAATGCGAATGGTGTTAGAACTCACACTGACGAACTTACAGCCGTACTGCAAGACAAAAACATTGATGTTGCACTCATTACTGAAACTAGACTAACCACTAAACAGTACTTTAAAATACCAGGATACACGACATACCGGACAGACCATCCAGACGGCAAAGCCCATGCCGGTTCTGCTGTCATAGTCCGCCGATCCCTCTCCCATCACTTACACCCACTTCCCGCCCACGATTACCTACAAGCAACTTCCATTGTTATCAAAACATTTTCCTTTCCGCTTATCATCGCATCAGCATACTGCCCTCCTAAACATCCCATTTCCTCTGCCCAATTTGAATCCTTTCTCAACTACTTGGGTAATCACTTCATTTTGGGTGCAGACTTAAATGCCAAGAATCAACAGTGGGGTTCTAGAACCACCAATTCTCGTGGGCGGACATTGCAGTCTGCACTCAACTCCCGACGCTTTCATCTCCTACCTCCCGATTCTCCTACCTACTGGCCAACAGATCCTAACCGTAATCCTGACATCCTTGACTTCTTCATCCACAGCGGATTAGGCTCTCTTAATTTTTCCATAGCTCGCCTTGATGAACTATCGTCTGATCATAGTCCATTGATTCTAAATGTATCCATAACACCTATTCCTAAACCTATCCCACCGTCATTCCTTAGAGGCCCTGTTAACTGGAACCTCTTCCGCGAAATCCTCACTAATGATATTGACCTCAGAGTGATTCTGAAAACCCCAAATGACCTTGACGACGCCGTATATTCCTTTACAACCGCTATTCAACAAGCTGCCTGGACTGCCTCCTCTCCCAAGTACTCCCAAATAATTCCTTATAAAAGCCATTTACCACAACACCTGACAGACCTCATCAACAGCAAACGCCGAGCCAGAACATTATGGCAACGCACCCGCCACCCAGAGGATCGCCGCTCCTATAACTTTTTTTGTAGAAAATTAAAGCGGGAGTTGGCGATCTTCCGTTCCCAATCCTACAATACCTACCTCTCCTCTCTCTCGACTCGTGACAATTCCCTTTGGAATGTCACGAAGAGAATCCTAAAATCCCACACCATTTCCCATCCTCTCCGGCGCTGTGATAGTTCCTGGGCTGCTTCTGACAAGGATAAGGCCGAGGAATTCGCACAGCACCTTTCCAAAGTTTTTACTCCTCATCCAGAGCTTAATCCTACCCATACGGCGGCAGTTGAAGAGTTCCTTATATCACCAATACCGCTTTCCTTACCACCTAAAGCAGTTAATCCCTCTGAGGTCAGATATCTTCTTAAAAAGCTTCCTCTCCGTAAATCCCCTGGATACGATCTCCTTACTCCTCAAATCTTAAGACAACTTCCACCTAAAGCCATTACATTCCTTACATATCTCTATAACTGTATCCTACGCACTACCTATTTTCCTCTTTTATGGAAACATTCAACTATCATCCTTTTCCTAAAACCAGGCAAACCTTCTAACAACACGTCATCTTACAGACCTATCAGCCTACTTCCGATCCTCTCAAAAATTTTCGAAAAGCTCCTACTAAAACGAATCCTAGCCAAATTTCAAAATTTTCCTTCACATCAGTTCGGATTTCGTCCTCAACATTCCACGGTTCAGCAAGGACTCCGAGTTGTGGACCACATTTCCTCTGCCCTTGAGTGCAAGGAGTATTGTTCGGGTGCCTTTCTGGACATATCTCAAGCTTTCGACCGGGTGTGGCACCCGGGATTGCTCTTTAAGCTCAAAACCCATTTACCCCAATCCTTATACCTAGTCCTCCGATCCTATCTATCAAACCGCTCCTTCCGAGTTCGCTGTGGCTCAGAATTTTCCAAACATTATATTGTTGAGGCTGGTGTTCCTCAAGGCAGCGTCTTGGGACCCGTCCTCTACATCCTCTACACCGCCGATATCCCTACCGATCCCGATACCTTTCTGGCAACATTTGCTGATGATACCGCCATTTTGTCATCCAATTCCGATCCTGAAGCAGCATCGCTTAATTTACAAAATCACCTTTCCCTTGTCGAAGACTGGTGTAACGCTTGGCGTATTAAGGTGAACGAAAACAAGTGCTCACACGTCACATTCACTCTTCGACGCAAATCCTGTCGAACGGTTTATTTCAATTCCCTACCGCTTCCTTCCTCTGACACAGTCCGGTATCTTGGCTTTTTACTAGACAAAAGGCTGACGTGGAACCCACACACAAGACTTAAAAGAAAAGAACTTAACCGCAGATTCGGCCAGTTATACAGACTACTAAACAGAAAATCTCATCTTACAGTTGACAACAAATTACTAATATACAAGACAGTACTGAAACCAATATGGACCTACGGACTTGAACTGTGGGGAGCAGCTAAACATTCTAACATCAAACGCATCCAATCCTTCCAATCCAAAGTTCTCCGAACAATAGTTAATGCTCCTTATTACGTTACCAACTCTACCCTACACCACGTTCTTAAAATTCGTTTATTTTAGACCTGGTACCATCCAAATTTTCCAAATTTCATCAGAACCTTATTCATCATCCTAACCCTCTAGCACAATCCCTATCCAGCACCACCCATCCCTACAATCCTCCTCGAAGATTGAAACGGCAGTGGCCGCGAGACGTATTGTAAACGTTTAAATTGGAGTTCTGACACTGGTCAGATCCTCCACTCATGTAATGTATGTTTGTGGCTAGTGCGCCCTAGTTCGGCCTCCACTGATTCACACCAGTGACGCGGCTGAGGGCGAGGGTCTAGGATCTTTTGGATTCCGCTTTTTCCTCCACAAGTGGGGGGAAAAGCCCAGTCTGGGGTCCCTCTATAGCACTTGTATATTTTGTATATAGTTATGTTTGTTTGAATGATGTTTGTTTATTTGCAAACTTTTATTTATCTCAATTATAGGTTAATGTTTTGTTTTGTTTTGTTTTTATATTTATTATTATTTAATTCTATATATATCATTTATTTGTATTTATCTCAGTTATAGGTTGTTGTTTGTTTTCTTATTTTGTATATATATTATATTTTATTTATTTGACTTTATCATTGTATATATTGTGTGAATGGGTTCATATATCAATATTACTAATGTTCGTTCATATAGAAACAAATTGTAATATATCTCAATAAAAAAAAAAAAAAAAAAAATTTAAAAAACAGCAAAATAAAAAAAATAAAAAATAAATAAAAAAAGAAATCTGACATAAAAAGCACGGGAGGCGTTGACGCATTTGGATTGTACAAATTGAAATTGCCATCGGAGGCACATTTACATTCCATTACCGCGTAATTGAAAAGCAAGAGGGCCCAAACTCATGTTTATTCCTAGCTGGTAGGAACGGCATAAACCAGCCTTCTCCTAGCACTTCATAGTTTCCAAACTCGAGTTTAAACTTTGATAGCGCTAAATCGATATTGATAAGAGATAAAACAAAATCACCAACATTATTATTTTCAATAATGAACCTTTATAATCGATCAATTAAAAAAATCTGGTGCGGGCAACACACGACTTTCTTTTACCTCCATTTTTAAAATCAATGGTAGGATTTTCTAAAACAGTTAGAGATTAAAATACGTGAAACCATTAAAGAAATAATTCAATTGAATTTATATAGAAACATGTGTTTTATTAAAAAATCTATTATATTATTATCTAAAATAATCTGTTAGTTTTATCTTCTTTCATCAGTCTCTATTAACTTTTAAAAGCTTGAGTATAAGATAATATTTTTTCTAAAATCTTTAGCTTTCCAACGGTATATTACTACTCTTATGTTCAAAAATAAAAAATGCATTAAAAAAATAGTTTATCTGTTTTCTCCTTAAGTTGGGTATCGAATTGATTCAATTTATATATTTACCTGTTTTTCATTAGTGGTAACAAGATAATATATTATTTTTATAGAATCAACAAAATTAAAGGTACTTTAGAGAAACAAAATTTAAAATATCGGCTTTTAAGCCCTGTCAGAGCATTTTAATCCGAATGAAACCTAATTGATATTAGAGCCCATTAAATTCTACATCGATATAGCGAGTTTAATCAAAATCGTCAGAACCGTTTTCGAGAAAATCGAAAAAAGGTACAAAATGGATGGTATGAAGGGGATCTTCTGGTAAGCTCATATTAATGAAAAAGGTTTTGTAACGTCTCGGGCGCATATTTGTCTTAAATATGAAATTTCAGTTTCAGAGGACTTACCGTTTCCGCCGGGAGTTACCAAACACACACACACAGACCTTTTTGCGGACTTGGTTATTTGGACTCAGGGGACCCTAAAACGTGTATTTCCGTTGAAAACTGGAATTCGAAAATTTTCACGATCGCAATACTTCCCCTTACTATATATAGTAAGTGAAAGTAAAAAGAAACCCTCAAAATGTCCAGGGGGTCCGCAATATATTACAACAAAAAATGTTATTGAAATATCTTAGTAAAAAAATCATTAAAAGCCTTGGCTTATTACAAAAATAACTAACGCAATGCACTAACCCATTTAATCGCGCTCCGTAGATGATATTAAATATTAAATAGATGCCTATATTATATTTTTAAATTTTAGTATAGCTAATGCTCCTTATTACGTTACCAACTATACCATACACCACGATCTTAATATTCCATTTATTCTAAACCTGGTACCATCCACATTTTCCGAGTTCCATCAGAACCTTATACATCATTCTAACCCTCTAGCTCTATCCAGCTCCACCCTCAACTACGAACCTCCACGAAGATTGAAACAGCAGTGGCTACGAGACGTTTTGTAAGCATTTATACTGGAGTTTTGACACTGGCCAGATTCTCCTCGCATGTAATGAATGTTTGTGGCTATTCCGCCCATACTAATACCGAAACTTGTAAAACTTGAATTTCATATTTAAGATATCTATGCGGCCGTGATGTTACAGTAAATTTTCGATCAAAATCGACAAACCAGAAGAACCACTTTATACATTTTGTACCTTTTCAAAATTTTCTCAAAAACGATTTTTATTTAGATTAAATTATATAAAAACTTAAAATAGTTTATATTGTAATATGTTCTTCTGATTTTCACTATTGAATGTTTCTAATCCGCCATGTACTTTCGTCATCTTTAAGACATAACAGATTAGATGAAACATGGGGTTGTAACTGGAGATCACGGATCGATGAATATCTGTAAAGATGGTATGATTTTTCCACTTTTCCAGTATTCCATCTTTATGCTTTAACAATCCAGCTGGGTTTATATTGTCAAATTCCTCCCTACAACCATAATGAGCAGCCATTTCTCTCACTTGTGTGACCCAATTAAAGTTTATATCAGGGTTCTTTATATCTAGTGAGATTAGTCTATTAAGTCGTGGCAACCTCTCTTCAGACCATAAGTGACAATTTGGACCAGTGGTTTATGACCTTCATACCTTTGATCCTCAAGGAGTTTCGCCCAGTTTCGTGACGTACTATGTAGTACCAATAGTACCCATGTATAGAATTTTTTCCAGTTTTAATATTAATAGCCCAGAGACCTATTTGACATATAGAACCAGCCTGAATAAAATAAGATTGGTGAGCCAGTTGAGGATTTCAAACCCTAAATTAATCAACCTTTATGTAGACCGAAAAAATTCAGCTTTGAATCACAAGAAAACTGCCTCTTTTGTAACCAATTTATTACAAATAGCCTATTCCATATTCTTCTCCAATGTGAAAAACTTATTGAAGACACAGAAAAATATTTAAGACCCTTATTATCCGAACGTAGTGATCAACAGAACATTAAAAATATACTCCAAATCAACTGCCTACAAAAACTAAATTCAATTTACATCTTTTTAGTGTCAGTGTGCAGAACTCTAGACCACTTAAATAGTGATGACCCACACACCAATTAAGTGATGTGATATAATTTCGCTAATTATTATTTTTGTTTATGATGATTTTCTTTATTGCTTTTTGTTTTTTAAATAAAAAAAAAGACTATTGTTTTTGTATATTATTTATCTTTGAATAACTAGTAAGATGAAAAATTCAATATTAATGTGTGTGTGGTAAAGTTGAAAATGTATAACCAAATTTGTACAAGATGTATATCTTTAACAAATAATGGTATGTTCGAAGGACTAAAAAGTCGGATGTAATTAACCACTTAATCAAATTAATTAGCTGATTAGTAATCATTTTAGGACCGCAAAAAATGCATTTTTGTAATAATTGTGGTTGAAAGAAATTTGTAAAAATATTTCTAGATGTATGTTCAATGTGGTAGTTAACCACGCACCTGGCTCCTGGACAAAGTATAAATTACTTTAAGGATAAAGTAAGCTAAATGAATAAATGAACAATCCATAGATATTGAATAAACACAAAAGAAAAGTTCTAATAAATTCATTTCTCCTAATCAATCATTTTGCCCAATAACTTCCCGTATAACTGTACTGATTTCATTTTTTTTTTTTTTTTTTTTTCTGCTTCTTCTTCACCCTAAAAGAAGGAGAAAGCCATTAAGAAAAGAAGACAAATTGGAGACAGTTGAAAAAGTTATAAAAGTGATTAATAATTTGAAGAAAGGATTAAATCTGAGGGATCTATAAGGGCGAGGGGTGGGAGCTGCCAAGGTGTCCCTCGGCCACAACAGCTTCTCTGATAAATGGTCTTTGTCCGAGGAGGGGGAGCGAGTCTTAGGTCGGTTTACTCGTAGTGTTATTGCGTATTAGAACGTTTCGTTATTTTAATATACGAGGCATGTTTTTTAAGTAAGTACGAAGTAAGTAAGAATTTAAAAAAAACGTGCAAAGATATCGCAATAATTTTATTTTTACATGAAAGCCTGTACCTTAATCTACTTTTCTACATAATTTCCATGAATTTTGAGGCAATTGTAATAACGCGGCACCAGTTTTTGAATACCCTCCTCAAAAAATTCAGCCGCCTGACTTGTTAACCACTACATCACAAATGTTTTGACTTCGTTATCGTCTTGAAGACGCCAGATCAGGGCTGTATGGAGGATGATCTAGAGTTTCCCATTTAAATAATTTGATGAGATCTTTGGTCCGATTAGCCACATGTGCACGGGCATTGTCATGCAGCAAAACGATACACTTACTCAACTTGTAACGTCTTTTGTTAAGGATTGCACGACGCAGATTTTTCAATGTAGTCAGGCGGCAGAATTTTTTGAGGAGGTTATTCAAAAACTGGTGCCGCGTTATTACAAGTGCCTCAAATATCATGGAAATTACGTAGAAAAGTAGAATAAGGTACAGGCTTTCAAGTATAAATAAAATTATTGCGGTATCTTTGCACGTTGTTTTTTAATTCTAAAACGGTACTGAGTTAAAAAACATGCCTCGTATTTTATGCGTGTTGTTAGTTCCTGGTTGTTGATAATTGAAACGTTGATTTCCAAAAGGTACTATATCCATTCTATGAAATTTTACATAGAAAATCAGCATACATAGAAATTAGCGAAAATCACTAATTACTATATTATTAAATTAGCTAATTTGATTTTTTTCGCATTAAAATCCAGAATAGTTTTTTTTAGTATATTAATAAAATCATATTAAAGTTATGAAATGAGATGTTTTTGTATAATTTAGACAGAAATTAAATGTGTAATTAGTTCCTTTAGAAAATAATTATATTTCTAAATTGCGTTTATAAAGGACTTAGGTGTACATTAGATGAAATCAAATAGAAGATTTTAATAAAACTAAATGATGAGAATACAAATATGTAAAAAAATCAATTTTCTAAAAAATGTCCTTTAGTACCTTTTGGAAATCAACGTCTCAATTGTCCATTAATTTCGAGGTTGAGTTAATAAATAAAAAACTTGGTTTAGGCTACGTATCAAAAGTGTATTGTTTTCATATTCATGCCCTAACGGTGAAGAAATAAAACTGAATATATAAAAAAAAGGTATAGATTAATTAGTGTATATATCTGTGACGGTAGTAAAAACTGGATAACTCGAGTTATATAAAAAATGAGTTAACTCCACGTATCGCTTCCTCAGACCGTCGTGCTAAATTGGTTAAAGAAATTTCTTGGCAGAAGAAATTTCAGGTGGAAAGAAAGCTGCATGTTATAACTCTATTTTGGGTATTACGTAAAGTTATCACTTATCTGTAAAATGAAAGATTTTGGCTTAACCGCTTATTCACGACCGCCACAGATATATAAACCTCGTGCCACGAATTTTTTTTTTTTACTATCACAAACCTATATATGAAATATTTAGGGCAATAATAGTCAGCGAAATAGTTGCGATCGTGAAAATTTTCGAATTCCAGTTTTCAACGGCAATACATATTTTAAGATCTCCCGAGTCCAAATAACCAAGCCCCGCAAAAAGGTCTGTGTGTTCAAGTGTTTGTGGTGAGTCCAGGACGAAAACGAAAAGGTGTACAAAAATTAAATATCATATTTGAGACAAGTATACGCCTGCTATGTTACAGCAGCTTTTTCACCAAATTTATGTTACCGGAAGTGGTACTTTATACCATGCATTTTGCACCTTTTTGCTATTTACCCAGAAACGGCTCTAACGATTTTTATTAAACTCACTATATCGATGAAAAATTTATTGGGATGTAATAATATAGAAGTTTCATATTGATTGAAATATGGCTTAAATGGCGTATTTTTTTCTCCAAAGTACCTTTATTTTCCACATCCTAATAGAATTACCATATCATTTTGTCACCATTGACAAATAACTGCTTTATATACATGAATTTGATGAATTACTAAAGAATAAAAGTGAAGAATATTTTTTTAATGTAATTTTTATTTTTTATATATTAAAAACAGTATAGTGTACCGGTGGAAAGAGAAAGATTTCAGAAAAAAACATTATCTTATACACAAAGTTGTAAAAGATAATATTAAGTGACGAATATGTTTGTTGTTTATTCGTTTAACGTCATTTTATGCTACTATGGCTAATCGGACGATGCTACAGTGGGAGTACCTGTTTGCCTGACAGTGATGAGTACCTGATATCGCACAGGCTCGGGACCACCTTTTAACGTCCCCTCCGAAGGATGGCATAACTAAGGATTTTTTACTCCCATTAAAAGGCCACCTGTAGGTTTGAACCCAGGACCTTTGGCAAAGAAAGCTGTTATGCTAGCAACTACGCTATGGGTGACCCCAAGTGACGAATAGAGCAAACTATTGTAATTAGTAGATTAAGGTATATTAACCATGATCCTGTTGCTAGTAAAGCTCCAGCTAAAGTCAGGTTCAACGAGTGAAAATGAAAACTCCTGTAACTTGAGATAAAGTGGTACTATTATATGTTAAATCCTAAATCATGGGATTATCTACAGTGTATCGTGGCTAAGCGCTTAACATGGCCTCCACATGCTAAAGGTCACGGGTTCAAACCCGCAGGTGGTCCTAGGATTTTTTAATGGGAGTAAAAATCCTTAGTTACCCGTCCTTCGGAGGGGACGTTAAAAGGTGGTCCCGAGCCTGTGCGATGTCAGGTACTCGTTAAAGATCCCTATCCTAATAAAACCTGGATAGGCAAAATTTAGGACTTCCGCTGTAGCATCGTCCGATTAGCCATAGTAGCATAAAGTGACGTTAAATAAATAAACAAACAAACAAACAAATAAATAATGATAATGAAATCTAAATCATATGTTTCCAACATAACTGAAAATAATTATTTAAATTAACTTAGAATTGTTTTAATAAACATTAAGCTTATGTAATAGTTCTTAAATTTATTTTAACAGCAGTGGTAAGTGACAGTCGTGTGTTGTCCCCACCAGATTTTTTAATGAAGATATGAAAATATCTATAACCTCAAAAATTGTTATAATTTATTTTGCATGTATTTGTAACCACTATAAATTCCAATTTATCCATACATATTAAGAGAATATCCACACACATTTGTTCTTGATTAAAAAAAAAAAAAAAAGAAATACTATAAGATTGCATCATAAGGTTTTTACTCGTTGAATATTTAACAAGAATATCTCGAAAAATTGTAAACTAGGATAATTAAATTAGTTTTAGTTATTATAATTAAATTTCAATAATGTCTTTGCCTCAAAATTATAACGGGTGAAATTTGGAAGCTTATTTCAAAATTTGAAGTAAAGATATACAATTTACAAAAGAACGGGATATTATTTATAATAGTTTTTCCTTATTAATTAAAATTAATTTTCATTGCTTTCATTTTACTTTATATCAGAGAAATAACAAAGATTATAAGTCAAAAAGAGATCAGCTCTGGAAGTCATAAATGGAAATAGTGCCCTATATAAAATAGAAAATAAAATAGGATCACCATTATTTTAAGTGGACCTTTTTCCTTTATTACTTCCACAGTTTTCGATTTAGTGTTTCACTATAAATGGAAAACTTATTCACAATAAGATTTGGTTTTTATAGTTCTCAGAGTCTAAAACTCTAGTAAAAGCAAATGAGAGAAAGAATATTTAGTGAATTGAGTAAAGTGAATTTACTTTTTACAATCTATCAACCAATCTTATTCAGCGGTGGATAGTTTGAGGTTTATAGGTTTTTAGTAGAAAAAAACTAAAACAAACAAGAAAATGGAAAAGATTTGCCAATAAAACCTTGGATATTATCAAAAAATTCCATTACTAAAGCCTTAATCTTGAAATGCTGAGCACCTATATAGATCGGAATTTCAGATTTAAAAGTAATAAAGACTGATGTTTTTTTTTGTCTTGAAAATTAAATATTAAATAGGTTATATTTTGTAATATCTGTGGCGGTCGTGAAAAACTGGATAACTCGAGTTATATCAAAAAATCTGGTGCGGGCAACACACGACTTTCACTTACCTCCATTTTTAAAATCAATGAAAGAATTTTCAAAAACAGTAAGAGATAAAAATACGTGAAACTATTAAGGAAATAATTAAATTGAATTTATATAGAAAAATGTGTTTTATTAAAAAATCTATTATATTATTATCTAAAATAATCAGTTAGTTTTATCGGATTTTCATCACTCTCTATTAAAATTTAAAAGCTTATGTATGAGATAATATTTTTTCTAAAATCTTTAGCTTTCAAACGGTATATCATGCATGTATATTACTGCTCTTATGTTCAAAAACGAAAAATTGCATTAAAAAATATTTTTTCTGTTTTCTCCTTTAGTTGGGTATCGAATTTATTCAATTTATATATTTACCTATTTTTCATCAGCGTTACCAAGATAATATAGTTATTTTTATTGAACCTACAAAATTAAAGGTACTTTAGGGATAACAAATTTAAAATATCGGCATTTAAGCCCTGTCAGACCATTTTAATCAGAATAAAACCTACATTATTTAAAGCCCATTAAATTTTACATCGATATAGCGAGTTTAATCAAAATTGTCGGAACCGTTTTTGAGAAAATCGAAGAAAGGTGCAAAATGCATGGTAAAAGTGCCTCTTCTGGTAAGCTCATTTGATGAAAAAAGTTTTGTCACGTCTCGGGCGTATAGTTGTTTTAAATATAAAATTTCAGTTTCATAGGACTTACCGTTTCCGCCCGGGAGTTACCACACACACACAGACCTTTTTGCGGGACTTGGCTATTTGGACTCAGGGGACCCTAAAACGTGTATTTCCGTTGAAAACTGGAATTGAAAATTTTCACGATCGCAATACTTCCCCTTACTATATATAGTAAGTGAAAGTAATGAGCTAACTCCACGTATCGCTCCCTCAGACCGTCTAATCGAACTCCAAAAGACATCAATACTATAGACTAATATCAAATTTTAATATTAGTACTCCAGACAGCTACTTGTCTTACAGGGTATGCATAAAAAAAGTAATGTGTCAGTCGTTTAAGAATCTAAAGCCAGGCTTGTTCAAAAGGTGTAGAATAAAAAATAATGTAACAATAAAATCTAGAATGTTTACAATAATACTCTTCAACATTTTGTAGCGTTTTAAGTTTTTTTTTAACATTAAGTTACAATGTGCAGTATTTATTTATTTATTTTTTTTTAAGTAGGCTTGTGCGTCGTTAATTATACTGTTAATGCAAGACAATAGTTTCACTTAAAACTTATTTTATCCATCCTAAGTTTATTTGTTTGTTTTTTTAAACATGTAATTTATTGGTTTTTAACAACTATATATTTTCAAATACAAATAAATAAAATGGATGAATTTACAATAATAGGCATGAATAAACATGTGAAGAAGCTAACCAGTGGTAGCACCTTCAAAGTCTATTTTATAAGCAGGTCTCGAGGCCACCGTCTTTTCAGGGGCCTCGGAGGATTAACGGGAATAGATTTATGGATATAATTAGTTGACCGTTGAGAATTACTGAAGGAATTAGTCCGGGTGGCGGTCATTAAATGAAACAACTGAATAGTTTCAACTATTTTATTGTTTGCCAACGTTTCGACCCCCATTGTGGGTCATCATCAGGGCGTCTGGTAGGTGAGTGGAAACTAGGTACAATTTCCACTCACCTACCAGACGCCCTGATGATGACCCACAATGGGGGTCGAAACGTTGGCAAACAATAAAATAGTTGAAAATATTCAGTTGTTTCATTTAATGACCGCCACCCGGACTAATTCCTTCGGGAATAGATTTAGTTGAGAGGTTCCGGACAAGCGGGTTTGAGTGGGTAGGTAGTTTGGAATTAAAGGAAGTGTGTCTATCGCAGGCTAAGTCTGCAACCAGTGGGATATTTAGGTCTCTATGGATTTTATTAGTAACAAAATAAGGAGCATTAAGGATTTTTCGTAGGATTTTAGATTGCAAGGATTGGATGCGGAAGGAGTTTGATAGTTTGGAGGACCCCCATAGCTCTAATCTATTAGTCCAAATAGGTCGGATAAAGTTATGCAAATGAGTTCCTAAGTAATTTAACTTGAAAATGCGAAAAAAAGCTTGTCAGGAGTGGTAAAATCAGGTAAGTATGAACGTTGGGCGCATTTGACAACCAACTATAGGAAAATATTGCTAAGATATTTGTTAGGTAATTTTTTTTAATACAAGTATAATAAGTAATATATATATTTATAATATAACTTACTAAAGCTGAATATTTTAGAAAAAATGTTATCTTATATAATTCGTAAAGCTGATAAAACTATATGATTGTTGTATATGATAATTTCTATTGTTAGATAATATAATAAGTAAGACATATTTCCATTAAATCTTAATGTCATTGTTTAAACTTTATTCAACTGTGCCTTTATTATAAATGTTCTCAAATTTATTAGGGAGCGGCGTAATCTAGTGGATAGAGCACTTGTCGGGTTCTGGGTTCGAGTCCCGGCTATGACAAATATTATTTATTCTCTTAATTTAGCCGAGGGGCTACCCAAGGGTATGGAGACCCTCCTGGGGAAGACCCAACCTCTTTTAAGTTTGTACACAAATAGGGGAAATACCTGGCGGCTAAGCGTGATGAAGGCCTAATCACCTCATTGCACTGCCGTTGGCCTAGAAACAGTACTAATCTCAATATGTACTGAGCCCAAGACCCTCCATGGGTTGTAGAGGTACAGGTTTTATTTTTAATAAGGTGGTAAGTAAACACAGATTTTTATTGATTGCAATATTTATTCCAAAGCTGAAATCTGGTATAATGTAGAATTATATTAAAAGATTGTCCCCCCTAAGACAATATTGACGAAGAGAGTGAGGGATGGGTTGGTCGAGGCAGATGAAGAGGTGGTACGGGATGGGATGGGGCCTAACCCACATCCCGCAACACTGATCCATCATCCCGCGCCCCTCTAATTCATCACCTCAGTGTCCTTACAACACTCCTTTATGGCTAGTAGTCATATTTCAGGAAGCCTCAGAGGAAAATTAATACGTGTTACCCTCCCATTGTACGTATAAGTTATCGATAACCAATCGAATATTGCATTGAGTGATTCATTTTGTTATTATTTCTTTCATGATATAAATGTGATTAAATATGCTTATCGTCATGTGATGAGTGACTAGGTTATACAAAAGTAAATTATAAAACGAAACAATTAAGAAAAACGGTGCAAGTCAACGGCTTCAGATCATTAATTTTACTATATCATAGCGAGTGTGAAGACGGATTGTAATATGTGTGGAAATAATTTCTGTGCTAGATTATTAATATAATAATAATGAATAATATAATAAATAAATATAAATGTTTCCGTCGAAATTCAAGGCAATCCCTGATACTTTTTACAACCCTAATTTCTTTCCATGTTCATTATTCCATATTTATCCAATAAAATTAATAATCAATAATTGTATTAATTTATTTTATTGGCACAGGCAATCCACAACAAAGGTAATGTTTGCCGACCTACGATAATGACATTTTAATAATATTGCTGATATGGACATACGAGTAGAATAAGTGGGGAGAGGGCTCTAAAAACCAATAAAATTCTTCTCGTATCCAATACTTACAATCCAATATTCTTAATCCTTACTGTGTAACGAATAAGCTCATCCATAAAGACCTTAATTCCAATATGTTACTGAATTAGCCCGAATCAGGTATCAATCATTCTAAAACATCTATTCCTACTCTAACCAGCTAATTTGCATCCTCTTCGATTCCTGATAATCTCCGAGCGTCTAAAAAGGAGATGGCCCCCTTTAGTTTAAATATTTTTAGTGCTGCCATGGGTGTCTCTATAGTATTTCATGTAAGTTTACTATGTCCATCACATTTACATGATGTATAACAGTTCATATAATACACTGCTTTGGCGAGACTTTGCATCGACGAAACAGACTCACATGTCTATATCATCTTCGGCAGCCTAACCATGTGGACTTGTGTAAGTTCTCTTAAATAATCAAGAATTCTTGTCAAAGATAATTTATAGCAGATCGCTTGTGAAGCTGAAAATGTAGGAAACAATTATAGTTAAATACTGAGGTTCGTCAAAGAATACATCTGCTACAGAACTAAAAGAAAAAATTTGAAAAAAAATAAGAACATAAAAGGAAGGAGAAAGGAAAAATGTAATATTAATTTCTTAAAAATAAAAAAAAAATGTGTTTTATTATTACTCTAAAATTTTTTTGTTAAATAATAGTGTTAATAACCAAGAGGTTGAGCATTTATTCCAATGCCCTAACCTAATGCAGTTGTAAATATAAATAAATATTTTTTTTTATATTAATATTGCTAATAACAGTTTATGGAAGCCTATATTTAATGTATAAGTAAGGCTAATAAATGGAATGACAAACACATTTTAAAATAAACCTTTGATATTTAATAATAAAATATAAAAACCCACGTGTATTGATATTCTAGGTATGTCGCATTTAGGTTGTTAACAGCACGCGAACAGTCGTGCGTTTTCGGAAACCTGATAAAAAGGTAGAAGAATTTTAACTCTGGCATAAATTTCCCACCCTCACCCATTGCCCAAAGAAAACCCTAGATGTAGGGAAGAAGAAATAAATTAATAAATTTAGAGAAAAAAGTATTTTGCAGTACTTTAAATTATTTATAGATAGCTATTTTAGGAGGTGCTAAAAGTTAACTTTTTCGTTCTTCTCTTGCCTGTCGATCTGTAAATGATGATAAATGCAACTGTATGCATGTTGCTTCCGGAATGACACTGAGGACAATAACTCAGAAGCCATCCGAGTTACAATTACCTTATGTTAATCCTTACAGAGTGCCCAGCCGACATCAAGCCCGTACAAGGCTCTCCTCGGACAAAAACGAAGACGGGTCTGAAGAGGGAGCCCTCAGCCCTCAAGAGGTCGACTAATAAGGACAACAGTATTAATTTATTCCGGCCACTTTTCTCAAGGCAGAAGATCACGACCCTATTTGAAATGCTAATGGGCCATTGTTCCGGAGTAACAGCTGACGGCACGCCGCCGCCCGGCCCGGGACCGGACAAATGATGACGGCCGGCACATTTCCTCCCGTGACGGCTAATTGCTATTTGCCGGTGACTGTCCTCCGTCTCTCAACGTCCTCGGAGATATTCACCGGCGGTATCACGAAGACGAGGGTATTCACAATCCAGAAGAATCCGCCTGTCTCGTTACCTTGCACATTTCACTCCGCATTGAAGAGATTAGTCGAGGCTCTACTTATTCAGCAGCTTATATGACAACTTGTTCATATTTTTATTTTTCACCGCTACATCGGCTTCTAGGTTCTAGGGGATTTTTTGGGCTAGAGGGTAGGTGGGACTAATGCCAGAAATTAAAAACCTCTGGCACCGAGAAACAAACTCTAACTATTTTATCGTCTTCAAACTTCGGTTTATCTGACTTCGGATATCACGCCCTGGCCCGACCGCCAACTGGCCTCTCAAAACTGAGACACTATTTCTAAAGAAATTAGCGCTGCAAATTGGGCTAAATCACAAAATTTATGTGGACAAAAGTCAAGTCAAAGTTTGGAAAATTTCCATGCTTCACTTTTTATTATTATTGGCATGACCATTAATACTAATATTTCCCACGGTACCGTGTTTACAAATACACAGTAAATGAATGAATCATTCTAGTTCACACAAGTGCCTAATTACCTACAGTGGGATTATTTTTATTCGATGGTCATTTATTCTGTTTAAGGTGTATTTAGAGGGAAAGTCATTTCCTTTTAGTTAACAATGAGCAATAAATATATATTACAATCTCACCTGTAGTGTTGATTTAGAAATTTTAAATGTATGCCCTTATTCATAACGAAAAACTATATAACCCCCTAGTTACCTCAAGGATTTGTTTATAGGATTTGTTTTACCAATCCTTCTAGTCTTTAGATATTACAAAGATTTTTTGCGATTTTTTGGTATTGAGTAATACATCCTTTTTTTCAGACACAACACTACGAATAAAAAAATTTTACAATCTATAATTTCAAGAATTTTCTAAACCAAATAAAAGACATCTAATAGCAGATTTTAGCAACTCCGAGTCATAATTAGATTTTTTGTATTGTTTTTCCCGTATTCTGGGACTTCAAACGTAAAATATAGGGGAGTTTTAGATTTTAGCAAATGAGTTTTATGTATGACCACGGTGCGATCGCTAATCGTGTCAAAATTATAAAATAGTTTTTATAATTTTTTAAAAATATTTTTTTCCGTAGTCTGGGACCCAAAGATTAAATATAGAAAAGTTTCAGAATTTGGTCCACCTAAATCGGTCATATTGCCCACTGTGCGCCGTGATCTTATATTCTACAGTTATGGAATGAGATTGAATCATCAGTCATTGATTCCCTCCTTCTTGAGGGACTTTGGCCCAAGACATCTGGGCACTTACCTGGACCCATACTTCAAACATCTTACCAACAAAGAGTACTCGGAGATTATTAATACTAAATGTTACCACATGTCCCTTTATTTGATCTCTACCGCCTTTCCTCTGTCTTCTCTACTCTTCCTTCATCTAAGTAACTTTCAAATGCTAGAGCCAGGGCACTGCGGTCCAAGATGTTGTTATGGTAAAGTTATAATATATTACATTAGTAAGCAAGTTATATTTCTATTTCCATAATAAATAATAATAAAACAATAATAATATTCTCCAGGCACCGGGTACGAATCACGCATTAGAATTAGGTACAATAATGTTATTTAAACCGAGGTAATCGCCATTTTCGGCCACTTCAACGCTTACTAGATAAACGCTTAATCTACAAAAGGCTCATCTACATGACCACCATAAGACCAGTCTGGATTTACCGAATTGAGCTTTTGATCTCCACTAATCCATCGAATTATTCTCTTGTCCACTTCTTACAATCCAGAATCCTTTGTCATCTTTGTTATTGTTGTGGATTTGGCCCGATCCAGGTACTATTCCTTTGAAGAAAATTCCACTCCTACTCTAATCCACTAGTGTCTAGTTTTAATAATCCTTCGAGACGCCTAAAAAGAAGATGGTCTAGAGACCTTCTTATTTAGTATATTTTTATATAGTGCTGCCAATCGGTAGTTTCTCTGCCAGTGTATTATGAAATTGGCCTCAAATTTACTTCTAGTATTGAATGATACAATTACGAATCTAACCTTTTGTTTTATCAATGATTATACGATTCTTAAAAAGTTCTATAAAAACGCTATTGATGATCAGAGTTGTTTCCAAAAGTTATTAAAAGTATGTACTTATTATTTAAATTTTCAACTATATTAAATAATGCATCAATGTTAAAAATTCAATCATGGGCTTGATAAAGACTTGTGAAGAGCTACCCATTGGAAGCAAATTTGCTTTTCAATTTATCAGGTTTTTTAAGGTCTGGAGGCGGCAGCATTTTCAGCAGCCTTTCAGGGTAATCGCAAATACATGGGGATGAGAGGTTATTTGGATTGCGTGGGCAGTCAATTTGAAATGAAAAGCGGTACATCTATTTCAAGCTGTGAGGAAAAAAATTTCTGTCCAGGTCTTTATGGTTCGTTGGTGAAAAAATACGGAGCGTTTGGAATTTCGAATTGCAAGGATAGGATGCGAGAGGAATTGGATAGTTGAGTGGAGATTTGGCGATACTAAAAGGGAAGAGGCTATAACTGCTATGCCTAACCTGCTTTAGACATTGCGCTAATGAAGCACTCGAGTCAAGAGGAAATATCTGCGGGATCAGTCGGTGCGATGCGGGTCACCTGAGTGCGCTGCAATAGGACGCACCTCAAGGACTGCACTCCTATAGGTGTCACCTCTCCCACTTCAGTCCTCACTGCTTCACACTCTGCCCTTAATGAGATGCCCTCTACCACTTCTGTCTTGCAATTATGCTGTCTAATCTCAATAGGGAGGAAATTAAATACCATTATCTCTACAATGGATAACTTCTTAAAAGAAAAACATAATTAAATCTAAAAAAAGACGAAGAATAATGAATACACATTTAACCATGAACGAAAAAGAGGTTCTTTAAAGTTATATATTTTACTTTCACTTTGAAGGCTACACAGAGGTTTCTCGGACAAAGAGAAGAGGGATAAAAGAAGAGTTAACAGTTCACAGGTTTAAATGCACAGTGAACGGGGGATAAATGCAGAGTTAAAAGCCCCCTGGCACCGAGAGCGGACTAATAATAATTATTTTATGTCAAGTTAATGATACGGCCTAATATGGACTTACGGAGTAGAGCTTTGGGGCTGTACTAAACCATCAAATTCTTCCCGTATTCAATCCCTACAATCCAAAATCCTTTGTAAAATCGTCAATGCTCCTTACTTTCAATAATGGAATATTATTTTGTTTTTATTGTTATCCCACCAAATAACTTTTACCCTTCGTCGTAAACCTATGTCATCTTGCCCTAATAGTGTCCTTTAATTATATTCTGCTTGTCCCGGTTGAACATATTCGCTACCTAGGACTCCTACTCGACAAACAACTAACAAGGAATCCGCATACAAACAAGACTGTAACGACCAGAAACTGCTCGCGGTTTTCGGTTACTTCAACAATTACTGCACAGACGATCTAATATTTCACTTATCTACAAAAGGCTCATCTACGTGTCCATCATTAAGTCTATCTGGATTTACGAAGCTTTGGGGCTCTGCTAAACCATCAAAGTCTTCCAGTATTCAATCTTTAAATCCAAAATCCTTCGAAAAATCCTCAATGCTCCGTAGTTTGTAACTAATAAACTGATTCATAAAGACCTTAATATTACGTATGTCACTGATTTGGCCCGAACCAGATATTCCATTCATGACAAATTAAAATCTCTCTCTAATCGTCTAGTTTCAATCCTTTCTTCCACTCCAGTTTCTGATAATCCTCCGAGGTGTCTGAAAAGAAGATGATCTCGAGACCTCCTAGCTTAGAATGTGTTTTGAGTGCTGCCGCTGGGTAGCTTCTTTATGTGTCTTGCTCATGCCTTTTTTCTATTACCCTATTAACTAGATGGGTTCTGGCCTACTACTAAAAAAAAAAAAAAAAAAAAAAAAAAAAAATGTAAAGTTATTGATCATCTGGTTGAACGACAACGTACGTTCACAGCGACGGGCGTTAACCCACTCTCCCACTCCGCCCATTCACTTACCTTTACTTATATAAAATATATAGTACGGCAAAGTATTGCGATCGTGAAAATTTTCGAATTCCAGTTTTCAACTGAAATACACAATTTTAGACTATTTTATAGACTTACACTATTTTAGATGAGGAAGATGGTTGGGGTTGCGGTCATAAATTAAAACACACAATTAAAAATAAGCTTATTTTTAATTGTGTGTTTTAATTTATGACCGCAACCCCAACCATCTTCCTCATCTAATTTCTCTACGGTCAACAAAAACTCCATCATTACACTATTTTAGGTTTCCTGAGTCTAAATAACCAAGAAAAAGTCAGTCAATGTGTAAGTCTAGCACAAAAACGAAAAGCCATATGATGCTGACATTTTTTATTTAGAACAAATATCGTCTGAAGAGAGAGCCCGTAGCTGAGTGGCAAGCTCGTTTCTCATGCTAAACGTTGTGAGTTCTAATCCCAGTCCCGGCGGGACTTTATCAAACATACGATTTAATGGGTATCCACTGATAAGCCCTCCCCTGGGTATGTGAGACCCTTTAGCCAACTGGTGGTTACTCACAAAAATAGGGAGGGCAGAATACGTGACACAGCATAAAAAAAGAAAAAAAAAAAAAAAATATATATATATATATATATATATATATATATATATATATATATATATATATATATATATATATATATATACGTCTGAGATGTTACAGTTGAGAGATGTCAACAAAATAGGCAAACTAAAAGAGCCACTTTGTTACATGCATTTTGCACTTGTTAACGATTATCTCAAGAAAGTCTGTTACGATTTTGATTAAACTCGTTGCATAGTTGTAATATTAATAAGCTTTAACACCAAAAACTGGCACGCTTTTAGATGCCGAAATTTCAAATTTTCTTGTTCTCAAATTCCGTTTTTGTTGGTCAGAAAAACATTAACCGTATCATAGCTTAGCATTGATAAAAGAAAAACAGGTAAATATACATATTGAACGAATTCGATGATCAACTAAAGAAGGAAACCGAAAACAATTTTTTTAAAAATTTTTTTAACATAAGAATAGTTACATGCATAGTATAGTATAATGCTAAAAAGCTATAGATTTCTGAAAAGAATGTTATCTTATATACAAGGTTGCTTTAGGTTATGGAGGGAGATAAAAAGCGGATAAATTATAAGGAATTGTTGAAGATAATAATATAATACATTACTTAATGAAAAACATGTTGCTATCGAAACTCAATGTAATTGATTCTTTAACCTCCTTCCATCTCTAACTTTATTTAAAAATTCTTAAATTTATTTAACAACGGAGATAAGTGAAACTCTTTTGCTCCAGATTTTGTTACATGAGTTTAAACACCCTCTATCTACTCAAACATTAGGAGGCATTCGTTTACCTTTAGGTTATTAAACACTCCAGGCGTAATAATGTAGGACTTTCCACACAGAGCTATCAATAACGGGATTACATAAAATCCTCGAAACCAAGAGTGTGAAGGAGGAAGGGAGGGTGAAAAACAGGGAGTTGCAGGTAATTAATATCCACTTGGTGAGGGAACCGGAAAAACAAATACCTTACACCGGAAGTGCCATTTAAATAGCACGCTCTTCTCTCATTCATCACTCTTGTTCATTTCTACTTCCTCTCTGCAATACCCCTCTCGTCCCAAAGAGCTAAATATAAAACCAGAGGATTGGTTGACACTCAACCATCTTCGTTGTGTTACTTTTGGAGGTTTATAACGTACCTTTATAAGAGGTTTATATGAGTTTTTAATTAATTAAATCTCAGGAGAAAGCGTAAGTATATCTTTATGTCTAATTATGAAAAACTGACCTTATGAATTTGAATATCCAACTATGGCACGGTATATTTCAGGGAAAGGTAGGGTACTGTACAAGTAATCTAAAGGTTTCAGGTTCAAGTATGTCTGTGGCAAGAAAAAGTTAACTATGTGCCCACAAATATAATAAACTGAAATTTATATAAATCTATACACTAGCATTGTTATTAATTAATAATAATAATAATAATAATAATAACCTTTATTTGTACATAAAATAAAACAAAAAAATATATATACAAAACTTCCTCTTTTGTTCAATTCAAATAAATATGTACAAAATCAACCTTAAGTTGAGGTTTTTTTTAGTTCGATTGTTTGAATGATTTAATAGGCTTATTCAACCACACTAAGTAATGAACCTGCCCCATCCTTTTCCATTCTTTTCTATCCAGTGCCACTCTCTTCCAGGTTGCACCTCCGCAGCTCTTCTTCATCTCCTGGTCCCAGTCTGTCGGTGGACGTCCACGCTTCCTTGTTAACTCCCTTAGGTACCACTCTATAAGCTGCCTGGTCCATGTTGTAATGTTTCTCCGGATAACATGTCCGGTCCAGGTCCACTTCCTTAGATGGACTTTTTCCATAATATCTGGGAGATCGGTCCTTGATCTTAGCCACTTATTTGTTTTCCTGTCTCGTCTCGATACTCCGAGAAGGTATCGCTCCATACCTGTGACCGTTACTCAACATGTGGCTGGTCTTCTTATCGATTACCCATGTTTCATAGCCATAGGTCATGGCAGGTAGCGCAGTGCTCATCCAGAGTTTCTTCTTCACTTCCAAGCTCACAGACGACCTATACAGCTCCTTAAACTTGAAGATGGAGCGCCATCCTTGAGTACAGCGCCTGCTTATTTCTTCAGCTTGCCCTTCAACAGAAATAAGATGCCCAAGGTACAGAAATGAATCTTCTCTTTTAATGATTTGCTCACCCATTGTTAAATCTCCTTCTGCATTCACTGACACATATTTGGACTTTTTATAGTTAATTTTTAGCCCTATATTTTCTCCTGCTGCTATCAAATCTTTTGCCATCGTTAGGATTTCTTCTTTGTTTTTTCCTATCAGCGCCTGATCATCCGCAAACTCTAAATGGTTAAGCCATTCTCCATGAATGTTTATGCCTTGGTTCTGCAAATTCATGGTTTACATCAAGTCGTAAAGAACTGATATAAATATTTTAGGAGATAAGGTATTGCCTTGTCGTACACCTTTGCAAATTTTTATTTTTACTTTTAAGTTTCCTAATTTATACTCTTGAATACATGTCAATATGAATTGAATAACAATGAATATAATAACAACTGAATATAAGAACAATGAATATAATAACAATGAATTGAATGAATATTGTTATTAATTATTTAATATTTAATAATATATTATTAATACAGATCATTCATTTTAAACCAGATGGGATTCCTATAAAAACTAAATAAAACCTTTGGAATTTATTTTAAATAGATTATTATAAATATTGAATATTTATAAACCTAATGGATTTTGAATATATACGTAGCAACCAAGTTTTCTTTATATGAGATAATTAAATTTTTCGGAATCACTTTATTATAACAAACAAATAACTCGACCAATTTTGATTTATGTTCATCTTTTCTGCTGATGATTTAATATTACTGCCATATCTTCTTGCTAATTTCACTTTTCGTTAAAATGAACTAAAACTACCTAAGCGATAAACGCTAAACCAGTCAGACAGGGATTGTTTTAAACATAAATGCCGTGTGCCGTGTTGAAGTGGCTTAATCCAGTTTTTCAGCGACAGTATTTCCTTGGAATATTCCTATTACACACTTTCAACAACAAAAATAAATCCTATTAATAAAATTTACTTTTCTTTCTTCTTTTAAATAACACCATATTCAAATTGCACCCGTGCGAGTGAGGGGCGGGTCTAATATTATATTTATAAGAAAATATGAAATAATATATGTTTCTAAAGATGGAGTTCTAAGTTAGCTGTGCTGGACCCTGGCGCAGTGTTTAGGGTCAGCTATTGTTGAAGTGAAGGAGCTGACCAACTTATCAAGAGCTCTATTGTTCCTCCCGGGTCTGGGATCGGTTACCGCTTTCAAACTCAAACTTCTCTCCGTCAGTCTCCTTTTGTCATTAATTTACATATTATCTTGTTTCGTGCTCACTAAATTAACAATTTTTTTTTTTTTATTTGAATTTATTAATTGGAATTTACAACTCTATAAATTGAATAAAACCAGTAAATGTGAGTAAAATATAAAAAAGCATAAAAAACACGTAGAGAAGCTTCCCATTGGAAGCACTCTAAAAATATTCTAAACTAGAATGTCTCGATGCCATCTTCTTTTCAGATGTCTCGGATCAGCAATTGAAGATGAAGAAAGGATTAGAGTGGGAATAGAGTTTTTCATAAAATTATTGATATCTGGTGCGGGACAAATCAGGAATATACGGAACGTTAAGCTTTATGGATCAGTTTATTCGTTACAAAGTAAGGAGCATTTTACGAAGGATTTTGGATTGTACGGATCGGATACCCCCCAGAATTTGATGGTTTAGTAGAGCCCCAAACTTCTACTCCGAAAGTCAATATAGGTCGTATAATAGTCATGTATATGTGCCTTTTCCACTTAGGCGGAAGATTACAACGTTTGTCTAGTAAGTGTTGGAGTAGCCGGAAACGTCGAGCAGCTTCTTGTCGTTTCAGTCTTGTATGAGGGTTCCAAGTTAGGCGTTCTTCCAGTTGGAGTCCTTGATGTCGGATCTAGGTAAAGGTAATTTTAATTCTACAATTCTGACCACATACCTCAAGGTCTCGGGTTGGAATGGGATTGGAGAGTTTGAGAGGTAACAGTTGGATCAGTATTTTACGATAACACACATGGGTAGAAAGGAAAGTATTAGGATGGGATGAGATATCAGCTGTATAAACTGGGTAAAGAATGGGTCCTAGGATATTTTCTTGAGAAAATGACTAAAAATTGATGAAAAAGAATTATTATTTACATTATAGGATTTGTCAGTGAGGTATGGCCGGATGATGAGGAAGTATGCAGGGGGGTATGACCGAATTTAACTATGAAAATAAGCGAGAAAGGTTGTTAAGACTGAGCTACTGATCTCCTGGGTTCGAATTTGGTGAAACAGGATAATTGTTTATTAAACTATTGAAGTATTGAGGTTCTTTAATAACTATAAATAAATCCAGAAGGTAATTAAGTCAAGATTAACGGCCGAGAACGTGTGTTATTATTCATTTTTTTGCTTATCTTCCATCTTTATTTACAATAAATAAATACATAAACATTATATGTATGTACAGTAATAACTGATATATACAGTCCACGGCTTAGGCCTCGTATTGCCCGTAGGCAATGTTATTATTCAGTAGCGATATTACAATTTAATCTAAAACATTTAAATTCAACGTAACTATATATACCAAAACCTAATAAAAAAAGAAATAACAATAAAGGAAATAAATTTTAAATACTAATATGGATGAAAAATATAAAACTAAGAAACAAATAAATACACTAGAATGGGATAAAATATTAACAATTATTATTCTACAGTTTTTATATGAATAAAGTCTATTGAGATAGAACATACTGACCGTATGATATTAAAGGAAAACGAGTAACATACACATATACGAGTACATATATATATATATATATATATATATATATATATATATATATATACTCTTGAGATAAACAAAGTTATGTATATATATATATATATATATATATATATATATATATATATATACATAACTTTGTTTATCTCAAGAGTTTAAAAAATAATCTGAATACCCAAATTGTCCTTGATCTAACCCCATCCAAATTCTTATAATATAAAATAAAACCCCATCCAGAGACTAATAATCCCTTGGCACAATCCTTATCTATTTTCTCAAACTACCCTAAACGTAGGCTGAACCGGCAGTGGCCCAGAGACCGATTGCAACTAAGCAATGTGGTGTGCTTGCCAGCTTCACTCATGCCTGAGAGTCAGTGGCTGAGATTCGTTGGGATCTCCTTGCGTTATTCCTCAATATCCACTAGTGGGCGTAATGTTGTGATTCGGAGTTCCCAGTGGAAGTATGTTAAAATTTTTTATGCGTATGAATGTGGCCAATTTTTTATGAAGTAACTTATTAGTTTATATATTTTTCATGTTTATTTACTCTTCTAAGAAATTTTATTTTTGTTTACTCTATGTAGTAAATGATTTCTTATATCTCTGATACTCATTGCCCAGATTATATTATTTCTAATTAAAATAATTTAAAAAAAAACTTTATCCGTTCTTAAATTGATTTTAACAACCAAGATAAGGAAAATTCGTGTGTTGCCCCCACTAGATTTGTTTTTAACAAAACTGGCTTTTGTAAATTAGTCAATTACTGACTGGAAAATATTCAGTTGGAACAAACATTCTTGAGACGAACCCTTAGAGCTCCCCCATTCCTCATCCCTTTGATACTCCCTTTCGAAATTATTAGGTTTTTCTTCTTTGAAAATTTTTAACGAGATATTTGGCGACGGCGGAAAAGGCGAGGTAGATGGGGAGGGGGTTAAAAGCGACGATGGCCCAGGAAAAAGGTCTAATTAAAGGGATGAATAGGGACTCCTAATTGTAGCGTCTGTTCATATTTGATAGATGCTGATGGCGGCCATTAGCGGATATTAAACAAGAAGTGGAAGAATCGTTTATGGCGTTATTAATGGAGCTCGGAGGAAGGGGAGGGCATTAGGACACGCCAAAGAGGATCAAGCCCCCTCCCTCGAATTCTGGTAAAAAAAACATCGCGACCCTAAAACCTCTAACCCCTCTTCCAACGACCCTAAGAAAATACCTGATGAATTCGGGAACATCGTTATTACCTAACGTTCAATATATATCTGCAAGTTCTGTTTATTCCTTCAACGTCACTTTATACAGTGGGGGTCATTCTGTCCATCCAGGCATAATAAGAATAGAGATCATTAACGAGTACCTGGCAATACATAGACCCAGAAGCACATTTTTACGGCACCTCCGAAGGACAGCATAAATAAGGATTTATATACCACTTGCTAAGTTTGAGCCCTCGACCCTGGGTAAAGAAATCCTTGTTTTTTGACTTGGGGTTACAATGTTTAAGTATGTAAGTAATACAACTAAAAACATTTTTTATTATTATTTATTGAACTTTACAACTGTATTAGTTGATACAACAAGTAAATTAGCTAACATGGAAAATACATGTACAGAAAATACCTATTGGCAGCACTCCACTAGGTAATCTCAACTAGAAGATCTCGAGGCCATATTTTTTCATATGCCTAGGAGAATTGTCAGGAATGGAAGAGGAAGCAAGGATTAAAACAAGTGGGTTAGAGTGGGATTGGAGTTTGTCATGGAAGGATTGATAACTGGTTCGGGTGAGATCATCAACATATGGGATATTAATGTCTTAATGGATGAGTTTATTCGTGATAAAGTATGGAGCCTTGATGATTTTTCAAAGGATTTTGGATTTAAAGATTCGTAAATCCAAATAGACCTAATGATGGACACGTAGATGGGACTTTTGTAGTTAAATGAAATATTAGATCGTCTGTGGAGTAAGTATTAAAGTAACCGAAAACCCCGAGCAGTTTCTTGTCGTTTCAGTCTTGTATGCGGATTTCGTGTTAGATGTTTGTCGAGTAGGAGTCATAGGTAGCGAATATGTTCAACCGGGACAAGCAGAATATCATTAAAGGACACTAGTAGGGCAGGATGACATAGGTTTACGTTGAAGGGTAAAAGTAGTTTTGTGGGATACCACTAAAAACAAAATAATATTCCATAATTATATCCAATTACTTACCTGGATTGTTAACGGCAATTTAAAAAATATTTAATAAAGGTGGAGTTGTAACAATGTTAAGGAATTATATTCTGTTTCATTGGAAACATATTTTTTAGGTTAAATCATATAATAGTTTAAATGTTCATGAACAACAACTACGTAAGTCTATACCCATGGCTTGACATTATCTTCAAAAATCTTAAATATATGATAACATTTTTTACTTTTACTTACTATATGTAGTAAGGGAATGTATTGCGATCGTGAAATTTTTTGAATTCCAGTTTGACCAGAAATTCACGTTTTAGGGTCTCATGAGTTTAAATAACCAAGTTCCTCAAAAAGGTCTGTGTGTGTGGTAACTCCCAGGCGAAAACAAAAAGTCCTATGAAACTGAAATTTCATATTTCAGACAACTATACACCTGAGATGTTACTGCTGTGTTTTTGACCGGCTGCTTTTCTAAAGCTAAAAACTAGCTTACTTACTATATTTAGTAATAATGATAAACTGTTGGCTTTGCACATCTCTGTAATAATGAACTTTGCCTATTATCATTAATGAACAATTATAGACGACGGGAAAACTCCTTTGAACATTATTTAAAGTGGCTAACCTACAAGTTACCGGCTGGGGCCTCATTTGGGAACTTATGAAACTGAGTAGATTTCTGAAAGATGCATCTTTTTCTTCATTAGGCTTCCTATATTGGACCTCATCTTCTTTGATGTTGATACTTTCTTCTACATCTAAATCGCAGATTATTCGGGATCTGTCTTGGGTTTCTTCATTGTTCAAAAAATTGACGGTAGGCGTCATTGATATGGTAGGATTTTCACTCTCTCTGACTTCAGGCTTCGTTTCTATTTCTACCTCTTCACTTATTCTAATACGAGGTTGATTTTCTGTCTTGAGCACTTCACTAGGTTCAGCGTTATTAATTTCTTCTTTATCTTCCGTGGAGGCCGTCTTCTGAATTTGGGGTTCCAGACATTTAGGGCAGGCTGTGGCTGCATTTGAGCGTAACTCATCTATCATTGTCTTGGCAGTTTCTACAAACAATTCGAATTTCTTATTCATTATAGCTATTTTCGTTTGTTCATCTTTTATTTCTTTAATCTGGTTTTGAATTTGTTGGAGCATTTTTAATATTAGTCGCTGTTCCTCGTTTGGCATTCTATTAAACCCTTCCTGTGTTTTTTTCAGGATCTGTGACTCAACTTTATCCAAAAGTGAGACTATCTTGGCAAAATCTAGACCAGTTTCTTCTTCTGGTCGCTTAGGCTCTGTTAGCATATCTACTCTTGACGCCATAATTAACAATCGTGTGCGTAAGAAATAACCCTTTTAATAAAATATTCGAAAAATCTTGATGTGGGTTTAAACGCTAGCACGACAAGTAGAATACACGAAGAAAATAATAAAAAATATCCTCAAGAAAGAACAAAATAGCCAATTGTATAGATCCATGAACCGTAGGAGATGATTAATATATAAGCATAAACAAAATCATACTAAGAAGGAAAGTTATGTTTTTGATAAGCAAATATAAACAGATGATACTTTTACCTTATATGATGCCATATTATATGATTAAAATAATCTAATAACCCTGATGCCACGTAAAAGAAAAAAAAAATATATTACTTGTTAATTTAATTATTGATATGAAGTATAGTGGATTGGTAAGTACGTCCTCACATTCGGATGCCATTTAAATGCTATGTTTTTGACCGGCTGCTTTTCTAAGGCAGCGGTAGCTTCAAAAACTAGCTTACTTACTATATTTAGTCAATATATAAACTATATTTAATGATACCATGGATCTCCTTTCCAAAGGTATCGTGTTTACCAATCCAATAGGTGGCATGCAGGGTAAGATTAAAGTAAACAATATTCAATTAATACATTACTATAATTATTAATTTACACATATCATTATATTAACACATTGCCTAAAACTCTGATTGAGAATACTGAGGGACATTTTACTACCTTTGCCATACAATATTACAAATAACGATATACCTTTGAAACCCTTAACCGGCTAGCGAATGTGAAATCAGTCTTAGGTCCCCTTTCTCGGCATCATCCTCCAGCTACTCTCAGAACCCCGACGGCCACCTCCTCTTCTTGTAGGTGGAACCCGACTCACTCCTTAGAGGATCAAACTTGACTACACTCCTGGTTCGAATAAGACTGCCTTACGAATCTTCTCTCCCATCCTCGTCACCTCGGTGATGGGAAGTATTAATTTTGATTTATATTTTATTAATATTCTTGTTGGCCGCCGCTGGGGGAAAACTACCAGAGGTTTATGGTACCGCTGGGGGGCCCATACCGATGGGAAATCTAGGGGGCTAGGTAAACACCTTTTGATGTTTTGCCGACAAAGGTTCGTTATCATTAATTAAAATTATTTAATTATGAACTCCCCTCAGTATCCTCAATACATTACATTACAGCAACTTTTTTTTATCAAAATCAGCTAACCAGAAGAGCCACCTTATAAAATGCATTTTGAACCTTTTTAAGATTTTCTCAAAAACTGCTCTAATGATTTTGATTAAACTCTATATAACGATGTAAAATTTGATGGGCTTTAATATAATGCAAGTATAATTCTGATCGAGATAATCTGACAAGTCTTAAATGACGATATATATTTTTTACCTCTAATGCACCTTTAATTTGGTAGATACTAAAAAAATAGCAATATAATCATGTTTTCAACAAAACAAAAAACGGATAAATATAAAAGTTAAACGATATCTAACTGAAGGAGAACACTGCAAAAGTATTTTTTAAATGTAATTTTCTGTTTTTGCACATAAGAACAGCAATATAGATGTATAATATACCGATGGAAAGCTAATGACTTTAGATAAAATATTATCTTATATACAAGCTTTTAAAAGTTAATAATCAATGGTGAAAAAACGAAAAACTAACTAATTATTTTAGATAATAATATAATAGATTTTTTTTAATATAACACATATTTCTACAGAACATCAATTTAATTAATTCTTTATCGGTTTCACTCATTTTCTTCTTCAACTGTATTTTAAAATTCTTAAATCGATTTTAACAACGGCAGTAAGTGAAAGTCGTGTGTTGCCCGCGCCAGATTCTTCTATCACCATTCTTGTATCTATTTCAAAATCCTCAACGTTCCTAATTCAGTCAGGGAAATACTCATCCTTAATTTTCTATAATTTGTTTTATTTTGTAAAATCAGGTACCTTTGCTTTCATAAAAATCTCCAATTCCACTCTAAAACTTACTAGTTTCAATTCTGCCTCTGATATTCCTCAAGTCTGAAAATAAGATGGCTGTGAGATTTTCAGACTATTTTGTTATGAGTTCTAACGATGAAAGTTTTCTGTAGACGCAGCAAGTCATTGTCACTTAAATTAACATGATGTATTTATTAATACATTTAATTTTAATTATGGTATTCTTCAATTTGGTTAGAACTATTTCATGTTTAAATTTCCTTTTAATATTAGTTGTTTTGACCGAGTCTGGCACCCGGGATTGCTTTACAAGCTCCGTCTATTCCTACCTCCTACCTATTTTCTAATTATCCAATCCTACCTCGCTGATAGATCTTTTAAAATAAATCACAATATTTCCTATTCCTCTCTGTGTTCTCAATCTGCTGGTGTTCCTCAAGGCAGCATCCTAGGACCCGTTCTTTATACAGTCTGTACAGCTGATATCCCAACCCATCCAAACACTTTCCTTTCTACCTATGCTGATGACACGTGTGTGCTATCAGTAGATAATGATCCTGTTACAGCCTCTTACACTCTTCAATCCCACATCCGAGACCTTGAAGTATGGTGCCAGAATTGGAGGATTAAAATTAATTCTAACAAATCCCACCAGATAACATTTACTCATCGTCGTAAACGATGACTTCCTGCCCTACAGTATCCTTTAATGACACTCCACCAGCCCCTGTTGAACAGATTCGACATCTAGGACTCCACCTTGACAAACGTCTAACTTGGAATCCCCATACAAGAATGAAACGACAAGAAACTGCCCGACGTTTTCGACTACTTCAACACTTACTGGACAAACGTTCCAACCTACAACTTAATTACAAAAGACTTATTTATATGACCGATATGGACTTACAGAATAGAGCTATGGGGCTCGAATTCTTCTCGTATCCACTCCTTACAATCCAAAATCCTTAACGCTCCTTACTTTGTCACGAATAAGCTCATCCATAAAGACCTTAATGTCCCATATGTTTCTGAATTAGCCCGAACCAGGTATCAATCATTCCATGAAAAACTCCATTTCCACTCTAATCCACTAGTTTCTTTTCTGGCATCCTCTTCCATTCCTGACAATCCTCCGAGGCGTCTGAAAAGAAGATGGCCTCGAGACCTTCTAGTTTAAAATACTTTTAGAGTGCTGTCAATGGGTAGCATCTCTACATGTATCTCGTGTCAGTTTACGATGTCCATCACATTTACTTGTTGTATATAATAATACAGTTGTAAATATCAATAAATATGTTTAAAAAAATATTTTAGTTGTAATATTGAACTACTGTCTTATTATCTTAGGAGAGATCGCGAATAAATTTCTAGTATCTTTGATGTGAAGACCTCTTTGAAGTTTCTTCTGCAATTGATTTGTATAGACGTCACCGTGCCAAAAAATGTCTCTTGAAGGGAGTAAACCTGGAGGACTTGGGGAAAGGTATTAATGAGAAGAGCACCTAAGAAGTATATTTTCTTTTCTAAAAGAGAAGAAATATAATGACTGGGAGAGGGTTGAGTGTGGCTGAGGTTCTAGAGGAAGAGTTAATAATCCCCGCCTTGACAGGTCTCAGACCCACGGGCTTATGATATCACTCTACCTCTAATCCAGTCTCCAACTGCCCCAACGTTTGGTCAGTCTGAACTTCAAATAATATGCTATTTATCTCTATGTGGTTTCAACCCTGTTAATTTAATTAAATTCTTAGGAAGTCGCTATTTTTAAATTTCACGTATAAGGCAATTCAATATAAAAAAAATGAATAAATTCTGGATTTATTTTGGGACAAATGGCTTTAGAATAATAATTAAAAAAAAAATATTAGAGTAAGTGAAACAAAACAATAGAAAATACAACAAAAATTCTAGTGAGTACAACACAGGACTTTTGCTTACCTCTGTTGTCAATTCAAATTAATTTTTAAACTTTTAAATGAAGCAAGTGGTGGAAAAAAATAGATTGTGTTATGATAGAGATATGTGTTTCGTTAAAAAAACTGCTACATTATTATCTGAAACTATAGTTTTATCCGCTTTTTGTCACTCTCCATTACGTTTTACAATAAGTAAAGTAATATTTTTTTCTAAAATTCGTTAGCTTTCCAACTCCATACCATGCGTATCTGTTAATTTTCTCTTGTTCAAAACAAAACCTTATAATTGTATTGCATATACTTTTAAGTTTCTAAAATTTCTTGAATTAATTTAAACTAAGGATTTATTGAGAGTCGTGTGCTGCGGGCACCTTTTTTTCCCCAAATAATTATCAATGCTATAAAATAATAAAAACAATTAAAATTTAATAATATCGTGATATTAATAGTCAATGGTGGAGCAAGGGTAGGGCGCGGATGAGGAGAGGCAGGTAGTGAATATTAAAGCCTTTGGAACCTACAAGGAGCTCCTAATGAATTTTATCCAGTTCTGTTAAGGAAGGATTAATTTAAATTAAGATCCTCCTTCTAATTTATATCAGCCCCCATCCGTTCCAAACAATATCAGCTGTAGAATCTTAAATCGCCTCCTTTTCCAAAAGTCAGGATCTCTAGAGGTGAAAGTAAATTGTTTTATTTTATTCAGGCTAATACCCAACAATCTAGAAATATATAAGAACCTAAACGATTTTACAAGTTTACTTTATATTGACTTGTCTGAAAAGAATTAGTTGCCAAAAATATTACTTTGGGTCCCTCTTATCCACAATCTATTTTTGTTTTTTTTATTTATGTAACATCTCTAGTTTGCTTCTAATGGAGCAATGCTAGAGTTGAAGTCATTTTGGCCTATTCAGGTTTAATTTAAATAGGTAGGTATCTTTAATGGGTACCTAAAATCGTGCAAGGACCATTTTACGTCTCTTCCGAAGGACGGAATAACTAAGGATTTTGCTATCCCATTACAAATCCTAAGACCATATGTTAGGTTCGAACCCGCTCTTATGCTAGCGTCTATAACACAGGCTTTATTGAATTTAACATTGCTGACGACAAAAAATAATTTTCAATCATTGTTATAGAAGAGTATATATAATTATGAATGTAATAATTGGAACTACCTCTTCTCTTTCTTTTTATTTTTATTTATTATACTCTCGTTCGAAAACATGGAGAAGCTTCAAAAAATCGAAAGCCTCCTTGAAGAACAAAAAGCCTTAGCGGAGAAGTTATCATTGGAAAATAATTTATTAAAAGAAAGAATCTCCGTTTTAGAAGACAGGTTAAATATCTCAGAGCAAATTCAATTAAAAAATACAATTGAGATCAGAGGGATCCCGGAGAGGCCAAGTGAGACCGTGACTGGCACCATAGTCGGCGTCGGCGCAGCACTGGGCGTGAAGCTGGGCCCGGAAGATCTGGACCACGCTGTACGCCTCAAGCCCAAGGAAGCGGGAGCCGCGGGGACCATCATCGCTCGATTCGTCCGGCAAGCGGTAAAGGACGATTTAATTCGACAGAGAAGAATTAAAAGGGATCTTTCTACGCGCCACCTGGGTTGGGAAGGAAATAATAGCCATTCTATCTACCTCAGCGAGGCGATGACACCCACTAATAGACATCTTTACTGGCTGGCCCGGCAGAAAAAAGATAAAATATGTATGGTTTAGTGGCGGGCGCGTCAGGTGTAGGAAGTCCGATGGTTACCCGGCGGTAATGGTAAATAAACCATCTGACTTAGACATTTTTATTTGATTCATGATTCCCAGTCACTACAATATTGTATTAATTTTATTTTATTTTTTTAAAAAAGATATCTTATTTTTTTTTAATTTTGCTCTAATCTGTCTAAAAGGTATAAGTGCCATTTATTTTTTAATTTGGATTATTTTTTATTTACAGTGTTATCATAGCTATAATTTATTTACACTATTCTTTTTTTTCTATCGCTACCGCAATCTAAGTGTTTTATTTCCATGTAACTTATTTTTTTCTAAAACTTTAAGTCAACATTTTCATTTTTCCTCACAAAATGCAAATGCCACTTATTTTTTAAATTGGATTATTTTTTATTTACAATGTAGTTACAGTTATATTTTATTTACATTATCTTTTTTTAACTATGGTTATCTAAGTATTTTATCTGCATGTAATTTATTTTTTTCCAAAACTTTAAGTCAAAATTTTCATTTTTTCTCACTTCAACCAGAGGAAAATTTATTTAGTTACACAGTTAAGAATTTATTTATTTTCCTATTTCCTTCTGCATATGATGGATATTTTATTTTTTATGCAATAGACTTATTAATTAGCTATAATGAAGATTTTTCTATCTTTATTTATATTGTAAATATTTTACTTTCTTATTTAATAGTTTTATCACTTTTTTATTTTTTTTATTTCCTAATTATTTATGTATGTATCATATTTTTTGTATACAGAAGAATGTCTTTTCATTTACATATTATTTTATTTTTTGAGAGGCTTCATTTTTATTTTCATTTTTGAAATATAAAACACTTTATTCTCTTACATGGAAGATGTTTTATTTACTCACTTTATATTAGAGATATCTAATTTTATTTTGACCAAACCTCATTATCTATTATTATATTTTATCAGTTGTGATTATCATAGAAATGAAACTAAAACGTCTTATCTGTACCATATTCAATCTTGTTTTGTTTTTTCATTTACTAGTTCCTTAAATTGTATTTGTTCCATTTATTTTCTCTGTATTATCGATTTTTTATTCTGGTATTTACCTCAGCATATTTATGTTATTTTCATATCTATTTTATTTCGACCTATAATGAAGAATTTTTTTAACTTTATTTATTTATTTATATAGTAAATATTTTAATCTTTTATTTTATAGTTTATCATATTTTCATTTTCTAATATTGTTAGTAAATACCAATTTAGTTATCATATATATATCTATTTTTTTTTTTATCTAGAAGACATTGAAGATTTTTTTTATTTTTTATTTACTCACTTTGTATTAAAGATATATATTTTTATTTTTACCGAATCTCATTTTTACATATTATTATATTTTATTAGATTCCATTGTCATAGAAGTGAAAAAAGGACAGCTTCTCTGTACCACATTGTTTGTTTTTTTTTCATTTAACAGTTTCTTAAATTATTTTTATATGATTTATTTCTTCTTTCTACTATCGTGGAATTTTTATTTGAGTTTTTATTTTTATTTTGGTATTTATTTAATCATATTTATGTTATTTATATATGTATTTTATTTCGATCCAAAATAGAGTGCTGGACGAAAAATTGTTATATCCTATCCTTCAGTCCTAATGCTTTTTTCAGTTTTTCCTCTTCTCAATCCTCCCATTATGACTAATATCCTAACTTCCTGTCACATAAACGCACAATCCCTCTTAGCCCACTATGATGAATTCCAAAAATATTTCCTTGACAACTTTTATCATATAGTAGCCGTCTCCGAAACATGGTTAAAACCATTTATCCCTTCCTCTCAGGTTTCCCTTCTAAACTACATTTTCCTACGACATGACAGACCTGATCGCACGGGAGGTGGAGTCGGGCTGTATATTCACGATAGCCTGAAAGCCAAAATCCTATTGCAGTCTCCTCCTAATCCCCTTCCTCACATAGAATACATGTTTGTTGAAATTTCAACCATCTCCTCACACTTGTTATACGCCGTTGTCTACCGACCTCCTCGTGTTCCATTTGATGACCTCTTCCAATCCTCCCTTGTCCAACTGGTCTCAGCATATAATAATATAATTATCTCTGGTGATTTTAATACTAACATGTTATCTGAGTCCAGCGACAAATCCTTCCTCACCGATTTAATATACTCCCTCAATCTGTACCTCGTTCCTTATCATCCTACTCATCATTCTCAGTATACTGATACCTGGTTAGACCTACATATTTCTGACTCTCCTGTAAAAATTATTTCCTCATCGCAGCATCCCGTTCCTTTCTTATCATCACACGACCTTATCCATATTACTTATGATCTACCTGTCAAATCCTACAACCCAAGAATCATATCATATCGAAATTTAGACCTTCTTTCCTACGAATCTCTTCAACCTGATCTGGACTCAATCCACTGGGACACGATATACTCCGACAACTCCATTGATCCTATGGTCTCCACTCTTACCTCAAACCTACGATCCATACTAGACATCCACGCTCCCCTGAAAACCAGAATCTTACGCCGTCCCACTGCGCCTTGGCTCATCCCCGAGATAAAGGATATGATGAAGAGAAGGGAAGCGGCGAGACGCAAATTTCGACGCACCCGTTTGCAAGAAGACTATGTGTCTTTCAAGAAGCTCCGTAATGAAACCCAATGCGCAGTGCGACGTGCTAAATCCCTCCATATCCATTCTGTCCTTTCCGATGCTCCTGATAATAAATCCAAATGGAAAATCCTTAGAAAATTGTCATTTCCCGAACCCAATAACCCCAGTTCATTCCAAATCACGCCTGACGAAATCAATAACCATTTCATATCCTTTGCTTCTGATTCCTCGACAGCTCCTGACATTACTTACCGAAGCTTCAATCCCAACAGTTTCTTCTTTTCTCACGTGTCCTACGACGAACTACTCAATGCAACCTTAAAATCCCGTACTAACGACTATGGACCGGACAATATTCCTGTAAAACTAATAAAATCCAGCCTCCCATCTCTCATACCGGCATTATATCATATTTATAATTTCTCTCTGCAAAATTCCACTTTTCCTTCTTCCTGGAAAACCGCCCTCGTCCGACCACTAAATAAAGTTCCGAATCCTGCCTCACCGCAAGATTTCCGTCCTATCTCTATTCTCTCCAATCTATCAAAACCGCTCGAACGCCTTGTACAAACCCAACTATCAAATTTCCTTGAAGAAAACTCTCTCCTTAGTCCTCTCCAATCCGGGTTTCGACCTGGTTATTCTACCCAATCCGCTCTCCTTAAAATAACACAAGACCTCCAAAATGCCATTGATCATCAAAAATTAACTATACTCATCCTCTTAGATTTGTCAAAGGCGTTTGACACGGTTGACCATAGTATCCTTCTTAACAAACTCCAAAATCTACCAGTATCCAACAGTGCTTTACGCTGGTTTCAATCCTTTCTCTCCAATCGTTCTCAGTATGTAGTAGTGCCAGATCAACCTCCTTCCAGTACCTTAACTCTATCCTGTGGTGTCCCTCAGGGATCGTCTATATCTCCTACCCTATTCGCTATCTACATTAATGACCTCCCTCTCCATATTAATCACTCTAAATACCACCTCTATGCTGATGATTTCCAAATATACCTCTCCTTCCCACCTTCCGACCTATTACTAGCTACAAAAAAATTACAAGAGGACATAAATCAAATAAGCCACTGGGCTGAAGTGAATAAGTTAAAATTAAATGTTGAAAAAACAAAAGCAATTGTAATAGGATCCCCTCACCTTCTGAAAACCGTTCCTCATATTCCAACCTTGTTCCTCAATAGTAATCCTATAAAGTTCCACCCTACTGTCCGAAATCTGGGAGTAACCTTCGATCAATGTCTATCCTTCAAAAATCATATTTCAGAAATCTCTCGACGTACCCTTTCAACCTTAAAGCGACTGTATTCCCTCCGTCACCTATTTCCGCTTGAAACCCGAATACTCCTCGTTACCTCCCTAATATTCCCCCACTTCGACTATTGCTGTACGGTATATGGTGGTGTGTCTGGGGATCTCGAGGTAAAAATAAAACGCTTAATCAATTCCTTTGTTCGCTTCATCTTCGGGGTCCCTAGATACACCTCTGTATCCCAACTTTATGGAGAGTTGAAGTGGCTTAACCCTTCCAATCGTCGCAAGTATTTCCTTGCGTCATTCCTTTACCAAATTATCCAATCCCGCCGTCCATCATATATTTTTGACCTCCTACAGTTCAAATTCTCTGTCCATTCCCGTTCTACACGCTCCAGGCCTTCGGATTTATACAGTACGGCCCACAGAACTGCACATTTCGACAGATCCTTTCTCATTCGATCCTCCATCCTATGGAATTCTATCCCTTCCTCCATCCGTCACTCCAATTCTCTTTCTACCTTCATATCCCGCATATTTGATCACTTATTGCACATCCAGGCTCAATAGAATTCTAAATAAGCTTTTTATTTATTTATTTTTTTATATATATTTTTTTTTTTCCATCTCATTTAAATATGTATATTTTATACCATTAATTATTAACTTGTTTATATTTAATTAATTTACTCTAAGACTCTAAAGCCCTTTTTTTTGTACATTTTGTATATTTGTTCTAAAGGGACATGTCCCAGAATAATAAAGAACTTATTTATTTATTTAAATAAAACTTAATTATAACGTTTCGAGGTAATTTCTTAGGCTCATCTTCATATTGTTCAAAATTATTTTAAAATACAATTTAATATTATAAACACAACTTCAAAAACATCAACAAATATTATCAACATATAGAATTCAACTATCACTATTATATTTAAAAACTGTTTCTAAAATAACTGCATTAAAATTGTACTTACTAATATTTTCATATTGCACTATAATATTGATCATATAATCATGATCTCATATATATATATATATATATATATATATATCAATTATATAAGAATCATTTCGTCGATTGTTGTTAAAAACATATTCTCTAGTTCAATCACATAAAAAAAACTGTTTCAACATTTTTACTGTTAAATACGGCATTGAGCTATGGGGGTCCACAAGACCATCGAATTCCTCCCGCATCCAATCCTTGCAATCCAAAATCCTTCGACCCTTCTTACTTTGTTACCAACAAACTCATCCATAGAGAGCTGAATATCCCACTAGTCACAAAAATCACTCAAAAAAGATATACCTACTTTCATTCCGAAATATATTCCCGATAATCATCCGAGGCGTCTGAAAAGCCAATGGCCTCGAGACCTGCTGAACAAATAAACATTCAAGTGCTACCGCTGGGTAGATTCTTCTCATGACTTTTTCAAGCCAATTGTCAGTAAATAGAACATTTACTTATTGTACTATGTAAATTGTACAGTTGTAAATTTCAATAAAAGAATTTTAAAAAATCTACCTAATGGTTTCTTTTACTGACTGCCACCCGGACTATTTTTTTCCTGAATTTCTAAAAAGTATTAACACTGAACTAAATGGTAGGCGTTCAAGATTTAGGTTGAGGCGTAGGTGGGATGATTGTGCTTTGTCAAATCTCGGGTTTTTGGGATTGAACTTCGGTGGTAACGGCATTGAACCTTCGGGTTAGCTAAGTATATTATTATTATTAGGGGAGAAGTGGCATAAATGATCCAGTTTACTAAACGAAGCAAAAAATTATACTTTTAATGAAAGAAATGGCGATTTTTTTTTTTTCAAAATTATTCTTTATTTTCTTTATTTCGTACAGAAAAATCTTAAATACTATAAAGAAGTAAACGAAATATTCATTTTTAAAAGATAAGTCTTTTGGTTCTTTCAAAACAATTCGTTATTAAAAGAGCTACAAGAAGTCATGAAAGAGCCAGTCAGCAATATAAAGTATAAATTATGAAAAATAATAATAATTGAACAATAATGAAAACAAAAACACAATCCTAATGAATCATTTGTAGTAAATAATGACATTTTTAAAACCTTTAATTGTATCAGTCATCTTTGCAATCATCACTCGCATTTTCAATTTCATTCCATATATCTTGGCAGATATCATTGGCCATGGCATAATCTAATGCTATCTTCTTAGTTTGATGTCTTGTTAATGCATAGCATATTTTAGAAGCAGTCTTTAAATAATCCGGAAGCATATTCTCCTGGTCTGTGGTGAAAATACTACTATTTCTTATATTAGGACAGCGTTTAAGGTAATTCACCAGTTTTGCTTTTTTAACTATTTTAGCTAAATAGGCCCTTGATATATTTAAGGCAAGTGCAGTTTTGTTTATGGACTGACCCTTTTCTAGAACTTCATATACTGCTTCTTCAATTACCGATTTTTCAGGTCTTCATCGTTTTTTTTTTGGACTAGGCTTTTCCATAATGCAATATCTAAAGCAAATCATTTAATAATATATGAAAAAAATTTAATATTATTTTATTTTATTTGCGAAATTCAAATGCAGGGCTATGAAACAGCCAGAGCTCTGTCAAGGCCTATTCACACGGCTCTTTCATGACTTGTTTTTGAAATAAATATACCCATAAAATAACAATATCAAAACTTAAGCGGCTATTTATTTATGAAGCTAAAAGAACAAATGTATGTACAAACCCAATCCACAATACATTTACATATATTTTTTTACAATAAAATACGAAAAAACAACTTAAATGAAGCAAAATACATACTTTTGTGTGCCAAAAACTTTAACTCGATGTAGCAGTGTGTTGGTAATGGAGAACTGTCAAATGTTTATGGGTGACGAGGAATCAGTACTACCACTTAAAAATAAAATCACCTCGTTTTAAAACTATCAAAACAACCTAAGCAGCTCTTTCATGCCACTTCTCCCCTACTATTTTTTGTTCAAAAAATATAATAAATAATAAATGTTAACATAATATTATTTATAGTTATAACATAATAATAAATAATATTAAGTTTAAACATCAAACATCTACATCGGGTAAAATCATAAATATGTGTAGGAATGAAACATTTAAAAAACCGACAACCTTCCTTTACCACTCAACGAACTAACATTCCAACCAGGGCGAGTAATCTACCCTCAAGGCGGGGTTTTTCCTCTTGTTTACTTTAACCGGAGTGAGTTTCTTTCATAGCAAACGGGGAAACTGGTGAGAGAGGGTAGAACTTCCCCGACTAGGTCGAATTTAAAAAAAAAAAAAAAAAGAAGTTTATCTGGATATACGACCATATCCAAAGCTTGAGTGACACGACGAAGTGTCCCAAGTCTAAAGTACTTAAGCTTAAACAGTTTTCTTTTACTTGATGTCGGGCAACTTAGAGGGTTTAAGTTTGAAATGGAGAAACGTTCCGTTTTCATATATTATAAAAGTTTAGAAAGAAGTTATCGGTGTTTTTCCGCTTTGACCGCTTTTATTTCTAGTCCGCAGTTTTTGCACTATTGGTTTATGTTTTGGTATGCACTAAGAGAGATGAACGAAAACAAGGCATATTATTACTGATTTTCATATCTATTTAAAAAGATAAATATATGTTTAATTCTATTATAAATCATGATATTCCCTCCAAATGTTTCATGTTCTGGATTTAATTTCATTTTAATAGTGGCCCAATCCTGCTTCGCACAGGATCAATCTGTCTGAGGTGTCATTCATATTATAAAAAAAAAAAACACTCCTTGAACATTTTATTTAATGTTTCGGATATATATCAATATATATATTATATATATAATATATATATATAAATATAAAATTGAGGAGTAATAGTAGCTTTCTGCGTCATAGCAATTTATTTTGTTGTTACTTACAATTTATTTTACATTCAGATAAGCAGGTAAGAATCATGACCAATTTCAATTATTGTTTTTTGTTTTGTTTTTCGTAGGAAATTTAATTCTTCAGCAGACAAAACGATTTAAAAAAAAAAACGATTTTTTAATAAACGAAAAACAGAAAGTTTTTTATTTTTTTTTTACGGTAAATGTTCTTTGTTGAAAATAATAAACCATAATAATATCGTTCTACATGGAAACAATAAGGATTTTTCTGTTTAATTGTTATTTATTTTACGTCATTTCTTGATACATTTAAGGATTTTTGAAAATGCATTTTTTTTGTTTGTTTTGCTTTTGATAATAAATACCAAATCGAATATTTTAGAAACTTAAATATGATTATTTTATAATTTAAGCCTGAGATGGAGAAATACTTTACAACCTTTTAATAAGTTCATAAATGCCATGATTCTGCTAAATGAAAAAAATTAACTAAGTAGTCAGTTTATTTTATTTCTTTTGAGTTTTCCTAATTAATTTCAACTCCCGTTTCTTTAAATGGTTAAAATAATTTAAAAAGAATCTCGCTTTTCTATCCTTTTATAGAAAAAGAAATATGTTATATATATTTTTTGGAATTTTATATTTAAGTTCCTACCCAGAGGTTTGGCTTTATCTACTTCTACTAAAAAGAAGGATCCAATGATGTTTACCACGTAGTAGCAAAGCTTAACGGACTTGAATCAGATCCCTTTAGCATAGCAAGAGGGGTCAAACAAGAGGATAGTTTGAGCCCTCTGCTATTCTTGCTTTACGTGAATAGAGTGGCCACGATATGCAGAAGAAAAATTGAGAGGATCTTCCTGGACCGTAGGAGCCTTCGCCCAGTGGTTTCAACTTTATCGTGGTTAGAGTCGATTTATTACTGAATAACCATGATGAATTTTAATTTTTTTTTTTTCATAACCCCAATTATTTACATGTTTTGCCAAAATAGTTGCTGAATAATAATTATATAATAATAATATTATAAAGACAATGTGAGAGTAAAGTGTTTGGCCTTTGCAGATGATCTAGCCCTGATAGCGGAAACAGAAGAGGAAGCTATAAAACAGATAAACATCCTAAAAGAAATAGCTGAGAAAACAGGTGATGACAACAAATGCAAGGTATGACAAGAAAATTTTGGCCACAAAATATGGACAAGTAAAAGTGACCAAAAAGTTCAAATACTTAGGGGAGATAATATGCAACAACGGGATAGATAAAGCAGGCCAAACTTGAAAGACAGTACTTTGCAACTAGATGCATGTACAGTAAGAAAAGTTCCTCCAATGAAAAAATAAAGCAATTTTACAATTTTGTTGGTCTTACTGTACAGTAGTAAGACAAACAAAATTGTATGATATGGAAACAGTTTGCCTTCCGAGTCTTGAGAAATTTCTCAAGATTGAGAGAAAAATTCTTAGGAGGCTTCATGGACCCAAAATAACACAAGAGGGCTACAGGCTAAAACCCAATGAAGAAATACATAGAAATTTGGAAAACCTTGAAGTAGTCATCAGAACTAGGAGGCTGAGGTTTTATGGCCATATGGTAAGAATGAACAATCAGAGGCTGAACAAACAGGTTTTTGACAAAGTTCTAGGCTATAAGAAGATGGGTGGTTATGCAAAGCAAATAAAAGAGGAGCTCGATTGGTTAAAAATCAAGAAAATAGAGATTATCTTTTCGAAAATAAAATAAAAGAAATTGGGGTTCTTACAGGAAAAACAAAGAAACAGGGGAGAAAATGGACAAAGGAAGAGCGGGAGGAACAGTCCAGGAAGACGAAAGAATATTGGAGAAAAAGGAAGATGAATAATGTGAAGAAGACAGAATGATATTCACGTGGTCCTTGATGGCCAATTCGTGCCCAAAAAAAAATTATTATAAAGGTTATATGGTATTTATATAATAAATATATTTTGCAGGACTTTGAATAAACAGACAAAACTATAACGATTGTATATGTTAGAGTCCAATAAGTACCGCTAATAAATTTAATTTACAAAATTAGTTGAAAAAATTATGAAATTCGTTAAAAACATTATTCACTTCACTTCAAATAGCTATATAGTGAATAACATCTAGTCCTTCGTCAAGCTATCTTATACATATTATTGTTGTAATATTTTATGTATAAATGACAAAAGTAAAGAAAAAAAAAACATAAATAAGAAAAAGAGTTGTCAGTTATTTCTGAAAAGAGTTGCCTTTAGATCACACCTCGAACAATCTTTATTTTTTCCTCCCCCCTTCCATCCCTATTTCCCTCTCTGCCACCCCTAACTGTTCCTTTTATCTGACACAAAGTTTCAGGGCCTGCCTAACAATACTCCCCCCCTCCCTCCTCGTACCCTCCACCAATTGACAAATGGAACAGTTCGATAGATTCTATATTTACCGAATCCGAAAGGAAAAATTCGGGGAAAGGGTTTCATCGTTGAATTTTCTTTGGTTGTTCATGTCCATGTATACATTTTGTTCACTTCTATTTGCCATTTTCTTCTTTCAAAGTAATATCAATACGCATTATTCATTGGCATATACAAATAATAATAATATTAAAAAAAATCCTTATTCCCTATACTTGTTACTTAAACTGAGACAGAAATTTCTTGCACTTATCTATATTCATATCAGAAAGTCCGGTTTCACAAAATTTTCTGGTAGTCGCAGTATCATAAAAATGAATATGGTTTTGAAGCTACGACAAAAAACTGCTCGACGTTTTCGACTACTGCAACACTTACTGGACAAACGCTCAAACCTAATTACAAAAGACTTATCTACATTACTATCATAGGGTCGATATAGACTCACGGAGTAGAGCTTTGGGGCTCTACTAAACCAACAAATTCTTCCCGTCTCCAATCCTTACAATCAAAAATACTTCGAAAAATCCTCAATGCTCCTTACTTTGGCGCCGACAAACTCATCCATAAAGACCTTAATGTCTCTTATTTTGTGATTTGGTCCGTACGAGGTATCATTCCTTCCATGACAAACTCCACTCCCACATTAACCCACTAGTTTCAATCCTTGCTTCCTCTACCATTCCTGACAATCCTCCGAGACTTTCTGGTTTAGCTAAGTTTTTGGAGATCTGCCAATGGGCAGTATCTCTACATGTGATCCATGACAATAAAGCTTGTATCACATTTACTGAATGTTTTTAAAATACAGTAGTAAATATCAATATATATATGTATGGTTTTGAATCTGATTCCCATTAGATTCCCAACGATTAGATGTGAAGTAAGGCTGAGTTTGAGAAAATTCGTCCTCTAGGTTGTTAATGCATTTCTGAAACTTATTACAAAATTATTTTTCAAATAATTCAAAAACTACACACCTCCTGAAAAATAATAATTTCTTATTTGAAATATAACCAAATCTCTAATTAATAAGCAAATAAATAAATCATCTAAGTCTATTACATTAGTAACCAGTATTAGCAAATAAAAAAAATAAATGAAATAGCTTAAAGTATGTTGGGTTTCATATTCATGTTTTCTGTTTCGGTTCATATGGTATTTCCTAGTACCATTCCTCGTTTTATTGTTATTTTGTTTTAAACTTCACTATTAGAAAATAAAAATATATTCCTAAAACCCTAAACAGATTTTTGATTGAATAGCTTCACTAGAGATTTAATAAACAGAATATGTTATTGATTCGTGATGATATAAGATTAGATTACTTTTACAACCTAAAACGCATTGAGTAAATATAGGTATGCCTAACTCTTCCAGTGTGCAACTATAAATTTGACGGAATGACATTATCATCTGGAATCAACTAATAACATAATTCGTTCTACATAAAAATATTCGGAGCGGTAACTGAATGACCGATAACGAAGTTATATGTATTATATTTAATCTCACTATTAACACATATAGCTAAAATTATACAAATTAAAAATAAAATATTTGCGAGCAGAGCTGCGGGTTACAGCTAGCTTAACTCTAAAAGCTTAATAAAACATATAAAAACAGGGTGGTCGCCGGTGGAGTAGTGGATAGCACAACGGCTTTTTTGACTAGAAATTAGTACTGTAAAAAATGTCAAAGGTTATACCGCCCTTCGGAGGGTACGTAAAAATCATTGTCTCGCAAGGCATGCGAGGTCAGGTACTCTTTAAAAACCCATATACTAATAAAATTTGTATTGCCCAATTTAAGACTCCAGCTGTAGTATTGTCTGATTAGCCGCTGTTAAATCAGTAAACAAATATATCAAAACCTGTACCTCTTCAACCCATGAAGTAAAGTAAATGTAGGGGTTTTTATTTAAGCCAAAATCAAAGTTCTCCTCCATTTTAGGGTACCCATTTTATGGAGACGGTTTCCTTACCCACTGGTTCTCCCACAGCTCACATCAATCCTCAAGGCAGATGACATTTAAAAAAAAACGCAGAAAATTATGAAGCAATAGTATATTTTATTTTAATAGCTATATTTATATTGAAATTATAAGTTTTCACTATTTATTAATACTTATTTTTATCTATTAGTATTAATATATCATAAAATATATATTATTATCCCCGCCACCGAAATTATGTATTATTGTCTTGACATTTTCAGATTACGATACCTTTGACAATTTTAAAGTATCTATCTTACTTATCTACATTTTGAATTTTAATAAAAGAAATATTATGTAATGTAACGAATAGTTTAATTTTTTTCAAACAATAATAATCAAGTAAATTGGTCGTGTATCGGGTTTGAAACAGGGTGACTCCCTTTCACCTGTGTTATTTAATATATCTTTAGAATATGTCATAGAAAAGGTGATGTGTACCGAGAAAGGCTTAAATATGGGTGACAAGATTCCGGTTCTGGGGTATGCCGATGATCTGGTTCAGCTAGGTGAAGACACGAAAACCATACAACTAAATACAAGTGTGTTAATAAAAAACGGTAAAGAAATAGGACTCGATTTAAATACCGATAAGACAAATATATGATTAGTAGCAGAAACGGTGTCGATCTTGGTGATATTGATGTATCAGGGCATACTTTTGAACACGTAGAGAAATTCAAGTATTTAGGTTCAATTATGACTAAAAAAATGAAATCCAGGAAGAAATAAAGTCCCGGTTAAAGGTGGAAAATGCGTGTTATTATTCAGTTGCTTAGTTCGCGGCTTCTATCTAAAAACTTGAAGGTTAGAATTTATAAAACTATTATTCTTCCAACGGTTCTTTACGGATGTGAAACGTGGCCGCTTACTTTGAAGGATGAACAACGGCTTAAGGTTTTCGAAAATAAGGTATTGCGTAAAATATTTGGTGCGAAGAGAGATGAGGCCACTGGGGAGTTTAGAAGGTTGCGGAACTTGTATCCTGTGAATATAATTGAGCTGATTGCATCGCGGGGACTCAAATGGGCTAGTAAATTTGTTGGGCTTGATAACCAGCGGATTCCGAGAAAGTTGGTATTTGCTGATCCGACTCTAGGCGTCCGAAAGGTAGGCCGAAGCGGAGATGGGAGGATTGCGTTAAGGCTGATCTCGGGAGCTTGGGCTTGAATGGTGAACATTGGACGAGTCTGTGAAGGCGGAATTTGGTGGTATCGGCGTCGAACCTTCGGGTTCGCTAAGCCTATTATTATTATTATTATAAATTGGTCGTGAAATAAATAAATGACAGATGTTCGAGTTACCTATAAAATTTCATGAAGTGAATAAAATAATTTCGGAACTCAACACCTTAATTGTTTCGTACATATAAAACCATCAATCATATTATTAATAATTAATTAATATGAATTAAAAAATAGGCTTAAATTGAAAAAAAAAATGTCATTACTCAACTCCAGACTCAGAACAGAATAGAAATACAAACGAGAGTCTACATAAGTGAAAAGGCGTGGGGTGAGGGAGCCCGGAACGGGAGGCCATATTTCAAAGAGAATTAGGGGCGGAACAGCAAAAGACGCTGAAGGAGGCAGGCGGAAGAGGGGAAAAAAAACTAAGACAAATATGTTAAAGAGCGGCACTTAGCGTAATGTCGGATAGATTTGTCGCCAATAAAGAGGAGAAGAGAGGAGGAATGGAGGGGGGCCAGCAGTTAAAATAAAGAGGGTTGATGGCTCGGGGGTGAAGGATATTGTCTGCATTCCAGGACCTTCCAGGCAATGTCGGATTCCACAACATTCGTCCTGGAGAATTTCCTTCCAACAACGGATCCTTTATCTAGGGTCAGCTGGACCAGATTAAAGTCCTTCACGGCCAGGTGCTCCAAATATTTCCCTTTCCTATCTTTAGATATCGGCAGTCGGGGGGGAAATACGGTTATTAGATTTCAGGATCGATCAGTAATAAACTTTAGGGGCCATTCATTTCAGGAATTTCATTATTTAATTGTTTTATTTCTTTTGATAATTATAATTAAATAAATAAAATTCTGGTGCGGGCAACTCACAACATTCTGTAGCTCAGCGGTTAAAACCAATTTAAGAAATATTCCATAAACTTAAAAATAATGAAAACAGTTTTAAGTTAACTTAAATAAAAAGTTTGTTCAGTTTCGTTGGAATTATATTATGATTTAACAGGTTTATCTATAGTTATGCTTACCTTATGCCTAAATCGGACGATGATATAGTGGGATTCCTAAAATTTGCCTATCTAGGTTTTATTAGGATAGGGATCTTTAACGAGTACCTGACATTACACATGCTCGGGACCAACTTTTAATGTTCCCTCCGTAGGACGGCATAACTAAGGATTTTTTACTCCCATTAAAAGGCCACCTGTAGGTTGAACCAGGACTTTTGGCATAGGAGGCTGTTATGCTAACCACCATGCTACAGGAAACACCTACGCTCCCTTCCTCACTTAAATTTGAGTATAAGATAATGTTTTTTTTTTCTCTCTTACTGTTCTTAGTACATAAAAAACGAAATTACATCTTCAATAAATTAAATGTAAATTATTCATCAAAACATCAAATGAGCTTCAAATGTATTGATTTAACTACATATATCGATGTAAAACTTAATGGGCTTTAATACCATGTAGGTTTCATTCAGAATGAAATAGTCTGACAGGGCTTTTTTATTTTTTTATTTATTAACTTATTGAAATTTACGACTGTATTAGTAAATACATCAAGTAAATTGGCTCATAATATAGATAATATCATGAAAAGATATGAAGAGAATATGCTCATTGGCAACCCTCCACGAGGTAATCTACACTAGAAGGTCTCCAGGCCATCTTCTTTTCAGACCCTTGAAGGATTGTCAGGAATGGTAGAGGAAGCAAGGATTGAAACTAGTGGGTTAATGTGGGAGTGGAATTTGTCATGGAAGGAATGATACCTCGTACGGACCAAATCACAAAATAAGAGACATTAAGGTCTTTATGGATGAGTTTGTCGGTGCCAAAGTAAGGAGCATTGAGGATTTTTCGAAGGATTTTGGATTGTAGGGATTGAATACGGGAAGAATTTGAAGGTTTAGTATTGGGTTGATGCAAAATTAATGCAGGTTTTAGTAGGTATTGTAAATACGCCATATCTTTACTTTAACCATATATATTTAATCAAAATAATTTCCATCTGAATCAATGCACTTTTGCCAACGTTCAACAAGCTTTCTTATTCCACCAGAAAAAAAATCCGAATCCCTGGACTCAATGAAATAACGAAAAGAATTTTCAATGTCGTCCTGGTTTTGAAAATTTTCCTCCCTCAAAAAGTTGTCCAGATGCCTGAAAAAGTGGAAGTCTGTAGGAGAGAGGTCAGGTGAATAAGGCGGATGTTGGAGAACTTCGTAGCCCAACTCGTGCAGTCGTCGAAGCGTTGGTTGTGCAACGTGTGGTCTGGCGTTATCGTGGAGCAGGATCGGCCCCTTCCGATTCATCAATGCTGGGCAAAGACGTTGCAATTTTTGAGTTCCGAGTTCCGCCGCCATTTCTCGTGTGGTTTTGGTTGGGTCTTCTTCCACTTTTGACCTCAACTGGTCGTTGTCCAGAGCAAGATGACGGCCCCGACCTTCCTTGTCTTCGAGGTCGAAATCTCCTCTGCGAAACTTCTGGAACCAACGCTGCACCGTGCACTCATTAATAGCCCCCTGACCCCACACTTCATTAATATTACGAGCCGTTTGCGCAGCGCTGCGCCGTAATTTAAATTCGTAAAAATAAATTTGACGAAAATCGCACTTTGACATTTTCGATTCAAGACCTTTGAACACACTGAACAAAACGATTTTACTAAAAAAATTCATAGTGAAAGAGAGGGTATTAGATAAGGTTTGTTTTGGTATAATAATGATCAATGTTAGGATTAGCTTTGTTTACACAATTGGAATTAAGATATTGCAATAGAGGAAACCTGCATTAATTTTGCATCAACCCAATAGAGCCCCAAAGCTCAAGTCCGTACGTCCAGATAGGCCTTATGATGGTAATATAGATGAGCCTTTTGTAGTTAAGTGGAAGGTTAGAGCGTCTTTCCAGTAAGTGTTGAAGTAAGCGAAAATGTTGGGCATTTTCTTGTCGTTTCAGTCTTGTGTGCGAATTCCAAGTTAGTCTTTTGTCAAGTAGGAGTCCTAGATAGCGAATCTGTTCTACCGGGACTAGCGGAATATTATTAAAGGACACTGTAGCTGGGCAAATTTGGTGGGATTTGTTGGAATTGATTTTGATTCTCGAATTCTGACACCATACTTCAAGGTCTCTGATGTGGGATTGAAGAGTTTGAGAGGCAATAGTAGGATCATTATTGACTGATAACACACAAGTGTCATCAGCATAGGTAGAAAGGAAGGTGTTAGGATTGGTTGGGATATCAGCTGTATAAACTGTGTAAAGAAGGGGTCCTAGGATACTGCCTTGAGGAACGCCAGCAGACTGAGTAAATAGGGGATGAATAGGAACTATTGTGGTTTATTTTGAAGGATCTTCCAGAGAGGTAGGACTGGATGAGGAGGTGGTATGTAGGAGGGAGGAATTTACGGAGTTTGTAAAGCAGTCTTGGGTGTCAGACTCGGTCAAATACTGACAGGACTTAAATGCCAATAGATTAAATTTTCATATTATAAAGTACGTTTAATTTTATACGTCCTAAAAAGTTAAACATATCATCATATGAGAATTGACAAATAACAGCTTGAAATACAAGTTGAAAAAAGATTTTATTACCAACTAAAGTATAAAAGAGGAAAAATATATTTTTTTTATTGTAATTTTTGTTTTTTATTTATTAAGAACAGTAATTTAGACGTATATACCGTTAGAAAGAAATTTTTTTTAGAAAAAACATTATATTGTACACAATATTGTAAAAGTTGATGTTAAGTGACATATAGAGAATAAACTTATTACTGATTATTCTATATAAGAATTTGATATGTTATATCGTTTAATCTAAGTCATATGTTTCTAACAAAACGGAATATAGTTTCACGAAACATATGATTTAGATTAAAAAATAAAATCTGGTGCAGGCGACTGTCTCTTACCTCGACTGTTAAAAACAATTCAAAATCCATTAAATATATATAAATTTGGAAAATATTTCTATTTGATTTTATTAAAACGTGTATTCATTTTCGTTGGAAACATATTATTTAGATTAAATAATATAACTATATTAAATTGTTAATGAGTAATAGGCTTATTCCCTATTCGTCACTTTATATTACCTTTTACAACTTTGTGTATGAGATAATATTTTTTCTAAAATCTTTCTCTTTCCAACGGTATCTTATAATTCTATATTAATGTTCTTATTATAGAAAAAAAAATAATTTTGTTCCTTTATCCTTAATAATTCATCAATTTGTCCAACTTGCATATTTAGCCGTCCTCTATCATTGTCATTAAGATGATACGGTTAATCTTTTGGATTGTACCAATTTAAAGATACTTTTGAGGAAAACCATTTAAAATATCGGCATTTAAGCCCAGTCAAACTATTTCAGTCAGAATGAAAATTATATGATATTAAAGCTCATTAAATTTTACATCAATATAGCGAGTTTAATCAAAATTGTTTTAGCCATTTACGAGAAAACCGTGAGAAGGTGCAATACGCCTGGGATAAAGATGCTCTTCTAGTTAGCCGATTTTGATAAAAATGGTGTAACATCTCGAGCAAATAGTTGTCTTAAATATAAAATTTTAGTTACATACAACGTTTAGTTTTTGCGCTAGACTTACCATATGCACAGACCTTTTTGCGGGATTTGTGCATTTGGACTTCAGGGACCCTAAAACGTGAATTTCCGTTGGGAATTGGGATTCGAAAGTTTTTACTATCAGAAATCAGTTTTATTATTTTATTCTAATTTTAAGAGCTTTATCATACCACGTATTTTGCAAGTAAAAACGAAGTCGAATTAAAAAAAAATCTGGTGCGCGCAACACACGACTTTCACTTACCTCCATTGTTAAAATCAATTTTAAAATTTTTAAATACATTTAAAGATACAAATAAATTGTTAAAGAATTAATAATTTTGGATTTTAATAGAAAAATGTGGTTTATTAACTAATTTATTATCTTTTTACCTGCAACAGTCTGTCAGTTTTATCGGCTTTTCTTCACTCTCCATTAACCTTTAAAATTCCGTATATTAGATAATATTTTTTCTAAAATCTTTAACTATCCAATTGTATATTATACATCTATATTACTATTCTTGTGTTCTGAAACTCAAAAACGTACAAAAGAAATATGTTTGCACTTTTCTCCTTTAGTTGTTTATCTAATTCGCCGAACTTACATATTTACCCGTTATTTATCAATGCTGATAAGATGATATTCCAAATTTTTTTTTAATCTACAAAATTAAAGGTACTTTAGAAGAAGAAAATTTAAAATATCGGCATTTAAGCCCTGTCATACTATATCAATCAGTATGAAACCTACATGGTATTAAAGTCCATCAAATTTTACATCGATAAAGGGAGTTTAATCAAAATCGTTATAGCTGTTTTTGAGAAAATCGTAAAAACTTGAAAAATGTATGGTATAAAGTAGATCTTCCGGTCAGCCGATTTTGATAAAAAAGATTCTGTAACATCTCGGACGTTTAGTTGACTTAAATATGAAATTTCAGTTTCCTAGGACTTATCGTTTTCGCCCGGGAGTTACCACACACTAACACACAAACAGACCTTTTTGCGGGTTTTGTGCATATGGACTCAGAGGACCCTAAAACGTGAATTTTCGTTGGGAATTGGGATTCGAAAGTTTTTACTATCGCAATACTTTCCCTTACTATATATTTCATATATAGGTAAGTGAAAGTAATAACATTTCAAATTGTTTAATATAATAATCAGTGATAAGATTATGCTCTGTTCGTCACTTAATATTACATTTTACAACATGTATTACAACCTTTTATTTTACAACCTACAAATATTACCTTTCAAATCAGTTTAACAATCTTCCAGATATTTTTAGTCAACGCTTATCAGAAGTATTTTTTTCCCCCAAAAACTCCGGGCCCCAGAGAATTCCCCCTTCTTTAACTGTTGGACCTGTGCCAATATCTACCATCACAGAAGAAAACGCTAAGAATATTTTCATATCTCGTTAGGGAAAATCAAATCTTTTTCTTTCAGATCTGTCAATTAAAATTATTTTTACTGAAATAAAACGCAAAAAGTTTAGTTCCACATATACTCCTAAGTATCTGGGAGCCTTGTTGAAAAGGGTTGACATTAGCAGTTTAGCAATATCACATAGCAGGGAACTAGGAGGCTATATAGCAGAGGGACCTTGTTAAATGGCTTTGTTGCCGGAATACTGAACGCTCTCTCACTACCAGGGCTGCCTCCACGTACGCCTTCTCCTTATTGGGCATATCTGTCTCCGCGGGTGGTTCAGTCGCCAGGGACATCCTATAAATTGCTTCAATATTTTCCAAAGGGATCGTAAAAACGTTATACGAAGGAAATATGCTTCGTCAGTGTAAAAGAAAAAAAAAATCAGAACTCTTTTATAGGGATTCGTATCGCAAAAGTATAACATAGAAAGAAAGATTTTTTTGTATTTTATTTTATTGATATTTACAACTATATCATATACATAAATATGATGGACATAGTAAATTGACATGAATACTTTTAGAGACGCTACTCATTGGCAGCACATTACAAATATTCTAAACTAGAAGGTCTAGGGGCCATTCTTTTTTCAGACGCCTCGGAGGATTATCAGGAATCAAAGAGGATGATAGTATAGAAACTAGTAGTTTAGAGTGGGAATGCATTTTTTCATGGAATGATTGATACCTGGTTTTAGCCCAATTCATATATATATATATATATATATATATATATATATATATATATATATATATATATATAATATATATATATATTATATATATAGTAATAAAGAAAGAAAAAGTAATATATGGAACATTAAGGCCTTTATGGCTGAGTTTATTCGTGACAAAGTAAGGAGCGTTAGAGATTTTGAATAGTAAGGATTGGATACGAGAAGAATTCGATGGTTTAGTAGAGCACCATAGCTCTACTCCGTAACTCCATATCGGCCTTATGATGATCATGTAAATAAGTCTTTTGTAATTAAGTGGTAGGTTGGAGCGTTTGTTCAGTAAGTGTTGAAGTAGTCGAAAACTTCGGGCAGTTTTTTATCGTTTTAGTATTCTATGGGGATTCTAAGTTAGTCGTTTGTCAAGGTGGAGTCCGTCTACAGGGGCTAGTAAAGTGTCATTAAAAGAAAGTGTATGGCAGAAAATCATTGGTTTACGACGAAGAGTAAAGGTTATTTGGTGGTATTTGTTAGAATTAATTTTGATCGTCCAATCTGGTTCCATACTTCAAGATGTGGGATTGAAGAGTGTGGGGCAAGAAAGAAAAGTAAATTTTAGTCTGGGACCTTTAGTTCCCTAAGAATAACAGTAAAGTACAGAAACTGAGTCTTGTGTCTAGCACAGAAAAAAAATACAACTTAGGATATATATAATTTTATTTGAAATTATTCGGGTTTTAGGTCTTTAGTCTTTCGACGTTTCGATCCTCCGTCTATATTTATACATAGGACCCTTATCAACACAAAGAATTTCATTGAGCACCGGCAAACCACTCAGGCTGACTAAAGTTGGCTAAAATTAGCTAAATTGGCCAGTTAGCCTCAGTGGTGTGCCGGTTATAATTGTACTTTTCACAGATATCATAAGATCATAGAGTATAAAGAAAAAAAAATTATTGTTTACATACATATTTGTTGTGGTCCTCAATCAAATCAATATTGATGAAATTTTCAGAGATAATAAATATATCGTCAAGCATCAGTTTTATCAACGGTCCTGTTGATTAATTTGGCCCAATATTGTATTCTATTAAGATTATGTGTGTAAATTAATTCGAATTCCTTAAGGATGTGATTACACTGTGTTCTAAAAAGTAATATAATAAATTCTAAAGAAAAAAAAAACTCACCAAAAGCTTTATCGTATGAATATTCCAGCTGAAACAGAAAAACATTATTTCATTAATGAAAAATTGAGAAAATACATTAAAATTAATAATAAATGTTTATATATTGAAATTATTCTAACAATAATAAAAAAAAAAAAAAAATAATTTGGTAGAAATATAAAAAGTATTGATCTTAAATTCATATTTAATATATTAATATTGAAATTAAAAGATAATAAATTTAATGCATTAGAATCTTCATTTGGAGTTAAATTTAAATTAATTTGATGCCATCAACTTATATTTGATTGCATAAACTTTATGTTGAACCAAAGGACTTTAATAATTAAGTTCTAAGAGAATCAATTACTTGATTAAATTACTATATAATTTTATTTTCTATTTGTTCACCAATATGTACCTTTGAAGCTAAACGAGTTTATTTGACAGGAGTATGTGGGAATATATACCAAGATTATTAATTGTGGGGCCCCCCACACCTCTTGAGAATTCAATACGTAACTATATGTATTTGCATTAGTAAATTTATTTAGAACGGTTTATTTAACAAATGTAGTATCCAAATAATCGTAATTTAGTTCTCTGCTTCACAAAGCCTCTGACGACTTAAAGCTATTAATACTAATCTTTGATCTTCGTAATAATAACATAATAAAATATGCTTGTCAATATATTAATAATAATAACATAACCTTTATTCTGGGAATATGTCCTTAAAAATAACAAATTGTAGAGTACAATACTAATGTCTGGCCGAGAAACCAATAAAATTAATTTTTATACACTATGCCTACAAAAACAAATAAAACCAAAGATGTTTTAAATACAAAGCATGGTCAAATGTCTTTATTGAGAATGAGTATGATCCGACGAAATATTTAACCCTGTGGAAGATAGGAGCCACTTCAACTCCAAGTGGGCCACTGGAGTCCTACTAAACTATTATACTATTTTTATAATAATATTATTACAAATCACTTCATTTCAGTAATATATGCATGCCATGCAAAGAGTTGATTTGACCGAGTTCACGCTCAGCCGCTAGGGTCTCAATACCTCTAGTACCCGATTAACCGTAATATAATGGTTAATGACGTTTTATATGATTTTACAAATGTGTTTTAATAGCTCTGAATGAGATAAAATGGCAAAATTGTTCTTGTACTGTACACTGAATTTTATTTAAAAGACTAACTCCATCGGGTCCGATTGAGAACGCATGAGGCAACACCCGGAGACCGAAGAATATGTCACCTGGAATCGTGACTTCATTCAGTATAAATGCGATTTATTGCAGAAGGGGAATGCCAACTTCACCATGGAAAAAACTCAATTTACAATAAAATTGAGACAGAGAAAGGACGAAATTGAATCCTGGAAGACTTGTCAAAGGATAAGTATTGTTGGATTAGGAATCCTCTATGGACCAATTACTGTCAACCCTACCTGCTTTCGCCATAAGTTTCCTGGAGGTTCCATATTTTCCTTTCTTTGGCCTGCGTATTCGCACATACATATTTACAAGAAACATACACAAATACAATTTAAAATTCTTTCATCATGTCGTGCATATTAAATTTTGATAATCGTAATGTTGGTCAGAAACTGAATTTAATCTTCGTTTACTAAATCAAATCGTTACAAATCATACAAGATCCATTAATAGTTAATGTGCTATTTTGGCAAAGTTTAAATAAAATCGTTTTATTTTTTATTTGTTATAATTTCTTATTAATTTATTTTTTATTACGTCACTAATAAGGATTGAGATTATAATTAAGGTGAAAATAAAATCGGACTTGTTTTCAATTTTTCCTAAAAACATTTGTATTAAATTTATACACCGGCAATCAATGTTTCGGGAAACTTTAGGGCTAAAATAATATGATCCCTCTAACATATTTGATATATATTACTTTTGTATGGAATCAGCATAATACTCACTTACTTATCTCTAATCGGTTTTGAAATTTACTCTATATTTTGTTTAGATTCATGGATTCATTTTATTTTCTATTTCTAGTATTAAAGGTTTTTTAAAAGTCAAATTCATGGTTACAAAAATTAGTTGCAAACCATTCTGAGCTAATGCACCGTTAACATTTTTTTAATCATAATTTCTATTTTTTCGTTTTATTATCTGTATTTTTTTTTTCTATTTTCAAGTATATAAAATCGGTGTACGGAATGGAAACCGCTTCCTTAGCCAGCCTAAGGAGAACGTTAGGAATATAATAAGAATATTAAGAAGAATTTATGGCCCAAAGAAGACACAGGAAGACTAAAGGTTAAAATCTAATAAGGAAATATATAAAGAAATTATATAATTATATGATTAATATAATGGCTGCAGCCAAGGAAAATTTTAAAAAAGAACTAGGGATCTCCGTTATGGGTGCCGAACACCATCTAATTTATAAGAAGCTAGATTATGGTGTAAACTACATTAATGACAAAAACAATATAGAATTAATAAGAATAGTTTTTAATACAAGAGCCGAAATGATATCCTTAAATTGTAAACCATGGATGAGGGAAATAGTTTACACATGCTCAATTTGTAACAGTAAGGAGGAAGAAAATATAATTCATTTTTTAGGTAAATGTACGGCATTTAATCATTTTAGGAAAAAGTATTTTGGAGAAAGTATTTTGACTGAAAACAAAATAATAGACATTTTGAATGGAATTAATTGGAACTCACTGTATAAATTTATGAAATATGCTGTTAACTACAGAAGCTTTTTAATAAAGGAATTCAATTACAATAATTAAATAAACAGATAATATGTTGTCACAGATAAAGTGTAATTATATTTTGTTTATTCTATTTGGGAAACAAAGATTATCCCTCTATCTTTTTACAATAATGTGTAATGTTTATTTATTTTTTGTTTGTTATTGTAAGCTTATACTTTTGTTTATTAATAATGTATATAAATAAACCAACTTCCTGGCAGACGGAAATCCATACCAGTATTTTGTGTTCTCTAGACGAATGTAAAGAAAAATGTAAAATTTATTAATAAAACACATTTATCTATCTATCTATCTATCTATAAAGAAATTAACGATTTGGAAACGGACATTAGAAGAAAAATACTAAGGTTCTGTGGACATATGGTGAGGATGCACCCAAATAGAATAAATAGAGAAATCTATAAAATAAGAGAATAGAAGAGTGCTGGAGAGTACATCAAACAGATAAATGAAGAAACTAAGGAACTGAAAATAACAGACCAAGACTGTTTCGGCAGGGATGAATATGGGAGAATAATAAAATAAATTAAGGTCCTTGTGAGCGAGAGGTGTGTGAGGAAAATCGGTGTACGGAATGGAAACCGCTTCCTTAGCCAGCCTAAGGAGAACGTTAGGAATATAATAAGAATATTAAGAAGAATTTATGGCCCAAAGAAGACACAGGAAGACTAAAGGTTAAAATCTAATAAGGAAATATATAAAGAAATTAACGATTTGGAAACGGACATTAGAATAAAAATACTAAGGTTCTGTGGACACATGGTGAGGATGCACCCAAATAGAATAAATAGAGAAATCTATAAAATAAGAGAATAGAAGAGTGCTGGAGAGTACATCAAACAGATAAATGAAGAAACTAAGGAACTGAAAATAACAGACCAAGACTGTTTCGGCAGGGATGAATATGGGAGAATAATAAAATAAATTAAGGTCCTTGTGGGCGAGAGGTGTGTGAGGAAAGGAGTGGTGTGGACGGAAGAAAGAAGGAAAGAACAATCAGAAAGAATGAAGAAGAGATGGGAAGAAAGGAAAAAGAAGGAAGTAGAGAAGAAGAAGAAGGAATGTGAAAAGATATGAATATAATGATATTCGCCTGGTCTTAACGTTACGTGAAAAAAAAATCGGTTACAGTCGGAAAATAATTTATTTTTTATATTACATTCAATTTTTCGTCTGTCAATATAGGATTTTTTGTATTTGTTGAATGATTCTTAACTTTATTTTATTAGTCCTAGGATCCATCTTGACATACGTCTTACTTAGAACCCTCATACAAGACTGAAACGTCAAGAATCTGCTTGTCATTTTCTGTCACTTCAACGCTTACTTGACAAACGTTGACAAACGTACAAACGTCCCAGTTTTTTTACTATCATAAGGCCTATCTAAACATACGAAGTAGAGCTTTAGGGTTCTACTAAATCATCAAATTCTTTCTCTATCCAGAATCATTTGTAAAATCCTCAATGATCCTTACTTCATTAAATAAACTCATTAACCTTCGTAAATCTATGACTTCCTGCCCTACAGTATACTTTAATAACAATAATCCGCTTGTCCTTGTTGAGTTATAACTAGGATTCCTTCTCGACAAATATCTAACGATTCCTTATACAAGACTGAAACGACAAGAAACTGTCCAACATTAGGGCTACATCCACACTTAATCGAAAAAACACAGTCGGGAACTGGATGACGGCCGCACAGAACAGAGATAACTTGAAGAAGTTGTTGGAGGAGGCCAAAACTCGAGTTGTAGCGCCACGATAGTTAGTTAGATGTTGCTGACTGACCAGATATCATTCCTTCCATGACATAAGTTTTAATCCTTGCTTCCGCTTAGATTCCAGACAATCTTTCAAGGCGCCTGAAAAGAAGATGTCCGCAAGACCTTCTGGTTCAGAATGAATATCTAATAAAGTGCTGCTAATAATAAAGCTTCTCTACAAGTCCTATTTACAACTTTTGTCTATTATTGGTTGTATTATGTAATACAGTTGTAAATTTCAACATTTAATCAATTTAAAAAAATATTTATGAGATGAGGTGTATACTGCATTTTATAGGATTGCCCTATCTTATATTATTTATACTTATATCCTCTGATTTTTTTCTATACTTGGATAAATATTTTTTGGAAGAATTAAAAACAAGCCCAATTTATTCTACCCCAGTTGTTATAATTTATTAACATTCATATATTTTACTATTGTCATTATTATTAAAGAGGTCAAGACTTGAATGAGACAGGAAGCTGGAATGAAGGTTGACATTATGTAGATGGCAGTGGGACAGAGAGTGCACTGCCAAATGGATCTCCACCCCGCTGCCAAAGCAATGCCCCCTTGATTAAGTGCCTTTTTCTATTCCCGACAATCGATTCTTGCTTTAAATTAATTCCGATAGCCTCACCACAATATTTATGACCCCGCTGAATTATATCTCGAATTATTTGGAAATATTTATGGAGCAATTTCTTTATATTTATTTCTTTCATTGTTGCTTCATTGGCAATCGAATATGGACTGATAATATTTAGAATAATATGAACAGATATTAATACAAACTTTAATAAATATAAGACAACATTATTTTCTTTAAAAAAGTATTGTGTTTATACTGATTAGCTTTCTTTACTGATGTACATTCTTAATGACATCTAATGATCATAAGAAACATAATATTGTAGTTTTATAAATAAGTAAATATAAGTGAACGAATCAGACATTGATATGTTTTCATGGATTTATAATTTCAATCACCTATATATGACAAATATATTAAGGGAAAATATTGTGATCATGAATCTCATAAGACATTTTAGAGTCTGTTGAGTCCAAAGGGCTAAGTCTCGCAAAATAGCCTATATGTGTGTTAAAGTGTTTGTCTGTGAATGTGTGGTAAGTCTAGTACCAAATAGTAAAGTTGTTCGGAACTAATATTTTATATTTTAGACTAAACGACAAGAAACTGCCCGTAGATACCGATTACTACAATACATTGAAGTGCTACCACTGGGTAGTTTCTTCACAAGAAATTATCACGCCCATAAGTGTAAATTAGCCCATTTACTTGTTGTATTTATTATAAGTTCAGTTGTAAATATCAATTAAATGTTTTTTAAATAAGAAAAAAATTAAACAGCTATTTGTCTGGTATGTTACAGTAACTTTTTACAACAGACAACGAACCAGAACTTCCACTTTACCCTATGGTATAATAAAAAAAGTTATTGATCCATATTAATATCCATCATATTTAACAGTATCTACGTATTAAAGAAACTCAACCAGAACGGCAATCGTTATCAATCCATTTAATGCAACTTTAGCTAATCGGGCGATTCAACAGTTGGAGTCCTAAATTTCACCTATTCAGTTTTGATTATGATAGGGCCATCGGCCGGGTTTGATTTTGCGACCATGGGCATAGAAGGCTGTTATGCTTGCCCCTACACCACAAGTGACTCGTAGTAAAATATAAGTATCTAGCAGCAGAATCAATTTATTCTTGATATAACATAACTATATACATTCTTTTCTATTTGTTCACCAATATCTCACCTTTGAAGGCTAAACGGGGGTTTATCGGGCCAGGGGGTGATGGTGGGGAATATATGCCGAGATTAGAAAGCCCCCAGTACGGAGATGCGAAATCTTAATTATTGGGTCTTAAGTATTGGTCATCCTTAGTTGTTAGGCAATGCGCGTTCAAAGCCAAGCTCGCTAACCGACTCAGCCACCCCGCCATTAAATTACTAAATACCTTTGATCTTCGTAATAATAACATACTAAAATATGCTTATTGTGGAGGGGCTTTATTTTTCACGAAGGTCTTATCGATATTCAATTAATTTGACTGACTTAAAATGCCAAATCTTCACAATTTCTTCCTCTAAAATTTTAAAATTTTCTTATTTTTTTAGTGTTTCTCTTTTTCTTATATTGTTAAATATTTTTTTCAACTCTAACTTTATTTGAAAATCTGGTGCACGAAACACATGACTTTCGCTTACCTGGTTGTAAAAGTTGGTATTCAGAGAATTTTAGAAAATTGCAATTAGTTTTGTTGGAAACATATGTTCTAAAGTACATAAACTTATACTCTTCTAAAACATAAAATGTCAGTGTAATACAGCACATCTTTTTCGAGTTAGACTTACCATACACACAGACACAAATCCGGACCTGTTTTTCGGGACTTGGTCATTTGGACCCAGGAAAAATGCTTTAGAAGGTAAAAGTCATTTATGCCCTGTCAGACTATTTTAATCAGAATGCAATAGATTATATTAAATGTATTGAATTATAATTAAATTAATTGGTGCATTCTCATTGATATATTCGATTTTAATTCGTGATATTGAAGCCGATTAAATTTTTAGCGAGTTTAATCAAAATCGTTAGAGCTGTTCCTGAAAGAATCATAGAAAGGTGCAAAATATTTGGTATCGAAAAGCCCATCTGGTTCACCGATTTTGATGGAAAAGTCGCTTTAACATAGTTGCCGAAAATAAAAAAAATCTATGAATATATTATTTGGAACAGTCTCTTTTATTTATTTTATATATTTATTTATCATAACAGATATAAACTATGATTATTAAAACTGTTGATTATTAAACTATTAAATTATTGATAATGTGTTGTTATTGTTTGTATAGTTGCTGATAATATTTATTCAATTGTATTTTAGATGATATTTAAAGATCTGAAGATGAGGCATAAGAAGTACCTCGAAACGTAATGTTTTAATGATCATAGTTTATATATGTTGTGATAAATAAATATATAAATAAAATAGAAGAGACTGTTCCAAATAATATATTCATAACTTAAATTACTCTTCTATAATAGTAATTGATATAAAAAAAAAAATCTGTTTTGTACGACTTTTCGTTCTGGGCTCGGCTTACTACACACACAGTCATTTCTCCTAGAGTTTGTTGTTTCGTCTCGGGGACCCTGAAACGATTATTTTCGATGAAAACTAGAATTTAAATTTTTTTTACGATAGGAATACTTTCCGTTGCTATATATTTCATATACTGGTAAGTTACAGTATACGATACTAGAACTTCTGTATGAAATGGTTGGCAGTTTTTCTGATTTCCACGATTCATTCCTCGATTTCGGTTTTTAGTTCGTGAGACTGTTCATATAAAAATGGAATCTATAATTAAATAGTAAAACAAGCCGTAAGCCTTTCCTTGAAATTCAAAGACTTGATTTACTCATTGGTAATGAATCAGGGAAGGACGAAAAAAAAAAACAGACAGGAGGCTATATTTTAGGGAGAATTGAAGTTTTAAACATTGATAAGAGTCCATCTTTGAGTACATAGTTGGGTCGGAGGAAGGAGAGGTAAGAAGGTAGATCGGATGCATTATTCGAACGGTTGCTATATAAGCAAGCCCTACCGATCCAGGCTCGGGTCGCGCGCTCTGAATACAAAAGTCTGTTCGCTAATGTATGCAGTAGTCTCTTCTTTTTGTCTTTGAATCTTCTTCCAATAAACGCTTCCTATAAGCTACTTTAGCATTATATTAGCTCTAGATTAAAATGAAAATTTATCTTTATCCCTTAAAAAGTAAATAAATAAATAATAATAATGCTCGTTATCTTATTTGTGGCGGTTATAGATGGGAGCAAAAGCACGATTATGAGGTCAAGGAGCTGTGTAGTCTAGTGAATAATAATAATAATGCTTTATTTTCAAAATTTCATATTATTTTTTCTTACAAGACGTTTCAGCATGGTCGAATGACCGTCTGATGGATAATAAAGCCTATGATTGCCAATAACTAACAAAATAATCACAATACCAAAGAGAACAATCATAAAAAATTAGATAATAATGCCTATGATTGCCAATAACTAACGAAATAATCACAATACCAGAGAGAACAATCATAAAAAAATTAAATAATAATAAACTTAATACTATGAGTCAATCCATTTGAAATCATCCAATTTTCATCAATTTCGCCACTCAACATTTTTGATTTTAATGATTTTTTAAGGGAATAGTTTGTTAAAACCATATTTATTTGTTTGTTTGTTTTATTTATTATTATTATTATTTTTTTTTTTTTTGGTTAATCTACTATACCTATGTAAATAATTAAGTATGTAAATAATTCAATCTATTTAATGTATTCTGGCCAGAAGAGCTATATTTTTTTGTAACATCAATGTTATTCTTAAGTGACTATGTCTCAGAATAAAGTTCATTTTTCTATTCTATTCTATTCTATTCTAAAAAAAACCGCTTAGTGGCATTGATGAAACTGACGCCCTAGTGTAGAGTTCCATTGAACATTATTCCCCTTGAACGTTCATTTGACATTTGTTTTTCTTTTCTTTTTTACCATACATTATTAATAATAATAATAGGCTTACCGAACCCGAAGGTTCCATGCCGATACCACCATATTCCGTCTACACAGACTCGTCCAATGTACTCCGTTCAAGCCCAAGCCCCCAAGATCACCCTTAACTCAATCCTCCCATCGACGCTTCGGTCTACCTTTCGGACGCCTACCATTCGGATCAGCAAATACCAACTTTCTCGGAATCCATTCCTCACCGAGCCCAACAATTTTACTCGCCCATTTGAGTCTCCGCGACGCTATCAACTCAAATATATTCACAGGATACCAGTTCCGCAATTCCGCGTTGTGCAACCTTCTAAATTCCACAGTGCCCTCATCTTCCAAAATTATTTTATTCACTTCATGAAATTTTATAGGTAACTCGAAAATCTGTCATTTATTTATTTCACGACCAATTTATAATAATATGCTTAACTAACCCGAAGGTTCGACGCCAATACCACCAAATTCCGTCTACACAGACTCGTCCAATGTACTCCATTCAAGCCCAAGCCCCCAAGATCACCCTTAACGCAATCCTCCCATCGACGCTTCGGTCTACCTTCCGGACCCCTACCATTCGGATCAGCAAATACCAACTTTCTCGGAATCCATTCCTCACCGAGCCCAACAATTTTACTCGCCCATTTGAGTCTCCGCGACGCTATCAACTCAAATATATTCACAGGATACAAGTTCCGCAATTCCGCGTTGTGCAACCTCCTAAATTCCCCAGTGCCCTCATCTCTCTTCGGACCAAATATTTTACGCAGTACCTTATTTTCGAAAACCTTAAGCCGTTGTTCATCCTTCAAAGTAAGCGGCCACGTTTCACATCCGTAAAGAACCGTTGGAAGAATAATAGTTTTATAAATTCGAACCTTTAAGTTTTTAGATAGAAGCCGTGAGATAAGTAACTTAGCGACTGAATAATAACACGCATTTCCCACCTTTAACTGGGACTTTATTTCTTCCTGGATTTCATTTTTTTTGTTATCATTGAACCTAAATACTTGATTTTTTCTACGTGTTCTAAAGTATGCCCTGATATATCAATATCATAAAGATCGCCACCGTTTCTGCTACTAATCATATATTTCGTCTTGTCGGTATTTAATTCGAGACCTATTTCTTTGCCGGTTTTTATTAATACACTTGTATTTAGTTGTATGGTTTCCGTGTCTTCACCTAGCAGTACCAAATCATCGGCATACCCCAAAACTGGAAACCATACATTATTACTTATTATTATTCTCGTAATTCGAAAAGCTGTTTTTATTTAACATCTGTTATCAGATCGGTTATAGCAAAACTTTATAAAGAGTTAGTTTGTACTTACATATTGGCTTTACCCTTCTGTTCGACGGCAATATTACCATGGTTCTCATCTATTCCAAATCTTAAAAAATATAAAACCTTCCTACATAACTGACCTCCTCATCCTCCGCTCTGATGTCCATTCGTTAAATACTAGAACCTTATCAATTAGTATTTATAACCCATCACATAGAACTGCATCCTTTCTCGTTCGCTCCTCATTATTTTAGAATTCCTTGCCTACTTTATCCGTAAAACCGTCTCTCTCTCTTATTATTTTTTTTTTTTTTTATTTATTTATTTAAAGAAATTTACAACTGTATTAAATAAATACAACAAGTAAATAGGCTTTATATATGATTAGTACACATGATAGTCCTGAGAAGAAACTACCCATTGGTAGCACTCCAATGTCTTATGTTAGAAGGTCTCTTGGCCATCTTCTTTTACGGCGCCTCGGTGGGTTGTCGGGAATAGATATGGAGGAGAGGTCACGGATAAGCGGGTTTGAGTGGGCAGGGAGTTTGGAATGAAAAGAGGTATATCTGTAACGGGCCAAGTCTTCAACTAATGGGATATTTAGGTCTTTATGGATGATTTTATTAGTAACAAAGTAAGGAGCATTGAGGATTTTACGAAGGATTTTGGACTGCAAGGATTGGATGCGAGAGGAATTCGATGGTTTAGTAGACCCCCATAGCTCAATGCCATAGGTCCAAATAGGCCTGATAATTGTGATATAAATGAGTTTTTTGTAGTAAGTAGGAAGTTTTGAACGTTTGTCAAGTAAGTGTTGTAGTAATCTGTATCTACGAGCAGTTTCCTGTCGTTTCAGTCTAGTATGAGGATTCCATGTTAGGCGTTTGTCGAGGTGGAGTCCTAAGTACCGAATCTGTTCAACAGGAGTAAGTAGGATATTGTTAAAGGATACGGTGGGGCAGGAAGTCATAGGCTTACGACGTAGAGTGAAGGTGATTTGATGGGATTTATTAGGATTTATTTTGATTCTCCAGTTTTGACACCATTCTTCAATGGCTGATAGATGGTGCTGTAGGATTTGTGATGCAGTAACAGGATCATTATTCACAGATAACGCACATGTGTCATCGGCGTAGGATGTAAGGATAGTGCTAGGATGGGAGGGAATATCAGCTGTATACACCGTGTAAAGGATCGGACCCAGGATACTACCTTGCGGTACACCGGCTGATTGAGTGAATATGGATGAGTAACAAAGGTTATGGTTAACTTTGAAGGTTCTATCAGAGAGATAGGAACGAATTAATAGGAAGTACGCTGGAGAGAGGAATTGACGGAGCTTGTATAGCAGACCCGGATGCCAAACTCGATCAAAAGCCTGTTCCACGTCGAGAAAGGCTCCAGTGCAATACTTTCCGCGCTCCAATGTGGAAGATATGACATCCACCACACGGTGACACTGTTGTATAGTGGAATGGGATGTCCGAAATCCAAACTGGTGGTCAGGAATCACGTGGTTGGATTCGAGGATTGGGTATAAACGTTTGAGGAGAAGTTTTTCGAGAATTTTGCCCAGAATGGGCAAGAGGGAGATAGGACGGTAAGAGGATGGATATTCAAGAGGTTTTTTTGGTTTAGGTATCATTTTGATAATGGACAGTTTCCAGTGGTCTGGAAAATAGGTAGAACGGAGAGTAGCATTATATATATAGGTGAGGAATAATATGGCTTTTCTGGGGAGCTGTTTTAGGATGTGGGATGTAATGAGATCATGGCCAGGAGCTTTTTTGGAAGGTAAATTTTGAATTATGTTGATGACTTCTGATGGATGAAAGGCCTTAGGAGGAAGGGTCATTTGGAGAGGAACAGTGAGTTCTGCTTCAACACGGTCGATATGGATTGTATTAAGGATGTCAGGGTGTGGAACAAACGTTTTGGAAAGGTGTTCTCCGAACAGCTGAGATTTTTCATCATCGGATCTTGTCCAGGATTTTGAGTCGGTGAGGAGTGGATGATTAAAGGTTTTGTATTTCAGTAGTTTTGCGGTTGTTATCCATAATGATTTGTCTGTTGTACTTAAGTTTTCTGTGAAGTTTTGAATTTTGAGTTTTCTTATTTCTATCTTGAGTTTGTTCGTCAGTTTATTGTAAATGGTTTTATCCGAAGGGTATCGTGTTCGATGCCACTTCGCTCTTGCTCGGCGTTTTTCAGTTAGTAATAGTCGAATATAATATGGCAGGTTGGTTTCTTGTGCCTTCCTGTTTGTATATTGTAATGTGTTGGTCTGTATGGCAGTTTCTATTGATTTGTTAAGTTCTTCAATGGCAGAGTCTATGTCTTGTTTAGTTTTTAACAAAATTTTCAAGTCCAGATTGTTCTCTAAGTCATATCGAAAATTGTCCCAGTTGACTTGTCCTTTAATCAGGGAAGGTAAAGGAGGCTTATGAATAGGATTGGAATGCAGTTGAACCAGAACCGGGCTATGATCAGAGGAGAGGTCATCTAAGGATTTGATTGTACATTGGGTGGAGGAGATTTGGGAAGTAATGAAAATATCAAGGATGTCAGGACGTTTTTTATGAGATGTAGGCCAGTACGTAGGGTTCTGGGGTGACAAAATGGAATAACTATTGGAGGTTGTGACTCTGGAAAGGATCCTGCCACGAGTATTGGACGTTCGGCATCCCCACCGTTGGTCTTTGGCGTTGTAATCTCCTCCTGCAATGAAGCGCGGACCAAGAGATCGGAATAAGGATTCAAGGTGGTGAATGGAGAGTGAATTACCGGGAGGGCAGTATACAGCTGAGATTGTCATATTAAATGGGTGGGAAGATAAGGTAATAGAGGTTGATTGAATAGTGTCAGATGGAGAAGAAGGAAGCATGGAATGAGGAATGGATTTATGGATGAGGATACATGAGCCAGCGTGAGATGTGTTGTCTGGGTGATCTGATCGGTATGTGATGTAGTCACGTATGTAAAAGTGCGAGCGTGTAGTGAAATGGGTTTCAGTCACAAGTGCAATGTCTATGGTATTGTCGTGAAGGAATATGTCCAGTTCGTCACGGTGATTCAGTAAACCATTTGCATTCCACAAAAGAATGGCTAGGAAGTTTTTATTCATTGCGGGATATGGAAAGGAACTTCAGATAGGAGTCTGGTAAGGAGTGTGATGAGAGGTCTTATGGTATTTTGAAGATCCAAAAGGAAGGATGACAGGATTGATGTAATGTCGGATGTATTTTGTGAAGGATACGAATAGACGGAAGCTTGGTTGACTGAAGGATTATAGTGTCTAGGTAAAGATTGGGTACTCCGTCGAGGTTGTTGAGGAGGTTCCATGTTTGACGGAGCTGTTGCTGTTGGTATTGCTTGAGGAGTAGGCTGCAAAGGAGAGGAAAGTTTAGGACTGATCTGGGTTGGTAACTTGACCCTTAAGACGGTTTTGGTAGGTAAATCGTATTTAGGAGTATTTTGGAGGGGTTGGGACGTCTGAGGCTGTAGACGGGAAATCTGAGGTTGGTGATAGGATGGTTGAAGCTGGGGATGGTTATAGGATAGTTGAGGCTGAAGAGGATGGGCTGGTTTAGGCTGAAGAGGATGGGCTGGTTGAGGCAGAAAATGGGTGTTAGAGGAAGCTTCTGGTTCCTGTTGATTGTCCATCTCTTTCCTGGTGACATTGGAGAACGAATTAGTCTTGATGTTGGAGGTCGTGGGACGTGTGTGTTTCGTTGGAGAAAGGGTTTCCAGAGGTAGCTCGTTCATGCTTCGCTGAAGGAGCTGGGTTTTGGTATCCAACAGCGTTGGTTTGTGATTTAAATGCAGTATTTATTTGCCTTCGGCGCTGCATGGTTTTATAAACCGTACAACCCTTATAATTAGCTGGGTGCCCTTCACCACATAGTGCACATATTGCTGGCGTATCTCTCGGCTTCTGGCATGTATTGGTCGCATGCGGTCCAGCACATTTGACACATCTGTCTTGGTGGTGACAATAGGCTTTTGTGTGACCGAGGGTTTGGCACTTGGCGCATTGTACTATGTCCACTCTCTGCTTTGGCTCTTCGAATCTTATGCAGGAATATACTAGTCTATTGACTCGAAATATGTCGCTATTGTTGGCTGCTGGTTCCAGGTCGACAAAAAAAAGAGGTAGTGGATATTTTTCTACTGGGTGCAGTACATTAGTGATTTGTCTAACATTGTGGCCCAGCTCTTCTAGGTCCTGCTTGATGGCTGAAGTGGAAGTAGTAGAGTGAAGTCCCCTCAGAACAACCCTGTACGACTTATCTTCCTTAAGCTGGTAGCAATGAAAGTTAAATTTTTTTCTGCCAAGTGTGTGACTAATTTTTTATAATGATCTTTGTTGGTCGTATTTATTTTTATGTCTTTTAACCGGGAAAAGCATTTGAAATTAGTTTGCCCGATTAATTGCGATATTTCATTTGCGAAGGCTACAAAGTTGGTGACGTGAGCAACAAAGATTGGTGGTGGTTCAGGCTCTGAATGACTTGGTTTTGTGTCTTCAGTTTGGATATTTGAGAGGGCTGAAAATTTATTGCTGACAGGAATTGTAGGTGTGACTTGTTCGGCTGTTGTGGTTTCATGTGATGGACCAGGTAAGTTGACAATGGATTTGCTCCGAGTGATAGTTTGTTTTTTACTGTTTTTATTTTTTTTCTTGTTAGGAGATCCACCAGATCCCCCAGGAACAATATTACGTTGACGTTTCTGAAGTGTTCTTCTTTTTAAATACTGGGAGTCAGTTTCGCTGACTTCTGAAAAAGTCGTTTCCTCTTCCGTCTCCATCCCCGAAGATTCACCCATTTTATAAAAAGAGAGAGAAAAAAATTATATATATATCTATATGGATTTAGTAAAATAAAAAAAAATAAAATAAAATTGAACTTCTTGAGTTTAAAAATTATTTACATAAACAGATAAAGAAAATAAACAAGTCATTTTATAACAAAGGAGAAGAGAAAGAAAAAAAAAATTATGCTATATAAAAATAAATGAAATAATATAAATAAATTAATAAAAATTATTACAATTAATAAGAGAGAAAGGAAAAAAAAAAAAAAAAAAACAAAGTTTAGAGTCTATGGGCTACGAACTCGTGACGATGAGAACTCAGAGCGCCGGTGGCCGTGCACAGAACAACTGAGCTATCGACAAGATGATAAGAGAGCTGCTACTGCTTAATGATGGCCAGTGCCGAGCAGGAAGCGGGACAGGACCCGTCTACCACGTGGAGACCTATCTAGCTCCTAGCGTGCACTAATAATCACAGTTATTAGGTCTATTAAATGCACTCACCTAACAAATGTAGTTCTAACGTGTTCTCAATCACAAACATTCATTGTTTATAAGTGTTGACAACAAAAACATTAGTTAATACTAAGACTATCACAGGACAAACCGAGAGCGATATTAAGGTATAACTTCAGTTGTCGCCATGACACCTCAAGGTCTCTTATTTTAATCATCAACTCTTCCATTACCTACTTGAATCTTAATCTTCCGTTCCATTGTAAAAATTGGTTTCTGTATTATAAATATGTGTATATATAAATGTGTGTGCTCCTAGTGTACTCGTATATAAGTATGCAAAGATATGTAGATATATTAAATTGTCGATTTTTATTATTATTATTTTTTTTTAAGTCAATAGACTATAGATATGTTTTTAGTTTTCATTGTTCTTGTTCTGAGGGGACTTGGTCCCAGAATAATGATTTTTTTTTTTTCAATTTCATTACATGCATATATATACAGTTATTGATGTAGTAAAGTACATATGCGGTTAATAGCACTAAAGTACACCCTTATACCACTTATAAACCTCAATGATATATTAATTATCCGATCTACTAAAGATGAAACTAAGCCAGGAGCTTACAAATTAATTATCTGTAAATTAGATCAAAACGGTGTTTACATAAATGAGGCACCATAATTGGAAACTGCACTAATAACTGGAAACCACATATCTCTGTAGGAGGATAAATATACGCTTGGTAATATTAGCAAGATTATGTTAACTATTTATTGAGGTAATTTCCAAGGCGGTAGATATATTTCGTTTTTATTATCTATATTTATAAAAGAAAGTACCATTTCACACGATTTACTGGTCATCGCAATTTCCCAATAATGACTAGGTTTGTGGAGCTGGCATTTTTTCGCCATACGGTCTAGATGTGCAATAAGGCTGGGTTTGAAAAAAAATTCTTTAAGTGGTTGGCAAAATTATTTTCCTAAAACTTAAAACAATATTGTTTATCGAATAACTCAAAAACTATATGTCTGCTGAAAAACTATAAGGACTCATTTACATGGCATCCTAAATTCATTACAAAATTATTTAAGCATATTGAACATCGTATTCATGTTTCGTATGTAGGTGTTCTCATGTAAATATCTTTCATTGATATTATTATTATTTTTTTTTATAATTGAAAGTGTCTATATTGTTATGAGTGTCCCCCTCATGGGATGGAGTGCATGGCTTCTACCCATGTGCACCTATGAGGAGTCGTGCCCGCTGCTGTTGAGCTTCTACCTCACGAGGCGTTCCTTCTTAACCAGTCGCCTTTACTAAGCGGTAGTCGCGAGCTCATCCATTTCTAGCTGGATAATCTTACATCTGGTGCTGCAGTACGTGCTTTTACCACGGCGGACACCAACCTCCATCCTACTCTCTTCCTCAAATGAACACACATTGTCGAAGCCTTCTGTGATTCATCTTCATCTATTAATAACCATACCTCGACAAATTTAAATAAATTAGTACATAACAAATTATTAGCAAGTGTAACCGTGGGTTGCAGCTAGTAATAATATAAAACAAAACTAGTTATTTGATAAATAATAATCTTTTCTGAACCAAATATGAGAATTAGGTTCAATGCTACGGACAGTCTTTAAATAAATTCCAAAACGTCAACGCTGCATTCGAATCAGCGTATTTCAGCTAGCAAAACCTTTTCGTATTAACACTAACTAAATAAAAGCTCAGTAAACCAGATGGCGTACTGCCGATTTCAGTATCCCAACCATCTCTGTCACGGAAGCGTTTCGCTTGGTGGGATGAATGTAGCAAGGTTAGTGAAAGTGAAAATATCTTAAGTAATAATAGTGGTTGTTTTTTAAGATGGGAAAGTAATTTTTCGCCAGGGAATATTAGCAACCTACCCGTTTTGTACTTAATCATGATGTAACAATGGTACTATAGGACATTTTTTACAAAATTGACATATTTTTATAACCATCATTTAGTTTTATATAAATTTTTTAGTTGATAATATCTAATGAATACTCATGTCTTTTACAAACGCGATTTAGAAATGCAATTATTTTCTAAAGATACTACTTTCTTATTTAATTTTGTTCCTAATCATGCGATAGCACTTCATTCAATAACTTTAATATAATGTTATTAATATAGTAAAAAAAAAGCGCTGACAATTATTACAGAATGGTTTATTATTTCCTAATAAAGTAGAAACGAAAGCCCAGGGGTATTTGTTTTGTTTTTTGTTTGGTCGATTAAAAAGGTTCATTATTGAAAATAATGAACCAAATAAATTCTATGATTTAATGCGGATTCAATAATAATATACTATATTAATAATAATTATTGATTTTATAATATAGTAATGGGGGTTGTTTGCGCTTCTTGTAAAATTACCTAAACTAGTACCTTTTTTTGGAAAGCGAGGTCTTAATTCTGGACTGGAATCCTTATTTTTGCGAAAAATTATGCAACGTAATTTTAGGTAGCAAATTTAATTTTATTTCATTAGCAGCTCTCGAGGCCATCGTCTTTTTTGGTTTCTCGGTGGAATATTGGAAATAGAGGATATGGGAGATTGCCTGTTATATATATAAATTATTTTATATGTAAATAATGTTTAATTGGGCTGGTAATTTGGAATAAAAGGAGGTTGTTTTATGCTTTAAGGAGTAAAACACCAAGATTATCAACTCCTGTGTATTTTTTTTTTTTATTTATTCAAAGAAATTTACAACTGTATTTATTAAATACAACAAGTAAATGGGACAGATTTGAGATTAAGACACATTATTGTCCTGTAAAGAAACTACCCATTGGTAGAACTCCTTATGACCAATTTATGGTAAGAGATCTCTTGACCATGTTCTCCTGTGTATTTAAATTTATATACGGAGACATATCTATTCCGGGCTAAGTAAGCAACTAGTGGATTATTGAGGTCTCTATGGATGATTTTTTAGTACAAAAGTATAGTTTTAAGCATTGAGAACTTTATTTGTAGGATTTTGAATTGCAAGGATTACATGCGAGAAGAGTTTGATGGTTTAGTGGTATAAGTTCAAATAGGACTAATAATGGTGGAATAATTGAGATTTTTAAAAAGTAAATAGGGAGTTTTGATCGTTTGTCGAATAAGTGTTGTAATAATAATTATCTGCGAGCAGTTTCTTGTCGTTTCAGTCAAGTGTGTGGACGCCAAGTAAGACGCTGATTAAGATAGTGTCCTAGGTCTTATGAACAGGAATGAATGGAGTGTTGCCAAAGGATACAGTGGGGGAGAAGTTCATTGGTTTACGACTTAGAGTAAAGGTGATTTGATGGATTTATTTTAATTCATTTTTTTTGACACCATACTCCAATTCTTCACTGATGACACACATGAGCTTGTTGCTATTAAAATAATACCTATAGATCCTAGTTATTTATACCTCAGATAAAACGTTTTCCCTGTTTTAAACTAAGTTTAAGCTGTTTTCATTAGACCCTCCGTCAATTAAACCATCTTCACTATTGTGAGGACCTGCCTCTGATCCCGGAGTCCCCAATCACGGCTTTTGAAGGGCCGGGACTCTTCCTGGTAGAGAGGGCTGTAGGGCTAATTCCAACCCTACAAAGGCGGGACGGCAAACAGGGCGCGGCAAACGGAACGCGGAAAACGGGACTCTTTAAAGAAGGTACACCGAAGCCTCCGTGGCCCCATCAAATTAGGCACTTTGTACCTCGCCTCCTCGCTCTGTAAGGACAAAAGGAAAACGCCGAGGAATAAGGACGAAAACATTACCCGCTACATCATTGGTTGAAGTATTACAAGGTTTTCCCATTAGGCCAACCAGATTTCCCGGCACATTGCCCCCTTCCCCCACCCCTTCCTTTTGTAGTTCTATATCGGCCAATGGGAATAGGAGATTTATAGAGAACATTAATTTTCCAGCATGATGGAGGTCCATCAGGGTCGTTTAAGTTCATTTAAGTCCTTTTATTAGTTGCCAACAAAGCATTCCTTAATTTCTCAACGTTAACTTATTTTAAGCAATATTCTAGAGTATATTATTAAGAACTAAACCGCCAATTAGTCTGCACAGTATACTTTTTTTTTAATGAATCAAATTCTTTATTCTGGGACAAAAGTTTCCTTAAAATAAAAACAACATACAAGAAAAAATGTCTAACGGTCTAGGTAGTTTTTAATCAAATTTATCAACTATTCAATATATCTATAAATCTATGCACACTAACACGGAGCTCGTTATAACTTATACATAGATACATTTATACTAAACACTTTACATTAGAACGGAAGATTGAGATTCGAATAGGTTGAGAGAGATGTAATGCCGTATTCTCGCATTAAAATATCTATCATTTTGTTTATTTAAAATATTTTTCAGTTCTTTTTTTTGTTTTTTTTTTGTCCGAAAATAATAATAATAATATTATGTAAAATATGTCTGTATGACTAATGGTTTTAAAGTCCTACAAAAAAAAAAAAAAAAAAGGAAAACGAGAAACGTCTTCTTTTTTCATTAATTTGGTTAACACCATGTCTGCCGCGACTTCCTATCCCACCTGTGAATAAAAGACTAGCGTCGCTTGATTCGTATTATCGCCAAGTGCTATGAGGTCAAAAGAAAATTTGTGGTCATATGAGTCGGAATTTGGTCTTTTTCGTCCCTTTTTGAATGGCTGCCGTTTTCTTATCCTCCCGTTTTAAGTTGGCAGACGTGTATTTTTTGCTTTACCACGATAGATCCTACAACATACAACAAATTTTGGTAAAATGGGTTGCATTTTTTGTAGCTGGCTCACGAAAAAATAGGAGACTGTTATGCAGAGCACTAAACTCGCATATATATATATATTTTATTATAAAATAAATTTTTCCGTTGAAACCCAATATAAATTTGTTTTCGAATTTTAATGGATTTAAAAAATTAAAACGCGTACGAAAAGGACTAATTTTCCTATTCTAAAGGATATGCAGGATTTTCGTATTTTAAGGACTGTTTTAATTATGTTTTTATTCTAAGTCAAAGTCGCCATTCTCGTTGAAAGGATTCTTAACAATTGACATATAATATATTTTAAAATTTTCATATGAATCCTATTTAGTTAACAGTGAAACATCTGTTTTCATGAAATAGTACTCAATTTGTCTTAATTAATAGCATTTTAGTTTATAAATTTATTAAAACTTACCATTTATGTTAACAACTTAATTACAATTCGGTACGAAATATTGCATCTATACTCTTATGTACTAACTTGAAGAATATAACTCGCACGATCATGTAAATTTAACTATTATAACTTCCCTCTTTACCAATAACATATGTTCATAAGTTTATGGGCTCACATGGGCTTTCATAAGTCTTGTGTTAACGCATTTTTTTTTTTTTTTTTTTTTTTTTTAATTTCAACTCCCCCTCGTCAGGCAGCCCGTGTCTGATATCAATTTTCATTTGGCTGTTGATTATATACTAATCGGTCGCCAAACAACCCCTGGTATATGTCATACAGAACGGGCCATGTAGCAAGTTAATGTCTGACTCAGAGTTTTGACGCCCGTGCATTTAATTTTCTCGAAGTCCACCCCTCGAGCAATTACACTCGGTTGATTAGGAAATATCATGGCCTTGTTGGAAATCCTGGAGGAGTAAGGAATTATTGAGAGATGCTCAAGGGCTAAATGACAGGCGGAATATTGATGGTGAGATATGATGAATGCAGAATGGAAAAGGGATTAGTCAGTAATGAGGGTAGCCGGGAGGATACGCCAGTGGCCTGTCGTCCTGTCACAGGTCTCACTGTCTAATTTGCATCTTGAGGGGTTCGAGTCCCGTCGGGGTAGAATAGTTCTCTCCTATCCTCAACCTATGCATCATTTAGTGTCCTATTTACATGAATCGATACCAGCTCCATGCTCAAATAGTTGTATTTATTAAACATTATAGTCAGTTAAGGTTTCAACGTCTATATACACGCACTCAAAAAAGTTTTCAAACAGCATGTTATTAATTTTCACAGCTATTAATTTTTAACTAAACAATTTCCAAATTATTAACACTAACATTTTTTTTTTTTAATCAACAACAATTTTATTGAGTAAAATTACAATCTGTCCCAATTTGGACATCAAAAGTAGAGGTTAAAGATATAATACATACTACATTCATACAATATTTACACGGCATAAAATTACAATAAAATATATATACAATAGTGAATCAATACAACAAAGTCAAGAAATCACTCATACCTATATACACATACAAACGCTCATACATACATCACATTGAGTGGAGAATCTAGCCAGTGCTAGAACTCCAATATATTTACAAAAGGACACGGGGCCACTGCCGTTTCAACCTTCTAGGTGGGTTGTATAAATGAGTGGAGCTGGATAGGATTGAGCTAGGGATTAGGATGATGAATGAGGTTCTGGTGGAATCTGGAAAATTTGGATGGAATGAGGTCTGAAATAAATGGAACATTAAGGTCGTGGTGCAAGGTATAGTTGGAGACTATTGTACGGAGGACTTTGGATTGAATGCGTTTGATGTTAGAACGTTATCTGTACCTGATAGGCTTCAGTATTGTATTGTAGATTAATAATTTGTTGTCAACTGTAAGTTCAGATTTTCTGTTGAGTAGTCGGTATAACTGTCCAAATCGTCAGTTGAGTTCTTGTCTTTTAAGTCTTGTATGTGGGTTCCATATCAATCTTTTGTCTGATAGTAAGCCAAGATACCGGACTGTATCTGAGGGAGGAATTGGTAATGAGTTGAAATAAACTGGTGGACAGTATTTTCGTCTAAGAGTGAAGGTTATGTGTTCACACTTGGCTTCGTCCACCTTTACACGCCAATTAACACTAATATTAGATAAAAAAAAATAGATTTATTTATTTTCATTTCAAAATTAATATCAAACGAGGCAGAATGTCATTGGTTAATGATTGGTCAAAAATGTTTCCATTCACTTCCAATAATAATCTTATTTGTTGTACAATGTTCGTGTTTCCAGTGGTAATATATAAATCTTATCTCTATAGTCAACTCTTAGTTCATTATTAGCTTTACTTGTGCCTGGAAAACTGATTTCATCTCAATACGCGCGATTCTCGTGATCTGAGAGAGCTTATGGTTCGTTACCAAATGCAGGGCTTAGAGAAGAAAATTTGCACATCTATTGAATAAGTTACATGCTACTGTACAGTAGGTACTAAAAAGACACAGAGGGTTGAAATCTCTGATAGGTAGACCACGTGCTGGAAGACCTAGGAACTGGAGAACCACCACAGGCGTGACATTCTTCCTGATGTCCATGCAAATTCTTACACCACCGCTACCTCAATGTTCATAACAATAAATAGAGACTATGATATTCAAGTCATCCCAGAAACTGTCAGACATAATCTAAGAAGAGGAGGATACAGTAGTCGATTAGCAAGAAGACAGCCCTAAATACTAGGAATTTCATTAATTTTTATTACAATTAAAAGTTGTTTGAATGAATAAATGCATTGTTGGGTTCTTTTAATTAAAATGATCCATTTTTGTTCAACTTATTTCCTTCTCCCTACGTTTCGGCTTTTTGCCATTTTCAAGGGATCTTTTAATATTCCATCATTATGCACTTATATAAATATATATTTTGTCAAATTAAAAAAAAAATAAAACTATTATAGGCTGACCAGCCCTGTCATGGTTGTTATCACCCACTGGATCAGGGAAATTTATTAGCTCACTCTCAACACTTGATAGTAAAATCATTTTTCTTTATCATCATTTATAATGTAATCATCTCATAAATTGTTTTATTTCCTCCTCCTCTAATCAATCAAGTACACATTTGTTTTCACAGCCACATTTTTCTTTTAATATTCTTTAAAAAAATTATTACAAAATATAAACATATACATACGCACACATCCACACATACATACACCTATACACATATTAAATACATGCACATGCACACACACAAACACACACACACACACACACACACACATACACACACACACACACACTCGCACACACACATACATAAAAATCTGGTGCGGGCAACACACGACTTTCACTTACCTCAATCAAATTCAATTTATATAGAAACATGGGTTTTATTAAAAAATCTATTATATTATTATCTTAAATAATCAGTTAGTTCTATCTTCTTTTCATCACTCTCCATTAACTTCTAAAAGCTTGTGTATGAGATGATATTTTTTCTAAAATCTTTAGCTTTAAAACGGTATATCATTCATGTATATTACTGCTCTTATGTTCAAAAACGAAAAATTGCATTAAAACATTATTTTTCAGTTTTCTCCTAAGTTGGGTATCGAATTTATTCAATTTCTATATTTACCTGTTTTTCATCAGCGTTAACAAGATAATATAGTTATTATTATTGAATCTACAAAATTAAAGGTACTTTAGAGGAAGAAAATTTAAAATGTCGGCATTTAAGCCCTGTCAGACCATTTTTATCCAAATAGAACCTACATTATATTAAAGCGCATTAAATTTTACATCGATATAGCAAGTTTAATTAAAATCGTCGGAACCGTTTTAGAGAAAATCGAAAAAAGGTGCAAAATGCATGGTATAAAGTGCCTCTTCTGGTAAGCTCATTTTGATGAAAAAAGTTTTGTCACGTCTCGGGCGTATAGTTGTCTTAAATATGAAATTTCAGTTTCATAGGACCTACCGTTTCCGCCCGGAAGTTACCACACACACACACACTCAGACCTTTTTCGGGACTTGGTTATTTGGACTCAGGAGACCCTAAAAGTGTATTTCCGTTGAAAACTGGAATTCGAAAATTTTCACGATCGCAATACTTCCCCTTACTATATATAGTAAGTGAAAGTAAAAATATTAATATCTAATTAAAACCAAGATTAATCACTTAACCACAAAATTCCAAATATTATTCAATTATATTAAATTATTTAAACTTTATGTTATTCAAGAAATTCAATATACTTAATTTATATTATTTATTAATTTTGTTCAAAATCTCAGGATAATGATTAGTTAAATTCTTTGTGTCCGTTTTGTGGTTTATACTATAGTTAATGTGGTTCTGAAATATAAATTGCCTCTAAAATTTTCCTTTTAAAATCATTGCTTTCTTTATGTACAATCATGCTATTTTCGAAGTGAAATTGATGTTTTTTTATTTATTTAAACTAGGAATTTCTTTAACCGTTTGTACAGCAGATTTTCCTTCTCAGAAATTAAGAAAATGTTTTTTTTTCTCTTATTTTTTCAGCTAGAAAAATGACATTTAAAGGTGAGAAATCTCGGTTGAAACTGATGCATAAAAGCATCTAAATTAACCTGTTTTATAATAGGTAAACATTATTGAAAAATTAAACATGATTTCATAAGAAAGAAGAGAGGATTTAATTAAGATAAAGAATAACACTAAGAACTTATTGTACAACCCAATACATTTACAATATATAGCATCTTTGTACATGTTACCTTAGGAGGTAGTTTATTTTTATTTTTGAAACTATCTTTTTTGTAGAAACATTTTAAAACTGATGTGATGGTTTCTCCGTATAAAAATCATATGAATGTGTTTAAAAAATATATATACCTAGATAAAACAAAGGGATCTAAAGATTACATTTTCCCCCTGAAAAGACTGTTATCACCTAACCCTTTAAAATTTCAACTTTGTTGGAGAGAAATACACGGCGGTGAGGGCCACCCTCTCCGGTTCGATAAAGTTACAAAAGGCAACGGAATAGGATTGGAAAACAATGGGCTTGGAAGTGATTTAAGTTAGGTGAGAGTTTAGTTAAATTATTCCGCAATCTCAAACTCTATTTTCTCCTCCTCTTTTATTCTTTTTTATTTTACCTTTAGCTTTTGTCCTTATCCATTTGACTCTAAAGTCTCAATTGTTTCGATAAGTCAGGCGGAGATCCGACCTCTTTGCCTTGCCTCCCAAAGAGCTATGAGATAGCATTTTTCAAAGGCAACTCTATCGACGAAACTAAAAGTTGAATAAGTTAGACGCTATTTATTTATTTATTTTTAGTTTATGTAAGGTTATTTATAAACACATAACTAGTTTACTTTTATATCTAGATTTGTTATTATAAATGATGGATAGCTCAAAACACAATAGTAATGAAAAAAGACTCGAAAAAAAAAATTACAAAAAATATATATTATATTTATTTCATTACAGTATTTTTTTTTCCATGAATGGATGGCATTGGCATACACCATACAGCCATTTTATATATTATGTGTTATTAGTGAAAACTATTACAATTACCGATTTACGAAATTACAATTACCAATTTACCCAATTACAACTACCAATTAAAATTACCAAACTATTACAATTATCAAATTCTTTTGTTAATCGATTGTAAATATTTATTTATACTGAAAACTTTCTTATTGTTCGTAAATTTTCATAACTAATATTCTGATTATTATTTATTTCAAAAATCATCTTTTCTCTTTGAGTTTTGTATGGCGGGCACACCAATAATATGTGTTTTAGGGTCTCCCTATCACCACATTTGTCACATTGCGGATACGCCTATTTTATGAAGGTAATTGTTGCAGATCCCGTGATTTGTTCTTAATCTATGTTTTTACTAAAAATTTTTTCCGCGAACCAAGGTTTTCGAATAATTTTGGGAAATATGGTTTTGCAAAATTGTCCAGTGGGGTTTTCCTGATATAACTGTTGCCGAATTTCGAATGTATTAAATTTATTGGATTTGTAAAAATCTTTGAATGGTATCCGAAAGTCAACCTGTTGCCCAGCTGTATTACAGCTTCATTACAGTAAACCCTCTTTTTAACGAACACGGTTATAACGAACACCCGTTTATAACGAACTATCCTTGCGGTCCCTAGAAAAATGAATAGATAACTATGCTTTCTCCTCGTTTATAACGAACTAACGAACTACTTTTGTTGACCTCAGAATTGAATTTGTTCGGTTATTACCATAAATAAAGAAGAACAAAATTACGATACGTCTTAATTCCCAGTAAAGAGCGGCACCTTTCTGTCCAAATCCTTACCTCTTCCCCTATTCATCTCAATTCTGTGATTCGCAGTCTGTGACAGCTTCTGGTTTCTAGAGGTCAGCTATTTTTTCTGTTTTTATTACTTGACCTCGTAGGAAACTCGAATTAAAGAGCTTCCTACGAGGTCAAGTCAACCATACTTTTCGTTTTAAATGCACTTCCGCTCCGCACAGTATGGCAAAGAAAAAATATATTTATTTAAATACAAGGTTGACGATTCTCCAAGAAGTGGAGAAAAAAATTGAGTCGAAATCGAAAATTCCCGAAAAAATACGGAATATCGAAGTCTATTCTATCAACGATTATCCCTTTATTTTATTTTATTTTTTTTGTGACAAGGACCTTTGAAGGCTTGGCAAATGTGCTTCACTCTCGGATGAAACTTGGTAGATCTGGTTTAAGGACCAGTTTAGACAAATGAAGATGTATTTGAAATGTGGTTAGAATTACCTAAGGAAAATTAAATAAATAAAGATTTATCACAAAAGCTTTTGTAGAACCCTTTGTAAATATTGAATCTAATGTAATAGGGCTTAACTACTTTTTCTTACTATATATAGTAAGGGAAAGTATTGCGATCGTGAAAATTTTCGAATTCCAGTTTTCAACGGAAATACACGTTTTAGGGTCCCTTGAGTCCAAATAACCAAGTCCCGCAAAAAAATGTATGTGGTAACTCTCGGGCAGAAATGGTAGGTCCTATGAAACTGAAATTTTATATTTAAGACAAATATACGCCCGAGACGTATATTTAGACGTATATCAAAACCTTTTTCATCAAAATGGGCTACCAGAAGAGGCACTTTATACCATGCATTTTGCACCTTTTTTCGATTTTCTCAAAAACGATTAAGACGATATTGATTTAACTCCTTATATCGATGTAAAATTTATTAGGCTATAATACCATGTAGGTTTCATTCTGATTAAAATGGTCTGACAGGACTTAAATGTCGATTTTTTAAATTTTCTTTCTCTAAAGTACCTTTAAGTTTGTTGATTATCTAAAAATATCTATATTAACTTGTTACCACTGATAAATAACAGGCAAATATGTAAGTTGTGTGAATTTAAAAAACAACTAAAGGAGAAAACTGAAAAAAAAGAGGGCAATTTTTCGTTTTTGAACATAAGAACAGTAATATACATGTATGACATACCGTTGGAAAGCTAAAGATTTTGGAAAAAATATTATCTCAAACACAAGCTTTTAAAAGTTAATAGAGAGTGATGAGAAGAAGATAAAACTAACTGATTATTTCAGATAATAATATAATAAATTTTTTAATGAAACACGTTTTATAGAAATTCAATTTAATTAATTATTTAATAGTTTCACGTATATTTATCTCTAACCTTATTTGAAATTCTTTCATTGATTTTAAAAATGGAGGTATCTAAAAATATGATTATCTGAAAATATCTATATTAACTTGTTACCACTGATAAATAACAGGCAAATATGTAAGTTGTGCGAATTTAAAAAACTACTAAAGGAGAAAACTGAAAAAAAAGAGGGCAATTTTTCGTTTTTGAACATAAGAACAGTATAGTTCCAACAGTATGACATACCGTTGGAAAGCTAAAGATTTTGGAAAAAATATTATCTCAAACACAAGCTTTTAAAAGTTAATAGAGAGTGATGAGAAGAAGATAAAACTAACTGATTATTTCAGATAATAATATAATATTTTTTTTAATGAAACATATTATATAGAAATTCAATTTAATTAATTCTTTAATAGTTTCACGTATTTGAAAATTCTTTCATTGATTATAAAAATGGAGGTAAGTGAAAGTCGTGTGTTGCCCGCACCAGATTTTTTTTTATTACATATAGGAATCCTATGTTATGAGTATAGTAAATAACTTTACTCATTCAGCATTTACTGAAGAAAGATATGTTTTGAAGCGTTCCTCAGAAGTCTTTAAACATGATCATAATACATAAGGACAAAACACCCAACCATCAAACGGTAAGTTAGTCATAACCATTGTACTTTCATAATCCCTGTGTTAATCATAAAATATTATGATTACTTTTGTAATTCGAAGACTTAAGTAGAGCCATTAATTACCAACAACATGAAGTAATCACTAACCGAATAAATGGAATCGTGACGGTGAGAACCGAGAAGCGATTACATATTAATGAAGTCACCGTTACCTAGCAAGGTTCGCGGTTCATCGCACAAAGGAACGAAATGAAAGTCACTTCATGGAATTTTATCACTGAAGCTAAAATCCATCACCGACGGAATGTACGTATTAGATAGTGACAGAATTTCGGCGGAAAGTAAATAAACAGGAAGAAAAGATTAGACACAGGTCTAGGCGAAATTTAATATATTATATGGTATTTATTGTAGGTATAAAACATGATATTTATAAAACACAAACTGAACAACTTAGGTATTATTCTGATTATATTGATAAAAATCGAATCTATATTAAATATTAGCTAGACTGTGAGCGCATATCTGTATCTTTGTTTTTATTGTAAGAGGAATTAGCTCCAGAATAATGTATATTTTTTTTTTTTTAACATTTCATTTTAAACGGTCTGAAAACCTAAGGTTTGTTCATGAACAACCGTGAGCCTAATATCATGGTTATCCAAGAACCAACAAGTCGGCAGAAAAGAAATTGTGCAATTAGTAAAACTACGGACTAACCATGGCTGCACATATAATGAAAATAGAAAGTTGTGGCAATTGCATGCAAAATCCTTGAAGACTCGCGCCACATTCTATTCCGATGCAGACAATTTAGAAAGCAGCAAAGATAAATAGTGGTTTCCCTAGAAGCAGAAGCCATGTTTTTACAGAATTTAGATACACAAAAGTTTAGAATGATCAAGCTATTCTTCATTCACACTCGGTATAAAATTTAAAAAATTCACTTCACAGAAATTATTTTAAATTTAATATTATTATTGTTTGTTTTTTTTCTATATATTTTGAGTATCCTCCCTCTCTCATCTACATCATTTTATTTATTTCTCTATTCATTTAATTTATTGATATCTTTTTTTAATTAATTTTGTTTATGTAACCTAAGTTTTTATTAAATTATGGCAAACATGTATTGACCATATAGGATTTGGTGCCAAATCTTGAAGGTCATTTCTATAAAAAAAAAAAAAAAGGTTTTATGAATTTAATATGCAGTAGAGAACCGATTGATTCAAAAATTATTATTAGTGAGAAAACGATTATAAATGTCCTAATAAGGACAGATTGTAATATCATACAATAAAATAAAAAAAAATCTGGTGCGGGCAACACACGACTTTCACTTACCTCCGTTTTTAGAATCGATTAAAGAATTTTTAAATACAGTAAGAGATAAAAATGAAATTAATCATTAAAGAATTAGTTAAATGGAATTCTATAGAAACATGTGTTTTATTAAAAAATCTAGTATATTATTAAATAAAATAATCTGTTAGTTTTATCGCCTTTTCATCACTCTATATTAACTTTTAAAAGCATGTGTATGAGATAATATTTTTTCTAAAATGTTAAGCTTTCTAACGGTATATTATACATGTATATCACTGTTCATTAGTTAAAAAAAAAAAATTGCTTTAAAAACATATTTTTTTCAGTTTATTCCTTTAGTTGGGTATCGAATTCATTCAATTTATATATTTGCCTGTTATTTATCAATGCTAATAAGATAATTTGGTTATTTTTATAGAATCTACAAAATTAAAGGTACTTTAGGGGAAGAAAATTTAAAATATTGGCATTTAAGCTCTGTCAGACCATTTTAATCCGAATGAAACTTACATGATATTAAAGCCCATTAAATTTTCCATTCATATATCGAGTTTAATTAAAATCGTCGGAACTGTTTTCGAGAAAATCCAAAAAAGGTGCAAAATGCATGGTATAAAGTGGCTCCTCTGGTAAGCTCATTTTGATGAAAAAGGTTTTGTAACGTCTCGGGCGTATATTTGTATTAAATATGAAATTTCAGTTTTATAGGACTTACCGTTTACGCCCGGGAGTTACCACACACACACACACACAGAGACCTTTTTGCGTTTCCATACAACGTTTAGTTTTTTCGCTAGACTTACCACATGTACAGATATTTTTGCGGGATATGTGCATTTGGACTCAGGGGGTCCTAAAACGTGTATTCCCGTTGAAAACGGGAAATTCGAAAATTTTCAAGATCGCAATACTTCCCCTTACTATATTTAGCAAGTAAAAGTAAAAATGATGAGTGATATGGTTTCTAATACTTGTCAGATTAAGACCACTTTACTACCAGTTGGTTAGAAATTTGATTGTCCCACTTACAATTTAATTTAATTAAAGCTTATAATTTTTCAGGAAATACATAGTTGTTGAATTCTTCAAAAACCAATCATGCCAAAGGTTTTAGTAAAATATATCTTTTTAACCACTCAAAGGATGGATTTTCTCAAATCCAACCTTATTGCAAATCTTGACTGAAAGAAGAAGCTGCAGAGCACTTTTCAACTTCTAAACGATCGTAATTTTTAGGATACTACTATGTCCAGAAAAGTGTGTAAAATGGTTCTTTATTAGTAATATTGGTAACATCAATATCGAAGAGGAAACAAGCGAACAGATGTTACGAGAAAATGTTACATGGCAACAATACACATGTTAAATGTAACTTTTCGTTGGAAAACAACATTTCCTGTAGTTGCCATTTCAATTGGCATTCTGACAGGCACAGCTCGCTGATCAGGCTCCAGTTTTAGACCAATCATCTCTCTGTATTTCTGCCCTCAGCCAATCCAATAATGTTTTGTTACCATAATTATAAGCCATTCGCCGAATTGGAGTTTTCGATAACATTTAGATATAAATGCAATATTAGGGTTAAGTTTAAGAAAAAATCTTGTGGGCGTTCTTTCACTTTGAGTAGGGCGTGCTTTGAAAAATTAAAAAAATATAAGTAATATATAGACTTCCTATTACTTTCAATTACCTATATATGAAATATATAGTAAGGGAAAGTATTGCGATAGTGAAAATTTGAGTTTACAACGGAAATACACGTTTTAGGACCCCTGAGGCCAAAGGTCTGTGTGTGTATGTGGAAACTCAAGCGCGAAAACGAAGCGTCCTATGAAACTGAAATTTCATATTTGAGACAACTATACGCCCGAGATGTTACAAAAAACTTTAACATCAAAATCAGCAAACCATAAGAGCCACTTTGTACTATACAATTTGCAAATTTTTACGATTTTCTCCAAACGGCTCTAATGATTTTGATTAAACTCGCTTTGTCAATGTAAAAGGTAATGAGCTTTAATATCATATAAGGTTCATTCTGATTGAAATATTCTGGCAGGACTTAAATGCCGATATTTAAAATTTTCTTTATTTAAAGTACCTTTAATTTTAATTAATTACAAAATTAAAGATTCTAAAAAAATAACCGATATTTAACCGGAATTCATTTTTTTTTTTAAAGAAAAAGAGCAAAAATATTTATCTTGTAATTTTTGAACATGAAAAGAGTAACATAGATGTATAATATACCGTTGGGAAGCTAAAAATTTTAGAAAAAATATGATCATATACACAACATTGTATTAGTTAATAAAGAGTGATTCAAAGCCGACAAACTGTTCATAATTATTCAAATTGTATATAATCATGAACACATTAAGAAATTTAAGTATTAAGTTTCAATGATAGTGAGAAAAAAACATATCCAGGAGAGAACAAAAACACGGTTAAACGCCGGAAATGCGTGTTATTATTCAGTTGCGAAATTACTTAGCTCGTGGTCTCTATCAAGAAAGTTAATGGTTAGAATTTATAAATCTATTATTCTTCCGACTTTTTTCTACGTATGTGAATCGTGGCCCCTTTGAACAACGTCTTAAGATTTTCGAGAATAAGGAACTGCGTAGAATATTTTGTCCAAAGAGAGAAGAGGCTACTTGGGAATTCAGAAGTTTGCACAACGCGGAATTGCAGAGCTCATACCATATAAGTATAATTGAGTTGATAACATCGCGGTGACTCAAATTGACGTTAAAAGTTGTTGGGCTCATTAAACAAGGTATTCAGAAAAAGTTCGTATTCGATGAACCGACTGGTAGGCTGGAACGTCGATGGGCGGATTTTGTTGAGTCTGATTGTTTGTTTATTTATTTACGTCACTTTATGCTACTGTGGCTAATCGGACGATGCTATAGTGGGAGTCCTAAACTTTGCCTATTCAGGTTTTATTAGGATAAGGATCTTTAACGAGTACCTGACATCGCATAGGCACGGGACCACTTTTAACGTCCCCTACAAAGGACGGCATAACTAAGGATTTTTTAATCCCATTAAAAAATCATGGGACCACCTGCGGGTTTGAACAGAGGCTGTTATGCTAGCCACCCTGCTACAGGTCATCCCGTGTTGAGTCTGATCTAGGGGACTTGGGCTTGAACAGTGATCATTGGGTGAATTTGTATATGATGCATTATTATCACATGAATTATTATTATAAGTATTCTTCAAAGGACTTTCAATCGAAAGGATTAGATACGTTTAGCTGGATTAGCTGTCCTTCACAGTTCAAGTTCGTAAGTTGACGAGTTTCACTACAATCAAACAAAATTGAATTTTTTATAGAGGGTGGAATATTAAAATATACTTAAATGCTAATAGTCGATTTCTATATTAATAAGAAACGTTTTACATTAACAATGGAGCGACTTGCTTTTGAGAATAGAGAACTAGTCTACAGCTATCCTGGTCCTGAGTTTGAATTCCAAACTTTGGCAGAATATTATTTATCCTGTTATTTCAGCAGAAGGGCGACCCCAGAGTTTGGAGACCCTCCTGGGGCTGATCATGCCTCTATAAGGTAGGTACCAAAAAATGGGGAATAACCTGACGGTTGAGTGTGATCGAGGCCTAATCTAATTGCACGGTCGTTGGTATAGAAACAGTATGAACCTCTATATGTACCGAGCCGAATATACTTCGTAGGTTGTAAAACGGCAAAGTATTGTTTTTATATTAACAATAATAGATTTATGTTGGCAAGTGTGATAAAAATCGTTTAATAAACTATTAAAAAAAACTAATTCCTGATGAAAGTTACAACAACCTAAGAAAATAAGGTAATTATTTTAATATTATAATTATTATCATAAGTATATTATTTACCTCTTTTTTTTTTACATCTATTTTAAGCTGGATGTAAAACATAATTATTAACTTTTTTAGCATTCCAATCATTCTCTTTAATATATTGATCCTACACATCTAAATAAAAGCTTAAATTAAGTTTAATTGATGATATTATAACCCAGTAAAAATAATAATAATCGTTTAAAAACAAAAACAAAAATGGTTATAAATATTTACCTATTTAATGGAAATTGACAGATATTTTCATTCATCTATCTTATAAATAGAAATTTGATATTATCTCAGCTATTCAGTTCTGAGTAAATATGAGAAGATTGTAGAGGATGGAAAGAAAGGAATTGAATTTCTCAAGATAGCGAAATAAATTTTGATAAAAATTCTTCTAGATTGCTCCCTCTTTGATAGAGGACCCTTACATCTGAATATTTCGAATTGAAAAATATTAAAGAGAAAATTTACATTTTAAGAAAATGGCATCATAAATTGTGACATCTCGGCATAATAAATAGAGATGGTATTTGAGACATTTTTTTTTTTTTTTAAGGATATAATTCCGATTGATTTAATATTCCTAGCGATAAGAGCTCAGGGACACATACTTATCTTTGGGGGTATTAGAAAGATTTGAGATAACACTAAATGGTTTTGATGAAGGGTATAAGCCTGCAATGCCTTCAGGATAATTCAATGATGTCTGATTTACGATGTTATTTTCTACCATCCAGGTTTTCAAACCATTAAATTATATCCTACTTCTCAACGTGTCTGTACTTGTAGAATATAGCATACAGCTTCGGTTTCCTAAATCTCGTCACTGTTCACTGATATGTCGCAAAATTAAAAATCTGGTGCGCGTAACCACAACTTTCCCCTACCTCCCTTTATGAAGTCCATTTTCAGATAAATTTAATGTTTAAGAACGAAAAAACGAATCATATTATTTCGATGGAAAATTTATTTAGTTAACATATTGTTTTATTATTTAACTAAATTGTTTTATTATTTTATTTTTATAACACTAGCCAGAAGAATTGCAGTTATAAGATGGGTTTGTTTGTTTATTCATTAAACGTTACTTTTATGGTGCTGTGGCTTATTGGACAATGCTACAGGGAGAGTCCTAAATTTTGGCTATCCATGTTTTTTTAGGATATGGGTCTTTAACCGAGTACCTGTCATCGCACAGGCTTTGGTTCATTATTTTACGTCTTCTCCGAAGGACGGCAGATGATTTATTATTTCCTATAAAAACCTTAAGACCATTTGCCAGGTTTGAAACCGGTGACAAAGGGTTTACTTATTTTTTGTTTTTACTATTTTAAAGAAAAACAAACATTTCGCTATATAACAGCATATAAGGACCTTTTGCTAAAACCTAAAAAAAAAAAAATAAATGAAAAGAGAGTTTATTGTAGGATGAAATCTTCACCCGTAAATTAGATTAATTCACATTTATATTGCAAACGATTATATTTAAAATAAGGTTTAACGTATTGAGTATGTATGGGGTTGAATACTGATGTTATTGCATTGTTAGTTCTAAATTTTGCCAATCCAGGTATAATTAGGTTAGTAATATTTTACGAGCTCCTTACATTGCATAATCTTGGTACTACCATTATATATTTCCTCCGAAGGAAAGCGTAACCAAGTATTTTTTTTACTTCATTAAAAAATTCTGGGGTCAACTTTCGCCTTTGAGCCAGCGATCTTAAGCATAGAAGGCTGTTATGCTAACCACTACACCACAAATAACCTAATAAAGATTGAAACCCAACAAAAATCATGGGTAGTGCCTTTCTTTCTATAATTTATGAATAGTTAAATTTTTTGAAAGATAATTAATTCAAAATAATAAATGGATTGGCAATTAGGGAACCTTTTTGATAACAGATAATAATATCTATCTATCTATATATATATATACAAGGGCCTACTCTTGAACACGTAGAGAAATTCAATTATTCACGTTCAATGATAACAAGAAAAAATGAAATCTAAGAGGAAATAAAGTATCGGTTAAAGGCGGGAAATGCGTGTAATTATTCAGTTGCAATATTACTTAGCTCGTGGCTTCTGTCTAAAAATTTAAAGGTTAGAATTTATAAAACTATTATTCTTCCGACGGTCCTTTACGGATGTGAAACGTGGCCGCTTACTTTGAAGGATGAACAACGGTTTAAGGTATTAGATGGTACCGGCATCGGTAGTCCGGTCATTATTATATATATATATATACATTAGGATAACTGTTTTTAACGAATGTTTTAAATATTAAAATTATGTAATCTTCCAAATGGTACATTTTCCTAACTTCATTAATATACCTGATCGTTTAGAAGATATTGGAAATCTATTTTACTTACTTGTATTAAATATAGTTAAAGAATTTGTATTACATTTTTTTTTTTTTTTTTTTTTTTTATTGAGATATATTACAATTTGTTACAAAATGAACAATAATAATATTGATAAGAGACCTCATTCATACTATATATACAGATAATAATAATAATGGTCAAATTTCATAAAATATAACATAAATTCAAATATATACAATAAAATAATAATAATAAATAAAAAACAAAACAAATCGAAACATAAACCTATTATTGAGATAAATAAAAAGTTGGCAAATAAATAAACACATGTATTACATTATATTAAGTAATAATATACATAAAATATTTAGTTCAGTTAAGAACAGGCAAACTGGAAATTTCAAATAACCCAATGATTTTGTAACTCGACTCGCTCAAGTTATTGTAAATATTTCAACATCTATCAACATTTCTCCAATATTATAGACCAGTTATTATCTGTTTATAGGTTTACCTTATTAATAAAGACAACTCCAATAAGCAGTTCGACTGAAACTCATCATAATCTAGCAACCGCAAAATTCACAAAACCACAACAGTTCAACTTAGATTCAATATAAAGTTAGTAGAATCGCTCAAACAACTGTACTGCAGGGTTATATACTTGAATTTTTTATATATCTTGCTGAGAAATATTTTTAGCAGCTTTAGTAAATATTTGAGAAAAGAAGTTAAATATTAAAAGTCGTTTTTTCGAGCATAAATAAAGTTTTCACGCCATCAAAGAACACGGATGAAATGAAATATTTCCCAGAATTCTAAGAAACTCTCAACGAAACGTTTTACTGAGAACGGAACAAGCTTGGGTAAGTTTATTTATAACAGGATGTAAAAAATAAAATAAATAAAGAAACAATTTAGTAAATAAACCATACTAAAGTAATTTTATTTTACTTTCTCTGGTCCGTATATACGTTATATAGTAAGGTAAACTAAAGAGATGTAGCTAATTTTTTTTTTTTACAAATTCAGCGAAACAGAAGAGCCACATTATAACATGCATTATTCAAATTTTTACGATTTTCTCAAAAAGGCTCTAACGATTTTAATAACTCGCTATATCAATGTAAAATATATTGGGATTTAATACTATATAGGCTACATTCCGTATTGAAACAGTATGAAAGGGCTTAAATGTCTATATTTGTTAATTCGGAAAAATGGACCTTCATATTTTGTTAGCACTCATAAAAATAGTTAACAAACTAAAGGAGAAAACTGCAGACATATTGCTTCATTTAGATTTTTTTTTTTTTTGGATTGAAACAACAATAGTTAAATAGATGTAAAACAAACAGTTAAAAATCTAAAGATTTTAGCAAAATTTTTGTATTTTATACAAAGTTAATTAAGGTAATGTAGAATGATTGGAAAAGTGGAATAATCTAAAAGATTTTTACAGATAATAATAATTATAGTTAGATTATTTAATCTGAAACACACGATTCGGAACTCAATGAGATTTCATTTAAAAAAAAAATTATTATAACTAATAATAATAATTTATTATAACCTGTTTTGCCTGAAGCAGACTTTTTTCCTTTTTTATTCAAATCCTTAATTCTGAATTAAGGAATACTTAACTCCAAAAAAAAGTATTCCATTGTAAAGTAATTATTCTGGGAAAATGAATATTTAATATTCAAAATCTTAGATAGTAAAATAATTAACAAATGAGTTTTTACCTAAGTTATTCATATATTTTATGTAATAATTCACATTAATAGGTAACTAATTAATTTTCAAAGTAATATATTTTCTCATTTAAGTAAATCTGTTAACTCATTTCTAACGTTCATATAAAAATAAATTATATAAAATAAACCATAAATGATAATTATATCTAATAGTATAACTATACTGAAGCCAATCTGGACCTACGGACTCGAACTGTGGGGGACAGCTAAACGTTCTAACATCAAACGCATTCAATCCTTTCAATCCAGTCAAGCCTCCGAACAATAGTAAATGCTCCTTATTATGTCTCCAACTATACCTTACACCACGACCTTAATGTTTCATTTATTTCAGACCTGATTCCATCTAAATTTTCCAAATTCCACCAGAATCTCATTCATCATCCTAATCCTCTAGCACAATCCCTATCCAGCTCCAACCATCCATACAACCCTCCTAGAAGGTTGAAACGGCAGTGGCCCCGAGACATATTGTAAACATCTATTCTGGAGTTCTGACACTGGTCAGATTTTCCTCTCATGTGCGGTGTGATTGTGGCTCTGGCGCCCTCACTTAGCTTCCGCTGGCTCTCACCAGTGATGCGGCTGAGAGGGAGGCGCTGGGATCCTTTGGATTCTGCTTGTCCTTCCACAAGTGGGGTTCCCGAGCTGATTGTAAATATTGTACATAGGTATGAATGTGACATGTTTTGTTTATTTATTTGTTAACTTCAATTATTTGTATTTATTTTGCCTATAAATTTTGTTATTGTATACGTTTATTTATTTTTATTTTATTTTATGTAATTTGACTTTCTTTTGTTTATATTGTATGAATGAGATCCTGTAGCACTATTATTATTGTCTATTATGACAAATTGTAGTAAATACGAATAAAAAAAAAAAAAATAGTATAACTACTATCACCATATAAATGATAATATATATTTTTTAAATAGAAGGAAAAAGAGCAACGTGTATTTAGACATTATATATTTTTTCTGTTATGATTATTTGTAATTTATATAATCTTATATTTCTTTCCTTATTTTTCTTTTCATTTTTTTTTTCCAAGTAGCGCGACAGGCCGTAGTAGGCCCTGGCCCTCGAGGTGTTATCTTCTGAATGATTACGCTCACGTTTCGTAATGCATTTTTTAGGGTAGGGTCATCACTTCCTACGAATAATTTTGAAAGTGGCCACCCTTTGGCTGACGGGTCTCACATACCCGAGGGAGAGGCTGTGAGTGAATCCCCATTTAATTACATCCTTAAAAAAGCCCCACCGGGACTAGAATTCGAACTCACAACTTTAAGCATGAGAGACTAGCGCGCTAGCCACTCAGCCACGGGCTCCCTATGTTGTTCAGATGCTCTTTCAGTGCCAGAAAAGCTTTTGAGTCCCCTTTGTTGGATGTCAAACTAGCTAAATCGTAGGCAAAGATTTCTGTAAGTATTCCTGAGTACTCTGGGATTTTAGAGAAAAATATATTAAAAAGTGTAATTAAGTAATGTAAACTTCAAAGTAGTATATATATGTTCATAGAATATTCTTTAAATAATTTCTATACTCCCAATGTATTTAAAAAATAATATAACTTAATAATATTATTTTGGTTTGGGATAACTTATGAATTTCTTTAATATTGGATATAAATTCTGGATTATTTTTATAAACTATAAGTAATAAAAATCTGGCGCGGACAACCCACGACTTTCATATCTTTGTTCTTAAAATAAATTTAACCACTAATAAAAGGAGTTCAAAAAGGTTTCAAAAGTTAGTTCTTAACTTTATATATCAAAACAGTCAGTAGGTAGGGTTCACCTGTAGTATAGTGGTTAGCATAACAGATTTCTATACTCAGAGTCGCAGGCTCAAGCCTGCAGTTAGCCCTTGAATTTTTTAATGGGAGTAAAAAATCCTTAGTTATACCGTCCTTCGAAGGCGATGTAAAAAGGTGGTTCCAAGCCTGTGCGATGTCAGGTACTCGTTAAAGATCCCTATCCTAATTAAATCTGAATAGGCACAATTTAGGACTCTCATTGTAAGATCGCCTTATTATCCATAGTAGCATAAAGTGGTGTTAAATCAATAAACAAACACCAAAACAGTTGAATCTATTGTGAGTAAATAAGATCTGAAAATGCAGTGCTCCTCGTCGTGATTCGAACCCGTGCGTTGACAGAGCTAGCTGATTGACACGAAGAGCATTAGTCCAGCCTGCCTGCTCCTCGTCCCAACTCGCTTCATCCATCTTCTGTCACACTTTCAATTAACAAAAAGTTTTTTCTTCCCCCAGCTTCTGCTACTTAGGTGTACTCTGTCCTTCTAATTGACGTCTGTCAAATAATCTGTTATCTCCTGGCAGGTTCCCAACTTGGCGGTATGCTAACTTCTGATAAGAATAAATCTTTTAAACGATATATTAGCTTGGTAAATGTTTACTCTATATGTATATTTGTGGATAAGTTAGGTGTGGTGCCCTCCTAAAAAAATAACAAAAAACGAATAATTAATTAACTATTATAACCGCCTGGCATTCACGTATCCTTTCGCAAGAATTTTATTTACAATAACAGAATTTTAAACAGTTGTAGCTGGACAAAGCTATATCTCTTATGCCTAGCTAAAAACAATTTTTCATTTTTAAATTGTATATTTTATGTAATATTTAAATTTAGAAAACTTACTTTTTAAAATTTTCTTTTTTATAATTTTAACTTTTAAATTACAATTTCAATTTTTAATTTACATTTAATAAGACGTATTGCCCCCTCGGCTTGAATGACTGCTTTCACCCGTCTTGGCATACTTGTAAAAATATTTTGAAGAAATTCTAGGGGTATATTGTCCCATTCCTCCAATACAGCTGTCTTTAGCATTTCAATGGTAGTAGGAGGTGAACTCGTGACCGAACCTTTCTTTTGAGATAATCCCAAACGTGCTCGTTTGGGTTAAGTTCAGGACTTCTTGCTGGCAATCAATGGCCTGAATATTTGTGGTACTGAGGTATACAGAAACCCATTTTGCCTTGTGAGGACAAGCATTATCATGTATTAGATATGATTCAGAGCCTATGAATGGCATTAAAGGCACTACATGATATTGAATAATCATTTTACATAGCTCTAAGCATTCAAAGCCCCTCCTTGTATTGGCACTAACTCGGAGCGCGCCTCCCAAGATATGCCACCTCAGAAATGATACAACCTCCTCCAAGTGGCTCAGTTTCTAACGTGCAGCACTGACTATACCGTTCTCCAGGCCTTCTCCAAACTCTTTCACGGCCAACTGGGCTGTTAAGGGCCACTCATTCACGTCTCATTGATGAATAAAATTTTTTTCATTCCTCCACAGTACAAGATTGGCGTTTCCTTGGAAATCTTAATCTTTTTACATAGTGTTCTGCGATGAGAAGAGGACCTTTCACTGACTCTCAGGTTTGATTCTCTCAGACTTCTAATGACCGCTGACTCCAAGATTGATAACCCTCGAACACCAGCTATAAATTTTTTAATGGAAGACGCAGTAGAATTACGCTTCCGAAGTGCTTGTATTTTAATGAAGCGGTTGTCTATGGGCTTTAGTAACCCTCGAATGACTACCATCTCCCTGTACCTTTTTATGGTCCTTGAAATGGTAGAATTGTGAATTCCAAGGGGATTCGCAATATAACGCAATGATTTGCCTTCTTCATAGAGAGTCATGATTCTGACAGAATCATCGTGACTTAAACGGTTCATTGTGAATAAAATTAACTCTTTTAACTAGACTTAAGATAAAAGAGAGAAGAGACATGAGGCAAATGAAAAATAAATATAAGCTGAAAGGAATGAAACAATATTCTATCCTGTGTTCGTTAGCCGTGAATAAAAATGATATATTGGGTTGTGTCACACGAAATGTCCGTTTTCAAGGTAAAAGGATTTTATTAAAAATACGATATGAAAACAAGATAATTTTATAAGAAGTATTTACCTTCTTTTTCTATAAATTTTTCCTAACGTGACACCAAATTTGTTATCTCTAAACTGAAAAACTCTCAGCTTTGAAGTGAAACTAAATCTGAAAACGCACTTTCCACTTGATCATCATTTTCAAAAAGTTTTCCTTTGACGAAGTTGTCTAAATTCCTGAACAGGTAGTAATCTGTTAGAGACAAGTCAGGAGAATATGGTGAGTGCGGAAATAACTTCGTAGCCCAGTTCTTTGAATTTTTGCACGGTATGTTTTGAAACATGGGGTCTTGCTGCCGCTCAGCGAGATCATGAGGTAACCATGTACCGAGGTTTTTTACTTTCCCAATACACTTTCAATGGCTGGAAACGGTAGATGCACTTGCATTCTATTACGGACGGAGGTCTTCCACATGGCAAGTTTTCCAAGTCGTATCCCCAGCTGAAAACTTAGCAAACCAACGGTGAATAGTCCGATCATTAACACTCCCTTCCCCAAACGCCTTGCAAATATTCCTAGCGGCCTCAGCTGCTGAAAGCCGAGTTTAAACTCGTACAAAAATATTACTCGAAAATCGCGTGTCTCCATGTTCATATTTAGAGATATACTAAAAAGGGGTAATTTATTGGATGCTAATGTTTATAATACAAAGGTAGAGGATTCGTAACTGTTTACTTTAAATATGTAAACATTCGGAAGAAAACAACATAGATCTGCAAAATCCTTTATGTATTTCAGAAACTATAAAAACGGACATTTCATTTGAAACAACCTAATATCTAATCCCTAATCTCAATTACTAAAAATATAAACAAAGTCTGGATTAAGATCAAAACCAAGTAAATCTCGAGAATTATGGTTGTTGCAATACTTTTGAAGGGGAGTGTATATTTCACGTTAAGTTAATTTAAAGTTATTTCCTAATGGTCCATCGTAGATCCTCTGAAAATCGTCACCCAAGGGTACCGTTGGAAACCACTCTTCTAGACAAATAAATGTATTCTTAAACGGCTTATGTCATAGCAGTCTGGTACAGCAACAGTTTTAATCAAAACTGCATAGCCTTTTCCTGACTTTTTTTTTATTAATTGTATTAAAGGTGGTAGATAAGCCGCTATCGTTATAAAACGATCGTATAAGAGGATCGCTTATAAACCGAGCTGGGTGCTCCGGACGGCAGTGCCCTAGTCTTTATTAATATTTCAAAGCGACCCAGCCTCTTCATAAATCTTCCTCCGGGAGGCTTATTAAAGTTCCTTCTCGGGAAGGGAAAGAGATAAAATGAAAAAGGCCCTTTCCTCAATGAAATATACAGTCTGGACGTTCGGTGTCGAACCCTTCACCACCATTCGTCAGAACAACCTGTTCACTGGACCCTTCGATATAACTATACAATAACTCGTTCCATTTGGCTTGGTTGGAGTAAGTATGGCAAACCCTCTTCTTCTAAAATAAAGTTTCCTTTCTAACCAAAACTGCACCTGGAACTGTTTTAGTTTTAACAGTTCCATTTTTGAAGTCTACATAGCTCCCTCTATTCGGAGCCAATATTTCCTTGGTTCCTTTCTCTGTCAAGTCATCCGCTCCCACCGCCCCTCTTACGTCAATAGTCTCCTGCAATTTAAATCCACACTCTAGACTCAGGAAACCAGATCCCGTTTTTCTGACCTCTATAAACCTTCCCATTGGGGAGCCCGTGGCTGAGTGGCTAGCGCGCTAGTTTCTCATGCTACAGGTTGTGAGTTCGAATCCCAGTCCCGGGGGGGCTTTTATAATAATGTAATTAAATGGGGATTCACTCGCAGCCTCTCCCCCGGGTATGTGAAACCCGTCAGCCAAGTGGTGGCCACTCACAAAATTAGGCGTAGGGAGTGATGACCCTACACTACGAATTTCATCGTGAAACGCGAGTGTAATCCCTCAGGAGATCACACCGCGAGGCCCAGGGCCTGCACGGTCTGTCGCGCCAATGAAGAAAAAAAAATAAACCTTCCCATAGAATCAAAAAAATATGAATTTTCCTCCTTAGCCCGATCAACTCTTTTTTGGAATACTCTCCTATTAATAATCGGTCATGCTCCTTCTCGATCTTAATTCAAATATCTCGTTTTTAAACAACTTCTATCTTCCGAACCAGATTTAAACTAATTTCAATATAGAGGTCAAAGAAATATGAGAAATGTCTACACTTCATGACATAAATAATAGTAAAGTTGATTTTCATTTTTATTTTTAATGATTCTAATTTTTTTCTAATTATGTTCGCTTTCCTGACTTCTTCCCTAGCTCAATGGTAGCAAATTTGATTCTTCGATTGCTCTAAAGTAGTCCTTTTTTTTTTTTTTTTGCGAGCCTACATATCGTCGGAAAGCTAATGATTTTGAAAAAAATGTTATTGTATATAAAAAGCTTTATAAGGCTTCATAGCTGTTTTATCTGATTTTCATCACTATCCATTAGTGATGAAAATCAGATAAAACTGAATAATTGTTGTTGATAATAATTTCGATTGTTAGTTTATTTAACTAACTTAAGAATGGATTCCAAACAAGTTAGTATGCACTAAACCCAATGGTAGGCGTCCAAGAGCTATTCGTATATAATAGTTCTACCTTCGAGAGCTATAAGAGTTCTAAGAGAACCGAAACTTCGGTGGGAGGATTTCGTTAATTCTGACTTAGAATCGGCATTGAACCTTCCAGTTCACTAATTCTATTATTATCATTATTTTAAACTATTTTTCATTAACAGAATTAAAAAATAAATAAATAAAATGCATCGTATTACTGGATTATAAAAAATCACTGTAATTTATAAATCAACCTTTTAATCCAAATTTTTGAGACTGACAACGAACTTACCGCCTTATGTTTCAAACGATACTCTTCTTACCGACTACAACATTCCGCATTCCGACTACAACAAACCACATTCCAATGACGTACAAAAGATTTCACGACAAACTACATGGACACATTAACTAATTTGCTCAAGATATGGCTACTACTGACATCCCTGACATAACTCGGCGTTGACTGAGAAGGAGTTGGATGAGGGACCTCCTAGCCTAAAATAGTAGTTCCTGTTTGAATGTCAGGAGGATGCACCACTGGGTGCTGTCTCCCTCATGCCGAACCATGCCATGTCTCCTTCTTCATAAAATCCCATTTGCTCATTGTAAACATTTTACAGGTGCAAATAAAAACATTAAACACGAAATTTATAAATCATACATTTAATTTATTTCGTACATAATTTGTATTCCTTAAAAAGTTTCTGGCTTAGGACAACTTACCTAATGATTTTAATGACAGGAAACAAAATTTTCAATGATGGAAGTATAGTTGGGTTTAGAAGAAATCACGAGAGAAAATGGTTGAGGAATGTTTTAGATGACCACACTCCCATATATCACCAAAAAGTCATATAAAAATCTTTTTCATCAAAATGAGCTTACCAGAAGATCCACTTTATACCATGCATTTTGCACTTTTTTTCGATTTTCTCGAAAACAGTTCCGATGATTTTAATTAAACTCGCTATATCAATGCAAAATTTAATGGGTTTTAATATCATGTAAGGTTCATTCGGAATAAAATGGTCTGACAGGACTTAAATGCCGATATTTTAAATTTTCTTTCTCTAAAGTACCTTTAATTTTGTAGATTCTATAAAAATAACCAAATTATATTATTAGCATTGATAAATAACAGGTATAAATATATAAATTGAATGAATTCGATAACCAACTAAAGGAGAAAACTCAAAAAATATATTTTTTATGCAATTTTTTGTTTTTGAACAAAAGAACTGTAATATACATGTATGATATACCGTTGGAAAGCTAAAGATTTTAGAAAAAATATTATCTTATACTCAAGCTTTTAAAAGCTAATAGAGACTGATGAAAAGAAGATAAAACTAACTGATTATTTTATATAATAATATAATAGATTTTTTAATAAAATACATGTTTCTATATAAATTAAATTTAATTAATTATTTGATAGTTTCACGTATTTTTATCTTTAACTGTATTTTAAAATTCTTTCATTAATTTTAAAAATGGAGGTAAGTGAAAGTCGTGTGTTGCCCGCACCAGACTTTTGTACTTAAAATAAACAATAATAATATTTCTATTGTGGTAAATGTAATAAGCTTATAAGCTGTCATTAGTGAAGGTTGATTACAGTTTTTAATTAAGACAAGCCTTGATTTTCTATCATATTTCGTATAATGACGTGGAATCAAGGGAGGCGAGAATTAAGGAAGAAAATTAGAAGAAGGCAGGATAAAAAAAAAAATTAATTTTGTTTTCCTTAAGTGATCCGGTGTAACTTTAGAATTATAATTGACGGCCTAAGAGCCGGTGTTGCCTTACTCTCGTCTCCTCATCCTCTGCCTTCTTCAAGTAAAATCCTTTTAATTACTTCAAACTGTCGAGCAGTAATTATGTTTAACAATTGCAATTAATATTTAATAATCGAGTAACGTTTACTTAATAATAGCTATCGAAATGATGAGATGAAATATGATCGAAGGGTTTGAGTGAAATTAATATCTAGTGTTTAGGGGATCCGAAAATGATCATATGCCATAAACAAAATGGAATATAATCAAACAAAAAAGAGGAAAAATCTCCCAAACTGTATTACAGTTATAAACAAATTAAATAAATTATTTATGTTGAGGATGTATAGCGACTGTAGAAACATTATAGGTGGAATAATCAGGAATCAGTCATTTTTTGAAAATTTTTAATTTTTCCAACGTTTCGGCTCAAGCTTGTGAGCCATCATCAGGGCTAGAAACATCAGAACAAAAGAGATACATATTAATATGATAATGAAATTTTTTTTAATGTAGTGATAATGATAAAATTTGAAATAAAACAGAAAATACACCAACATACTCAAATAATATAATAATAATAGGCTTAGCGAACCCGAAGGTTCAATGCCGATACCACCAAATTCCGCCTACACAGACTCGTCCAATGTTCCCATTCAAGCCCAAGCCTCCGAGATCAGCCTTAACGCAATCCTCCCATCTCCGCTTCGACCTACCTTTCGGACGCCTACCAGTCGGATCAGCAAATACCAACTTTCTCGGAATCCGCTCATCATCGAGCCCAACAACTTTACTCGCCCATTTGAGTCTCCGCGATGCAATCAGCTCAATTATATTCACAGGATGCAAGTTCCGCAGTTCTGCGTTGTGCAACCTTCTAAACTCCCCAGTGGCCTCATCTCTCTTTGGACCAAACTCAAATATTATAGATACAAATAATGATAATATGATAAACAATCTGATGATAAGCATAAAAACAAAACTTTAGACTTTAATATAAAAGTAAATATATATATAAACGTACCATTACTGAGCCATGTCCAAGCATAAACTGAGGAAAACCATAAACGTAGGTAGTATGGGAAGGGGTTCGTTTAGAAAACCCTGAAGGTTTTCCCCTCTAAATATACATACAACAGCTTATCTTTGTTTTTTAAAAAGTTTTACAAAATTATAAGCTGTAGTATTTATATTTAGAGGGGAAAACCTTCAGAGTTTTTACAGGAACCCCTACCCATACTACCTAAGTTTATGGTTTTCCTCAGTTTATGCTTGGACATGGCTCAGTAATGGTACATTTATATATATATATTTTTGTTAACTTCTATATTAAAGTCTAAACTTTTGTTTTTATGCTTATCATCATCAGATTGTTTATCATATTATCATTATTTGTATCTATAATATTCGGTATATATTCTGTTTTATTTCAAATGTTATCATTGTCACTACATTCAAAAATATTTTCATTGTCATATTAATATGTATCTCTTTTGTTCTGATGTTTGTAGCCCTGAGGATGGCTCACAAGCTTGAGCCAAAACATTGGCAAAATTAAAATATTTCAAAAAATGACTGATTCCTGTTTATTCCACCTATAATAGTTTCTACAGTCAACTATACATCCTCAATATAAATAAATTATTTAATTCACAAATCTAGAATTAGTAATTAGTTGTAGTAGTGAAGCATGGATAATATGAGTAGGTAGGGAATTCCATGAGGAAATAGGGTAGTATCAGAAGCGAATGATCAAATGCTTTAGTTCATGGTTGAGAATGTAGATAAATACATTTCCGTAAATAGAATCTCACGTGACTTGATTTAGAGAATAAAGTAGCTATAGTGAAATCTATAAGAGAGGGACGTATTTGTGTGTTGTGTCAGCAAGCTGTATCTGGTGCTACAAATTGCCGTGAAGTGTGAATAGATTATACTTCAGAATAGACCAACTTGTGTATAACTAGTTTCATAGATTGCCCACATTCAGTGGAGAAGGGTGTTAGTTAAAATTCATTGTTGTCGATGATCCTCGGCGCCAAGTTATTTTTTATGTAAATACGGAAACAATAAACCTAAATAGTATTAATTTTTTTATAATTTAAAAAAATAAAATAAACATCTGGCTATACCTTTACAAATTTACCAAAAACATTAAATTACTAATATAATTAAGAAATAAAACTATTTGTATTTAACTAATTAAATTGTATACCTACCTTGGAATAATTTGCAATAACACACGTTAAGTATTAAGGAGTCATCCTGGACTATAAACTACTTTTCAAACTTCACGTAGACTTTAATAAACATTAAAAATTAACACCAAAAAACAAACTAATTTTATATAAATCTGTCATCAGACCTATAATTACATATGCATGCCCAGCCTGGAGTCTTACAACCAAACCACATATTAAAAAATTGCAATTACTACAAAATAGATGCCTAAGAATAATTAATAGTTATCCACCATACACGAAAATAAATACCATGCACAAAGATCTGGACGTCCCTGCAATACAAGAATTTATGCACCAACAAACACAATCATTTTTCTCAAAATGTCAACTGACAGACGATACCCTTATAAAACAAATTGGTAATTATACTAAAGTATCAACCCCTAAATATATACATAAGAGAACTAAACATATACTGTTATAAAATTATAAATTACGCAATTCCATCATATGATTTTAATAACTATAATTTTGTTTAATTATTTAGTATAAATTTTATTTCAATCTGATTATTTGTCTTTTTTCTTTATTTTTTTAGTTTATCTTTTTTTTGTTTTCTTTTCTTAGTTAGGTTTTTTTAATTTTAACAACAATAAAAACCATTGATGTACAAAAAAAAATTTAGCAAATAAGTAGCGCATTGTAATGGATTTCCAATCAATATTTTTAAAAACTGTGCAGATGTATGCTATATAGATAAAGATTGATATTGTTGTAAAAAAAAAAAAAAAAACTGTCACATAGAGTGCCTCTTTTTCTTATCTTATTTAACTTTTGCGCATACCGACTATTTATTAACTATAAATATCAGGTACGGATGGAATACTATAATATTGGTAGTAATAATAGCGCAACCGGTTAACCTGCACAGAAAAAAATAAGCTAAAATCTGCTAACACAACCTTTGATACTTATGTCACCTGTGGTGAAGTGGCTAGCTTAACAGCCTAAATGCCCTGGGTTGCGAATTAAAACTCGGCAGATGACTCTAGTATATTTCGAAGGGAGCGCAATACGTTATTTAGTCTTGATTCTGAGCAATTTAAGGTATTCGGTTAATAAACCTATGAAATTAAACTTGGATAGACACAATTTAGCCCTTACAACTGTAACATAATGTGGAATTGAATAAATAAGGAAAACAAACAAGCTATCATACTTTAATGCGCAAAGCCTTTGAAAATATGAGGTTGTGGAACCAACCGCAACGAACAAAGCACGACATTGTTGGGAAATTTACTTTATCCTGCGAATTTCGATACCGGAAGTACTAAGGGTGGATTAACCACATGAAGGATCCGGAAATTAATAATCAAAAGTAAAAAGGCACAGAGGAAGACTCTTGTATATGCTTCGGCAGTATGCGTAGGTCCCCTGTCACCGCCACACACCACACCTATGTACCAACAGCCGGCCGGCAAAGGCAACGGGTTGTGGGAGCTAATTAGGGCCGGGGCGTGATTGCAATGAGCCGCGCTGTCATTTCCCTTCGAGGGCCAGGCACTTGCAAATATTGACCGCCATGACGGCCCTAGGGCTACCATCGATCGGCTAGAACTGTTATTAGCATCGCCACTTGAAAGGCCGTCGAATATCATCTCTTGTGTAATTTGGAGCTTAATTTAGTCTCGGTTGTCGTTGACGTTTCCCCCACCCATCTCGAAGCAAAGGTATCTACTCAATACCTCAAGTGTGTTAAAGACTTATTTATTTTTATCATTATTTATTGAAATTTACAACTGTATTTCATAATTCAATAAGTATATAACATAAAACGCATGTAGAGACACTAGTGGAGTGGGAAAGGAGTTTGTTATGGAAGGAGTGATATCTGGTTCCGGCCAGATCAGTAACAAATGGAACATTTAGGTCTTTATGGATGAGTTTATTTGTGACAAAGTAACGAGCGTTGAGGAATTTACGAAGGATTTTGGATTGTAAGGTGCTATGTTTTTGACCGGCTGCTTTTCTAAGGCAGCGGTAGCTTCAAAAACTAGCTTACTTACTATATTTAGTCAATATATAAACTATATTAAATGATACCAATGTATCTCCTTTCCAAAGGTATCGTGCTTACAAATCCAATAAGTGGCATGCAGGGTAAGATTAAAGTAAACAAGATTCAATTAATACATTACTATAATTATTAATTTACACATATAAATTAATTAACCCATTGCCTAGAACTCTGATTGAGAATACTGAGGGACATTTTACTACCTTTGCCATACAATATTACAAATAACAATATACCTTTGAAACACTTAACGGCTGGCGAAGGTGAAATCAGTCTTAGGTCCCCTTTCTCGGCATCATCCTCCAGCTGCTCTCAGAACCCCGACGGCCACCTCCTCTTCTTGTAGATGGAACCCGACTCCCTCTTCCTTATGATAAAACTTGACTAACTCTCCGGTTCTTCTCTCTCATTCTCGTCACCTCGGGTGGGTCGAGATGGTAAGAGCCCCGGTTGGCGGTATAGCCTTTATGCTATTATTTTTATCTTTTCACCCATCTTAATATTCTTGTTGGCCGCCGCTGGGGGGAAACTACCAGAGGTTTCTGATACCGCTGGGGGGCCCATACCGATGGGAAATCTAGGAGGCTAGGTAAACACCTTTTGATGTTTTGCCGACAAAGGTCCGTTATCATTAATTGTTTAATATTGAAATTATTTAATTATGAACTCCCCTCAGTATCCTCAATACATTACAAAGGGATTGATACGGAAAGAAGTTGATGGGTTGTAAAATAAGTTCGTCGTATTTAATCCTCTCTGTGTTTATAAAATCATGTTTACATGGCTAATAATGTTTACACATTCTAAAATAAGGTTAATTTAGGTGCTTTTATGCATCAGTTTCGACCAATATTACTTATCTTTAAGTGGTTTTTCATTGCTTAAATTGTGAGAGAAAAAATTTATTTTCGTTATTTAATGATTTTTTATTACTAAAAAGGAACATCTGCCACACAGACGGTTAACAAAGTTTGCAGTGTGTATGGCGAAGATACCTCGGGAGAAATCACGGTTCGTAAGTTGTTTGCTTGGTTCAGAAACGGAAATTTTGATTTGGAAAGCACAAAATGCTCGGATCATTCTTCAACATTTGATGATGACCAAATTCAAGCATTGGTTACATACAGAACAACGCAGAATATAATTGATAAAAAAAATTTACAAGAACCGAAAGTTTTTATTGAAATCACCAGTAAATTTTTTTTAAAAACTTATTTATTGATATTTACAACTGTATTAAATAAAAATACATCATGTAAATGTGATGGTAATATACAAAACTGTCATGAAAAACATGTTGAGACACTACCCAGTGGCAGCACTAAAAATATTCTAAATAGAAGGTCCCGGGGCCATTTCCTTTTCAGACGCCTCGGAGAATTATCCGGAATTGAAGAGGAAGAAAGGAACGAAACTAGCCATGGTTTTCATCAGAAATGGAATTCATTCAGATAGGGAGGTTTCAATATGGTACAAACAATACTCGTAACTCAGAGGTTTCCTATTTACCCATCCTCTTTGTGTCAATATAAGTGATAAAAATTTGTTCTCAATAAAATTATTCTCTGAATATTCTTAGAAAATTTAATTTTCTGCATGACCTTGTGCGACAATCACTTACCTATTTTGAAGGTTCGATTTCTTATTATTCTGGGAAGTTTTTCTTCTAAGGTTTGATTACCGATTATTGTTCTGTGTGCATGCAAATCAAATAGATATATTTGCGTTTTTCTGATGAGAACCATGGGTAACAGAACTCAAAATTTGATTTTCCTGTTAACGGTTGAGAATCAGATTGTGGCATATATGGACTTTTTTCCCCTCTTAAGTTCTGGTGTCTGCACAAGTTAGGTTTAGGAAATTAGGTTTGTTTTGTCTTATTTTAAAGCAATAAAAAATTAAATTGTTTTACAGCTCAATATACCTAGCTCTGAACTGAATATCTAAAAAATAGAAACGCGAAAAAACTTGTTTTTTTTTTCTTTTTCTTTCTGAAACAATATTCCGCTGATTAAATTTTCCTGAAATTATTAAATATTTTCCGGAGGCGTATCGGGTAACAGCGTTGGGGTGTAATAAACATGAGGCTGGTGTATTTGCGGTCGGTTTATTAAAAAAAAAAAAAGAAGAATATTATGAAATTACGGACATACTTGCCGGCGCGGTAACCATATAGAGTAACCAGTAAAGAATTTAAAGCATTCGATCCCTTAATAAAGTGGAAAATGCTCCTTCAGTGTGGTGATGTATGCCTCTTTATACAGTACTTTTTCGCTATCGTTCGTGCTTGTATATATAATGATGGAGTTTTGTTGACCGTTGAAAAATTAGATGAGGAAGATGGTTGGGAGTGCGGTCACCTTAAGGAAAATTATTACGATCGTGAAAATTTATGAATTCTAGTTTTCAACGTAAATACACGTTTTAGCGTCCCCCTTAGTCCAAATAATCAAGTGCCGCAAAAAGGTGTGTGTGTGTCTGAGTGCACGTGTTAATTTTGATTCTGATTGAAATAGTCTGACCGGGCTTAAATGGCGAATTCTTGTATTTTCCTCCCCTAAAGTAACCTTTAGTTTTCCTATAGATTAACCAAATTAACTTATTAGCATTGATAAAGAACGGCTTAATAAACAACTTGAACGAATTTTATGACCAACTAAAGGATAAAAGAACAAGCATAGTTTTAATGTAATTTCTTGGGTTTATATATATATATAATATATATTATATTATAATATATAATTATATATATAATATAAGAACAGTAATATAGGCGTATAATATAATACCTGAAAAAGGTTTCAGAAACAATTTTATCTTATACGCAATGTTGTAAAAGTTGATAGAAAGTGACGAATGGAGCATAAACTTATCACTGATTATTTATTTTATTTATTTATTATTTTTTTTTTATTTATTGATTTTTATTTACTTTTTTTTATTACTGATTATATGAATGTTGAAAAAAAAAAGCGATTGTAATAGGATCCTATCACTTCCTGAAAACGGTTACTCATATCCCGACCCTCTTACTAAATGGTAATACTATAATGTTTTACCCGACCGTCAGGAATCTAGGAGTAACCTTTGATCAAACCCTCTCTTTCAAGAACCATATTTCCGAAATTTCCCGCCGCACCTTTTTCACCTTAAAGCGACTGAATTCCTTTCGTCACTTATTCCCGCATAAAACCCGGAAGCTCCTTGTTACCTCTCTAATATTCCTTCACTTCGACTACAGCTGTACGGTATACGGTAGTGTTTCTGGGGATTTCGAAATAAAAATAAAACGTCGAATGAATTTCTCTGTTAGATTTATCTTCGGGGTCTCGAGGTACACCCCCGTCTCCGAATTTTATAGCGAGTTGAAGTGGCTTTACCCTTCCAATCGTCGCAGACAGATCTTCTATAGTCCGATCTTCAATCCTATGGAATTCTATTCCTCCTTCTATCCGTCTCTCCAACTCTCTTCCTACATTCAAATCCCGCTTATTCATATATCGCATGAACCATCCAGCTTAGCTTTGTCGCAGACATATAAGTGAAGCAGGATCTTTCGCTCAGAGTAAATGTTTTCGAACTGGTGATTTTATATTATTTTCTTCCGAGAGATAAATTTGAGATTTTATCTGATTCAATATTAAGAGCAACGGTTTTCCCCTAAAGCGAGAAGTATATTCGGAAACTCTTCAGCACGAATATAAATAAACTTGTTTCTGATTCCGTAGCTAAATATTGAGGGATGCTTAGGGGCAGCAGGAGATACAGGAGGGCAGACAATCCAAACCCGGCGAACCAAATTAGCCATAGGCCACTCGGGAGTAGACCTGAGTCCACACCACGTAATTGCGTTTGTATATCGTTAGTGGTCGCTCTGGCTTCGGAGCCGGCGAGCTGATTCCAACTCCCTCAGCACAACTTTTTACCATCGTAAAAGTCGGCAAAGTTTTTTACCGGGGCAGTTGTTATTTAAAGGAGTGTTTCGTTTCCGCTCGGGATGAACAGAAAACAACGGGAAAAAGAACATAAATACTGCAAAAAGTACCTCTATTATTCGACAGATTCTTAATTGATTTTAATAAAAAATATTATGAAAAATATAATAGTAAAATTAACGCTATACAATACGATAACTTTAGTATAAGATCGCTAGACAACATTATAATACCTGTCTTGTTAGTTTAACCTGAATAAAATGAGGGGGAAAATAAGAAATAGGGGTCATTTTTTACATTAAGGCTGCCAGAAACTTTTTTATCACCAAAAGATTCCTTTAAAAGTAATTGTTTTAATTAACATGTGATTAGTCAAACCAGAATACAGATTAATAAAATACTTATTTTAATTTAATACAAAGACAATGAAAAAATATCTGGTGCAACTTTCACTTACCACCATTGTTAAAATCAGTTTGAGGATTTTTTAACACTTGGAGATAAAAAAAGGATCTACGAATTAATTACATAAAGCTTGATAAAAACATGTTTTTATGAAATAATTTATAATATTTTATGTACAACAATCAGTTAGTTTTATCGGCTATAGATCACTCTCTATTAGCACTTACAATTCCGCGGATTGGATTTTTTTTTTCTAAAATCTTTAGTTTTCCGATAGTATATTATACATCCATATTACTATTCTTGTGTTCAAAAACACAAACATTTCAAAAAAAATAATTTTTTTAGTTTCTTAAGTTGTTTATTAAATTCTCTCAACATGGCTATTTAGCCGCTGTTTATCAATACAAACAAGGAGATGAAAATTTAAAATATCAGAATTTAAGCCCTGTCATACTATTTCAAAAAGGATGAAACCTACATCATATTAAAGCCCATTAAATTTTACATCGATATAGCGAATTTAATTAAAATCATTACAGTTGTTTTTGAGGCAATCGCAAAGAAGTGCAAAAGGCAAGTGGCTCTTCTGGTTAGCTGTTTTTATGAAAACAGCTTCTTTTTTTTTTTCTTTTCTTTTTTCTTTTACAGTTGAAATTCACATCATCTAATAGGTGAGTCTTAAAAGTTATAATTTTATATTTTATGTATTGTTTAAAGGAAAAGGGATTGATTATTAAACCTAACTCAGACCGGCTTCAAAAAGAATTGTGGATAAGTCACTTAACTCGGAATGTTTTGAGCTACATAAAACATCAATAAGGAAATAAAATGTCCAATATTTCTCTTCACTGTTTATTAATAAATAAATTTTATATCTTGTTACACTAAAAGGGAATGGAGACCGAGCCAAGAAATAACGGTGATGCCAAAAACTCCTTCTATGTTAATCATTATTTTATTATATAAAAAATACATTAAAGATTTAAAAGGCATTATAGGTCTAATCCTTAAGGTTATTATTAAAATAAGATTTGAAATTATTTATCGTTTTGTTATAGCCATTGTATTAAACTTTATTATTAACCTCGTCAGTGCTGAAAAACAGTTAACACTACAATGAGATAGCAGTAAGAAAATATGGAAACAAACAGTAATTCATAATGATAAATTTAGTATGAAACTATTTGAAGATTATAATTAGAAACATTAATAAATTTGTTCCAATGATTTGTTTCTATATTTGATTACCGTTATTTCATTATTGTACAGTGAACTTTTATTATTATTTTTTTTAATTTGATTGGTTGTTATATGTTTATAACGCTGTTGAAGGCCCTCAATGTAAACCAAAACGTCAGCACAGAAATGTTTTTCACAAACAAAAGCTTTATGAAAATCGGTGAGACATATTTGTGATCCTCTCTTTGTTAGTAGTGTAACTGAGTATTGATGGACTGTAGCCACCAGCGCCTTACTTTTACTGATATATATATATATATATATATATATAATATATATATATATATATATATATATATATATGTGTGTGGTGTGTGTGTGGTAAGTCTAGCTCAAAAACGAAAAGTATGAAACTGAAATTTCATATTCAAGACAACTATACGCCCGAAATGTTATAGCAACGTTTTCATAAAAACAGCTAACCAGAAGATGACCCCAGAACAGCCTTAATGTAAAAAATGACCCCTTTTTTTACATTAAGGCTGCCAGAAACTTTTTTATCACCAAAAGATTCCTTAAAAGTAATTACTTGTTACTTTGTTGTATAATTACGTAAATTGTTTTAATTAACATGTGATTAGTCAAACCAGAATACAGATTAATAAAATACTTATTTTAATTTAATACAAAGACAATGAAAAAATATCTGGTGCAACTTTCACTTACCACCATTGTTAAATCAGTTTGAGGATTTTTTAACACTTGGAGATAAAAAAAGGATCAACGAATTAATTACATAAAGCTTCGATAAAAACATGTGTTTTATGAAATAATTTATAATATTTTATGTACAACAATCAGTTAGTTTTATCGGCTATAGATCACTCTCTATTAGCACTTACAATTCCGCGGATTAGATTTTTTTTTTCTAAAATCTTTAGTTTTCCGATAGTATATTATACATCCGTATTACTATTCTTGTGTTCAAAAACACAAACATTTCAAAAAAAATAATTTTTTTAGTTTCTTAAGTTGTTTATTAAATTCTCTCAACATGGCTATTTAGCCGCTGTTTATCAATACAAACAAGGAGATGAAAATTTAAAATATCAGAATTTAAGCCCTGTCATACTATTTCAAAAAGGATGAAACCTACATCATATTAAAGCCCATTAAATTTTACATCGATATAGCGAGTTTAATTAAAATCATTACAGTTGTTTTTGAGGCAATCGCAAAGAAGTGCAAAAGGCAAGTGGCTCTTCTGGTTAGCTGTTTTTATGAAAACGTTGCTATAACATTTCGGGCGTATAGTTGTCTTAAATATGAAATTTCAGTTTCATACTTTTCGTTTTTGAGCTAGACTTACACACACACACACACACACATATATATATATATATATATATATATATATATATATATATATATATATATATATATATATATATATATATATATCAGTAAAAGTAAGGCGCTGGTGGCTACAGTCCATCAATACTCAGTTACACTACTAACAAAGAGAGGATCACAAATATGTCTCACCGATTTTCATAAAGCTTTTGTTTGTGAAAAACATTTCTGTGCTGACGTTTTGGTTTACATTGAGGGCCTTCAACAGCGTTATAAACATATAACAACCAATCAAATTAAAAAAATAATAATAAAAGTTCACTGTACAATAATGAAATAACGGTAATCAAATATAGAAACAAATCATTGGAACAAATTTATTAATGTTTCTAATTATAATCTTCAAATAGTTTCATACTAAATTTATCATTATGAATTACTGTTTGTTTCCATATTTTCTTACTGCTATCTCATTGTAGTGTTAACTGTTTTTCAGCACTGACGAGGTTAATAATAAAGTTTAATACAATGGCTATAACAAAACGATAAATAATTTCAAATCTTATTTTAATAATAACCTTAAGGATTAGACCTATAATGCCTTTTAAATCTTTAATTTATTTTTTATATAATAAAATAATGATTAACATAGAAGGAGTTTTTGGCATCACCGTTATTTCTTGGCTCGGTCTCCATTCCCTTTTAGTGTAACAAGATATAAAATTTATTTATTAATAAACAGTGAAGAGAAATATTGGACATTTTATTTCCTTATTGATGTTTTATGTAGCTCAAAACATTCCGAGTTAAGTGACTTATCCACAATTCTTTTTGAAGCCGGTCTGAGTTAGGTTTAATAATCAATCCCTTTTCCTTTAAACAATACATAAAATATAAAATTATAACTTTTAAGACTCACCTATTAGATGATGTGAATTTCAACTGTAAAAGAAAAAAAAAATTAATCATTTTGATGAAGGTTGTTTAAAAAAAAATTGAGTAAATCAATACATGTGAAAAATGTTAAAAATACCCAGTTCTGAGAGTCAGTGATGTTTATGATAAGTGATAATAAAAAAATCGTCAACAGTACAATTAAAATTATTGGGAACATAGTACTTTCACTTACCTATATATGAAATATATATAAGGGAAAGTGTATATAAAACAGTATATATAATATTACAGCAACTTTTTTCATCAAAATCGGCTAACCTGAAGGCTAAACTTCATAACATGCATTTTGCACCTTTTTACGATTTTCTGAAAAATGGATTTAACGATTTTAATTATACACCCTATACTGATGTAAAATTTAATGTGTTTTAAATTTGTAGGTTTCATTCTGATTTAAATAGTCTGACAGGGCTTAAATGGCGATGTTTTAAATTTTCTTCCTTTAAAGTACCTTTGATTTTGTAGATTCTATAAAAATAACCATATTATCTTGTTAGTACTTATAAATAACAGCTAAATATGTATGTTGTGTGAATTCGAAAAACAACAAGAAAACAGGAGAAAACGAAAAAATATTTTTTTAACGAATTTTTTGTTTTTGACACAAGAACAGCAATATACATGTCTGATATACCGTTTGAAAGCTAAAGATTTTAGAAAAAATATTATTTGATACACAACCTTTTTAAAGTTAATAGAGAGTGATTAAAAGCCGATAAAACTAACTGATTATTTTAGATAATAATATAATAGATTTTTTAATAAAACACATGTTTGTATAGAAATTCCATTTAATTAATTCTTTAACGGTTTCACTCATTTTTATCTCCTACTGTATTTCAAACTTTTTTAATCGATTTTAAAAACGGAGGTAAGTGAAAGTAGTGTGATGCCCGTATCAGATTTTTTGTTTGTTATTATACATATCTTACTTAAGAGAATCATTTGTGTCTAGCATAACCGCTTTCTATGATTATCGAACCTGTCAGATAAATCAAACGTTATTTAAAAGTTATTAAATTAATTTATCAGCCGATGTATGCGAACATTGAGTGTTGTACGCATCAATTTGTTATATAAAATTATTTATAATATTCTCTTATTTAATTATTGATATTCTGATAAAGACGTGAAGAGGGAAGATGGAGCTGGGGAGGTGATGCGGTAATCTCCAACGATCTGGAAAGCCTTTCTTCTAAAGGACTCAGGGGAAAAACGATTTCTCCACCTTAGACTCCCTTAGCACAGATTGTAGGCTCTGTCTTTTCTTCTCAATTATTAATTCCATTTTTAGTCTTATTTCAAGAACAAAAAATAAATATATAGTTTTTAATTTAATTATATTAATTTACAACTGTAATAATACAAGTGTATGTGAGATATGAATGTATGCTGGTTGTTTCCTATATATTTTTATTTTGTGTGGATATTGGACAGATAGTGTAGTGGGATTGTAAAATACAGATGTGGTCATAAAAATCGTATTAAAAATAAAAAAAATGTTTCAAAATTGAACATGACACCATATTTTTAAAATATTATGATTAACAAAAAAAAATTATGAATTGTAAATCGAAAAAAATCACATAAAAAATGTTGGCACCAGGATCAAGGTTATGACACAAGAGCTCTCGATAATAATTTTAAGAGTTTTATTTAGGAGTGAAGGATTTTATTTTCTTCTTATTTGTGGATCTGACACTTTTAAGTGGAGCAGAAAAAATCTGGTATTCTTAACAAATGTATAGAAAAGCATAAATTGAAAATATTCCTATATTAAAAATTCCAACTTAATTATATTTGACCATCATTAGACCTATCTGGACATACGAAGTTGAGCTTTGAGGCTTTACTGAACCATCGAATTCTTCTCGTATCCAATCCTTACATTCCAAAATCCTTCGAAAAATCATCAATGCTCCTTACTATATCACGAATAAGCTCGTTCATTAAGTTCTTAATGTTCCGTATGTTGCTGATTTGGCCCGAATCAGGTATCAATCCTTCCATGACAAACTCCACCCCCACTCTAACCCACTGATTTCAACCCTTGCTTCATCTTCTATTCCTGACAACCCTTCGTGGACTCTGAAAAGAAGATGGCATCGAGATCATCTAGTTTAGGTTACCTACCAGAGTACTACCAATCAGTATTCTCTCCTCATGAATTTATCATGTATTTTATCCCAAAGCTTATTTACTTGATGTATTAACCAATACAGTTGTAAATATTAATAAATAATAATTCTATTTGACATGTTTCTTAAAATGTAGTTAATTTATAATCAGGCTAAACAATGAAGTCCAAACTAAAGACGTTAGAAATCGCTTCACACTAATACTGCTTTAATGTTTAAGTCGTAAAATTGTTAGGAATTCCAACCTCATCTCGCAGACTCAAACCCAGACTTCTACAGGACATTCTGTTCTAAATATTATTATCTAGTTTTATGAACCTCATATTATTTTACTTTTTTAACTTATTTTGATTTATCATTATTTTGTTTTTAATATATTTTTTAACTATTTTTTAAATTTCATTTATTTTTTTAGGCTAAAACTGATTTTAATTTTATAATTAAAAAAAGTTTATTTGAATTCTGTCAATTCTTTTGAGTAAATTTCATTCTTTTGGTTGCAAATTGAAGACTGAAGGGGCCTGAGTCTCAATTGTAAGTCAAAGGTGAGACCTACAGCTGAAATGCTCCCCACCTCAACGCAGTGTGTTGGGGGAAGTAGGGAAGATGTGTTAGGCTTAAATCGCGACGATACATTACGTGATGCCTAAGCCTTAGTTACTGGGAAGAAAAGGAACTCGCCAGCTGAATCCAGGGATCCACGTAGGCAAAAAACAACAGTTGAAGAAAATGACATGACCATCCCAGTAAGTAACACTTATGCTCCATTAGAAAATTTAATCGAAGTAGATCAGCCTACCGACAATAATAAACCCTCTAAAGACAAACCACCTCCAATATACATTAACGGCATCCAAGACTACCAAGCTCTCGTCACATTTTTACAAAACAAATCGTCTCGCAATTCATTTTACCTTAAAACTACACTAAAGGGGGTAACTGTTTACCCCTCTACCTCAGAAGTATATCGAAAATTAGTAAGCAGCCTAAAGAATTCAGAAGCTGATTTTCATACTTATCTACTTCCTGAAGATAAAAAATACAGGATAGTCTTGAAAAACCTCCACCACACTACTCCTATTTTGGAAATAAAAAAAGATATCGAAAAATATGGTTATAATGTTGTAAACATCACTAATGTTATTTCTAGGTTAAAAAACCCACTCCCCATGTTTTTTGTTGACATCTCCGAATCAACCTACAATGAAAATTTTTTTGAAATTCAATCTATATTTTACACAAAAATAAGAGTAGAAGAACCCAGAAAAAGAAGAGTCATACCACAGTGTATCAGGTGCCAGCAGTACGGGCACACGAAGTCGTATTGTAACCACCCTCCACGTTGTGTAAGATGTGGTCTTAGCCACGCCAGTGCAACTTGTACAAAGGCAAAGGAAACACCAGCGACATGCACCAACTGCCAGGGAGGACATCCAGCCAACTACCGTGGGTGCCAAGTTCTGAAGGAGTTGAGGATTCAACGAACTTCTCGAACGCACCGCTCCGAACGACCTCATCCTCCACCACGAAATTTCGACGAATATCCAGATCTTCGTCAAAAAACATCAACCGACCCACCAGCTCATAATAATGGTACACAGATAGAGCCAGTTACAGAGAGTAGCCAGTTCAGCAGCTGAAAGCTCCGACTCGACAGGAACCAGAACTCTAGCCACTGGTACCACCGAACCATCCACGGAAATCATCATCCCTCCAGATGGGACCAAATCCCGCCTTTCCGCCTTCTATCAGCGAACCACCAGGCTCGGGTGTGAGGAGGGAAATACCACAGCAGCCGTCTACTGGTGAAAATTCATCCCAAATTTCACAAATAATTAGAGGGTTAAATAATCTTATTCAGCCCCTTTTGAGCCTTCTCCAAGAGCTCGCTTACTTCACCCAAGCTATGAACGCTCCAAATGGCCCCTAATCGTATAATGATAGCCTTATTACCAATCCGACGCAAAATAAAGACTTCAATCATTTAAGAAATGATGAACACCATACATAAAAATAAAAAAAAAACCTGACGAGAAGACATGGTGCTGGGTACTGTCCTTCCTCATGCCTGACATGTCATTATTTTGTTGATTATTCTCTCCTATTTGCTGATTGTCACATACTGCTGACAGGTGCAAATCAATAAATAAAGTGAAAAAAAAAAATTTATAATTTATATTCTTGCACCAAACCTAGTATTTTGTATATTCATATGTTGTATATTCATTACTTCTTTTTCTTTTTCATTAGTTTTTATTATAATTGTTCGTTATGTTATCAATTTTTTTTTATTATTTAATTCTTAGGAATAATTATAAATTTATAATCGTTAGGGGGGTCTTTTGTACGAAGCTAGACCCCCACTTTTTTCATTGTTACGAGTTGTAATAATTATTCTTTTATATTAAAAAAAAAAAAAAACCATGTATGGCTCAAGCAGCCGATCTGGGAATAAATAAATTAATAAAAGAATCGTAAAATTGTTTGTTTGTCGATTTATTTAACGTCAATTTATGCTGATTGGTTAATGGGATGATACTAATGTAGAGGTTTTAAATTTTGCCTATTCAGGTTTAATTAGAACGCCCACCAAAGGGCGGCATAACTAAAGATGTTTTACTCCCATTGAAAACTCCTATGACCACATGCGGGTCTGAATCCATGATTTTGGGCATAGAAGGCTGTTATGCTAGCCACTATACTACAGGTGACCTAGGGTTGTGAAACAGACTGTCGGAATTCCTATGAATTGCGACTTTACCATAGATATAGATAGAACTTTACTTTTAAGGATGAATATAATATTTATAAATAGTACTTATATACAAGTGATACTTAAAAGGTGACGAAACTACAAATTAGAAAACTATATTATTTATAGAGTAAAATGGGATTTTTATATGTTTTTGTTCCTAAAATTTGGTGAAGAGAGGAAGGGAAAGATTGACTCCATTCACCGGGGATTACGGCCATAAAAAATGGATGGTGATGTTTTGAAAAGGGATATTTTGGAGGATCAACTCTTCCCCAGACGACATTCATTATTACATCTTTTGTATACAGCCGACTTTGGAGGTGATGTTTATCGCATTTTCTAATGTTTTTCCAATGAAGTATTAGGAAATAGTGCGAATTTCTTTTAAAAAAAAGAGTGTCAAGTATGAAAGTATAACTTTTCTTATAGAGAAAAATTATATTTCATAAAACTGGGTTGTGTAAAGTAATTCGGATCAGGAAAATATGTCGCAGATCTATCCATAAAAATATACATGTACCTCTTTCATCGTATTCCTGAAAACCATCCGAAGCAATTGAAAAGAAGATGCCTTTGATATCCCCGAATATGTCGAAACGTCGTGACGTTAAAATAAAAATATTTTACATACGATTGAATAGTTCTACCTACGAAGATGTCTTTGGGTTACCTGTAGCATAGTGGTAAGGTCTCGTGTTCAAACCCGCAGGTGGCTTTAGGATTTTTTTATAGGAGTAAAAAATCCTTAATTATGGCGTCCTTCGGAGGGGATGTTAAAAGGTGGTCCCGAGCCTGTGCGCTGTCAGCTACTCGTTAAAGATCCCTGTCCTAATCAAACCTGGATAGACAAAATTTCGGACTCCAACTGTAGCATCGTCCGATTAGCCACAGCAGCTAAATACCGCTAAATAATTAATTCATAATAATAATTTAGGGTCTGGCTCAGGCCGTGAAACAGTGCACATCGGGTCTATGACTGTCTCATATTATATTTGGTTAAAGTAATTCAATCAAAGTATATCTGTGACCACTCTTTCATGCTAACATTAAAAAACGTGTGGTTAAAGTTTAGTGTCGTTTTTTGCAGTAGAAGCTGAATTATAAAAGAAAAACCTTTTCATTTAAAATCTCCATTCTAGATAAAAGGTAAGACATATCAAGAGATACTCTGGAGTGGGGGTATTCAGACATTAACCTGTCGAAAATACGCGAACTTAATCCTATCGGGAGTGTTGTGAAGAAGATATCCCCTCCACCTACCCCAGCTCAGAGAACTGTCAAGCGCTCTGTTTATAAACTTTGTAACCTTCCTTTTTCAATAATACATACTCCGTCTCTGAATTAAGTTTGTGATAGTTTACATTATAATGGCACCTCCTATCACCCTTGAAGATATCATGGCCGAAATAAAAATTAATTCGAAGCAGACTACATCTATTGGACAGGACCTCGTTCAGATAAAACAAGCAGTCTCGCAAATATTTGAAGAGCTTCAAGCCGGCAAAATTAAACAAGCTTTATTGGAAAAAAAAGTTTTAAGGCAGGAAGAAGAAATTAATAGTCTAAGAAGAGAACTCATAAAAAATAATGCAATTATTTATAAAATCCCAGAACCTAAGGAGAAGCCTGAAGACACCTATAAAACAGCTCAAGACCTGTTTAATAGTACAGGGGCAAATCTATCTGTGAAGGAGATCGCCTATTGTCGCAGGCTGGGGCGGGGGCAGGCCTCTACGCCCTTCCTTATCTCATTTGTCACTCACAGGCACAAAATGAATTTCTTCCAAAAAAGGGATAAGCTTAATGATTTAAAACTATCGATTGCTCATGACCGAACATTTCTGGATAGGAAAAGAAGAAAAGAATTATATGAAGCACTGAATAAAGTTAAAAAAAATAGATGACAAATCTGAAATATTTAAAAGTAAAATTAAATTCAAAGGGAACTTATACACTCTAGATGAACTACAACCTGTAATTAACCCTCCAGATTTTCAATTCTCTAATGAAGAAAATATAGCACCTGATGACGAAAGTACACGTAAAAGAAAAGCAAAAGAAAAATTGGAACCTTTTCGATTTCGTCAAAGAACACTCAGCAACTGATAACTTCTCACGCTCGACACAGTCACCGCTTCAAATAACTCAGGAAATATCTGGCGGAGACTCTACCTCGGAATATGTATCCTACAATACCACATTCTGGAACACCCATGGCATCAATAATTTTCTCTCTACAACGCCACAATATACATCAACAACAATATTTTGTCTATACGAAACCTGGCAAACTACTGATAAAATAAACATTCCATCAAGAATTCGAGACTTCAGTGTAATCTCACAACCAGCCATAAAAGAAAAAAGTAAAGGACGAGGAAGCGGAGGTTTAGCCCTACTATATAATAAAAATGTTTATAATGTAGAGACAATAGATAGCTGTGAATATTGGATATTTACTCTCGTAAGTCTTAGCACTAATTGCTCATTTATTTTAGGTTTTTTATATTTCAAACCCTCTATTGATTTGACATTTATTTGTGACATATTTAGAGAAACCTTAATCTCAATTAAGAAAAAAATCGATAACAAATTAATTCTTATCGGAGGCGATGCTAATTGTCGGCTTGGACAACTTAACCAATATGACATTGACTTTTTATTCGGTACCCACTTTAGCGGATGCCGTACTAGCTTAGATGACACGGATAATAGCAAAGGGAGATTATTAAATGAACTTATGGAAGATGAAGGCTTTCTTCTGCTTAACGGTAGGGCTCCCTCTAATAATCCCGGCAATTTTACAAGTATTAACTATAAGGGACAAAGCGTAGTCGATTTGGTATGGTGTAATTATAGTTGTTTACATAACATTCATGATTTAGAGGTACTAAATTTTCCCTCTCTCTCAGATCACCTCCCGATAAAAGTAGAACTAAATATGGGGCTACGAAAAAATAAAGCAAACAAAACCCGCATACCTATACCTCGTATCAAAATTATCAACTGGCAACCTGAAAAAGCATTATCATTTAAGAAATCAATGGCTCATTCACCTCGAGTCGGCGGTAATCACCTTGATAAACCTGATTTAATGTACGAAAACATGATCACCGCAATTTATGATACCGCTAACTATCTCCAACTCTCTTATAGTATAGTCCCCAGTAAATATAAACAAACGGAAAAATACAATTCATGGTATGACGAAGAATGTAAAAGTGCTAAATATGACATTAAGATAATATTTAAAAAATTTAAAAAAAGCGGTTATGATAACACTAAAAGAACTGAATACATAAGAGCAAAAAATACTTACAGAAACTTGTTAAAACGCAAAAAAGCAGATTATAATTTTAAACTAATTAATTTATTAGCAAATCATAAAGAAACCAAAAATTTTTGGAGCACTATTCACCAGTTTAGATGTAAAAAATTTAATTCGAACCCGATACCTCCTAAAAAATGGAATGAATATTTTAAAACTTTCTACGGCCAAAGATGTGTAATTCATGACACAATATTAACAATAACAGATCCAGTATTAGATCGGGAATTCACACTTGAAGAGCTATTTACATCTTTAAATAAATTAAAATCTAATAAAGCCCCTGGTCCAGACAACATAACAAATGAGTTCTTCAAAAATCTTCCTCAAAACTGGCAATTATATCTAGTATCGCTGTTTAATAAAGTTTTGACAACTGAAAAATTACCTGACAATTGGACAAAATCAAATGTTATAATGATTTATAAAAAAGGGGACAAAAACCAACCAGAGAACTACCGACCTATCTCCTTAATGAATTGTATCCTTAAGATTTTCACCCAAATTCTTTTAGATCGGTTGACGGTATGGGAAACCGATAAAAATATTTTACCAGAATCACAAAACGGATTCCGAAAAGGAAGGTCATGTTTTGATAACCTTTTTCTAATGAATTGCCTCATTGGTTTAAAATTAGAATATACCAAAAGTGAATTATTCGCTATTTTCGTTGACTATAGAAAGGCATTCGACAGTGTGGATCACAGACTTTTATGGCACAAACTACAATTACTAGGGCTAAGCGGAAAAATTATTAAAATTATAAAAAATCTTTATGATCGGGCCACACTAAGAATTAAAATAGATGAGCTATTATCTGATGAAATCGATGTCACGAAAGGAGTATTGCAAGGTGAAGTTCTTTCAGCATATCTCTTCTGTTTGTTTATATCCGATATGGAAAAATATTTCAAAGAAAATGGCGCGACAGGAATTCAATTAAATTCGAACTGTGAAGTACTGAGCTCCTGCTACGCAGATGATAAGGTCATTTTCTCTTCTTCTTATATAGATACTAATAAAAAATTAGAAATCCTCGCTTTATACGCTCAAAAAAACCATTTAGATGTAAATCTTAACAAAACTAAAATCATTTATTTTCATAAAGGTAGACAAAAAAATTTAAAAACGTTTTATTATAACGGGGAACCTATAGAAACAGTTGCCTATTATAACTACTTAGGAGTGCATTTTTCCTCTTCCGGTGTTTTCTATCAAGCATGCAAACACTCACAATTGAAAACAGCCTGTGCTGTAGGAACCGTATTAGATATATGTAGAAAATCAAAACTGCAATCTTGGGGAAGTAGACTATTATTAAATAAAGCCATTATTGATAGCACTCTTTTATATAGCACTGAAATATGGGGCCTTAGATACCTCGACGATATTGAAAAAGCACATTTACAATATTTTAAAAAACTCTTCAACTTAAATAAAAATGTACCTTTCTGGCTTATAAGACTAGAGTTTGGTCTTGAACATTCTACCATACATGTATTAAAACGAATATTAAATTGCATTAAAAAAATAATCAGCATGCCAGACGATAGAATTACTAAAACATGCTATAAGACCCTCAAACATAAACATCAAATTAGATCGTCAACAAAATATAACTGGTTCAGTCAAATATACAATATCTTAGAAAAAGTTAAAAGTTCGTATATACTATTTGAAAATAACCCATATATCTTCCAATCCAATATTCCGAAAATTCTTGCTCTATTTAAAGAACTGCTATTCAACAATGACCTTGAATCCTTGAAAACAAGTCAGTACAGCCCTCACTATAATTTCATTTATCAACCAACTCTACAGCATCCACATTATATAACAATAGACAATATTCCATTTAACAGAATAAAAATAATAACACAGGCCCGCCTATCTGGTAAATATCATATTAAATTCTCTCATAAAAACCATTTCTATAATATCAAACCCACAGAAATCTGTACCATATGTAATATGAATACCTATGAAACCCTCTACCATTTAATCGCAGTATGCCCAATCTACTCCTCCATTAGAAACTACCACATACCATACGTAAACAATATTCCAGAAAATCAGTTCCCGACAATATTTATAATAGAAGACCAAACTAAATTAAACCAAATATATTATTATATAATTAACTGCCTAAAAATGAGATCATTCATTATCAACGAATAAAAAGAAAACAAAAAAAGATATATGCTTACATACGAAATCTAAATAACGTAGTAAACAAAAACAATAATATGTCAACAATAGTATATCCCCAATGACTGTTTTGATGTATATAAATCGATGATAAACGCTAAACAATTCTATCATACTCAAAGGAAATATAACTTAATATAAATCGTAACTGATTAACAG